>JANFOE010000175.1:0-600000 GCA_025667525.1 Glebionis coronaria
TTTCAAAATTGGTTTTGGTTTCAAAAATTGGTTTTCATTTTTCTTGGTTCCATAAGCTATAAGCCATAAGCAGCTTAATCCATAAGCTCAGCTTACTGCTTGATAGTAAGATTATCAGTCACTCTTTTTGGTTTCTTTTCTTGTGCAGGTTTCAAGTAGTAACAAGTACTCCTTCCATTTCCATTTTTTTTCCTCATTTTGAAGATATATAGACCCTGGTTCTGTTGTTGAACCTCAGCAGGGTTTCTCTACATATCATAAGCTCACAATAAGCTCAGAAAATTCCCAATAGAAGGCAATCAGCCAAAGGTATTGAGGCTTGAACCCTATTGAACATTTTAAGTTTTTTGTGATTTTGTATGATTTGTGAGAAAATTGTTTAGTTGATGTATTTCTTGATTGATTATGCTTCTTAGATAGTTTGATGCATGTTATAAGTACTTAGATTGGTTTGTGATTAAGTTTAAGCAGACTTGGTTTGTTAATTTTCAATTTTCTGAAATAAGGGTGTGTTTGGGTTTAGGGATTAGATAAGCTTAAGTGACATTAAAACTGTTAAAAGGAACTAGCACACACTCTATTTGGCTAAGTTAGTTTATTTGTAGTTATTATTTACAAGTTTGTTGTGTTTAAAAACATTTGCTCACTCAACTCTTGGCAAAACTTGGTAAAAACCACTAAGCTCTATTTTTTTGCTTGTTTTAGTATAAGATTGCCTTGAAATACTTGTAATCTGCTTAAGTATAGGTCAGTCTAGGGTTAGGGATTGCTTTGTGAGTATTTGTTCAAGAATTGAGAAAGTTTTGGCTTGATTAAACTCACCCTATTACACACTAGATCAGAAAGCCCCCCACAGCCCCCCTATTTGTTCACAGCAACTGAAATTGGTGATTTGTGTGTTTTATTTGTATTGAGCTGTGTGTTTTTGTGCTTATATTGACTCCCTACACTCCACTGAGTGTAGGGGTGCCCCTCTTGTCCAACAAAACAAAGCCAATCAAAAGTTACAAGCCTCAAAAGGCCCAGACCCATTTTTTTCACTGTCAGTGGGAACTCCTTTCCCACTGATAGCTTTGCTGTAGCCACTGCTACACAAAAAGACATAAACAATAGAAGTGTCACTATCACAATCTCATTTTTTTGTCTTTAGTGGTGAAATTTAGGTTTTAGGGTTTAATTCTTTTTCCAATATTTTTCTTATTTTATTCTTAGTTTTTCAGTATAATTTATTTTTAAGTTACTGTTCATTAAATAATTTTTAGATTAATTAGCCATTTTAATTACTTTTTTTTAATTACGGTTTTTTGTCTTTTAGTGTAAAAAACTTATATTTTTCACTTTTAAAATTTTTCCTAGACTTAGAATATTAATTTAAGATTTTTAGTTTAAAAATTAGTTACTGTTCACCTTTTTTATTATTTTTTATAATTAAATTAAGTTAATTAGGGTTTAATTATTAACTAGTTTTGTCTTTTAGTGCAAAATTTTACATTTTTCAAACTTTTTCAATTTTCTACTGTTCATTAGGGTAATTTAGGATTTTTAAAATTGTTAAATTAATTTTGGCATTATTTTATTATTTTTTATGATTAATTTAGTTTAAAATTAGTTTTTAGTGTTTAAAAAATAGAAAAATAGTTTTTAAAATGTAATAAAAATACTTTTTAGTCTTTAAATAATATAAGTTAGTTATTAGTTCAATAAATTAATATTTTGGGCATTTTGTTAATTATATTTAATTTTTGGGCTTTAATTAGCATTAAAAATTGAATATTTAATTAATAAAAGGGTTTAAAAATATATTTGTTGGATTTTTATTCTTATATATATTATTTAAGACTTAGTTTAATCATTTAATTAATTTTTAGGTTTAATTTTTAATTTTGTCACGTTTTACGTATTTACGTTCGCGTTTTACGTCATTACGTCGTAGTGTAACTCGTCTTTACTTTTTCTCTTCTCAACCAAAAACGTCACTAATCCAAACATTGTTATTTTATATATTGGCACATTAATTCACACACCTCCTTCGAGAACGAACTTGGAATTTATTCGATTTGTCGGTTTTTCATTAAATCGTCAAGTTTAATACTTGCCGCATTTATACTAGTCTTTCCTAAGACTTGTATATCTATAAAAATTACTACATCATTTTGGCGCCGCTGCCGGGGAGGTGTTTTAGTGTTGCCATTATTATTAGTATCGTGTTTATGTGAGTAGTGCGTTTTAGCTTTTCATTTTTTTTGGAAAGCGTACATAAACGTACATACTCATTTTTGTTATTTTTCCTTATATTATATTATATATCCAAATAAATTGTGTTTAGTTTTCCTAAATTAAACACACAACAATCTTTACTATATTGTAGATATATCGTTTTTCGTTTTTATTGTGAATATATTATTACTATATTGTACTACGTAAGAACAATAAATATACAAGTACTCCAAATACGTGAGAAATCACAACCTTGATTCGGGATTTCATCACTCGATCATTGTATTCGAATCCAAAGCAAAAGTTTAAAGGCAAAATAGATAAATACTTTCGTGAGTCTTAATTTCAATTAACACAAACTATAAGGTGGGTATAAGGCGGTTGTATTTCACGACCTAAAGGAAAAAGGCTCTTAAGTGCTTCGCGCCGCCTCGTTTCCTCCGCTTGCTTGTGCGTGTTTTGAGAAAGAGGGCTAATCGAGGGTTTGCCGCCCAAGTATTATCTACGTATCATATATATTTGCTTGTGTTTTCAAGATTAAACCCTCTTGAACGTTTTGGTGTTCCACCAACGTTCTAAAGTCATCGAGAACGTTCACTCCACGTGATCGTTCTCATTCTTTGAGGCTCCTTTAATCGAGAAAGTCGATTCGAGGAGAGATTTGTAGATTTGTGTCTACGTAATACATTCAAAAATCCAAAAAAAAAATTTAAAAACAATTAAAAACCAAAAAAAAAAAATTGAAAAAATCGAAAAACCACAAAAAGAATCTTCTTTGCTACCACCCATTCTACGCTTAGTGCATGCGCACTCGATCGAAGGATTATTCCAATTCTAGTGAAGCTTCGAATCGACGCAATCGTAATCGAAGGAATCGACGACGTAGACGAGAGTTAGAAACCGACGTTCCTAATATCGTTGTTGAAGAAACCTTAGACGAGATGGCCGACAATCGTTCGATGATGGAATTGCTCCAAGCGCCCACCGAGGGTTATGGAGACGCGATCGTAATTCCCGCTATCGAGGCGGAGAATTTTGAGATTAAGAGCGGAATGCTTTCGTTAATCCAAGCTACGAAGTTTCGAGGTCGTGAAGCCGATAATCCTCACGACCATATTCGGAATTTTGATCGTCTTTTGGCCACGAGCAAGTTTAAGAACGTCGACACCGATGTCGTCAAGCTTATGCTTTTTCCAAACTCGCTCGATGGTGCCGCCAAGGATTGGTACGAGAAAGAACCACCTAATTCGATAACTACGTGGAAGGATCTCGTTTCCAAGTTCTTTAATTATTTCTTCCCACCGTCTAAGACAACGTTTTTCAAAAACGAGATTACGAAATTTGAGCAAAAATCGAATGAATCTTTTAGAGACGCGTGGGATCGTTTTAAGGAATTGCTTAGGCAATGTCCTCACCATGGTTTTTCCGAGTTGCACCAAATCGATACGTTTTACAACGGTCTTAATTTTCACGAACAAGACTCGTTGAATTCCGCCGCCGGTGGCAACTTTTTGTGTAAGACTCCGAGAGAAGCTTTGATAATTATCGAGAACCGATCCAAGGTTTACCAACTCCGCAATGCATCGAGTGTTGCCAATGTCGCCAATGTTAGTAGTTCTAATCGCGACATTGAGAGAGTTGATGCAAAAGTCGAAAAGTTGACGAATGTGTTCACGTCTTATCTCATTGAGATGCAAAAGAAAGACGCTCCCGCTACGGTGAAAGCGGTTGAGGTTTCATGTACGTTTTGTGGTGGACCTCATAATTATTACGAGTGTGCGGCTACGGATGGCCAAACATCGAATGTGAGTGCGTTAAACAACAATTTTTCTAATCAAAATCAAAATAACGCCGGTCCATCACAACAAGGCAATTATAACCAAGGCAACAATTTTCAAAATCGAAACAATTTTCAAGGAAATAATCAACAAGGAAATTTTTCGAATCAAAATCAAGGAGGTTATAATCAAGGTCGTAATATAACTTGGCAAAATAGAGATAACAATCAAGGAAACAATTTTTCAAGTGGGAATCAAAACAATTTTCAAAGAAACAATCAAAACCAAGGGAACTTTAACTCAAATCAAAATAGTTCATCAAACGATTTTCAAAATTACATGAAAACGAATGAGGCTAATATGAGACGATTAGAGGGAGAAATTGGTACTTTGAAAAATGACTTTTCTAATACATTGAAATTGCAAAACACGAAGATTGAGCAAGGGCAAATTGATATTAAAAAGATGTTTTCGGCCATTATGAACAAAGCCTCGGGTTCGTCATCAAGTTCGTTACCTAGTGACACCGTAGCAAATCCGAAGGAACAATGCAAAGCCGCCTCGTCTCGTGAGAAAGGTCGTGTGATTACCCCTAACCTTGAAGGATTCCGTGTTGTTTATCCCTCTCAACCCTCGACTTCTAAGACGTCTTCTTGTTCTAAAGTCGATGGGATGAACGTGGTGACCAAGGAAAAGAGTGCACACCCTCGTGTACCTCAAATTCCATCCACGGTTCAAAAAGAAAGCTTTGTCGACCTTACCAAAGTAACCCTTGAAGAAACTTGTGCTTCGATCCTTCTTAAAAAACCCAAAAGGCGTATGCCGAGAAAGGAAAAGGATCCGGGCCAATTTCTACTACCATGTGATTTTTCCGAGATTGAGGGATGTTTAGCCCTTGTCGATTTAGGTGCTAGCATCAATCTCATGCCTCATTCTCTTTGGAAATTGATGAGATTGCCTTCGCTTACCCCCACGAACATGACAATCGAGCTTGCAAATTGTACACCTTTAATACCAATTGGAATAGCCGAGGATGTCTATGTTAGGATTGGAAAGTTTGTTTTTCCCGCGGATTTCGTTATATCCGATTACGAGTGTGACCCTAAATGTCCCATTATTTTAGGCCGACCATTCTTATCGACGGCTCGAACCGTAATCGACGTTCACGAGGGGAGACTTACTATGAGATATGGGGATGAGAAAATAGACTTTTTCGCTAGAAAATCCCAAGGTTTTAATGAGAATGAAAAAACCGAGGTTTCAAAACCTAATGATTCAAATTCTAATGATTTCAAAATGTTTACTTTAGCGGAAAGAATGAAGCTTGATGCATGTTTTGAAAGAATTAAGAAAAACGGTTTTAAGGATGATGATTTCAATGATAAAGAATACGTGTACCTAATTCAAAAGGGTATGTGTAAATACATGGATGAAAACTCGCTTTGGGATGTTTTTAGCGAAACAAGTGAAACACCAATTCCGAAGGGTGACGTTAATGCCATCACGACAATGACCAAAATGGATTCGTCTTCACCACCTTCGAAGGACCACGTCTTTGAGGCTTCAACTTCTAACTCCATCGAAGTGCCTCCTTTGCCTAGCCCAACACCCGTTGAGGCTAAAGGGTTTATCGACATCGATCCTCTCGTCTTAGAAAAGTCACCTAAGCGTAGCCCTAGTGCTTGTAAGTCCATGGTTGTGAGTGCTCACATCGACTCTTTCTTTGACGATGACGATGGCGATTTTGCCGAGCTTGATCACGTACTTAGACATCCACATGCTATTTTTGATTCTCCTAAGAAGAAACATGTGAAGTACGATGATTATGAGTTTGATCCCGAGATTGAGGAAATCATTGAACGAGAGCTAGCTCTTATGCCTTCACTTCCACCTACGAGTGAGGTCGACCTTTCCAAGATCGAGGATGAACTAAATGAGTTGGAACGTATTATTTTCGATGACGAACCAACTCATGTGACCACCAAAAATCCCATTCTCGAGGAGTTACCTAATCAACACTCCTCATTTGAGAATGACGTTTACCACATTCGTGAGGATCTAACCTATCAACGATCCCCACAAAAGAATGATGGTTTCTTGCTTGATCGTGATCTTTTCGAGAGAGTTTCTAAGATACTCAAGGAGGGGAATGACAAACCGTGGTTTGACAAGCCTATCTTTGATGAAGAAATCGATGAGATCGACGTTCATGAGGATGACGAGTATGTAGACCCCGAGGGGGCGGTGTTCTTTATTGACAAACGTTTTGAGAACTTATATAATCCGCCACCCCCTCCCACCAATGACTTAAATGTGAGAATTTTTAGCGCGACTAATTTTGAATTTGACACGCCAAATATTTTCGACATCATTAAATCGGGTTTTCATAAAGAGTTTAAAAATGATGAAAAAGGAAAAGATTTTAAAAATGTTTTAAAAGATTTTTCTACATGTTTAACTCCGTCATCACCGCGTTTTATGAGTGCTACCACCTCGTCTACTCCTTTTGACGATGGTTCGTGTGGTTTTAGTGTGGGGGAAGCCCCAAATGTTCCCTCCCATTTCTCCACCGAGGACGAGATTTACGATCCCGGAAATGCTTGTAAAGGGAAATCTCGGTCTTCCACCGATGCAATAAATGGAAAATCTTTTCGTTTTCTTGGTGCGAGTCTACCTCGAGTAGCTCATATGTTTGACTTACCATTTGCCCCACCTTTCTACTTCTTATCTCTTTTCTTCTACCTCTTTGAGGTTCTAGTTTGCGTTGGAGTAGCGTTGTTTCGTCTTTCATCCGAAAACGAAGACGCTATCTTTGACCCCGGTATACGTTTATCGGGTTTTTAAAGTACTCCACGTACTTTTGGGCATTGTTTATCATGTAAGCCCCACCAAAAATGACCAAACCAAGATTATCCCTAAATGATCACATTTATGGGGATTCGAGTCGAGCTTTTGACTCGGTTATCAAAAACAAGGTGCCTCGTGGGGGATTCTCATGCTTATCCTTGTACATATTATCGCTTTCTTAGTTAATGTAACGAGGGGACTTGTGCTCTTCCTACCTTTGTTTCGTGGTTGTTTGTGATTGTGATTCATTAGGTTCATCGTCATCATTGAAGCCTCTCGTGTTCGTTTTACGTAGCACTCGAGCTTCGATCGTTGCCTTTGGAGATTCCGATATCCGATGATATCCTTTTACGTTCTAACGTTTATCTTATTAGCATAATTCATAAACGGCTTTTAGGTTATTCGTTTTACCCTTTCCATGCTCGAGATTAAGCATTCGACTTCGTCTCTAGTATGGGGGTGTTTACACCCCTAGACTCGAAACATTGAGGACAATGTTTAGTTTTAGTATGGGGGGGGTGAGTAGATACTTCACCTTGCTCACGTCACCACGCTATCCAATATTCATCTTTTTGTTATCGTTTTATGCAAAATAAGGCTAAAAATGGCCAAATTTTAAATTTTTTTTTAGTTTTTCATAAGTGTTTAAGACACGAATGTAGGTTTTCCGATGGTGAGAACGAGAGTAATTTTTGACTCGACCGTGCGTGTTGAGAACTTAGCTTCGATTCCTTAACTTTTTAGGCTAATTCTCTTAAATGAGGACGAGAAATGATAGAGTTATTTATAAGTCTCGTAATCGTCACGATCTCATGTGTAGTAATTATTAGCTTATTCTCCCAACGTTTTTGCATAATAAATTGTTAATAAATATTGATTTAGCGGTTTAGTCACTATTGTTGGTTTCTAATTTGTTTTGGTAGCTTCCATGTAATTAAATTGAGAAAACATTAAGGTATCGCCAGCGTCACGGTTTTGAAGTATTGGCACCCGAATAATCGAAAGCTTCACCTAATAATAAGATTTCAAGTGCTCACCTAAATTAAGCAAAAATTTGAAGCTCACAAGGCCGAAAAATCTATGCCCAAATTGAAAGTGAATCATGCCTTAATCTTCAAAACTTTAAAGATCCAAAATTCGCTTTAGCGTGAGGATATACGTCTTTGGCTAATAAAACCACCGATGAGGCGGATAATAAAAGGCAAGGCAAGACCGAAGTCATAATAAAAGCTTCATGGCGAAGTTGAATAAAAGATGGAGGTAAACCAAAGATAATAAGGCCCTTCCGTTAGGGGGCGTATAAAAGTCTTGGTAATAAGTCTCATGTTCAAAACCGTTATAAAACCGTGTTTATCGATCCTTCTTGTTGACTTAATTTTTTGACATCGTTGTCTATTGGGATGAATTATTGATTTGATGATTTTGGTTACACCGTTAAGTTTCTATTTTTAGACTTAATCTCTATTCACGCATAAGTCAATGATGTATCCTCGTGATCATTAAGACAAAATAAAATATAAGAGATACCAAGTAGGAATAAGGGAGTTTAGGTTCGTAATTAACACTCATGAGATGTGTTCGTGTTGCTAACTTATAATGACAATGATCTCGTTACACGCTTAGCATGGAATTGGGTGAAAATCGAGGACGACGAAATTATTTCTAACGAAGCATTCACGTGTTCTTGTTCTATGATCCCAAAAGTCACATTCTCGTGATGAAAACAATACATTATGTCTAAAACACGTGTAGTAGTTTATTTAAATTTATGTCTTCAATAAATGTCATCATAAAATGAATTTTGGAAGTGCTATGATACTTAATTCTAGCATTGCGTGGGGACACGGCAATGGTTTAGTATGGGGGAGTGATGAGACTGTATTTATACATAGTCTCATCGTCCAAATCGGGCTTAAAACGCTTAAAATATCATCAAAATACCCATATATGTGCTTGTATTTGTTCATTGTGTATTTCAGGTACGGATATCGTGAATTCACCAAAAGATCAAAGGAATCAAACAAAAACGAACATGGGAAACGAAGCCGCACAAAGAACCGGACCCGAATCATGAATTTCTAGTCAAGTCCTTGAAGATTGAAGAATTGGCAAGAATGGTCCCTCAACTTTGGAAGACTTGACATTTTATACCCTTGCAAAACTCATAATTGCATTTGGGTCCTTATAATATTGATTATGTGCAAGTTTGGTCCTTGAAGAATGCATAATGTGCATTAAAAGCCCTTGGAAAAAGTTGTAAACAAGATTGTGCCACAAATGACAACTTTCCCAAAGTTGTCACATGCATTTTGGGCATTGTTGGATGTTTAGCTCAAATTGACAAAAGAAAAGGAATTGGGGGACTAAACCTGCCCAGACAACAATACTCCCCTCCACCACTCCCCCACTGACACGTCACAACCCCAACTCCCCCAACCAATCAGACTCCTCCCCTCAGCCATGTCACACCCCACTATTATTTATTAACTGATTTTTTTTAATCAGTTATATAATTAGGAGGGTAACATGTTTTTTGAAAATCAATTAACCCCAACCCAATTAAAACTCAACCTGCTAATCCTTATAATCCATAAACCCTAAATCTCTATCTCTCTCAAATCAAAGGGGAAAGTGCTAATTATTTCCAGATTGTTGATTGATGACAAGTTAATCACAACCCACCAGCAAACAAACCATCACCTTCATCAAACCGGGCCCCACACGTGTCCCCTGCTCCTCCATATTTGGCAAAAAGGGAATCCTACACCTATCAAACATTCCAAAACATTTTTCTTTGTCCCCAAGGACCAAATGAGCGTCCAGGATCATCACAACACAGATGGCTATCCTTACATCTTCACATGAGGCATCTTTGACCAAGAAAGTTTGAATTTTCAAAGGGCATGATTGGAAATCCGTTTGCTAGGGTTTACATTATTTTTATCTTTCTAGAATGATCTTTAGCTAGCTATAAAAGGAGGTCCAACTTGTGGCACCCCTTTCTTGTTCCAGTTTTGTAAAAATTAAGTTTATTAATGAAAATGAACCATTTAATCTTTTGCAAACCTGAGTTCCATTCTTATTGCTTAGTAGTTTAATTTTCATTTTATGCAAGGTTAGTTTAAAGTTTTCAAAGAGGTTTACATTTCTTGTGCAATTTCAGAAAATTCATATTTCAAAAAATTGTTGGAAAAAGTTCTTTTTATCAGCTTGATTTCAATCTCACAGGAAGTGAAAGTGGATTGTGATTTGATTTCATCTTATATTTAAGCTTTTGTTAAAGTTTTAGTGGTTTCAAAATTGGTTTTGGTTTCAAAAATTGGTTTTCATTTTTCTTGGTTCCATAAGCTATAAGCCATAAGCAGCTTAATCCATAAGCTCAGCTTACTGCTTGATAGTAAGATTATCAGTCACTCTTTTTGGTTTCTTTTCTTGTGCAGGTTTCAAGTAGTAACAAGTACTCCTTCCATTTCCATTTTTTTCCTCATTTTGAAGATATATAGACCCTGGTTCTGTTGTTGAACCTCAGCAGGGTTTCTCTACATATCATAAGCTCACAATAAGCTCAGAAAATTCCCAATAGAAGGCAATCAGCCAAAGGTATTGAGGCTTGAACCCTATTGAACATTTTAAGTTTTTTGTGATTTTGTATGATTTGTGAGAAAATTGTTTAGTTGATGTATTTCTTGATTGATTATGCTTCTTAGATAGTTTGATGCATGTTATAAGTACTTAGATTGGTTTGTGATTAAGTTTAAGCAGACTTGGTTTGTTAATTTTCAATTTTCTGAAATAAGGGTGTGTTTGGGTTTAGGATTAGATAAGCTTAAGTGACATTAAAACTGTTAAAAGGAACTAGCACACACTCTATTTGGCTAAGTGAGTTTATTTGTAGTTATTATTTACAAGTTTGTTGTGTTTAAAAACATTTGCTCACTCAACTCTTGGCAAAACTTGGTAAAAACCAGTAAGCTCTATTTTTTTGCTTGTTTTAGTATAAGATTGCCTTGAAATACTTGTAATCTGCTTAAGTATAGGTCAGTCTAGGGTTAGGGATTGCTTTGTGAGTATTTGTTCAAGAATTGAGAAAGTTTTGGCTTGATTAAACTCACCCTATTACGCACTAGATCAGAAAGCCCCCTACAGCCCCCCTATTTGTTCACAGCAACTGAAATTGGTGATTTGTGTGTTTTATTTGTATTGAGCTGTGTGTTTTTTGTGCTTATATTGACTCCCTACACTCCACTGAGTGTAGGGGTGCCCCTCTTGTCCAACAAAACAAAGCCAATCAAAAGTTACAAGCCTCAAAAGGCCCAAACCCATTTTTTTCACTGTCAGTGGGAACTCCTTTCCCACTGATAGCTTTGCTGTAGCCACTGCTACACAAAAAGACAGAAACAATAGAAGTGTCACTATCACAATCTCATTTTTTTGTCTTTAGTGGTGAAATTTAGGTTTTAGGGTTTAATTCTTTTTCCAATATTTTTCTTATTTTATTCTTAATTTTTCAGTATAATTTATTTTTAAGTTACTGTTCATTAAATAATTTTTAGATTAATTAGCCATTTTAATTACTTTTTTTTAATTACTGTTTTTTGTCTTTTAGTGTAAAAAACTTATATTTTTCACTTTTAAAAATTTTCCTAGACTTAGAATATTAATTTAAGATTTTTAGTTTAAAAATTAGTTACTGTTCACCTTTTTTATTATTTTTTATAATTAAATTAAGTTAATTAGGGTTTAATTATTAACTAGTTTTGTCTTTTAGTGCAAAATTTTACATTTTTCAAACTTTTTCAATTTTCTACTGTTCATTAGGGTAATTTAGGATTTTTAAAATTGTTAAATTAATTTTGGCATTATTTTATTATTTTTTATGATTATTTTAGTTTAAAATTAGTTTTTAGTGTTTAAAAAATAGAAAAATAGTTTTTAAAACGCAAGAAAAATACTTTTTAGTCTTTAAATAAAATAAGTTAGTTATTAGTTCAATAAATTAATATTTTGGGCATTTTGTTAATTATATTTAATTTTTGGGCTTTAATTAGCATTAAAAATTGAATATTTAATTAATAAAAGGGTTTAAAATATATTTGTTGGATTTTTATTCTTATTTATATTATTTAAGACTTAGTTTAATCATTTAATTAATTTTTAGGTTTAATTTTTAATTTCGTCACGTTTTACGTATTTACGTTCGCGTTTTACGTCATTACGTCGTAGTGTAACTCGTCTTTACTTTTTCTCTTCTCAACCAAAAACGTCACTAATCCAAACATTGTTATTTTATATATTGGCACATTAATTCACACACCTCCTTCGAGAACGAACTTGGAATTTATTCGATTTGTCGGTTTTTCATTAAATCGTCAAGTTTAATACTTGCCGCATTTATACTAGTCTTTCCTAAGACTTGTATATCTATAAAAATTACTACATCATTTTACGTCTTTTCGGCTAAAACCGAAAGATTAACGTTTTTGTCAAATAAAACTTAGACGGTCGGACCCGTCTAATGTAAACTTTTTAAAAGTCATATACCGATATATAAGTACTTAATACAAGTAAAAACCGATAAAACCCGAACTATATAACATATGGACATTAACGGGCTAAGTTAGCATTATTGGACTATAAACCCGACTAGTTAGTAAAACACTTATAAACTTACCTATTGGGACTAACCCATTTGGGACCAACATGTAAAGTATAATACTGATAATAAAAGTATAATTGGGCTAATATAATATATTGGGCTTGTAATGGGCTCATTGGGCCTCAAAATGTAAACAAGTTGAACTAGTGTAACTAGTCTTGAAAATTACCAACACATAAATACTATAATGAATGAGTAAAAATGTACAATCCCACTTGATCATCATCATATTTTATAAAATCATCATATGTATACATAATTGTTATTTTTATAAAGTCATTGGACAAGAGTCTAAGACAAGTATTATTTGTCTAGGTTTCCGTGATTGAAGCACGTATCGTACATCCGAATTGCCGATAACCCGCTTTCCCACATCAACGTGAGTTCATAGCCTCGCACTCTTTTAAATGTTTTTATAAAATGTTTTATAAACCCGCGAGGGAGATAGCATGCTAGTTTTGATAAAATAGGACACCATTTGTCCCGATTGTTTGTTTATTGATTTGGACCCGAATGATTGTATGACCCGATGAATGATTATATGACCCGACAAATGAAATGAAATGGATTATTAAAGTTAGGTTATGTCACTAAAAGTCCCATTAGTATGAATTGTGAACTACCGGGATTTGGTAGACGCTTATGCATATAATAGTACTATTTGGGGACGATCACCCCAGTTCGCGCCTTGACGGTTGATCCCCTTCGTGCCACATTGATTGGTAAGCGAATTTATGTATGAGAAGATTTACACAAGCGTGATTATTGTGACGACACACTAATTTAGATGGGCAAATGAGTTTCGGGTTAGCTACCCGTTGTTTGTTAGAGTAAGGTAACAATGTCATGCGGCTTATAATAATCCAAAAATAACGAAATACTGCTATACGTACTGAATTACGATATATTGCCTGACTAGCAATACGAGGTCTTATTATTGATATTATGTTCGTGTTTTGGTTTTACATAACCATATTCATATAACGGTTTTTATTTAACTCTATGCAACGTTATAAAACGTATTGTATGATGTTTTTATGACAATGGTTCGTATAATAATTTTGAAGGCAAACGCCTATATTATGATTTTGATTAGGATTTGTATAAAATGACTTTGGCTATTTTATGGCCTATTACAAAGATTTGTACAAAATGATTTTCGGTAATAATTTTATACCGATATTATATTGATGGATTTTATTAAACTCTATGAATTCACTCGGCGTTATCGCTGACCTTTTCTTTTAACATGTTTTATCTCAGATACTTGAAGGTAATTCTCGGGAAGACGACAAGAATTCATGGCCCGCACTTAAATAACAATTTCCATTCAAATGTTTTGTAAAACTTGTATGAAATACAATGACTTGGGACCTATGTAAACTTGATATTTATGAATGGAAATGCTTTATTATTAAACGACGCGATTTTTAAGCGTTGTATATGATGTGAGTAATGTCCTATCCCGTAACACCAACGAGTCTTCCGCTGTATTGAATTGTATAAATTTGGGGGTGTTACAGTTTCGTACCAGAGCTCTCGTTATAGAGAACGAAAGATTTTTAAAACTAATGTTTTGGATAAAACATTTCAAAATCTTTTAACTATAAACATTTTTCTAAAAATGTCTAAAAATCTTTTGACTATAACGGTGTCGAAGAATTCCCGAGTTACAGACAAGGCCAGACTGAGAAGTGTTATTTTAATATATATATAACTTGGATTATATATATGTTGTAATTTGATTACATGATTGTTTGATTATTGTTTTAATACTTATACGAGGTATTTATACAACGTAAATTGTCACAAGAAACCCTAAATCCCCTAGTAAATTAATCGAAGCTATTCCTGTAGGAATTCTAGCTATTCTAGATCTAAACCAAGTTGTGGATATTTATGATCCCAACAAAATGGTTGATATTCGTAGAAATGTTGATATTAGTTGATTGTGATATTGAAGAAGAATTGGCGAGATTAAAATTGATATCAATATCATGACGATCTTTCCTTATAGAGTGGAGTGTGACAAAACATTACCAACTGGAAAGGTGTCATCTGATTCGTTGTCACCCAATTCTTAAAATTGAAATCGAAAGGGTGAATGTTGTACTTGAGGCTATCATTAGAACCAGTATCCAAAAGCCTCATGCCACTAGTACCTTTCCGTGAAGTCTAGTTGAATGATCAAGTCATTTCATACTAGTGACTCATTTGATAATTATTGATAAAGGAGTTATAGGATTGGAAATTAAGTGTTGTTCATATCGAGCTTTTATTGCCCTTTCAAGGTCTAAGAATAAAAGTTGAAAATATTAGAGAATGAGGTAGGATATCGCATTGAGTATAAGTGGGTTGAAACTTGAATAAAATAAAATTTAACCCGTATGGAATAAGAAATTGTTAAGAGGAAGTCGTTATGTTCTGTGATTGAATTATAAGGTTTTAAATGATTGTTGGTTCGTGTTAAGGGTTGTTCCTAGGCCATTGTCCACTAATGAGGATGCCCAGTGTCCAAGAAATAAATTGAAGAAATCTTCTTCTTAATTGGGACCGATGGATCTTTCGGGACATGTGGAACACCTAATGACTCTTGTAGATTAGTATTCATTGTGGTATCTTTTAAAAATAATCCCGAACTTAACTGAGACATCAGTTGGTAGTATGTGTTCTTGGAATTGTATGACATAGTGACACGTAATGTGTTACAGTACAATTTTGACTTGTTTGTGATTAATGAAAAGACTACCTTTGATTGCTAAATCCTACATGTATCGATGTTATCTATCTTTTATTGATTCATCCTAATGTTCATATTAGTGATGCAACTAGTGAACAAGTACTCATCTCGATTTGAGTTATGTTGTGAATTATTATTTTGAGTGCCATCGAAGTCATGAACCTCATGATTAATTGGCTAAGCTCATGTCCTATTATATTGTAGTTAGTTCTTGGTGAACAACTCTTCATCACTCTTTTGCAGATCAAAAATTGTTTTTATAAAGTTAAAACAGTATCCTTTGAGAAAATTGAATTTTCATCACTATAAGGATTATTCAAAGTGAGATTTATATGTGATTGTTATCGCAATGAAGTTGTTTATAAAATACCTTGGAAAACTTAATTGTTTTCATAACAAAGAACATATCTGTAAATTCATTTTTAATTAAGCATGAATATATATAGTTGCGCGCCTACATACAATTTGGAAGGGACCATGCAAGACTTATTAGTAGTCACCACAAAACTTGTTAATAAACATTACATTTTCTTTGAAGATTGTGAAAGATTAAATTTAATGAGATCTACAAGAAGTGAAAAATAGGCACAGATTGATAGGGACACCTACATATGTGCCCGTACTATTTATTTTTCTGAGTCGAATTTACTCATCTGTGGAAATTGTCTTATTTGACAAATTGATATTCCCTTCTTGTCCAATTCTCTCGTAGTGAGATTCTTAGGAAAAGTATCTGATTGCCGAGTGTTGATACCCGACTGGATGTATCGGCGTTCCTATCATTTCTTATGATTTGATTTCATTTGAATGACCTGGGTAACGATCCGAGGAGCTTTCGAATGCGTACTCAAATTATGAAAACATGGGATATATTCATATTCGTTAAATGTTTTCGTATGTATCTAATTTGAAATTCTCTCGCATAGATTATGCGTTAACGTTACTCTTTTTAAGGTTAGTTATGTCTCCAGGTATCCTTGAATTTGTGAGGGACTACGAGTTATTGTTAGTCTTTTGAGAAGTTCACATCTTATCAACGGTAATGAAACTGGAAAATTGATAGTTCCAGTAGAATGAATTGATTGATTATGACATGACGACATTGTCTTAATTGATGGGAACTCGAGTAGAAATCCCCTAAAAGATAAGATGATGATTATCAAAAGTGATCTAA
Organism: Glebionis coronaria; assembly: GCA_025667525.1. Taxonomy (NCBI): domain Eukaryota; kingdom Viridiplantae; phylum Streptophyta; class Magnoliopsida; order Asterales; family Asteraceae; genus Glebionis; species Glebionis coronaria. The sequence continues at coordinate 16,413 of JANFOE010000175.1, forward strand.
ATAATTCTTGATGGATGACTATATCCTGCATTTAGACTTGAAATTTTACCATGAATGATTGTGAATTAGTCATAGATATTATAATCTAGAAAGAACTTAAAGAAAGTTTATTAAAAGAGGTACCTGTTATCTGAAACTTTAGGAGGTATTTGCGGGTGAATTACCTAGACCTTCGCCATTAAGGAAAGTTGAATTTGGTATTGATTATATTCCCGGTGCTGTACCTGTGGCGTGTGCACTGTACGTCAGCACCATCTTAATTAAAAGAGTTATCGTACAACTGAGAGAGTTGTCGGAGAAAGCTTTTATTCTACCAAGCTCGTCATCATGAAGAGATATGGTGTTATTATTTCTGATATTTATTGATTACCGTGAACTAGGTAAATTGACGATTAAAAATCTATATCCACTACCCACGATGATAGATTTGTTCGATCATTTACAAGGTTCTAGCGTATGTTCTAAAGATTTGATCCACGACATGGTTATCATCAACTTCACATCCGCGAAAAAGATTATCTATTCCAATCGCTACATCTAGAACTTGTAATGACCATTATGAGTTTCATGTTATATCGTTTGGATTGACCAATGCACATGTAGCATTCATAAATTTGGTGAATCACGTGTGTAGGCTGTAATTTGATAAATCATGCTTGTGATCATTAAGGACCATTTGTTTATTTATAAGAATAAGAATGAGTTAATAATTATTTGTAGAATGCCCTGAGTCGGCCGAGTAGTGAAAACTTTTACCTTGAATATTTAACATGTGAATAAAGGTTTAATCATTTACATTATTTTGTGATTAATAAGATAATGGAATCTATATTGACTTTTCCAAGATTAGAGCCATTAAGGCTTTGGGTTTTACTAAAAAGAAAGTGGAAATATGTTTTGACAAATATTTTATCAAAGAAATTTTTAAGGGATTATTTCCTTATGCCCAAACCATTTAACTAAACTCCTGTTTAGGGGTAAATGTTTGTGCATACCTCAAGACAACCTAAAAGGGATTAAGGAAAACATTTAAACCATGACTTGAAATTTGGAGCAACAAATTTTGCTTTTCAACTAAGAAAATTTTGACCAAGGTATAACCAAAGATTTTTCGAACATTTACAAATCTTATTAGTTATTTTCAATAAATCAACAAAAATCGTGTTAACTAAATTCAAATTTATTTTGAACATTTTTCTATAATTAGACGAACTGAGAAAATTTAAAACTTTTACGTTTACATTTCATAAAATTAAATATTTATTATTTAATTCTTGTAATAATTATCGACGCTTTAGACGCCGGACTGAGCAAAACTGATAAAAATAATAACTGAGACGAAACTAAAACTTAGGAAATATGAAGAAAGAAATTTTGAATGAATACCATGATAATTTTATCATCAGGGAAGGTGAATGTAAATACTGACACATAATATAGAAAGGAATAAGAATCAATTAGGACGTGTTCCTTAATAATGACTGTGCAAAATAAATTTCCGAACAATTTAAAAATAGCCAATGCTTGTAAAAAGGAAAATATAGATAATAAAAGTGGTTCGCGGCTAATGAGAACCATTAGAATTAAAAAGCCGATGGCGTTAAATGTATAAAAGGCCACTTGTGATTGCCTAAATATGGAGGATTTCGAGATTTAGTCATGTTGGAATCTCATAAGTTTAAGTATTCTATTGACGTCAATCCTGATCTAAAGTATCATTATCTGAAGAAGTTGTACTGATGGAAAATTTTGAAGGCAGGCATCGCCTCATACATTAGTAAACGTCTAACTATTGCAAAGGTCATCATCTGAATTTGATTCGATTTGGGTCATCGTCGACAGACTGACCAAATCTGCTAATATCATTCATGTTAATGATAGATTCTCGATGAAGGAATTGACCCTTTTGTATTTAAAGGAGTTGTGTAAACATAGTGTGCCTGTATCGATCATCTCTATCAAGTTCCTCGCTTCGCATCAAATTTCTAGAGATTTGCTCAGAAGTCATTGGGAACGAACCTTGATGAGAGTACTATTTACCACCCCAATCGAAGGGACGAGGTAAAGTAACGATACAAAATACTATAAGTGCTATTTTATGTTTGAATAATTGACCTTTGGTAATAAACTGTAAAATCGTTTTCCTTTGGAGAGATTATCATTGAAAATTATCGTATTAGGATCAAGATCGAATCTTGTGAGGATATATATTAGAGCATCTGTAAGCAAGAGTTGGGATGAAGACACCCGACATACACCCATTGTGAGTTGGACATGTCTTTTAGGTTTAAGGTTTCCTATGATGGCGAACCTAACCTTACAAAATACTCGACCCGCGAGACCTGAAATGATTGTTGAAATTAGGATCTGATTATTGACTGCCGGTAGTGGGCAGGAGGTTATGTGAATATGAAATGTAGATCTTGAAGTGCCAGATGGGTAGAGAAGTTATGCCAAAAAATTTAACCATGGAAAAATGAATTTATGATCTAAAAGATCATGGGATATAAGTCCCCGTTGTATGCGACCATTGAGATGATATAAAAGTTGGTTTGAAAGGCATATAAGTTGGATCTACCCTATGACTTCAAGAGCTGTGTGAATTATGTTTCGTGTATCTAACTTGATAAATATCTATCAAGTGAAAATCTGAATTCTTCTTGATAAAGTTTAGATCGGCGAAAAGTTGCATTCATCAAAAACCCGTGAACATCATGGATAGAGAAAGTAAGTCAACATTAAGCCTGATCTTATTCCCGTAGTTATGTTTGATGATACTCGCGTATTGTAATGATTACACTTGTAAGAAAAGGCCGAATGTGGAGGAAATACCCACATGGCTTTAACTCTATAAGAAGCGAGTAGTAAGGTAAAATGATCTTTGAGGACAAAGATTCTGTTTAGGGGTAAATGCTGTGACAATCCGTCAATTTATGGTTGATATTTTATTCTAATTTATTATTTGAAAATATTATTTTAATGTTATATTATGAATTCACTCATTTATGGGAAGAAATTTGGGTTTACAGCTTGAAGTAGCATCGACTACGTCTAAACCGGAAGATTCTACGTTACGTGCTTACGTTTACATACACCGTTTTTGGTGACAGTCCGATGTTTCAGGAAATAAATTTATCCGTGAATATTATTTTGGGATTTTAAATTTGAGTTGGTTCATAAACTCACAAATTTACGAGAAGAGATTAGGACTTACGTGAATAAGTTAACGTCCTTTACGACTAAACCGGAAACCTTAGGATTACGTATTTACGTTTTTGAACTCCGTTTTTGATGAGACAGTTTTTATTAGATTCGTTTTGTGCCGTTGATTCATAATTTATAAAAACGTTTCTCGTAAAACGACCCGAGGGCATGCAAATCAAGGAAACTAGAATCGAGGAATACCCATAAATTAGTGGGATGAGACAAAACAAGTTTTTCCCCACCTCACTAATATGGGACGACAACTCTTAGCTACAACACACCTTATGTGTCAACATTTAACAAGTAAATGTTACACTTGTAACTAGCTTAGCTTATAAGCTACCAAAACACAAAATCATCTAACCAAACCATTCACTCTCATTCTCAACATGCAAACCACTCTCATTCTCTCCTCCCTCTCTCTAAATTTCGTCAACCACCACCCCAAAACACCCTCATTTGATCAAATTTAAACATGAAATCCTATGTTATTCACACATATGATGAAGCCCTTTTCAAGCTCTATTGATTGGTGGTGATTTTAACATCCAAGGAGAAGATTTGGTGATGTCCAAGGGCTGATTTCTACAAGGAGTTTACAAATATTGGTGGTCTTGAAGATTGGTGTTGATCTATCACAAGTTTTGCCATCAAAAATCCAAGCTTTGATCATAAACTACTTAATCTTGGTGGTATAAAGATTGTTCTTCCTATCCTCTTGTTATTTTGATTATGTAATCATGTATTTTCTTTCCTATTGTATATGTATATGATGAATATATGATGATAAAAATGTTGTGTGGGGATCAAGTGTTGATAAATATGGTTAAAAAGATGGAAAACCATAGGTAACAAGGTTAAAATCTTGCTTAAATATGATGGCTGTATAAAAACAGTAAGTAACCAAATGTTAAACTGATAAAATGGTAAAGTGTAATCAATATAGAGTAAGTATTAGGTGTTATACACATGTGAGAGTTTTCCATGCAATGGAATCATCAAAATGAGTGAGATATGATCAAAACAAGTTTAAAGTGCAAATCTGCCTACACTGTTTTGGACGAATTTATTAAAATATTTAGAGGTTGATTCATCAGTAGCTATAAAGGATAAAAATGAAGCACATATCATGTAGTTTATGTGATAAAAATTTGAGGTCCTATCTCATTATATAACTCCAGATATGGACATTTTAGTGAACTTAAAATTTAGGACTGATTTTGTGAAATTAAAGTTTAATATTATTATATAAGCACTCAAATAAATATAGTATAAAATGTGAATTAAAACTCACTAACTTATATATTTCATTTATATAAATATGTATGAGAATAAATAAATGGACATTATATAAAAATGGTAGTTTGGTAAGTTTTATAAGTTATAAAACTATATACTAAGTTTTACGTCTTTTCGTCTAAAACCGAAAGATTAACGTTTTTGTCAAATAAAACTTAGACGGTCGGACCCGTATAATGTAAACTTTTTAAAAGTCATATACCGATATATAAGTACTTAATACAAGTAAAAACCGATAAAACCCGAACTATATAACATATGGACATTAACGGGCTAAGTTAGCATTATTGGACTATAAACCCGACTAGTTAGTAAAACACTTATAAACTTACTTATTGGGCCTAACCCATTTGGGCCAAACATGTAAAGTATAATACTGATAATAAAAGTATAATTTGACTAATATAATATATTGGGCTTGTAATGGGCCCATTGGGCCTCAAAATGTAAACAAGTTGAACTAGTGTAACTAGTCTTGAAAATTACCAACACATAAACACTATAATGAATGAGAAAAAATGTACAATCCCACTTGATCATCATCATATTTATAAAATCATCATATGTATACATAATTGTTATTTTTATAAAGTCATTGGACAAGAGTCTAAGACAAGTATTATTTGTCTAGGTTTCCGTGATTGAAGCACGTATCGTACATCCGAATTACCGATAACCCGCTTTCCCACATCAACGTGAGTTCATAGCCTCGCACTCTTTTAAATGTTTTTATGAAATGTTTAATAAACCCGCGAGGGAGATAGCATGTTAGTTTTGATAAAATAGAACACCATTTGTCCCGATTATTTGTTTATTGATTTGGACCCGAATGATTGTATGACCCGATGAATGATTATATGACCCGACAGATGAAATGAAATCGATTATTAAAGTTAGGTTATGTCACTAAAAGTCCCATTAGCATGAATTGTGAACTACTGGGATTTGTTAGACGCTTATGCATATAATAGTACTATTTGGAGACGATCACCCCAGTTTGCACCTTGACGGTTGATCCCCGTCGTGCCACATTGATTGGTAAGCGAATTTATGTATGAGAAGATTTACACGAGCGTGATTATTGTGACGACACGCTAATTTAGATGGGCAAATGAGTTTCGGGTTAGCTACCCGTTGTTTGTTATAGTAAGTTAACAATGTCATGCGACTTATAATAATCCAAAAATAATGAAATACTGCTATACGCACTGAATTACGATATATTGCCTGACTAGTAATACGGGGTCTTATTACTGATATTATGTTCATGTTTTGGTTTTACATAACCATATTCATATAACAGTTTTTATTTAACTCTATACAACGTTATAAAACGTATTGTATGATGTTTTTACGACAATGGTTCGTATAATAATTTTGAAGGCAAACGCCTATATTATGATTTTGATTAGGATTTGTATAAAATGCCATTGGCTATTTTATGGCCTAATACAAAGATTTGTACGAAATGATTTTCGGTAATAATTTTATACCGATATTATATTGATGGATTTTATTAAACTCTATGAATTCACTCGGCGTTATCGCTGACCTTTTCTTTTAACATGTTTTATCTCAGGTACTTGAACGTAATTCTCGGGAAGACGACAAGAATTCATGGCCCGCACTCAAATAACAAATTCCATTCAAATGTTTTGTAAAACTTGTATGAAATACAATGACTTGGGACCTATGTAAACTTGATATTTATGAATGGAAATGCTTTATTATTAAACGACGCGATTTTTAAGCGTTGTCTATGATGTGAGTAATGTGCTATCCCGTAACACCAACGAGTCTTCCGCTGTATTGAATTGTATAAATTTGGGGGTGTTACATCCAATGTGGGACCCACAAGACAAAAATCCTTCAAAGACTTGAATCCGTGAACAAAATTGAACTTGATTTTCGGCTTCCTCGATTTTTCTTTAATCTCATGTCTTTTTCGCCGGTTTTCATGAACTTGGGTACTTTTGCACTTTTGGCTCTTTGAATTTGACTTTTCTTCAACATTTGACCGTGAAATCCCGTGTTTTCTTTCCTTTTAAACTTTTTGTAACTATTTAACACAAAAACACAAAACCACGCGTAATTCCGACTTTTACGATGTTAAACACATGATTAGGTCTTGTTTTTCCTTGATTTTAGTGGCAAAAGGATAAGTGTTTACACACTTATTAAATCCCCTACACTTGACCATTGCAATGACCCCATGCAATGCATAATTTTAAAGCATAAAATTACATTTTTCTCATAATTAATCCATCTCGGCCTTTATTAAGATATACTAATACTATGACGATAAAGAAACAAAAACTTTAAAGGAAACAAAAGTTATAACAATTTATTAACTTGGAAATTATTTGATGGAAGAAACTCGTAAAGAAATCTAAGACTTATATTAGGGCTTTGGTGTCATGAATATTAATCACCCTCAAGTTTCACGTTCTTCATACCAAGCATAAAAATGAGATCATTGTCTACCATAAGTTCTTAGGTTAAAACCACTTATATAAGACAATTGTGTAATACTCTTTCTCCAATTCCTACGTTGTATCTCTAGATTTTATGGATTGTCATTCACCCGTAGGCTCATTTGACTGATTTGATAATTATTAGTCCAAAAATGAAGGCAAACGGTGCAAACCCGACACTCAAAACCTAACCTCGTCCTCAAAAATGTTGTCACTAAAGTAAGCCCACATCAAGGATGATTTAACACGATTTGGGGAATAAATTCCCGAATCCGAAATTTGGCCAATAGTACTACTTATTAGTTATTCCTCCAAAGTCATGTTGACTTTATGTGGAGTTTAGCAAGTTCACATCATATACCCTTAGGCTCTTTAAGATGTTAAAATTCTCCTCATCTATTGTCTACACCCTAAGGCTCCCTGAACGATAAACAAGGGAATTGATTTTTTGATCAATTTTTATTCAACACTTACCATGCCATACACCCTAAGGCTCTAATGACAAGGTTCGGGCTACATGCCCCACACCCTAAGGATCCTTGAGGTCATGTTTTAATCTTATTCTTTCTTTATTTATGATATATATTGTAGGCCAAATTCCGCGGTCCCATGGTCTGAATACCTCCTACTTAGTGGTTATGAGCCACCTTAGTCGGAAGTCCACAATGCTGACACCCTCAATGTGTTCATGCTTTAATTACAAGGAGATAAAAGATTTGGCTAAGAGTTAAGATATCGAATCTACACCGCAAAAATCCTCATTTATTAAGCAATTAAATATACAAGCGGGAAGAAAGAGCCACAAAAACTCATATAAATAAGAATTAACCCTAAAACTTATTATCAACTCTATCATCTCTCGTTCTCCACAATCTAAAATCTCAAGGAATGAGACTCGTGGATGCTTAGCCTAATAAACCAATTAAGGTCCATTGGTTAAGGATACTAGCTAGAGTAAACTTGGATAAGTAAACTCGGGTTGAGTCAAAATATTTACGACGGGCCTAATATAATAAAGATATATAAACTTGTTAAGACCATTTTATTTATTTGTTTATTTATTTTTTGACTTTATTCTTGAAATGGAAAATACGATGCGATGACAAAAGGAAAGAAAAATAAATGAAAAATACTACTAGGCCAAAATAGATCAAAAATTTTAAAAAATGTTGAAATTTTTCTAATTTTCCCGGTTAAATGAGGTCAAATTCATGGAAAAGCCCACTAAAATTCGATAGAAGGCCCCCTACACTTAATATAAACATTGTCCTCAATGTTTAAGTATGTGGGAGAATAAACTCCCCTACACTTAGGACATTGAGTACGTTGTTTAAATCGAGCTAAGGAAGAGACAACTAAAGTGATTACATTTATTCGTCTTATTTATATACATGTATGAATCACAATAGCAAAAACTTATCGATGAAACCGGGAACACGGGATCACGGGTCTCGTCAAAAAACACCAAAAGTGGATCATGAAAGCACACATTCCTGCACAACATCACAACACACAAACAACCTACTTGGCTCCGCCTACACTTATTGGTGGGAATGGGTGAAGGTGAAAAAGGGTGGAAAGAATGGAAAAGGTAAAAATCTAACCTAGTTAAACGATGCTTGATTTATTTATCACGAGTCTCTAGCTCGACTCGATTTCCCGAATATCATCATTCAAATGGGAAAATCATGGGAAAACCGAGATTTCCAAGGGAGGAAAATCTCTCCATGATAAAGGGTGAAACAACGTCATATAAGGAATACCCCAATAAAAATTCACCCGGGTCAAACACATAATTTCCATCACAAAAGGAAATAAACCCCGAGGTGGTAAAATCACACAAGGTAAAGAAAAGTGGGGTACACTTAGTCAAAAGTCTCTTATGAGGAAAGGTGTTATGGTGATATGGAAATGAAAGCACGAAAGTCTCTATTCTGGGATCAAACACCGATTCATTAACGGGAAAATAGCAAGAGGTGTTGACATTTAAGCTCAAAATATCATCATAATCCATAGTGGGAAAATCGTCCTCTTCCAAACTTGATGTGAAAACATAAGTATCATCGGAGTCATAGGAAAACTCATCCTCTTAAGGAAAATAGGTATTTAGAAAGATATCTAAATCCTCCTCAAATGGAATAACCTCTAAATTAGGAATGATCTCTAAGAGTGGAGGATCCTCCTCAAAAGTCATGACTTCTAAAATTGGAGTATAAAAGTCAAAAGGAGTTTCCATGGAAGAATCACTCATAGAGATATAAGGTGCATTAAGATCATGGGGTGGGTCATCAGAGTTAATGAGATCACTTAAATAAGTGTCATCATCGTAAGTATCAAATATTGGTTGATCAAAAATGGGTGGGTCAAAAGTGGGTGGGTCAAAAGATAGGTCGTCTAAACCGAAGATAGTGTGATCACTTGAAGAAGTGTCATCACTATAGGTATCATAAATAGGAGTTTCAAAAATATGAGGTTCTAAGGGAAGGGATGAATTTATCACAAAATCATTTTGAGTAGACTTTTGAATTCCAAATGGATTAATAAAAATCTCTTCATTATCATAATTAAGAACATCAATTATATTGACCGACTCTTTTCCATTTGATTTTGTTGTGATTTTTCCCATTTTAAAAACTTGTTGTTCATCCCTAACCCTAAGAATTAACTCCCCTTCGGCCACATCAACTAAGGCTCTTCCGGATCGTAAGAATGGTCTACCAAGTACTAATGGAATACGAGGATCCATCTCATAGTCGACGACGACAAAGTCCACAGGAAAAGTGAAAGTACCAACTCGAACAAAAACGTCTTCGGCAATACCAACGGGGTATGCGAGAGTTCTATTAGCTAATTCGAGATTCATGCGAGTTGATACAAGATCGGGTAATGATAATTGTTTCCATACCGAGAGTGGCATAAGATTGATGCTAGCGTCGAGATCCGCTAAAGCCATACAATCATCAATTTGAGGAAACGAGCAAGGTAACACGAATCGTCCGGGATCTCCTAGCTTTTCGGGAAGCTCTTTGAGAAGGATCGCGGAAAAATTCTCATTTAAACGAGTGTTCACGAGCTCAACCATTTTTTCTTTCTTATTAAGCAAATCTTTGATCATTTTCACAAATTTTGGCATTTGAGAAAGTGCTTCAATAAGGCTAATGTTAACATTCATGTTGGAAATCATTTTCAAAAAGTTGGAAACATGAACGTCATCTTTGGTGAGCACTTTAGCCTTGTCCAACCTAGAGGGATAAGGGATATTGTGTTTAGACTTTGAAGGTTGAGAAGGAGAAGGACTCGCTTCTTGAACAACCTTAGGGTTGGGCTCTTTGGGCAATGGAGAACTAGTACTATGAGTGGTAGTGGGAGGGATCACCGAAGGGGGAGTAGGATTACTCATTATGACCTCCGGGCCTTGTCTCTCCTTTATGGGCGAAGAGATAGAAGGTCCCACTAAAGTGGCTCCACTTCGAGTAGTGATAGCACTCACATTAGCACGAGGGTTAATCTCGGTATTAGAAGGTAAGGCTCCTTGGGGTCTAAGATTTTGAATCATTGTCAAAAATTTCTTATCGGTCGATTCTTGCATCTCTCTCATAATTCGCTCATGGTCGGTTAATTTTTGTAGAACCAAGTCTATTTGAGGATTATGCATGTTCATTTGATTATACCCTTGATTAGGAAAACCTTGATTAGGAAAACCTTGGTTTTGATATTGAGGTTGAAAACCGTTGTTATTATGAAAACCTTGGTTATTATTTTGAAACCCTTGATTTTGACCATTAAAATTCCCTTGATTTGCATTCCCTTGAAAATTACCCATTTGACGACCTTGGTTCCTATTTTGGTTTTGGGTATTTGGGCGGGTGGGGGTGGTCTTTGTGGAGCTACAAAACCCGGGGGGAGACATATAATTAGTACTCTTATAAGACAAATGGTTAACATCAACATTAGGTTTAAAATGAACCCTTTCATTTGCATTGGTGTTATAAGCATAAACTTGTTGTTGTTGATTGTAAACCTTATCACAATTAAAATACGAATGTGGTCCACCACAAGTCTCACACGTTTCACAAGTCTCTTTTAAGGCATTAAATTGACCATTGATGGCTTTGGTTTGTAGAGCAATTTATTCAACAAGCAACGTAAGCTTATCAATTCTCTTGTCATTCTCACTAGAACTAGCACTTGCCATAGTAGCCCTAACACTCTTGGTTTGTAATTTTGTCTTATTTTCAATTATGGCCCAAGCCTCGTTCATGGACTTCACAAGAATATTACCCCCCCCCCCCCCCACGGCACTATTAAGTGAGTCTTGGTCATTAAGAGTTAAACCATTGTAAACCGTATTAATTTGATGCACTTTAGTGAAACCGTGTTGTGGACATTTTCTTAAAAGCTCCTTAAATCAATCCCAAGACTCACTAAATGTTTCCCCATATATTTGTTCAAAGGTAATGATGTCATTCCTTAAAGAAGTGGTCCGTGATGGTGGGAAAAATTAGTTAATGAACTTGGTCTCTAAATCAATCCATGTGGTAATACTTTGGGGTGGTTCCTTATCAAACCAAATCTGGGCTTGTCCCTCGAGGGAAAAAGGAAAGAGTTGTAAACAAATGGCCTCTTGTGGCACCCCATTGTATTTGACGGTGTTTTCCAATTGTATGAAACGTTTGATATGAGCGTGTGGATCATCATTAGTACGGCCTAAAAATGGTGTAGCGGAAACCATTTGAATAAAACATGTTTTAAGTTCAAAATTATTAGCTCCAATATCCGGCAACACAATCGCATCATCGTTTCCTTCAACCTGAGATTGGAAAATCTCAATCATTGGTCGATTATCCTTTGCCATCGTGTTGTTCAAAGCTCGATTCTCGGGATCGGCTTGATTGACGGTCTTTTTGTTTTTCTTCTTCTTCTTTTTGGAAGAATTAGAAGTATTTGGTACACAAATCGGTATGTATGTACGCGCGCGAGTGCGCATACAATTAAAACTTTAGGAATGAGGTAGGAGACCTCGGTCGACTTTGAGAGGAAAGGGATTATCCCTCTCGAGGTGCAATATTAAAAAGCTACAAAAATATATACTTAATACTACTTGAGTTGGCAAACCAATAATCGGTCGTCCCTCTCAATATACGCACAAGCAAGCGGGGAAACGAGGTGGCACAAAGCACTTAAAAACCTTTTTCCTTAGACGACCTTTTATAGTGCGTCGCCTTATACCCACCTTATAGTTTGTATAAATCGAGTTCAAACTTTTACTAGTATTTATCTATTTTTCCTTTTTTTCGTTTTGGATTCGAATACAATAGCTAGGTGATGAAATCCCAACTAAGGTATTATTTGGAAGTAGGTAAATTGATTGTTCTACGTAATACAATATAGTAAAAGAAAAATCCTTTTATATTTTATAGAAAAATATATATTCACAATAAAGAGCGAAAGAAATCGAAATAAGAAAAATAACAATAATACGTAATATTTTTTGTGCAATACTTTAGGAAAAGTATTACTTTTGGATTTTTTTAATTTTTTTGGTACAAATCTTAGGAAAGAGTTTGCTTTTGATGATTTTTAATTTTTTTGTATTTTTAAGTTTTTGATTTTTTTTATGTTTTTTATTTTTTTACAAGAAAATAACGTTCAAAATTGAACGGATCCCAAAATCCAAAGCTTCTCACGAAAAATCGTCAATCGTAACGAGCGAAGCGGCAGCGGCGCCAATTTAATGTTAGGATTTTTCAATCAATTAATGTTCGTTTCCTCGACTCACTCGAATTGATATCAAATTTAACGTGGATTAATTGTTTTTGGTAACTAAAACTTTTTGGTATTTTTAAAACTAAAAAGACAACTATCTAAACTAATTAAAAAGAAAATATAAAAATAATTATTAATTAAAACTATTTAAACTAATTTGAAAACTATTTTAAAATTAAACTTAAATCTAATTAATCTAATTAATTTCTACTAAAACTTTTTAAATGAATTCTATTTAAAACTAATTTTAAATAAAACTAAAAAAACTAATTTAAAAAAACAATTTTAAAATTCTAAAAGTAATTAAAAATATTTATTTTGATTTATATTTTTTTTAGAAAACTTATATAAAACTTCTAATTGAAGTTAAACAAAATAAAACTTGTATTTAAAATGAGAAATAAATTTGACAGCCTAAATAACCTTTATTAATTAAATGATGTGTAATTAAACTCAAAAGAAGGTCTAGACTAGTTGGTTAACTCATTGGGCTGTTGAGCGAGGTGTCACCGGTTCGAGTCCCAGGAGGGACTAATATTTGCTATATATATATATATATATATATATATATATATATATATATATATATATATATATATATATATATATATATATATATATATATATATATATATATATATATATATATATATATATATATATATATATATATATATATATATATATATATATATATATATATATATATATATATATATATATATATATATATATATATATATATATATATATATATATTATTACTTTTTTTTTGGAAAATTGAAACAAACAGATAAATCGTATCTGTTGCTATAAGCATCAATAGCACAATAATAAACCAAATAAGCTAAGACAACTAAGACGAATAAGCAGATAAAAACTAATAAGGCATAAAGCAAATAAGCTAAAACTAAAAAAAGAACAAAATTAAATAAGCAGTTAAGATAAATAGACTTATCAAAATAAAAATAAGATCAGAATAAAAATCCGTAAACTTGAAACTTAAGCTTAGCAGATGACCAAACAAAGCTAAATACCAAATAAGCAAAACTTAACTGAAACAAAGCAGACAATAATCAAATTATAAGCTAACTAAACACCAACTTATTACTATCAATCAAAAAAACCAAAAATCAGATATCCAAAACCAAATAAAAGCAAAAACAGATTTATATAGATTTAAACTAGATATAACACTTATATGGGTGAAAGCTATACAATACCATCTTACTTAGCAAAATGTACCGACTTTAAACACTTACAATTTAATCGCTAGACATTACCAATAAACTTTCAAAGTGATTATACACTTTACCAATATGGTCCTAAAATGACAATATTACCCTTGTCTTCTTTTACATAATTACAAATAATGCCACATTCACTCATTCTCACACCATAATCATTAAACGTAGTAGCTAAAGGATGAGTAGCCAAACCCACAATCGTAAAAAAATCGAGGAAAATTTACTGACGAAAACTTAAATTTATTACTTTTATTTTACGTTTTTCATCGATTTTTTTACGTTTTCATCAGTATTTTTATGTTTTCGTCAGTAAATTTACGTATTCGACATAAAATTTACGTTTTCGTCTGTAAATATAGGTTTTAGTTAGAAAATTTACGTTTTCGTCAGTAAATTTACGCTTTCGTCAGTAAATTTACGTTTTCGCCAGAAAATTTATGTTTTCCTCAGAAAATTTACGTTTTCATCAGTGAATTTACGTTTTCGTCAGTAAATTTTCGTTTTCGTCAGTAAATTTACGTTTTCGTCAGTAACTTTACGTTTTCGTCAGTTAATTTACGTTTTCGTCAGTAAATTTACGTTTTCGTTAGAAAATTTACGTTTTCGTCAGTAAATTTATGTATTCATCAGTAAATTTTCGTTTTCGTCAGAAAATTTACGTTTTCGTCAGTAAGTTTACGTTTTCGTCAGTAAATTTACGTTTTCGTCAGTAAATTCAAGTTTTCGTCAGAAAATTCACGTTTTCGTAAGAAAATTTTTGTTTTCGTCAGTAAATTTATGTTTTCGTCAGTAAATTTACGTATTAGTCAGAAAATTTACGTTTTTGTCAGAAAATATACGTTTTAGTCAGTAAATTTATGTTCTCATCAGAAAATTTACGTATTCATCAGAAAATTTTCGTTTTCGTCAGTAAATTTACGTTTTCGTCAATAAATTTTCGTTTTCGTCAGTAAATTTTCGTTTTTGTACGAAAACGTAAATTTACTGACGAAAACTTAAATTTTTGACGAAAACGTAAATTTACTGAAAAAACATAAATTTACTACGAAAACATAAATTTCCTGACGAAAACGTAAATTTTCTGATGAAAAAGTGAATTTAATGACGAAAACAAAAATTTTCTGACGAAAACATAAAATTACTGACGAAAACATAACTTTACTGACGAAAACGTAAATATACTGACGAAAACGTAAATTTACTGACGAAAACGTAAATTTTCTGACGAATTCGTAAATTTACTAACGAAAACGTAAATTTCTGACGAAAACGTAAATTTACTGACGAAAACATAAATTTACTGACGAAAAAGAAAATTTTCTGGCGAAAACGTAAATTTACTGACGAAAACGTAAATTTTCTGACGAATACGTAAATTTACTGACGAAAACGTAAATTTACTGACGAAAACGTAAATTTACTAACGAAAACGTAAATTTTCTGACGAAAACGTAAATTTACTGACGAAAACGTAAGTTTTCTGACGAATACGTAAATTTACTGACGAAAAGGTAAATTTACTGACAAATACGTAAATTTACTGACGAAAACGTAAATTTACTGACGAAAACGTAAATTTACTAACGAAAATTTACGTAATTATGTAAATAAAGAAACTAACCTTTTGGTGGAATGAGTTAAAATTGCCACCTCTAGTTATTATGTAAAAAAAGAAAAAGGGTAATATCGTCATTTTAGGGTCATATTGGTAAAGTCAATAATCAATTTGAAAGTTCATTGGTAATGTCTAGCGATTAAATTGTAAGTGTTTAAAGTCGGTACATTTTGATAAGTACGATGGTATTGTATAGTTTTTACCCCACTTATATTAACTAATAAAAAAACTAAATGCAGATAACCAAACAAGTAGATCCAAACAAATATCAAATCCAGAAATGTATCTTAACTAAACAAACTCAGACAAGCAAGCTATATCAAAAGCTAAGCAGATTCGATTCAAAAACAATAAACAGATAAATAAAACTAAACCATTAACATAAGAAGATTAAAATAACAAATTAATCTAAAATACAAATACCTTAAAAGTAAAGAAAATCAAACCTAATGGAGAAATCCGTTGAGAAGAAAGTTGCGTTGAGCAACCTTATGAACCCAATCAAAACACCATCTTAAACTCGAACCATCTACTTCTAGAACCACGAACATCAATCAAACCAGATTTAAGATCTTCCCAGTGGGGGAAGATTATTACCACTTTTATTTCAATATTTATTTAATTAAAAACAGACTAGAGATTTAAATTGCAATTAAATTAAAATAATTAAAGAGACAAGAATGAAGCGAAAATTAGAATTTCATTAATAATTAGAAACTGGATTACAATACTTTGAAGGAAAATTACAATAAACCTAAAATCTATTTTGCAAAAAATAAAAATTAAAATCAAAAATAGACACACCATTACAGAATTTCGATGGGTTTTTTATAGGTAAACCCCAAAGCCTTGTTGATGAAGATATCATATCCTGGCCATCCATTCCATTTTTCTCTCTCTTTTGCTTGATCTACGGCTGAGAATCATCTTGTATCACACGGATCGCCCTCGTGGCAATTTTGTGCTTCTTGTGCTTCTTGAAAGCTGAAGTGGACTGATCTTATTGGAGGATTTGATGGTGGAGACGTGTGGGAACCAATCAAAAGAAGGGATAGAGCCACGTGGATGAGGACCACCATCTTCATCATCCCTAAAAGGGTGTGGATTTAATTATGGGACGTGTGAATCACACGAATTAGACAAAAGCCCCAATTTATTCTTGGGTAATTTTTTTTAGTGTTTAGGAATAGTAAATAGGGTAAAAAGGATATGGGTTGTTTGCGGTTGTGTTTGGGAGAGAAAGAAAAGGTGAGTGTATTCTTTGTTTGTAACGAAAACAAATGAGGAGAGGTGTAAGTAAAAATTGTTTTAATAAAACGTGTGTTACGTGTGTGAGGTTTGACCAAGGATTTTGACTAAACAAAGTTAAAAAAAACTTTGTTTCTACCGTCCATTTTTTATGTGTAATGGGCTTGGCCCAAATTGTTTTAACATATCCATCCCTCTCAATGTTTTCATTTTGGGCCTTTTTGGGCTATTTAACAAAAAGTAGATACTTTAAATCCTTAAATGGGCTTTTGAGCCCATTTATCCACTGTGGGACCCACAAGACAAAAATCCTTCAAAGACTTGAATCCGTGAACAAAATTGAACTTGATTTTCGGCTTCCTCGATTTTTCTTTAATTTCGTGTCTTTTTCGCCGGTTTTCGTGAACTTTGGTACTTTTGCACTTTTGGCTCTTTGAATTTGACTTTTCTTCAACATTTGACCGTGAAATCTCGTGTTTTCTTTCCTTTTGAACTTTTTGTACCTATTTAACACAAAAACACAAAATCACGCGCAATTCCGACTTTTACGATGTTAAACACATGATTAGGTCTTGTTTTTCCTTGATTTTAGTGGCAAAAGGATAAGTGTTTACACACTTATTACTCCTCCATCGTACGAAGGTCTGGTTGAGGAAGATGGTTGTTATTATTCATGTTGAGGTAAGGTGGGTTATTATTGTTGTGCACAACAGCCATATCTAAGTCTTCAAGAGTCTCGGGCTCAGAATAAGACGAAGATCTAGTATGCATACACATGCAAAAGAAAAAGATAACAAAGAAATAGAGGAAATATATTTACGTAAAAATAAAATCTTTTTGGTGCAAAACTTTTGAAAAAGAAATGCTTTTTATGATTTTTAAATGTTTTTGGATTTTTGAAAATTTTTTGTTTTTAGGATTTTTGAAAATATTTGACACGAAAAATAACGATCACGAGTGAACGGATCCGAAAATCCAACGCGTCTCTCACAAAAAACCGTTAATCTTCACGAAAAGAGCCGGCAGCGGCGCCATCCTTATTCGGAATGAGTGATCCTAGACCTAGTTCAGAATCCTTATTCTGATCTTAATCTGGAATGCATAATGAACCTAGTTCGGAAAGTACAATCATGTACCCAGTTCGGAATCCAAATCTTGGGCCTAATCCAGAATGTAGGTTACAATGCATTTAGTTCGGAATATACGATTTCTTTACTCAATTCGGGAAAAGGAAGATACACTTAATTCGAAATGCTACTTGTAATGTAATTCGGGAAATGTAACTTTCACACTCAATTCGGGAAAAGATCAAGTATGTAAGTCGGGAAAACATAAACCTACACCTAATTCGGGATAAGCTGAACTAGCACCTAATTCGGGATATTAGGGTTTTGAAGAACCCGAATTAGATC
Organism: Glebionis coronaria; assembly: GCA_025667525.1. Lineage (NCBI taxonomy): Eukaryota > Viridiplantae > Streptophyta > Magnoliopsida > Asterales > Asteraceae > Glebionis > Glebionis coronaria. The sequence goes on from JANFOE010000175.1 coordinate 34,678, forward strand.
AAAATCAAACAAAATCTAAAAATAAGCTAAAAACCAAATAAGCACTTATCTAAAAGTTTAATCAAAATGATTTTAAGAAAAAGTAAATTAGCCAAAATTTAAAAACTTTTAAAAACACTTAATAATAAAAATATTTAAAATCAACTTTTTATAAAATAACTTTTAAAAACACTTAATTAGAATTAAAACAAACACACAATAAGCTATAAAATCAATAAGCCAACACAATCAAACACATAAAAACATAACACACAATCAAATAAGCATGACAATAAGCAAATAAGCATAAAGATTAAGCAAAACAAGAAAGGTAGAATGAGAGATTAATTAAAAACTTGATTAAAAATAAAGATTCAACAACACAAATTAAAAACTTACTAGGAAAATAACTTGAATTTAAAGACAATAAAGTAAATTGACAATATGAAAGTGCAGGAAAATAAAATGGAAAGACTAATGTGTCAAATTAGCTAACACCTCCTAATGTGTCATTAGGAGGGTATTTATAGGAGGATTAACATGTGTTTATCTTTTCTTCTTTCTTCTCGTCTTTTCGTCTTTTAAATTCTTTGACTTTCTCGACGTTGTCTTGGGATTTATCGATATAAATTGAACTCATCTTATAATTTCGTCATTTATTAGACTTGAGTTTTCGACTTCATTAAACTTCCGTCTTTAGACTTTTTTTTCGATAAATCTTCAGAATAGGCCTTGGACTTCCGTTATTTTTGCACCCTTGATCTTTTGACTTCGTCTTTTGTCTTTTTCTTCGATAAAAGCCCGTGAAAGCCCATTTTTTCTTCCCTGTCCACATTTTGGTCCTAAATCACAACAAAAACACAAACCACGCATGCTTCCGACATTTACGACATAAAATACACGTTTTGGATTGGTTATTATTATAATTAAGTGGTAAAAGGATAAGTGTTTTCACACTTATTAATTATGATTTCCCGTCTGCAGCCAATTGTTTTCCCTATTTATATGTTATAAGAATTATCAGAAATCAGTTTTATAATTAAGTTAAATTGCCTGAGCCTTATATACAAGCATGACCAGTCAGTAGTACTAGTTACGGAGGTACCGTAACCATGACACTTGAGGCACCGGTGTCGTGACTCACATGCAGGAGAGTGATATCGTTCATCGTCCCACTCAACTCAGCTTGGCCATTTTATCAGTATTATTAGTGGGGCGTATGGATGCATCCTAGGCTTATCAGTTTACAGTTATCAGGTGAATGTGGTGTGTGCTCTACATCCTTCACATTGGAGCTGATCCCTCCATCCAGCATATTATTTAGAGGTCACCTCTCTACAGCATGACGAGGTCACCCCTCCAGTTATTCATGCACAGTTGTTACATCACATGACCTATATAAGCTCTTGCAATTAAAATACAGTAAATGCATGTTTTCATATTTAACAGCTAATAAGTTTGTTTTATATTTATCAATCAGATATATCAGATTTAACAGCAAATAAGTTAGTTTTATATTTATCAATCAAATCTATCAGATTTTACACAGTTTGCTCCAAATTGTCATAACAGTTTTAGTCCAGTATTTGTTATCAGTCCTATTCCCGTATATTATTATCATGCTTCATATCCTTTCACTGAGCGTTATGCTCAGCCGCAGTTTCCTTTCATGTTTCCAAACGGCAGGTACACAGGGACGATCTTAGGACTTCTAAGAGAGTACGTGCATCGGATGGGAGCTATCCAGACTCCTTTACTTTATGCACTCATACATTTCTTTGGTTATTTGGACACTGTTTCGTCCTTTTTCTTTCATTACTTAATCTTTATATTTGAGCTCATGATTGGATTGCTGATGTTTGATTCCGGTAATTCCGTTAGGGTCAGTTAATGTTTAATACATTGCCTTACATGCTTTGATGACATGCCATAAATGCACGTAACGGTTCACTTATCCAAGTGGGGTGTTACATTTATGGTATCAGAGCGTAAGGTTCGACCTATAAGCTCTAAAACTTGACCTGTGATTAGTGGGTAGTCACCAAGAACATCCTTTATTTTGGCGTCGTTATCTTCCATACTACTCATGTATTTTATCAGTCGGGTTTTCAAAATTTTGATTAAGTAAACGGTTCGTACAGGACTGGCCATACTTAATCGCATGTGCTTTTCAGCGAACTTTTCGTTTTGGTGAACTGACCATAGGCGTTCACCCTTACTCGTTTAGATTTTGTATAGATGAACTGACCATAGGCGTTCATCCTTACTCATGTCAGATTTATGTTTCAGTAAATTGTCATTTTGTGAACTGACCATAGGCGTTCACCAGTATTCATGTCATATTTTGTTGGCTATGCCTTCATGAACTACACTATGCATATTCAGATTTATTACTCCAGGTTCTGACAGTTTTATCAACTTATCCTCTGTCATTTCAGATGTCACCCAGACGCGAAAACGAGAATGATGCTAACGCAGCTGCTATTATTGTTGCTGTTCAGGCTACTATACAAGCCATGTTCCCCAAATTCGTGATGAGATCCGAGCTGAATACCAAAACGGACCACAGCAGAATAACAACCCTCCTGCTCCACCACTTGCCACTGTAGCCACATGGCTAGATATGTTTAACAAACAGAAACCCCGACCTTTTGAATAGACTGTAGCTCCAACAGACACAGAAGACTGGATCTATCATGTAGAGAAATGTTTTTGGAGCTATGGGTTAGGGTGATGCTTTCAAGGTTAGGCTTGCAGTTTACAAACTGGAGGGTCATGCTCTGCATTGGTGGAGGTCTCAGAAGCTTTCAAATGAGGGAGATGCGTGGGTGCTTACTTTGACCTGGGCGCAGTTTAAGACAATGTTCTATGACCAATTTTTCCCTCATGCTGAGCAAGCTAAACTGAAGAGGGACTTTCACGTAATTCATCAGAATCATGGCGAGAACAGTATAGAGTTCATGCACCGATACCTCAGGATGGCTGGATTATTAGGGGAGGCTGCGGGTACCGCAGAGTAGCAAGAGAAACAATTTTGCTGGGCTCTTCACTCTAGGACTACAGATAGGCTAGTGAGTGCCACATTCACTAATGTGTCACAAGTGGCTAATGCAGCTCGTGATATTGAGATGCTTTTCGAGAGTGATGAGCTCGAGAATGTAGAGCGTCCTGAGAAGAGGTACATCTCATCCAACATACTTAAACAATTTAACTCTGATTATTACTTGTCAACTTATATGTCATGCCTTATCCAATTATAATCTTGCAGACACAGAGGAGGAGACCGATCCCAATCGGCTACTCCACAGCAGAACTATAAAAACACGGTCAGTCTTATGACCGCAATCGATCAGATAAGAGGAGCGGTGGTGATAACTATCGCGACAGCTCAAACTCATCTGGCAACTACTAGTGATTCTTTAAGCTCCAAAAACACTAGACTATCGTGTAAAACAGATCCTAAATTTTGTTTATTCCAACAGAGATGCTGGACAGGGGCGTGACCAAAATAACAGAGGTCAGCAGTCTGCCCGACCGACAAATGCTGGTAATTTTAAATTTCAGCCAAGAAACCTTATTTCAATTATGTTATCAAAATTGTGACACGTGTTTATCTTTGTAAATCAGGTTCTCAGCAAACCAGAGCTGCTTCTACCGGGTATTCTTATCCCACTTGCATCACATGGGGAAGAAACACCCGGGGCCTTTCCGCCATGGTTCGAGTGGTTGTTACAAGTGTGGTCAGTCGGGCCGTATGAAGAAGGATTACAAGAGCGGGGATGCTGCCGGTAGCTCAGGCCAGATTCCTTAGATTTTACCTCCACCACCACCACTACCACCAACCACTGGTCGCGTCTACACTACTACCCGTGAGCAAGCAAATAAGACCACATGTAACATTACTGGCATTTTGTTTATACACGAATAGGCTGCCTGCGTGCTTTTCGATACAGGCACCACACACTCACTTATATCTACTTCTTATGCTGCTAGAATAAACATGACCCCTACGCTACTACACAGTGTACTTAGTATATCTACCCCTATGTGAGACTCTGTACTCATTACCCAGGTGTATAAGGATCTCCCTCTTGAGTTTGATGATAGAATCCGTCCAGTTAGTGCCCTTCCTCTAGATATGTGCGAGTTCAATATTATTATAGGTATGGATTGGTTTTCAGCCCATCGTGCCACTATAGATTGTCATGCTCACCAGGTCATCTTTGGTGATCTCCAGACGCCAGAGTATATTCACCGGGGTTTCCTACCAGGAAAACATGTTCAGATCATTTCAGCTTTACAGGCCCGTACTCTACTATATCATGGTTGTGAAGGTTTTCTAGCTACAGTTCATGACACTGCTTCCGAGACACCTTCAATTCATGATCATCCAGTTGTGTCAGGTTTTCCATATGTCTTTCCAGAGGAACTCCCAGGCTTACCTCCCATGCGAGAGGTGGAATTTGGTATCGATCTCATTCCAGGTGTAGAACCAGTATCTAAAGCTCTTTACCGTATGGCTCCTGTAGAGCTTAAGGAACTGAAAGATCAGCTTCAGGAACTTCTAGAAAGGGGTTTCATTTGTCCAAGCGTGTCACCTTGGGGCGCGCCAGTTTTGTTTGTCAAGAATAAGGATGGTAGTATGCGACTGTGTATTGACTACCATGAGATGAATAAGCTCACTATTCGTAACCATTATTCACATCCTCGTATTGACGATTTATTTGATCAGCTTTAGGGTGCCAAGCACTTCTCAAAAATCGATTTACGATCAGGTTACCACCAGTTGCGTGTAAAAGAGCAGGATATATCCAAAACTGCTTTTCGCACGAGGTACGGTCATTACGAATTTGTTGTTATGCCATTCGTTCTCACGAATGCGCATGTGGTATTTATGGACTTGATGATCCGGGTCTTCCACGAATTCCTAGACAAATTTATGATTGTATTCATCGACGATATCCTTATTTTCTCCAAATCTAATGAGGAACATGAGGATCATCTCCATTCAGTTTTGCAAATTCTCCGACGAGAGAAGCTTTATGCTAAATTTTCTAAGTGCGAGTTTTGGCTAAATAAAGCGGCGTTTTTAGGCCATATTGTTTCTGCAGAGGGGATCACCATGGATCCTGCAAAGGTGGAGGCTATCACTAAGTGGCCGAGACCGATATCTGTTACAGAAATACGTAGTATCCTTGGGTTAGCGGGATATTGTGACAATCCGTCAATTTATGGTTGATATTTTATTCTCAAATATTATTTAAAAACATTATTTTAATGTTATATTATGAAGTCACTTATTTAAAAACGTTATTTTAATGTTATATTATGAACTCAAATATTATTTAAAAACGTCTAAGCCGAAGGACTCTACGTTACGTGCTTACGTTTACATACACCGTCTTTGGTGACAGTTCGACATCTCAGGAAATAAATTTATCTGTAAATATTATTTTAGACTTTTTAAATTGTGTTGGTTCATAAACTCACTAATTTACGAGAAGAGATTAGGACTTACGTGAATAATTTAACGTCATTTACGACTAAACCGGAAACCTTAGGATTACGTATTTACGTTTTTAAACTCCGTTTTTGATGAGACAATTTTTATTAGATTTGTTTTGTGACGTTGATTTATAATTTATAAAAACATTTTTCGTAAAACGACCCGAGGGCACGCAAATCGAGAAAACTAGAATCGAGGAATACCCGTAAATTAGCGGGATGGGACAAAACAAGTTTATCCCACCCCACTAAAAGGGGCGGCCAAAAGAGGACACCACATCATAAGATGTGGCACCCTTTTAAAAGCTAACACATGTTAAGCTTAAGCTTAACATGTAAGCTAACCTTACACAAAACCATTCAAACCACTTCACACATACCATTTGCACTAGCTACTCATGCAAACCACTCATCCTCCCTTCCTCTCTCTCTCTCTCTCTATTTCATCCCACAATCATCAACAACAACCCTTATTTGATCTATTTTAGCCATAAAATCATGTGTTATTCATACACATGATGATGCTTCTTTGAAGCCTTGAAGATTGGAGGTGGTTCTAACATCCAAGGAGATGATTTGGTGATGTCCAAGGGCTGATCTCTACAAGAAGTTTACAAATATTTATGGTCTTCAAAGTTGGTGTTGATCTATCACAAATTTTGCCATCAAAAATCCAAGCCTTGATCATAAACTACTTAATCTTGGTGGTATAAAGATTGTTCTTCCTATCCTCTTGTTATTTTGATTATGTAATCTTGTATTTTCTTTATTTAAGTATATGTATATGATGATGAATGATGATAAAAATATTGTGTGGGAATTTGGTGTTGATAAACATGGGTAAAAAGATGGAAAACCACATGTAAAATGGTTAAAATCTTGCTTAATATGATGGCTGTATAAAAACAATAAGTAACCAAATGCTAAACTGATAAAATGGCATAGTGGAATCAATTTACAGTAAGTATCAGGTGTTATACACATGTGAGAGTTGGCCATACAATGGAATCATAAAAATGAGTGAGATATGATCAAAACAAGATTAGAGTGCAAATCTGCCTATACTGTTTTGGACGAATTTATTAAAATATTTATAGGTTGATTCATCAGTAGCTATTAGGAATAAAATGAAGCACATATCATGTAGTTTCTGTCATAAAAATATAAGGTCCTATCCCATTATAGAACTATAGATATGGACATTTTAGTGGACTTAAAATTTGGGACTGATTTTGTATATAAATAGTATATAATATAAGCACTAAAAAATTTATATAAAATATACATATATAAAACCCACTAGTTGATGAAAATTATAAATAAATATTGGCATATATATTTATATTAAAATGGGATACATTATATAAATTACAAGTAAAAATGTTTTTCCAAGTTTTAAAACTATATACTTAAGTTTTACGTCTTTTCGGCTAAAACCGAAAGATTAACGTTTTTGTCAAATAAAACTTAGACGGTCGGACCCGTCTAATGTAAACTTTTATAAACTCACATACTGATGTATAAACTTATATAACAAGTAAAAACAGATAAAACCCGAGCTATACAACATATAGACATTAACGGGCCAAAGTAGCCTTATTGGACTATTAACCCGACTAGTTTGGTAAAACACTTATAAAATTACTTATTAGGCTTAACCCACTTGGGCCCAACATGTAAAGTATAATACTGATAATAAAAGTGTAAAATGGACTAATATAAGGTATTGGGCTTATAATAGGCTTATTGGGCCTATAACATGTAAATAAGTAAAACTAGTAAACTAGTATAAAAGTTACCAATACATAACACTAAAATGAGTAAATGAGAATGTATGAACCCACTTGATCATCATCATATATATAAAATCATCATATGTATACATAATTGTTAATTTTATAAAGTCATTGGACAAGAGTCTAAGACAAGTATTATTTGTCTAGGTTTTCGTGATTGAAGCACGTACCGTACATCCGAATTGCCGATAACCCGCTTTCCCACATCAACGTGAATTCATAGCCTCGCACTCTTTGAAATGTTTTTATGAAATGTTTTATAAACCCGCGAGGGAGATAACATGTTAGATTTTATGAAATAGGACACTAGTTGTCCTAATTGTTTGTTTATTGATTTGGACCCGAATGATTGTATGACCCGATGAATGATTATATGACCCGATGTATGAAATAAAATGGATTATTAAAGTTAGGTTATGTCACTAAAAGTCCCATTAGCATGAATTGTGAAATACCAGGATTTGGTAGACGCTTATGCATATAATAGTACTATTTGGGGACGATCACCCCAGTTCGCGCCTTGACGGTTGATCCCCGTCGTGCCACATTGGTTGGTAAGCAAATTTATGTATGAGAAGATTTCCATAGCATGATTTTTGTGACGACACGCTAATTTAGATGGGCAAATGATTTTCGGGTTAGCTACCCGTTGTTTGTTGTAGTAAGGTAACAATGTCATGCGGCTTATAATAATCCAAATAACAAAATACTGCTATACGCACTAAATTACGATATATTGCCTGACTAGCAATATGGGGTCTTATTATCGATATTATGTTCGTGTTTTGGGTTTACGTAACCATATTCATATAACGGTTTTTATTTAACTTTATACAACGTTATAAAACGTATTGTATGATGTATTTACGACTTTGGTTCGTATAATGATTTTGAAAGCAAAAGCCCATATTATGATTTTTGATAAGGATTTGTATAAAATGACTTTGGCTATTTGATGGCCTATTATAATGATTTGTACAAAATGATTTTCGGTAATAAATATATACCTATGATATATTAATGGTTTTATTAAACTCTATGAATTCACTCGGCGTTATTGCTGACCTTTTTGTTTAACATGTTTTGTCTCAGGTACTTGAAGGTAATTCTCGGGAAGACAACAAGAATTCATGGCCTGCACTTAAATAATAATTTCCATTAAATGCTTTGTAAAACTTGTATGAAATACTATGACTTGGGACCTATGTAAAATCTGATATTTATGAATGGAAATGCTTTATTATTAAACGACGCGATTTTTAAGAGTTGTCTATGATGTGAGTACTGTGCTATCCCGTAACACCAACGAGTCTTCCGCTGTATTGAATTATGTATATTTGGGGTTGTTACAGTTTGGTACCAGAGCTCTCGTTATAGAGAACGAAAGATTTTTAAAAACCAAGGTTTTGAATAAAACATTTCAAAATCTTTTAACTATAAACATTTTTCTAAAAATGTCTAAAAATCTTTTGACTATAACGGTGCCGAAGAATTCCCGAGTTACCGACAAGGCCAGACTGAGAAGTATTATTTTAATATATATATATAACTTTGATTATATATATATATATATATATATATATATATATATATATATATATATATATATATATATATATATATATATATATATATATATATGATGTAATTTGATTACATGATTGTTTGATGCTTATTTTTTATACTTATACGAGGTATTTATACGACGTAGAATGTCACAAGGAACCCTAACTCCCCTAGCGAATCAATCGAAGCTATTCCTGTAGGAAATCTAGCTATTCCAGATCTAAACCAAGTTGTGGATATTTATGATCCCAACAAAATGGTTGATATTCGTAGAAATATTGATATTAGTTGATTGTGATATTGAAGAAGAATTGGCGAGATTAAATCTAATATCGATGTCATGACGATCTTTCCTTATAGAGAGGAGTTAGACAAAACGTTACCACCTGGAAAGGTGTCATCTGATTCGTTTTCACCCGATTCTTAAAATTGAAATCGAAAGGGTGAATGTTGCACTTGAGGCTGTCATTGGAACCATTACCCAAAAGCCTCATGCCACTAGTACCTTTCCGAGAAGTTTAATTGAATATATGAGTCATTTCATACTAGTGACTCATTTGATAACCACTGTTGTAAGAACTATAGGATTGGAAATTAAGTGTTGATCATATCGAGCTTTTATTGCCCTTTTAAGATCTAAGAATAAGGTTGAAAGCATTGGAGAATGAGGTAGGATATCGCGTTGAGTATAATTTGGTTGAAACTTAAATAAAGTAAAAATTTAACCCATATGGAATATTAAATTGTTAAGAGGAAGTTGTTGAGTCATGTGATTGAATTACAAGGTTTTCAATGATTGTTGGTTTGTGTTAAGGGTTGCTCCTAGGCCATTGTCCAATGACGAGGATGCCCAGTGTCCAATAAATAAATTGAAGAAATCTTCTTCTGAATTGGGACCGATGGATCTTCCGGGACAGGTGGAACACCTAATGACTCTTGTAGATTGGTATTCATTGTGGTATCTTTTAAAAATCCCCAACTTAACTGAGACATCAGTTGGTAGGATGAGTTCTTGGAATTGTATGACATAGTGACACGTAATGTGTTACGGTACAATTTTGACTTATTTGTGATTAATGAAAAGATTACCTTTGCTTGCTAAATCTTACATGTATCGATGTTATCTATCTTTTATTGCTTAATCCTAATGTTCGCATTAGTGATGCAACCATTGAACAAGTACTCATCTCGAATTGAGTTACGTTGTGGAATATTCTTATGAGCTCCATAGAGGTCATGAACCTCATGATTATTTGGCTAAAGCTCATTCCCTATTAGATTGTATTTAGTTCTTGATAAACAACTTTTCATCACTCTTTTGCAGATCACTCATTGTTTTTATAAGATAAAACAGTATCCTTGAGAAAAATTGAATTTTCATCACTGTAAGGATTATTCAAAGTGAGATTTATAAGTGATCGTTATCGAAATGAAGTTATTTATAAAACATCTTGGAAAACTTAATTGTTTCCATGATAAAGAACATATCTGTAAATTCATTTTGAATTAAGCATGAATATATATTTTAAACATGATGACAAAGTTTTGACGAACTGAGTATTGCATCGTTAATCTTGAAATTGTATATAGTTGCGCGCCTACATACAATTTGGAAGTGACCATGCAAGGCAGATTAGTAGTCACCATAAAAATGATTAATAAACACTACATTTTCTTTGAAGTTATGGAAGATTGAATTTTTTTGAGATCTGCAAGAAATGAAAAGTAGGGACATATTTTTAGGAACACCTACATATGTGACCGTACTATTTATTCTTCTGAGTCGAATTTACTCATCTGTCGAACTTGTCTTATTTAACAATTGATATTCCCTTCTTGTCCAATTCTCCCGTGGCGAGATTCTTTGGAAAAATATCTGATTACCGAGTGTTGATACACGATTGGATGTATCGACGTTCCTATCATTTCTTTTGATTAGATTTTATTTTAATGACCTGGGTAACGATCCGAGGAGCTTTCGAATGCGTACTCAATTCATGAAAACATGGGATATATTCATATTCGTAAATGTTTTCGTCTGTATCTGATTTGAAATTCTATCGCGTAGATTATGCGTTGACCTTACTCTTTTAATGGTAGTTGTGTCTCCATTTATCCTTGAATTTGTGAAGGATTATGAGTTACTATTAGTCTTTTGAGAAGTTCTCATCTTATCGACGGCAATAAAACTGAAAAGTTGATAACGCCAGTAGAATGGATTGATTAATTATGACATGACGACATTGTCTTAATTGATGGGAACTCGAGTAGAATTCCCCTAAAAGATAAGATGTTGATTATCAAAAGTGATCTAAATAATTCTTGATGGATGACCATATCTTGCATTTAGACTTGAAATTATACCGTGAATGGTTTTGAACTAGTCATAGACCTTGTAATCTAGAAAGAACTTAAAGTAAATTTATTAAAAGATGTTCCTACTATCTGAAACTTTAGGAAGTATTTGTTGGTGAATTACCTAGACTTTCGCCATTAAGGCAAGTTGAATTTGGTATTGTCGGAGAAAGCTTTTATTCTACCAAGCTCGTCATCATGAAGAGCTATGGTGTTATCATTCCGTATATTTATTGATTACCGTGAACTAGGTAAAATTGACGATTAAAATCTATATCCACTACCCAGGATGATAGATTTGTTTGATCATTTACAAGGTTCTAGCATATATTCAGAAATTTGATCCACGGCATGGTTATCATTAACTTCGCGTCCGCGAAAAAGATTATCTATTCCAATCACTACATCCAGAACTTGTAATGAACATTATGAGTTTCATGTTATGTCGTTTGGATTGACCAATGCACATGTAGCATCCATAAAATTGGTGAATCACGTGTGTAGGCTGTAATTTGATAAATTCATGCTCGTGATCATTAAGGACCATCTGTTTGTTTCTAAGAATAAGAAGGAGTTAATAATTATTTATAGATTGCCCTGAATTGGCCGAACAATGAAAACTTGTACCTTGAATATTGAACATGTGATTTAAGGCTTGATCCTTTACATAAAATGACCATTTGATTAACGATGATAAGATATATATATATATATATATATATATATATATATATATATATATATATATATATATATATATATATATATATATATATATATATATTGACTCTTCAAAAATTTGAAGTCATTTAAGACTTTGGGTTTTACCAAAAAGAAAAGTGCAAATATGTTTTAACAAAGGATTTTAAGGGATTATTCCCTTATTTGGAAATCATTTAACTAAACTCCTGTTTAGGGGTAAATGTTTGTGTATACCCCAAAACAACCTGAGAAGGATTGAGGAAACCATTTAAACCATGACTTGAAATTTGAAACGACAATTTTTGCTTTTCAACTATGAAAATTTTTGACCAAAGTATAAACAAAGATTTTTCGAACATTTACGGATCTTATTAATTATTTTAATTATTTTCGATAAATCAACAAAAATCTTGTTAATTAAATTCAAATTTATTTTGAACACTTTTATAAAATTGGTCGAACTGAGAAAATTTAAAACTTTTTACGTTTACGTTTCATAAAAATTGAATATTTATTATTTAATTACTTGAAATATTTATTGACGCTTTAAACGTCGGATTGAGCAAAACTGATAAAAATAATAGTTGAGACGAGACTAAAACTAAGAAAATATGAAGAAAGAATTTTTGAATAAATACGGTCCTGATAATTATTTCATCAGGAAAAGTGAATGTAGATACTGACACATTATATAGAAAGGATAAAGAACCAATTAGGATGTATTTCTTAATAATGACTGTGCAAAATAAATTGCCAAGTAATTTGAAATATAGTTGATGCTTGTAAAAAGGATAATATAGATAATAAAAGGGGTTCACGGCTAATGTGAACCATTAGAATTGAGAAGCCGATGGTGTTAAATGTTTTAAAGGCCACTTGTGGTTGCCTAAATATGGAGGATTTTGAGATTTAGTCATGTTGGAATCTTATAAGTTTAAGTATTTTATTCATGTCATTTCTGATTAAATGTATCTTATCTGAAGAAGTTGTACTGATGGAAAATTATGAAGGCAGACATCGCCTCATATATTAGTAAACGTCTAACTATTGCAAAGGTCATCATCTAAATTTGATTCGATTTGGGTCATCGTCGATAGACTGACCAAATCTACTAATATCATTCCCGTTAGTGATAGATTCTTGATGAAGAAATTGACTCTTTTATATTTAAATGAGTTGTGTAAGCATAGTGTGCCGTATCAATCATCTCTATTAAGGTCCTCGCTTCGCAACGAATTTCTAGATATTTGCTCAGAAGTCGTTAAGATCGAACCTGGATGAGAGTACTGTTTACCACCCCAATCGAAGGGACGAGGTAAAGTAACGATACAAAACACTAAAAGTTTTGTTTTATGTTTGAATGATTGACCTTTGGTAATAAATTGTATAATCGTTTTCCTTTAGAGATATTATCATTGATAATCATCGCGTTAGGATCGAGATCGGATCTTGTTAGGATCTAAATATGAGAACATCTGTAAGCAGGAGTTGGGATGAAGACACCCGACATACACCCATTGTGAGTTGGACATGTCTTTTAGGTTTTAATGATGACAAACCTAACCTTGCAAAATACCCGACCCGCGATACCTGAAATTATTGTGTAAATTAGGATCTGATTATTGACTGCCGGTAGTGGGCAGGAGGTTATTTGAATATGAAGTGTAGATCTTGAAGTGCCGGATGGGTAGCGAAGTAATGCCAAAAATTTTCACCTTGGAAAAATGAATAGATGATCTGAAAGATCATGGGAAATAAGTCCCCGTTGTATGGGACCATTGAGATGATGTAAAAGTTGGCTTGAAAGGCATATAAGCTGGATCTACCCTAGGACTTCAAGGGTTGCGTGAATTATGTTTCGAATATCGAACTTGGTAAAATGTCTATCAAGTGAAAATCTGATTGTTTCCTAGTAAAGTTTAGATCGGCAAAAAGTTGCATTAATAAAAAACCCATGAACATCATGGATAGAGAAAGTAAGTCAACATTAAGCCTGATCTTATTCCCGTAGTTATGTTTGCTGAAACTCGTGTATTGTAATGAATTACACTTGTGAGGAAAGACCGAATGTGGAGGAAATACCCACATGGGTTTAACTCTATAAGAAGCGAGTAGTAAGATAAATTGATCTTTGAGGACAAAGATCCTGTTTAGGGGTAAATGCTGTGACAATCCGTCAATTTATGGTTGATATTTTATTCTCAAATATTATTTAAAACATTATTTTAATGTTATATTATGAACTCACTCATTTCGGGGAAGAAATTTAGATTTACGTCTTGAAGTAGCATCGACTACGTCTAAACCGAAGGACTCTACGTTACGTGCTTATGTTTACATACACCGTCTTTGGTGACAGTTCGACGTCTCAGGAAATAAATTTATCCGTAAATATTATTTTAGAATTTTTAAATTGTGTCGGTTCATAAACTCACTAATTTACGAGAAGAGATTAGGACTTACGTGAATAATTTAACGTCCTTTACGACTAAACCGGAAACCTTAGGATTACGTATTTACGTTTTTGAACTCCGTTTTTGATGAGACAATTTTTATTAGATTCGTTTTGTGTCGTTGATTCATAATTTATAAAAACATTTTTCGTATAACGACCCGAGGGCACGCAAATCGAGAAAACTAGAATCGAGGAATACCCGTAAATTAGCGGGATGGGACAAAATAAGTTTATCCCACCCCACTAAAAGGGACGGCCAAAAGAGGACACCACATCATAAGATGTGACACCCTTTTAGTTAGAAAGCTAACACATGTTAAGCTTAAGCTTAACATGTAAGCTAACCTTACACAAAACCATTCAAACCACTTCAAACATACCATTTGCACTAGCTACTCATGCAAACCACTCATCCTCCCTTCTTCTCCCTCTCTATTTCGTCCCACAATCATCAACAACAACCCTTATTTGATCTATTTTAGCCATAAAATCATGTGTTATTCATACACATGATGATGCTCCTTTGAAGCCTTGAAGATTGGAGGTGGTTCTAACATCCAAGGAGGTTATTTGGTGATGTCCAAGGGCTGATGTCTAAAAGAAGTTTACAAATATTGGTGGTCTTCAAAGTTGGTGTTGATCTATCACAAGTTTTGCCATCAAAAATCCAAGCCTTGATAATAAACTACTTAATCTTGGTGGTATAAAGATTGTTCTTCCTATCCTCTTGTTATTTTGATTATGTAATCTTGTATTTTCTTTATTTATGTATATGTATATGATGATGAATGATGATAAAAATATTATGTGAGAATTTGGTGTTGATAAACATGGGTAAAAAGATGGAAAACCACATGTAAAATGGTTAAAATCTTGCTTAGTATGATGGCTGTATAAAAACAGTAAGTAACCAAATGCTAAACTGATAAAATGGCATAGTGGAATAAATTTACAGTAAGTATTAGGTGTTATACACCTGTGATAGTTGGCCATACAATAGAATCATAAAAATGAGTGAGATATGATCAAAACAAGATTAGAGTGCAAATATGCCTATACTGTTTTGGACGAATTTATTAAAATATTTAGAAGTTGATTCATCAGTAGCTATAGAGGAATAAAATAAAGCACATATCATTTGGTTTCTGTCATAAAAATTTGGGGTCCTATCTCATTATATACTAGATATGGACATTTTAGTGGACTTAAATTTTGGGACTGATTTTGTATATAAATAGTATATAATATAAGCACTCAAAAATTTATATAAAATATACATATATAAAATCCACTAGTTGATGAAAATTATAATTAAAGAGTTACATATATATTGATATTAAAATGGGATACATTATATAAATTACAAGTAAAAATGTTTTTCCAAGTTATAAAACTATATACATAAGTTTTACGTCTTTTCGGCTAAAACCGAAAGATTAACGTTTTTGTCAAATAAAACTTAGACGGTCGGACCCGTCTAATGTAAACTTTTATAAACTCGCATACTGATGTATAAACTTATATAACAAGTAAAAACCGATAAAACCCGAGCTATACAACATATAGACATTAACGGGCCAAAGTAGCCTTATTGGACTATTAACCCGACTAGTTTGGTAAAATACATATAAACTTACTTATTGGGCTTAACCCACTTATGCCCAACATGTAAAGTATAATACTGATAATAAAAGTGTAAAATGGACTAATATAAGGTATTGGGCTTATAATAGGCTTATTGGGCCTAAATCATGTAAATAAGTAAAACTAATAAACTAGTATAAAAGTTACTAATACGTAACACCAAAATGAGTAAATGAGAATGTATGAACCCACTTGATCATCATCATATATATAAAATCATCATATGTATACATAATTGTTAATTTTATAAAGTCATTGGACAAGAGTCTAAGACAAGTATTATTTGTCTAGGTTTCCGTGATTGAAGCACGTACCGTACATCTGAATTGCCGATAACCCGCTTTCCCACATCAACGTGAGTTCATAGCCTCACACTCTTTAAAATGTTTTTATGAAATGTTTTATAAACCCGCGAGGGAGATAACATGTTAGTTTTTATGAAATAGGACACTAGTTGTCCCAACTGTTTGTTTATTGATTTGGACCCGAATGATTGTATGACCCGATGAATGATTATATGACCTGATGTATGAAATAAAATGGATTATTAAAGTTAGGTTATGTCACTAAAAGATCCATTAGCATGAATTGTGAACTACAGGGATTTGGTAGACGCTTATGCATATAATAGTACAATTTGGGGACTATCACCCCAGTTCGCGCCTTGACGGTTGATCCCCGTCGTGCTACATTGATTGGTAAGCGAATTTATGTATGAGAAGATTTCCATAGCGTGATTTTTGTGATTACACGCTAATTTAGATGGGCAAATGATTTTCGGGTTAGCTACCCGTTGTTTGTTGTAGTAAGGTAACAATGTCATGCGGCTTATAATAATCCAAATAACAAAATACTGCTATACGCACTGAATTATGATATATTGCCTGACTAGCAATACGGGGTCTTATTATTGATATTATGTTCGTGTTTTGGTTTTACATAACCATATTCATATAACGGTTTTTTATTTAACTTTATACAACGTTATAAAACGTATTGTATGATGTATTTACGACTTTGGTTCGTATAATGATTTTGAAAGCAAAAGCCTATATTATGATTTTTGATAAGGATTTGTATAAAATGACTTTGGCTATTTTATGGCCTATTATAATGATTTGTACAAAATGATTTTCGGTAATAATTATATACCGATGATATATTAATGGTTTTATTAAACTCTATGAATTCACTCGGCGTTATCGCTGAGCTTTTCGTTTAACATGTTTTGTCTCAGGTATTTGAAGGTAATTCTCGGGAAGACAACAAGAATTCATGGCCCGCACTTAAATAATAATTTCCATTAAATGCTTTGTAAAACTTGTATGAAATACTATGACTTGGGACCTATGTAATATGATATTTATGAATAGAAATGATTTATTATTAAACGACGCGATTTTTAAGCGTTGTCTATGATGTGAGTATTGTGCTATCCCGTAACACCAACGAGTCTTCCGCTGTATTGAATTTTGTATATTAGGGGGTGTTACAGATATTACCGCAGGTTTGTAGAAAACTTCTCACGTTTGGCATTACCGTTGACCAAACTTATGCATAAAGGGGAAAAGTTTATATGGAATGAGGAGAGAGAAAAGAGTTTCAAGGAACTCAAGCATCGTTTAATTTCAGCGCCGATCCTTACTTTCCCATCTGGTACAGGTGGTTATCAAATTTATAGTGACGCTTCAGGAAATGGTTTAGGCTGTGTACTTATGCAGCATGGAAAATTCATTGCCTATGCTTCGCGTCAGCTAAAGCCATATGAGAAAAATTATCCTACGCATGACCTAGAACTCGCAGCAGTCGTTTTCGCCCTCAAAATCTGGAGGCATTATTTATACAGTGAGTCGTGTGATATCTTCACCGATCACAAAAGTCTGAAATACATATTTATACAACGAGAGCTGAACATGAGACAGAGGCGATGGTTGGAACTGTTGAAAGTCTATGACACTAAGATTCAGTATCACCCAGGTAAAGCAAATGTAGTAGCAGATGCCCTTAGCAGAAAGTCGGGAATGATAAGTGGCATCAAAGTTCAGGAAGAAATTATTCAGGACTTAGAGCGGTATGATATTGAGCTCTTAGTACGTGGACAAAGGGGATATTGGGCAAGTCTGAGGGTAGGACCGGATTTACTCTCCAAGATTAAAGCCGCACAAAAAGATGATGGTGAAATCTGGGTGTTTGTCCAGAACATTGACCAGCAGACTCAATTTCGTATCGATGACGATGGTATCGTATGACAGGGTACCAACTCTGCGTTCCAAAAGACCCTGCTCTCATAGAAGCCTTAATGACTGAGGCTCATAGCTCTACGTTTTCTATCCATCCATGTTCCACTAAGATGTACCACGATCTTAAGCGGCATTTCTGGTAGAGCGGCATGAAACAGGATGTCGCCACTTTTGTTTCTAAATGTCTAACCTACCAGAAGGTTAAGATAGAACATCAGCGTACCAGCGGTCTTCTCTAGCCGTTAGATATTCCAATGTGGAAATGAGACAAGATATCTATAGATATTGTCACCGGATTACCACAGACTCAGCGGAGACATGATGCAATCTGGGTTATTGTCGATCGTTTGACCAAGTCAGCACATTTCATTCCTATCCGTAAAGATTTCGCAGTCAGTAAATTAGCAGAACTATTCACCAAGGAGATTATACGATTACACGGTACACCTTCAGAAATTATATCAGATAGGGATCCACAATTCACTTCTCACTTCTGGGGAGGTTTGCATAAAGCTTGGGGAACTAGGCTCAAGCTCAGCACAACTTTCCATCCGCAGATGGACGGTCAGTTAGAGCATACTACACAGACTTTAGAGGACATGCTACACGCCTGTGTGACTGTAGTGTTTTACCACACCTTTAGAAAAAGGAGGTAAATAGGGAAAGTATTAAATACGACGATTTAGGAAAACCGTTTATTAATGACCCAATGAAGTTCATTTCCCAAGGAGGTATATGTGTGTGACTAAGATGTAGCAAGATTTGAGATTAATATTTGAGAGAAGGGGATGAGAAAATAGAATTACGAAGACGTGAAATTAATTACTACGACGACTAAACGTAAAACCGTAAAAAGAGCTAAAATAAAAATTAATTCTAAAAATTCCCAAAAAATTACCAAAAACCAAATAGAATAAACTAAGAGTTTACCAATGATCAAAAACTTTTTCAAACCTTTTAATTAAGTAAATATTAATTTTTAAATGCTAATTAAAGCCCTAAAAATCAAATTAATTATCAAAAAGCCCAAATAAAGATTTTTCAATTGGTAAACCTCTAAAATGACCTAAAAAGATTAAAAACTATTTTTATAAAATTTTAAACTAAGAAAAACTATTTAAAATGATTTAAAAACTATTAAAACATAAAATAATTATAAAAATAAATCTAATGATGATAAAATTAATCTAAGAGTTGCAAAAATCCTATTTTAATGTATTAAACCTAAGAAAAATATAAAAAGTGCAAAAATGTAAAATTTGAAAAATAATAATAAAATAATATTAAAATAATATTAAAAATCCAAAAATTATAAAAAATTCTAAAAACTTGCAAACTAGTTTATTTTAACCTAAATAATCAGAAAATGAAAGTGAAATTACCAAATTACCCCTAATGGGCCCCCAAATGGGCTAAAACCAAAAACAGTCAACCTTAATGGGCTTTTTGGCCCAAAAAGTCAAACTAGGCCCAAATGACCTGAAAAAGCCCCATCTGACTCAAAATTTTATTCTAAACACAAAAGTCTGAAGGCCCAAAAGCTGATTTTGAGCTTATCACAGCTTAGATAGTAAACAACTTATTCTTATTGGGCCAATAAGCCCATTAAGCAATAAGCCAATGCCATAAGCTCTGCTTAAACACACAACCTTCTTTTGAGATGCCTAAGAGATCTGTGAAAAGAAATTTTGAAAAAGCACACTCAATAAGCCAGAAATAAGCCAAGAAAAATTTCACAAAAGGACAAAATAGTCGACTTGGAATTCTAGACCACCTCAGGACTTGATTCAACTTGCAATAGACTCTAAACAATTTAATTAAGCCAAATTAATCAAGAAAAGTTCAATAAGCAAAGCCAAATAAGTTGGATAAGCCAATAAGCACTTATGAAAAAGTCAAATGAGTTGGTTTTCTAGTCAAAGCCTAAAGTCAACCCTCCAAATGCTCCAGTATGAACAAATGGGTCAAATAAGGAGCACCTATTACAAAATTAAAGTTGTTGCACGTTTGAATAAGCTGGAATAGCTTATTGATAAGCTGAATGATGTAGAGTTTTTACCACTCTTTAGGAAAAGAGGGAAAATAGGGTAAGTAGCACTCAAACAAGTATATAGCAGATACAAAGCAATAACACAAACTTCCAACCACAAAATAACACACTATGATTCAAAACAGGTAATTCAAACACCCTTTTAACTTTTCAAATCAAGATTTTCAAATCAAAAGTGCATTCCAAGGTTACCCAAGCCCAAATTAACACAATAACAGATGAGATATGCAGATTAGAACAAGATTAAGCCACAAATTTCACAAGAACATAAGCAACACACAGATATCACAAATATCCAATATTTTATTAGATTTTGAGATTAAGTATGCAAACCTCATGGATGTACATCCACACCCACGAATTTTGAGCTTATGTACTAGCAAGAACAAGTACAAGCTTCCACAATAAAGCCTGCTAAGATTCAACAAGCTTAGAAGCAAAATATCAAAAACAGAAAGGTTAAAAAAGCCTTGATTAATGCAACTCTTGTACCCCATACTTGATTATCCCCAAGTTATAGGCTTCACCACACCTTGATAACTCAATATCAGGATGCTATGATTGTAACACCCCCAAAATGTGATATGCGGAAGCGGTGAAGCTCGGGGGCTGTTACGTCATTATATCATAGTTCAAGGTACAAGAGAACGACTCTAAATGAGACGTTTTATAAAATACCTCGTTGAATTTAAATTAAAAGCATCACAGTACAAAAGGTCTCAGTTTCAAAAGATAGTGCAGCGGAATGTAAAAGTTTTAAACATCAACGAGATAATAGTTCAAAAGCATAAGTAAATAAATGTCCGAAGATAGCCAAGAAATGCATGCGGACTCCAAGTACTTCACACAGCAGATACAACTCATCATCAATTATCTGAGATAAATGCTAAATTGGGTCAACATAAAGTTGGTGAGAATATAGGTTTCAAGTAAAAAATTCATAGTAATTCAATTTCAGATTTCGTTTCAAGTACACGTGCAACTATAGGAGATATAGTGCCAAGTGTAGGATAAATTGGGTGCTCACAATATTTATGATAGCTAAGCTCGTGACATCGAAACTAGTGATCCAGTGCATACATAAATTTTGTCTCAATGGAGTACCTAGCCAAGATAACTCCGTTCATATAAATGGTACACACTCGTCCGGCGTCAGAATGCCCGAGTGGAGGTTGTCAACCCTCAATAGATCTATCCGTAACATAAGAGCTTACTCCAGCAGAGTAACTAACGATTCACGATAGTGGGGACTATGGCTAAAGCAACTTAAGCTATCTCATAAACAGTGTTCACAAGCGTTCAGAGAAATCAAGTTTTACTTGCGTCCAGAAGCAAGCATCAAAGTATTTATCACATCCCAAAACATTAAACATACAAAACAGTTTAATAGGGATCTATAAACTCACCTCAAGCAACGATTCAAACCGCACAAGTAAGATCAAATAGTAGCGAGCAACTCTAGCAATAACCTAAATATAATACTATAGTTTAGGCGCTAGCAAATAAGTCACAATAGTTCATCACGTACGTTACTCATCAATCAAGTATATATTTTGTTGTTAAAATCGTGACTTGTAAATGTTATATCGTTATAAACATTATAGTATATATACACTTAGGCAAAAATATTTATTTTTGACTCGACGAAATTTCGACAGCCTTTCGGCGTAAATTTTAATTTACCAAAATTTATCTTAACAAATTTTCCTACACGATTTCTAACAAAAATTCGGCAGCCTTTCGGCGTCACATAAAAATTTGCCATTTTTAGTAAGAACTAAAATCTCGTCCTAAAACCCCTATTTTCCACAATTTCTCAATCGCCAATATTTCAACAAGTCATTTTCCGCAATAGTATCAATTTCCACTTCCAACGTTCAAACTTTTAACGTTACACCAAGTACTCACATTTCGCGCTAATACGCTTTTACAAAACAAGTCCAACATTCATACATACCATTTAGTAACCATTTCGACACTTAAAACAACTCCGTTTAACTCGAAAATGTCGTTTCGACCACTTTAAAAATCTAGACAGCAACCACTTATAGTGTTTTTCACAAAAATTAAGTTTTCCGACAACGAAATTTAAATGACCATATCTTACTCATTTGAGTTCCGTTTTTAGTCCATAATATATCGAAACGAAGGTATTAACTTATATTTTTATAATATCGTAGTAAACTAGTGTCAAAACAATTTTTACGACCCTCTACGCCTCTTATAAAAATCGGACAGATTGTATGTTTTTTGTAAAAACTCGTTTTCGACCATTTTCAAGCGTAACCACTAGTAGTAACACTACTAGTTCCCTCCAATTATTCATAAACCAACAAAATCAAAGATTTTTCTTCAAGTTCACAAATCCAAAATATACATACTTATATTTTTCACAAGTCTTTCAATTAAACCATTTTCATGTATGGATCTAATAGATCCACACATAATTTCCATAGATCTTAAAATATTTCATGACCAAAATAGTTTTTATCATTTTATTTCAAGAAAATACTTGATGAGTAACATGCATGCATAGATCTACAAAGATTATGCATGGAAAATGAAAAGATGAAAAAGGTTTAAGAAGTAACCTTGAGTAACGACTCTACGTAATCACAACGACCCGATCTACGCTCTAACCCACTAATAATCAACAAGAACTCTACTCTACAACTTCAACCCAAAAACTACTCAAATCAACAAACCAAGAATAACCATTCTTCTTTATGCTTGTACAAACTCTAGGGTGATTTTGTTTTGTGTTAATTCTTGTTAAAATGAAGCTTTTAGAAATCAACAATGGTGGAAAATGTTTGTGTTTGTGTGTCGTGTGTTTTGAGAGAGAAGGAGAGATATGTGTGTTTTTTTTTTGAAGTGAAAGTGAAGTGAATAATGAATTATTTGAGGTGGTTTTGGTTAGTAAGTTAAGGTGTGTAAGATATGTAACCTTAAGCTAAATATGGCAAAGTGTAAGATTTTGGTGCATCTTGCACATGGTGCTTGTTTTTGGCCGGTTATGAGGTCCCATAGGGGGGTAAATTATTCAAAAATTTTACTATGGTAATTAGTTAAAAGGTTTAAGGTAAAAAGGTTAGTTAGTTTTAGGTAAATATCAAAAAGTATATAGTTAAGTTAAAAGTTAGTTAAAAGTTACGTAAAACTTAAAAATTTGACGAAATATATTAAATTTACGATTTCTCGACGAAACTGACATTTTATGATTGGTAAAGTATTTTACGCACGCTAACGACGGTTAAACGTAAAAACGACGTAAAATGCGAAAACGCGATACGTTAATTAAATATTCACAGTAAATATGATTTATTACTATAAATAGCAAAAATATTAAAATACAGGCATATATAAACATATACAGAAATATTTAAATACGCTGCTCAAGAAAATACGATCACGCTGTTAAAAACTAAACAGTTAATCACATAATTCACAGATAACGAATAATCTCAAGGATTATCGTCAATTCATTGACCGTCTCAGCACTTTGGTCAGGTTCACAGAAAATGTTCAGAATAATGACTGAGCACAGTGTCAGGTAATTACCCGTCATCAAACAGTTTTTCAGAAAACGCGGGATAACTTCCCGGTTCCAACACAGTTAAATCACATAGTTGACTAAATAAAAAGTCAAAGGGTAAAATAGTCATTTTACAAAGTAGGGAAAATTACCAGGTGTTACATCATCCCCTTGATAGAGAAGCTTTGTCCTCAAAGCTTAGGAGTGTCACGGTTTTTAGAGTTGTCAAAGAGTTGCGGATATTTCTTGCGAAATTGATCCTCACGCTCCCAAGTGAATTCAGGTCCACGTTTAGAATTCCACCTCACCTTGATGATAGGAATACGACTCTGTTTCAATCGTTTAACCTCACGGTCCATGATTTCAATAGGTTCTTCGACACATGAAAAGTGTTGTGCACGCGGCTCAACGCTTGCGGTAATTCGAGACGATAGGCTACGGTTCCAACCTTTGCCAGAATTTTGAAAGGTCCAATATAACGGGGGTTCAGCTTTCCTTGTTTGCCAAAACGTACCACACCTTTCCAAGGCGATACTTTTAGCATCACTTTGTCTCCCACTTGAAATTCGAGAGGCTTACGTCGAACATCGGCGTAACTCTTTTGACGATCACGGGCTGCTTGAATTCGGCTCTTGATTTGAACAATCTTTTCAGTCGTTTCACGGATGAGTTCAGGGCCAGTGAGTTGACTATCCCCAACCTCACTCCAACACACAGGCGAGCGACATTTACGACCATACAACGCTTCAAACGGTGCAGCCTTAATACTGGTATGATAACTATTGTTGTAAGAGAATTCCACTAGAGGCAAATGTCTGTCCCATTGCTTTCCAAAGTCAAGCACACAAGCACGCAACATGTCCTCCAGCGTTTGAATAGTTCTCTCACTCTGTCCGTCAGTCTGCGGGTGATAAGCAGTACTCATGTCCGATTGCGTACCCAACGCTTTCTGAAGTGATTTCCAGAATTCCGAAGTAAATCTACCATCTCTATCAGAAATTATCGAGATCGGTATCCCATGTTTTGCGACTACTTCCTTCAGATAAAGTCTCGTAAGCTTATCCATTGAATCATCTTCCTTCATAGCCAAGAAGTGTGTAGATTTCGTAAGTCGATCCACAATTACCCAAATTGTGTCGTATCCGTTGGTTGTTTTTGGTATCTTAGTTATGAAGTCCATGGTTATATTTTCCCATTTCCACATAGGAATTACAGGTTGAACCAACAATCCAGATGGTTTTTGGTGTTCTGTTTTCACTCTAGCACAAGTCAGACACTTCCCTACATAAGTAGCAATTTCAGCTTTCATATTTGGCCACCAATATAGCTTCTTCATATCCTGATACATTTTGTCAGATCCTGGGTGAATCGAATACTTAGATTTATGCGACTCGTGCATAATCACGTCCCTTAGTCCTCCAAACCGTGGTAACCAACTTCTACCATTCAGACATAGCGTTCCATTAGTGCTAGTCTCCAATTTCTTTGTAACCATTCCCCCTAATTTCTCAGCTTCAACATGTTCAGGCTTAAGAGCTTTGGTTTGTGCTTCACGAATTTGCACAGGTAAGTTCGGATTGATAACCATAGCTAACGATCTAACTCTACGTGTCATTAGTTGTTCCTTTCTACTTAGCGCATCCGCCACTACATTGGCCTTCCCAGGGTAGTAACGGATTTCACAGTCATAATCGCTGAGCAACTCGATCCATCGACGTTGTCTCATGTTCAGTTCCTTCCGATCAAGAATATGTTGTAAACTCTTGTGATCGGTATAGACGACACACTTGGTTCCATACAAGTAGTGTCTCCACAATTTCAAGGCAAATACTACCGCTCCTAGCTCCAAGTCGTGCGTAGTGTAATTTTTCTCATGCGTTTTCAGTTGTCGTGACGCGTAGGCGATAACTTTCTTCCCATGCATCAACACAGCTCCCAATCCTTTTGCTGATGCATCACAGTAGACCACAAAGTCTTCCAATCCTTCTGGTAACGATAGAATAGGCGCAGTACACAACATTTGTTTCAATTTTTGGAATGCTAATTCCTCCTTATCTCCCCATTCGTATTTCACCTTCTTTTGAGTCAACTTTAATGGTTTCGCGATCTTCGAGAATCCCTCGATGAATCTTCGGTAGTATCAGGCGAGTCCTAAGAATTGGCGAATTTCAGTCGATGTCGTAGGAGCAGTCCACTCCCTAATTGATTCAACCTTGGCAGGATCAACATGAATCCCCTTGCTTTCAATAACGTGACCTAGAAATTGTACTCTTGGCAACCAAAAATCACACTTCGAGAACTTAGCATACAATTCCTCCTTCTTAAGCAATTCCAATATTATCTTAAGATGTTCCTGATGTTCTTTCTCATTCCTTGAGTAAATCAGTATGTCATCGATGAACACAATGACAAACTTGTCCAAATACGGTTTACACACCCGGTTCATGAGGTCCATAAACACAGCAGGTGCGTTTGTCAAACCGAACGACATCACTTGGAACTCATAGTGTCCATACCTAGTCCTAAAGGAAGTCTTTGCAACATCTTCCTCACGGACTCTCAATTGGTGATAACCAGACCTAAGGTCAATCTTAGAGTATACAGTCGATCCTTGCAACTGATCAAACAGATCATCGATCCTAGGTAACGGGTAACGGTTCTTGATGGTAAGTTTGTTCAACTCACGATAGTCGATACACATCCGAAAACTCCCATCCTTCTTCTTTACAAATAAGACTGGAGCTCCCCAGGGTGAAGAACTCGGTCTTATGAATCCTTTATCAGTCAACTCTTGTAGTTGCGTCGCTAGTTCTTGCAATTCCGACGGTGCTAAATGGTAGGGCGCTCAAGCAACAGGTGCAGCTCCTGGTATTAAATCGATCTGGAATTCAACTTGTCTAGCCGGCGGTAATCCAAAAAAATCTTCAGGAAAGACTTCCGGAAAATCCCGTACGATAGGTACATCTTCCAACCGTTTTTCTTCCGTCTGCTTTTCAGTAACACAGGCTAAAAATACGTGGCAACCTTCCGACAACAACTTCTGAGCCTTGACACGCGAGATAATTGTTCAGTCGTGACTTACCTTTTCCGTCACTTGTATCCCCTTGTACCTCCAAAACTTCATCACCAAATGGTAAACGAACGATCTTCTCGTTACATACAATCGTAGCACGATATCTCGACAACCAATCCATTCCGACAATCACGTCAAAACTCCCTAACTCAACAGGCATAAGGTCTATTACGAAAGGATGACCTAGAAGATTTAAAGTGCATCCACGAAGTATAGTGTCGGCTTCTATCAACTTCCCATTAGCTAACTCAATAGTGTACTTAGTGTCTAAGGGCGAAGGGGTCACATCAAGCAAAACACTAAAAGCAGTCGACACAAAACTCCTATCGGCTCCAGTATCAAATAAAATAGAAGCATAACGACCATTGAGAAGAAACGTACCCGTCACGACGTCGGGGTTTTGTTGCGCTTCTCCTCCTCCTATCACATAGACCCTTCCACGAGCTTCCCCAGCTTTAGCAACCTTTCCTTGGTCCTTGTTCTTTTTCTTTGGGCACTCATTGCTGTAGTGTCCCTTTTGCTGACATTCAAAGCAAGTGACGTTGGCTTTCGTGTTGGATGGTGACTTACAATCTCTAGCAATGTGTCCAGTTTTCTTGTAGTTGTGACATTGTACATTGCATTGTCCATTATGGTGACGCTTGCATCGATTGCACAGAGGTAACGTCCCATTGTACACTCCCTTTTCCCAGTACCAGAAGTGTACGCTTTCACGGTGTCTTGCCTCTTATTAGGATAGTTCCCATGGTTGTTCCTTTGGTTATTCCCCTATTTTCTCTTGTTGTCCGCGTCATTCCCAGCATTTGCTCGAACAACTTGGTCCATCAGACTGTGAGCCATCCTTATAGCATCACTAACTTTTGTCGGTCCAGACGATGTCACATTCCCTTGAACTCTACCACGTAAACCCCAAATGTAGCGCTCAACCTTCTTGTCTTCATCCGGAACCATTACAGGACATAGCAAACACAATTCTTGGAACCTCCTTGTGTACGTCCCAATGTCATTGTTCTTCACAGTCAGGTTCCACAATTTGATTTCCATTTTCTGAATCTCATTACGAGGACAATACTCCTTAGTCAACAACTTCTTAAGTTCCTCCCAACTCATTCCATACGCCTCCTCGGCTCCAGCCGTCTGCACATGGGTGTTCCACCATGTCAACGCTCCAGCAGCTAAAGTACAAGTAGAATAAGTCACTTGATTTTCAACAGCACATCCACTAACACGAAACACATCTTCCATCTTTTCGACCCAACGAGCTAATCCGACAGCTCCTTCAGTACCATTAAAAGTCAAAGGGCCACAGCTCCTAAAGTCCTTGTAAGTACACGGCTTAGGCGGTCGATTTTCAACATTGTTCGATGGTGCTTCGTTCACGTTGTTGTTAGCTTGAACGTTTGCCAGTGCAGCAGTCACTCGTTCCGTAATCAGTGCTTCCAATTGTGCGTCAGTCATTCCGTTACGTGTGTTCACCATTGTTTCTCTGCGTTAATACAACAATGCAATTAAGGTTCAAGCACGAATATACACGTTATATATTTCATATGCTAAAATAGAATGCAAAATTTAACAGTACAACAACACAAAAAAAGACAGTCACTGGTCAAGGTCATAAAGTTAAATTCCCATTCATAATCAAAATATCAAGTACATAGTCATAAAATAAGAGTATGATTACATCTAGTCTACTCCAACTAACCGAGTACTACTCTAGTTTAGTGGATACAATACCCAAAAGATAAAGATGTCAATCTACTCTAGAATTAAGCACAATAACGATGAATCTCTAAGTGCGACGACGACGATCACACTCAGCACATCTCGGTGAATCACTCCTCGGGTCTCCATCTGCAGCTCGGTCTCCTCCACGAACTGACTCCAACTCACGCCTCAACCTAGCAACCTCCTCAAGTGTGGTATCCAAAAAGTCACGGGTATCCTCGTTATCCTCTAACAATCCAAAAACTGCATCCTCAAGTAGACGAAAACGAACAGCATCTGAATCCCTAGCAGATCCTATCATAACAACACATGACCTAGGTCTAGAGGGCTCTCCAACATGATGAGTAGGTGGTGTAGAAACAGTAGTAGCAACTCAACTCCCATGAGTAGGCGATGCCTCAGTTGTAGTGTGTGAATCAGACATACGAACCTTCTTCCGTGGGCATGACGAATCAGAATCGGACAAGGCTCGAGATCTAACACTGGATGGTCCAGCTCCATCAGCAGGTGGTACAGTATCATCGAAATCAGTATAAACCTCAGCTGGTGGCGTACCCCATAAAGCTTCCCTCTCCTCTCTAAACCGCTGACAGGGAACAGTAGGCTTCTTCCTCAAGTTGGACGTCTTCCTAATCTCACTCCTCCTACTAGGATCAACTCTCTCAGGTACAACAGTCAAAGCATCAACCCTACTATCATCATCAGCCTCAGCACCATCACTATCACTACTAGCCACAACCATCCTAACGTTAGTATCACTCTCAATCTCATCATCCATGTCCTCATCATCCTCACGATCTACCTCATATCCATCAATATCATCATCACCCTCACGATCTACCTCAACACCATCCATATCATCCTCATGACCTACCTCATGTCCATCCATATAAATCCTCATGACCTACCTCATGTCCATCCATATCCTCATCACCCTTGTGATCTACCTCAATACCATCCACATCATCCTCATCGTCCTCACTACCACTAACCCACTCGATCAAAGTACGATGCACAATCAGTGGCATCCCATCAACAACATCGGAAGTATCAGACAACACATCAGGCTCACCCTCATTATCCTCCTCCGGATCCTCGTCAGGGTCATACTCCGCACCTTCCTCCTCAGGATCAGCCTCCTCTGGGTCATTCTCCGGCTCAACATGATCTGGTACCATCTCAATATTGTCTTCCCACTCTTCGTCGGCAGAGTCGGGCTGGTAAGAAATAGTAGATGACGACATAACCTGCAACAACCAAAATGCGTATTAAAGCAGTTGTAGGGTATGCAAGAAATAATCATGTATAGAAATTAAAGTATCCAAATCAACGAAATGCATATGTATATAATACATATTACGTATTACATAATATATATTACATATTACTTATGGTGTTATCCTACGTAATACATTACGTAGTACACATATATATACAGAGTAACAAGTAGCCACATCGGTTATAGTCTAGGCCTAAGATGCAAACCAAGTTCTCTATAACCAAGGCTCTGATTACCAATTCTGTAACACCCCAAAATGTGATATGCGGAAGCGGTGAAGCTCGGGGGATGTTACGTCATTGTATAATAGTTCAAGGTATAAGAGAACGACTCTAAATGAGACGTTTTATAAAAATACCTCGTTGAATTTAAATTAAAAGCATCACAGTACAAAAGGTCTCAGTTTCAAAAGATAGTGCAGCGGAATGTAAAAGTTTTAAACATCAACGAGATAATAGTTCAAAAGCATAAGTAAATAAATGACCGAAGATAGCCAAGAAATGCATGCGGACTCCAAGTACTTCACACAGCAGATACAACTCATCAACAATTACCTGAGATAAATGCTAAATTGGGTCAACATAAAGTTGGTGAGAATATAGGTTTCAAGTAAAAATTCATAGTAATTCAATTTCAAATTTCATTTCAAGTACACGTGTAACTATAGGAGATATAGTGCCAAGTGTAGGATAAATTGAGTGTTCACAATATTTATGATAGCTAAGCTCGTGACATCGAAACTAGTGATCCAGTGCATACAATAGATTGCATACATAAATTTTGTCCCAATGGAGTACCTAGCCAAGATAACTCCGTTCATACAAATGGTACACACTCGTCCGGCGTCAGAATGCCTGAGTGGAGGTTGTCAACCCTCAATAGATCTATCCGTAACATAAGAGCTTACTCCAGCAGAGTAACTAACGATTGACGATAGTGGGGACTATGGCTAAAGCAACTTAAGCTATCTCATAAATAGTGTTCACAAGCATTCACAGAAATCAAGTTTTACTTGCGTCCAGAAGCAAGCATCAAAGCATTTATCACATCCCAAAATATTAAACATACAAAACAGTTTAATAGGGATCTATAAACTCACCTCAAGCAACGATTCAAACCGCACAAGTAAGATCAAATAGTAGCGAGCAACTTTAGCAACAACCTAAATATAATACTATAGTTTAGGCGCTAGCAAATAAGTCACAATAGTTCATCACGTACGTTACTCATCAATCAAGTATATATTTTGTTGTTAAAATCGTGACTTGTAAATGTTATATCGTTATAAACATTATAGTATATATATACTTAGGCAAAAATATTTATTTTTGACTCGACGAAATTTCGACAGCCTTTCGGCGTAAATTTTAATTTACCAAAATTTATCTTAACAAATTTTCCTACACGATTTCTAACAAAAATTCGGCAGCCTTTCGGCGTCACATAAAAATTTGCTATAGTAAGTACTCAAATCTCGTCCTAAAACCCCTATTTTCAACAATTTCTCAATCGCCAATATTTCAACAAGTCATTTTCCGCAATAGTATCAATTTCCACTTCCAACGTTCAAACTTTTAACGTTACACCTAGTACTCACATTTCGCGCTAATACGCTTTTACAAAACAAGTCCAACATTCATACATACCATTTAGTAACCATTTCGACACTTAAAACAACTCCGTTTAACTCGAAAATGTCGTTTCGACCACTTTAAAAATCTGGACAGCAACCACTTATAGTGTTTTTCACAAAAATTAAGTTTTCCGACAACGGAATTTAAATGACCATATCTTACTCATTTTAGCTCCGTTTTTAGTCCATAATATATCGAAAC
Source organism: Glebionis coronaria (assembly GCA_025667525.1). Taxonomy (NCBI): domain Eukaryota; kingdom Viridiplantae; phylum Streptophyta; class Magnoliopsida; order Asterales; family Asteraceae; genus Glebionis; species Glebionis coronaria. Next base: position 66,417 of record JANFOE010000175.1, read on the forward strand.
GAAGGTATTAACTTATTTTCATAATATCGTAGTAAACTAGTGTCAAAACAATTTTTACGACCCTTTACGCCTCTTATAAAAATCGGACAGATTGTATGTTTTTCGTAAAAACTCGTTTTCGACCATTTTCAAGCGTAACCACTAGTAGTAACACTACTAGTTCCCTCCAATTATTCATAAACACCAACAAAATCAAAGATTTTTCTTCAAGTTCACAAATCCAAAATATACATACTTATATTTTTCACAAGTCTTTCCATTAAACCATTTTCATGTATGGATCTAATAGATCCACACATAATTTCCATAGATCTTAAAATATTTCATGACCAAAATAGTTTTTATCATTTTATTTCAAGAAAATACTTGATGAGTAACATGCATGCATAGATCTACAAAGATTATGCATGGAAAATGAAAAGATGAAAAAGGTTTAAGAAGTAACCTTGAGTAACGACTCTACGTAATCACAACGACCCGATCTACGCTCTAACCCACTAATTATCAACAAGAACTCTACTCTACAACTTCAACCTAAAAACTACTCAAATCAACAAATTAAGGAGAACCATTCTTCTTTATGCTTGTACAAACTCTAGGGTGATTTTGTTTTGTGTTAATTCTTGTTAAAATGAAGCTTTTAGAAATCAACAATGGTGGAAAATGTTTGTGTTTGTGTGTCGTGTGTTTTCAGAGAGAAGGAGAGATATGTGTGTTTTTTTTGAAGTGAAAGTGAAGTGAATAATGAATTATTTGAGGTGGTTTTGGTTAGTAAGTTAAGGTGTGTAAGATATGTAACCTTAAGCTAAATATGGCAAAGTGTAAGATTTTGGTGCATCTTGCACATGGTGCTTGTTTTTGGCCGGTTATGGGGTCCCATATAGGGGGTAAATTATTCAAAATTTTTACTATGGTAATTAGTTAAAAGGTTTAAGGTAAAAATGTTAGTTAGTTTTAGGTAAATATCAAAAAGTATATAGTTAAGTTAAAAGTTACGTAAAACTTAAAAATTTGACGAAATATATTAAATTTACGATTTCTCGACGAAAACTGACATTTTATGATTGGTAAAGTATTTTACGCACGCTAACGACGGTTAAACGTAAAAACGACGTAAAATGCGAAAACGCGATACGTTAATTAAATATTCACAGTAAATATGATTTATTACTATAAATAGCAAAAATATTAAAATACAGGCATATATAAACATATACAAAAATATTTAAATACGTTGCTCAAGAAAATACGATCACGCTGTTAAAAACTAAACAGTTAAGCACATAATTCACAAATAACGAATAATCTCATGGATGATCGTCAATTCATTGACCGTCTCAGCACTTTGGTCAGGTTCACAGAAAATGTTCAGAATAATGACTGAGCACAGTGTTAGGTCATTACCCGTGATCAAACAGTTTTTCAGAAAACGCGGGATTCCAGCACAATTAAATCACATAGTTGACTAAATAAAAAGTCAAAGGGTAAAATAGTCATTTAACAAAGTAGGAAAAATTACCAGGTGTTACAATGATCAGCTTTATAGCCCAAGAATTCCAAGGTGTACCAAGAAACTTAGCAAAATATCAAGCTTGAAGGAAAATGTGCAAACTTTTGCACACTCCTTAAAAACAGGTTTTGAGATTCAAGATTAACAAACAAAGAACAATAATAAGCAGTAAACAACAATGACACTTGACTTTTGTTCAAAGATTCATACTCATTTCATTAAACTGAATATGGATTTACAGAACTTTGAACAAAGGAAAATTCAAGAGCAAACTGAAATGTAAATGGTCCTATGACTTATATAGGCTACAATGAACTAGTGCAAGGCTAAAAAACGTAAACCTAATTGCTGTGAAGTCCCACAAATGCCCCTTGTCTTGTTTTGAACTTTGAAGATCATGTGACTTTCTTTTGGATTGTTGTGGAGCTGGCATTGTGAAAAGTTGATCAAATGGCTTGAAATAAGCTTAACTTCAAAGCTTTGTTGTGGGACGTTGGATGACTGTCCAAAATTTGGCAGTATGCACAAAGGTGAAAAGCAGGGGAATCTTGTGAGCTGGGTGGTGATGTGGCAAGGGAGTTTAAGGTTGGGTTGTGTTTATATATCCCTTAATCATAAATCTGCACAATCTTGGGGTTTAATTTTGAGTAAATAACAAAACCTTAATTGTGTTCTTGGATGAATAGTTGGGTGTTTAATCCGGATTAAGGATTGTTAAGTTTAAATTTGGTGTTAAGGCGCCAAGTTTATTTAATTAATAAACTGGATTAAGTGGATTGGTGAGGTGGAAGGAGGGTGAGTTCTTATTGGAGGAGAGAGTGAGTGGGGTGAGGTGGCATGATGTGGTTGGTCTAGGTAAGAGTGTGTGTCTGCCAGCTTTAACCCCTATCTTTTATTAACTTGTCACTTTGTAAATAATAGCTCACAATCCGTTTTCTTTTGTTAACCAAGTTCCATTTTTCACACTTTTGCCCCAAATACTTTTCCAAAGTATTTTCAGGGGTATTTCTTGCTATTTCTTGATTCTTGAAGGACTGATTTGGTATTTTTTTTCAAGGATTATGGTCTTGACTTGTTTGTTTGTCTTCTTGGAGGACTGAAATTGCCAATTCATGATTAATGAGGGACCATTCTTGTCATTTCTTCAAAGTCAAGGGTCCTTTTGGTAATTTTGATATTTTCAAAGGACCAAACTTGTAATTTCTTGTAGCTTGGAGTCCTTCTTGATATGTTTGACTTTGAGGAGGATAAATATTGACATTTTAGTTTTGTTAAGGGACTAAAACTGCCAATTCTTCAAAGTGGAGGGCCCTTTTTGCAATATTGACAAACTTTAGAGATCCAATCTTGTAGTTATGAAGATACAAGGGTATAAAGTGTCAATTCTTCAATATTGGAGGACCCTTCTTCATAAATCTTCAAATCTTCAAGGGTTTCTTTGGAAAATCTTCATTTGGCCTTGGTTCAATGTGCGGCTTCGTTTCCTGTGTTCGTTTTTGCATGATTCTTGTGATCTTTTGTCATTTTCTCAATATCCGTACCTAAAATACACAAGCAACAAACACAAGCATATATTTGGGTATTTTCATGATATCTAATCATTTAAAGCCCTTTGTGGACGATGAGACTATGTATAAAAGCAGTCTCATCACTCCCCCATACTAAACCATTGTCGTGCCCTCACGCAATGCTAGAATAAAGTACCGTAGCATCTCCAAAATTCATTTTTATTCACTTTTATTGAATGATAAACTAGCTACACCACTACTATTGCTACTACTTGCGTTTTAGACATAATGTATGATTTTCATCGCAAAATGGGACGTCTAGGTTCATAGAAGAAGAACACGTGAATGCTTCGTTAGAAATAATTTCATCGTCCTCGATTTTCACCCCAATTCCGTGCCAAGCGTGCAACGAGATCATTGTCATTATAAGTTAGTAATGCTAACACTACTCATATGCTCTAATCACGTACTTATCCTCCTATTATCCTAAGTTGTATCTCTTATATTTTATTTTGTCTTGAATGTTTCACGAGGATACATTGTTTGACTTATGCGATAATAGAGATTTAGGTCTAAAAATAGAGTCCTAACGGTGTAACCAAGACCATCAAATCAATAACCCCTCCTAATAGACAACGATGTCAAAAAAGTAAGTCAACAAGGAGGATCGATAAACATGGTTTTATAACGGTTTTGAACATGAGACTTATTACCAAGACTTTTATACGCCCCCTAACGGAAGGGCCTTATTATCAAACGTTTACCTCCATCTTTTATTCAACTTCGCCATGAAGCTTTTATTATGACTTCGGTCTTGCCTTGCCTTTTATTATCCACCTCAACGGTGGTTTTATTAGCCAAAGACGTATATCCTAACGCTAAGGCGAATTTTGGATCTTTAAAGCTTCAATGATTAAGGCTTGATTCACTTTCAATTTTGCATAGATTTTTCGGCCTTGTGAGCTTCAAATTGTTTGCTTGATTTAGGTGAGCACTTGAAATCTTATTATTGGGTGAAGCTTTCGATTATTCGGGTGCCAATACTTCAAAACCTTCACGCTGGCGATACCTTAATGTCTTCCCAATTTAATTACACGGAAGCTACTAGAAAAGACTAGAAACCCAAAAATCAAGACTAAACCACTAAGTCAATATTTATTAAGCTAAAAGTATTTACAAGCGAAGGTAGAATAAGTAAACAACGATAACACATGAGTTTTTGAAAGAATACGAGTACTCTACGTTTAGCATAGTAACTTATAATTAACTCTATCATTTCTCGTTCTCATTTAAGAGACTTAGCCTAATGTAAAGTTAAGGAATCAAAGCTAAGTGCTCAACACGCTCGGTCGAGTCAAAAGTTACTCTTATTCTCGCCATCGGAAAACCTACATTCGTGTCTTCAAACACTTATAAAACATGAGAAAAATTTTAAAATTTGGCCATTTTTAGCCTTATTTTTGCAACAAAATGATAAACAAAAAGATAAACTTTGGAAAGCATGAAGGTTTGGAAAGGCAAGTATCTATTCACCCCCATACTAAAGTTAAACATTTTCCTCAATGTTTCGAGTCTAGGGGTGCAAACACCCCCATACTAGAGACGTAGTCGAAGGCCTAATCTAGCATGGAAATGGTGTAGCCGTTAAATTAATAGCCGTTTATGAAGTGTGCTATAAACCTAAGGTTAGAACATCAAAAGATATATCATGGATATTGAGAAAGTCTTTAAAGCAAACGATCGAGTGCTCCCATAAAACGAACACGAGAGGCTCCAATCGTGAAGATCATGATCATCTAAGCGATAATATGTACATAGGATAAGCATGGGACTCCCCCACGAGGCACCTCGTTTTTGATTACCGAGTCATGAGCTTGACTCGATCCCCTCAATACTAATTACCATTGGGGAAGGTGATTTGGTCGAGGTAGTTCAAGGATGGAACTTCCCCGCCAAAGTAGTGCTTCAACCTATGTCCATTCACCTTGAAATTGGGGCCATCATTTTGAGCTAGCTCGATGGTCTCAGATGGAAAAACTTGAGTCACGGTGAATGGACCGGACCAACGGGATTTCAACTTACCGGAAAAGATTTTCAAACAATAATTAAAAAGCAAAACTTGATCCCCAATGTTAAAAACCCGGTTTTTAATTTTTGAATCATGCAACTTTTTAGTCTTTTCTTTATAAATTAATGAATTTTCATAAGCAATATCCCTTAATTCATCCAATTCATTTAATTGTATTTTCTGGTGTTTTCTCGCGGTCTCCATGTCATCATTACAATGCTTTAGGGCCCAATAAGCCTTGTGTTCCAATTCTATTGGCAAGTGACAATTTTTCCCATACACTAGCTTATAAGGAGTGCACCCGATTGGTGTCTTATGAGCGGTCCTAACGGCCCATAAAGCATCGCCCAACTTATACGACAAAGATTGTCGGTTTTCCCCAATCGATCTCTCCACGATCCTCTTCAACGCTCGGTTTGAAACCTCGACTTGCCCACTCGTTTGTGGGTGATAAGCCGTAGAAAGCCGATGTGTAACCCCATATTTCCTTAGGACCCTTTCGAATTGGTCGTTACAAAAATAGGTTCCACGATCGTTTATGATCGCACGAGGGGTTCCAAACCGAGAAAACAAGCTTTTCAAAAACTTGACTACCACACGAGCATCATTGGTGGGCAAAGCCTTAGCTTCCACCCACTTAGATAGGTAGTCAACCGCGACAAGGATGCACTTATTACCACGAGATGATGGGAACGACCCAATAAAGTCGATGCCCTAAACGTCAAAGATCTCACACACTTGGATGATATTTTGTGGCATTTCATCTTTTTGTGAGGCTTTTCCTTATCGTTGGCATGAGTCACACGACTTCACAATTTCATGTGCATCGCGGTAAATAGTAGGCCAAAAGAAACCAGCATCAAAGACCTTCTTAGCCGTGAGATTAGCACCGTGGTGACCACCCGTGGGTCCCTCGTGACAAGCTCTAAGGATATTAGAAGCTTAGGTGCCAAAGACGCAACGTCGAATAATTTGATCCGCACAAGTTCGAAACAAGTAAGGGTCGTTCCAAAAGTAGAACTTGACGTCACGAAAGAATTTTCGTTTTTCTTGAGTCGTCATACCCTTGATGATGAAGTTGCCCACATGGTAATTTGCGAAGTCCGCAAACCATGGGGTGGAAGAATCAAGCTTAGAATTCACTACACCAACTGTCTCGAGCGGAAATGTTTCGGTGATTTCCTTGGGCTCGTAAACACTTTGGTGAGGATCTTCCAAACGAGAAAGATGATCGGCCGCTAGATTCTCTGCTCCTTTTTTGTCAACGATTTTGTGATCAAATTCTTGAAGGAGGAGAATCCAACGAAGTAATCTTGGCTTAGAATCTTGTTTAGCCATAAGATACTTGATAGCCGAATGATCCGTATATACTATGCATTTCGTCAAGACGAGATAAGGTCGGAATTTCTCAAATGCATACACCACGACAAGGAACTCCTTCTCCGTTGTATTGTATTTAAGTTGAGCCTCGATCATCATCTTGCTAGCATAGTGAATAGGCAAGAAGTGCTTTTCATGACGTTGCCCCAATACGGCCCCAATAGCATAGTCACTAGCATCACACATGAGCTCAAAGGGGAGGTTCCAATTGGGAGCAACAAGAATGGGAGCTTCGGTAAGTTTCCTCTTAAGGATTTCAAAGGCTCGTACACAATCTTCGTCAAAGACAAAACGTGCCTCTTTTTCAAGAAGATGTGTAATAGGTCGAGAGATCTTTGAAAAATCCTTGATGAATCGATGATAAAAGCCCGCATGGCCTAGGAAACTCCTAACTCCCTTAACGGTTTTGGGATGAGGTAATTTGGCGATGAAGTCTACCTTTGCTTGATCTACCTCAATCCCCGCTTTCGAAACCTTGTGCCCTAAGACGATTCCACTTTTAACCATAAAATGACATTTTTCCCAATTGAGCACAAGGTTGGTTTCCTCACAACGCTTCAACATTCTCTCAAGATTCGGCAAACACGAAGTGAACGAATTACCAAACACGAAAAAGTCGTCCATGAAGACTTCCATCGTCTTCTCTATCATATCATGAAAAATAGCCATCATGCACTTTTGAAAGGTTCCCGGTGCATTACAAAGTCCGAATGGCATTCTACGATAGGCAAACGTTCCATATGGACACGTAAACGTAGTTTTTTATTGATCACGAGGATCGATGGGGATTTGGAAGTAACCGGAAAAACCATCTAAAAAGCAATAGAAATCGTTTCCCGCAAGACGCTCCAACATTTGGTCCATGAAGGGCAAGGGAAAATGGTCTTTATGAGTGGCTTCATTCAACTTACGATAGTCAATGCACACTCTCCATCCGGTCACGAGTCTAGTGGGAATTAACTCGTTTGCATCGTTTGGCACAACGGTCATTCCTCCATTTATAGGGACACAATGGATAGGACTCACCCAAGGGCTATCGGAAATAGGGTAAATCATTCCCGCGTCAAGGAGTTTTAAGACCTCCTTTTTGATGACGTCGTGAATTTTGGGGTTCACCCTCCTTTGACATTGGATTACGGGTTTGTAATCCTCCTCCATTAAGATTTTGTGGGTACAAAATTTGGGATCGATCCCCTTAATGTCGGATAACTTCCACGCAATTGCCCCTTTGTGATCCTTTAGAACATCGACAAGTGCGGTTTTTTCATCATTTGAAAGTTCTTTCGCAATAATAACCGGCAACTTGTCGCCCTCCTCCAAAAAGACATATTCAAGATGAGGAGGTAAATCTTTCAACTCGAGGATAGGTGGTTCCTCAATTGAAGATTTGGGCTCGATACTCATAACCTCCTCGGGTGGAGGAAATGGGAAATCGTTGAGAAAATCCTTGATAATCGAGAAGTCCTCATCATTGTCGAGGTCTTCGTCACAAGTACGTGGAACATCGAATTCTTCCAACGTAAAACCACCACCTTCAAATGGACGAGTTATCAAGAATGTGATCTAACATAGTGGGATTGCCACTATTTTCATCATCACCAAAACCTAGAACTTCTTGTGAAAATTCCTCGCAAACAAACGTCGATCATATCAACGAGGTTTATGGTAGCAACGGAATAAACATGAGAAAGTTGAGATATTTGAGTTGCGTTTATAACAAGTTCCTCGTCGTTGAAACGTAAGGTGATCTTTCTAGCATGTACATCAATTAAAGCCATAGACGTATCTAAAAACAAACGACCTAAACTGAGAGGAACTTGAGGATCCGTGGGAATATCGACAACGATAAATTCTACGGGATAATAGAACATTCCCACTTTCACAAAAACGTCTTCCGCCAATCCACATGCGGGAATCGTGGAATGGTCGGCCAACTCGATAGACATTAGTGAAGGAGTAAGATTAGGAAGATTGAGCGACTTGAAGATTGCAAGTGGCATCAAGTTAATGCTAGAACCAAGATCGGCCAAGGCATAGCATTCTTCCATATCTTGGATTGTACAAGGGATCAAGAATTTACCGGGATCACTGACTTTTTGAGGTATGCGATTAAGATAAACCGATGAACAATTAGACAATTGATGCAATTTCTCCTTGTTGTTCAACATACTCTTAAAGTTAGCGGCAAATCGAGGCATCATGACCAAAGCATTAGTGAAACTCACATTAAAGTGCAAATCACGAAACATTTTCATAAAAAGCTCAAATTGGTAATTGTCGCGCTCTTGACGTTTCTCCTTTCTAAGTCTCGATGGATAGGGCAAAGGTGGTGTGGGTTGAGGCATAGCCATAGCCTTTAGAATCTCGGGTTCCAATGTTGGTAATGGGTCAACCGTAGGTGTGGCATGAGCGGTACTTCGTGGGATTTGGACACGCTCCTTTTCGACCACCACCTCGGGTTCTTCCTCAATTGCATCCTCCGTATGAGCAATTGGTTGAGGAGTCGGTTCCTTAAGTGTCTTACCACTATGTGTGGTAATCACTTTCATCTCACCCTTAGGGTTTGATACGGTGTTGCTAAGACTACTCGAAGATGGTTTGCACATAATTTCCTCAAACATAGATGAAATTTTGTACTCAAACATGGATTGCCTCTTCTTGGCTTTAATCATTTCTTGCTTAATTTCATGTTGCCCTTGTTCCATTTTTTGTTGGTTTTGTTGTAAACTAGTTACATTTCCTTCCATTTTGTTTGTATGGATTTTAAGCTTTGCTAACTCATTTTTCAACTCTTTCTTCAAGTCGTTCTTAAACTCGGATCTTAGGCTAATGATTTCTCTTTGAATGTTGTCAAACCTAGCATCGGTCCCATTAGCGTATTCAACAATATCATTTGGAAGATCTTTCAAAGTTTGCAAACTTTTGTTGTTGTTTGAAAATCACTTTGATTTTTGTTTGAAACTTGATTATTAGCCCCTTGATTACCATAGTTTCCCTTGTTGTAATTGTTTTTGAAACCAACTTGATTGTTTCGATAGTTGTTGTTAGCATTTTGATTTGAACCAAAACCCGGTGGAGTCAATTGATTGTAGCGGGTAACTTGACCGTTTTGGTTGTAAGTTCCTGTGGCCGCGTAGGCACTCGAAGTGTTACCACCGTTGGTAATGAACTCGGAGAAATCATGACCTCCACCACAATACATGCATGAAACCTCAACCGCTTTAGCCGTAGCGGGAGCATTTGGTTCTCCAACTTTGAACTCAATTAGAAGACCTTTAAGCTTATCAAAGATTTTGTTTTCCAAGTTCGCCTCAATTTGGCAAGCATCGATGGTATTAGACAAAGAAGGTGAAGCCGAAGACGAAGCCTTACGAACATTCGACGTGCTACGAGAACTATACACCTTAGATCTATTCTCAATTATCACCAAAGCTTCCTCAACCGTTTTACACAAAAAATTACCACCCGCGGCGGCATTAAGATAATCCATTTCATGATCATTAAGTCCATTGTAAAACGTGTCAATTTGATGCAAGTCGGAAAAACCGTGATGAGGACACTCATGTAACATTTCCTTAAGCCTATTCCAAGCCGTTGAAAAACTTTCATTAAAATCTTGTGAAAATTTTGAAATCTCGTTTTTCAAATGTGTAGTCTTAGAGGGCGGAAAAAATTGGTTCACAAACTTTGAAACGAGATCCTTCCACGTCAATATAGAATTGGGTGGCTCTTTCTCTAACCAAATTTTAGCGGGCCCCGCTAAGGAATACGGAAAAAGCATCATCTTAATCGAGTCATTAGCAACATCCTTAAATTTGCAAGTGGCGGTAAGACGATTGAATTGGCGGATATGGTTGTGCGGGTTGTCCTTTTCATCACCACGGAATTTGTTGTTTTGGATCATCGACAACAAACCCGTTTTCACTTCAAAATTCTCCGCAAGGATAGCGGGAATTACAATAGCCTCTCCATAACCCTCGGTGGGTGCTTGAAGTAACTCCATCATAGTTCGATTCGCCATGGTTGGTTCTTTTCTTACAATGGGTTTGTCAATAGGAGACTCCTCACTAGAAAGATTAGGAGTAGGTGTTGACTCCTTTCGATTTTTTCGTTTACGTGCATGTCTTGCTTGATTACGAGTAAGCATAAACGTCACGTACAACGTGGGGGTGAGCAAAGAAGATTCTTTTTGGTGTTTTTTATTTTTCCAATTTTTTTGTGGTTTTTGATTGTTTTTACTTTTTTGGATTTTGTGATTGTATTAAGTAGACCAAAATCTACAAATCTCCTCCTTAATCAAATCTCTTGATTAAAGAAGCCTCAAGGAAAGAAAACGATCACGTGAAGTGAACGCCTTCGATGACTTTAGAACGTTGGTGGAACACCAAAACGTTCAAGAGGGTTTAATCAATGAAACCAAGAAAGTATATATGATACTTAATAATACTTTGGGCGGAAAAACCCTCGATTAGCTCTCAAAATCAAATACTCACAAGCAAGCGGGGAAACGAGGCGGCCCGAAGCACTTAAGAGCCTTTTTCCTTAGGGTATATTTTATAATACCCGCCTTATACCCACCTTATAGTTTGTATTTTTCAAAATCGAGCTTCACGAAAGTATTTATCTATTTTTGCCTTTTCTTTCTTGTTTGAGATTCGAATACAATGATTGGGTAATGACCTCCCAAGTCAAGGTTGTGTTTTCACACTTTTGGAGTACTTGTGATTTTATTGTTCTACGTATATAATATATTAATAATATTCACACAAAAAATGAAATCCGATAATACGTATTAGTAGAGTGCTACTAATACAAATACTATTTATGGTTAGTATATAAAAACAATAATGTCCAAATCAAAACACAACACGCCTCCCCGGCAGCGGCGCTAAAATGATGTAGAGTTTTTACCACTCTTTAGGAAAAGAGGGCAAATAGGGTAAGTATTAACGAGTGATTTAGAAAAATCACAAGTTATGACCCAATAGTGGGGATCGTTCTCAAGGAGGCTAGTGTGTTGTATAGCGAGATGATTAACTTTGTGATTATATGATTATGAGAAAAGAAAAGAAGAAATGAGGTAAGAAGAGAATGACGGTTACGATGACGATTTAAACTAAGACGAAAAGGTCGTACACGTAAAACCGTAAAAAGTGTCAAATTTAAATATTTTCTCTAAAAATTCCTAAAAAATTGCAATAAATCCTAAATAATATAATTAGAGTTTACAAAAAATTAAAAATCACCCAAACCTTTTATTTAATTAAATAATGATTTTTTTAATGCTAATTAAAGCCCTAAAAAACAATTTAATTAACAAAAAGCCCAGAATGAGATTTTTTTCAATTGTAAACCTCTAAAATAACCTAACTTAATTTAAAACTATTTTTTAAAATTTTAAAATTAATAAAACTATTTAAAAACAATTAAAAACTATTAAAACTTAAAATAATTATAAAAATTAATCTAAGAACAATAAAAATATTCTAAAAGTTGTAAAATTCCTAACTTAATGTATTTAACCTAAGAAAAATATAAAAACTTGAAAAATCTAAATTTTAATTTTGAATAATAAAATAATAATAAATAATATTAAAAATCCAAAATTTATAAAAAAATTCTAAAAACTTGCAAACTAGCTTAATTTAACCTAAATAAACAGAAAATGAAGTTGAAATTGCAAAAATACCCCTAATGGGCCTAGAAATGGGCTCAAAGTCAAAACAGACCCCTTAATGGGCTCAAATAGGCCCAATAAGAAAAATGTTGTCCAATTAAGCCCAAAAGCTCCTATCTGACTCAAAATTTGATTATGAAAACAATTTTTAAAAGGCCCAAAAGCTGAAAATGTGAAATAAGTTGGCTTATATCAAACAGCTTATTCTTAATGGGCTTTTTGGCCCATTAAGCTATAAGCTGATGCCATAAGCTCAAATTAGACACACAAGCTTCTTTTGAGTTACTTAAGACTTTTGTAAAAAGAAATTTGAAAAAAGTCCAAGGAATAAGCCTGAAAATGCAATAAGCAATCTACACAAAACGACAAAATAGTCGTTTTCGAGTTCTAGGCTATCCCAAGAGCTGATTCAAGTTTCTAAAGCATTTAAATGACTTAACTAAGCTTAATCAACAAAAAGTTTTCAAATAAGTTCACTAAATAAGCTGAAATAAGCAAATAAGCACTTATGAAAAAGTCAAATGAGTTGGTTTTCTAGCAAAAAGTCAAAGTCAAAGTCTAATAAGCTCTAGTTCAAACAAATGGGTCAAATGATGAAGATTGATCACAAAAAATAAGTTGTTGCAGGTCTGGATAAGACAATATGGCTTATTAATAAGCTAACTGAAAAATTGCACTAGAAGGGGCTAGTTTTGAGTGTTAAGCAGTGGAAACTTTTTCCACTGCTTGACTTGTTTGACTTTTTGTCTTTAGTGACTATTTTGGATATTCAAGTTACACAAAGGCACCCAAATGATCATTGGATCATAAGGAGTCAAAATCAACAAAGAAATCACAATCACTAACAGCCAATTAGTACAGTTTAATCAAAACATCACCAGATCTTGCACAGACATGAACAAATAAGCAGTTATGGTTCAATAAGCACTTATAGCACAATTCAGCCAACCAAACTTCATCAAATGCATACACAAGCAATAATAAACTTAAATGAACAAGTCTAAACAGGTTTCATGCACTGATTCAAAGTCTAAGTCAAGATTCAAGCACTAAAAGTTACTGATGAACTATGAACATGCAGTTATGAACACTTGCTGATGCAATTGACCACCAAGCCAAATTCAAACACCCAAATCTTGTTAACAGGTTATAAGAACTATGTTTAAACACTTTTTAGCCCTAAGCATGCATACACTCTAGGTGTTCCCAAAGTCTTAGGTCAAAAACAGTCAAAACAAGCAATCTATAGCACAATCTTTGAATTGAGGTTTTTGTTGGGAATTATTTGTTAAGTGTCAAGTATCGTTAGTGTATTCGAAGTACTGTTAGTGTTATGTAAGTACCGTTAGTGTTAACGCGGTACATAGTAAGTACTAATACTTATAAAGTAAGTACTGCTATGATGATTAGGACGAATATATCTTTGTATAAGATATGTCATAGTTATAGTTAGAGTATATCTTATGTGATATACCTAAATAGTTAGAATATTGATAATATATCGTCTGTGATATATTTATCTTTATAGAATATTCTAAGGTTTCTAAGGTTCCTTACTCTATAAAAGGAACATAGGTAAAATGTCTTTCATGTACCTCATAAAAGTCGATTAATAAGAGAATCGAATGGTTAAAAGTAATTATGTTCTTCTGTGCTTTATAAGTTAGATTCCGCATAACTTATTTAAAGTTTAGTAAGAGTGCTCAAAGTGTTTTAGTTTGATTACAAACTATTATACAAATTCTTAACAGAATATAGATCCAACCAAAGGGATCAACAAGTGGTATTAGAGCTTGTTGAGAAACTCTGAAAAAGAAGAACACGAACCTATACACTCGACACATACCAAATCTCAATGTCTCAACCAGATGGTGTTAATGCTCACTTGGATGATGTTCAGAACACTGATCCTGTTCTACCACAAGGACGACCATAAGTTGTGCATCTTGCACCAGCACAAGGTGCTCAAGTCGTGAATGATGTAGCTACCTCTACACCAACACCTTCTCATACTATGTCTGCTGTTAAACTCCCAGTTCTCAAAGGTGACAATTTTGAGACTTGGGCTATGCAGATGGAACATTACTTGAATCACACAGATCATACTGTGTGGCAAGTTATCAAGAATGGGAACACACCAAAGAAGTTACACTGGTTGCCAGACGGTACATGCTATGCTCTACCTGCTGTGACTGCTGAGTAGATACAAGCAGAGATCAAAGAAAGAAAACCCAGAACTACTTTGGCTATGGCGCTTTCTAAAGACATTCTACCAAGCTTTCATCATTATAAAGATGCCAAAGCTATGTGGGATGCTATAAAACTTAGATTTGGAGGCAATGACAAATCTAAGAAAATCAAGAAGATTGTTCTTAAGCAAGAATTTGATACTTCTCAATTACCAGTATGGAGGGAATCTATTGTGGATATGGAAGGTTCAGCAAGTTGCTTATTCAGTTAGCAGTTTATGGACAAGTAATCCCTAATGAAGAAGCTAATATAAAATTCTTAAGAAGTGTTCCATCAGAGTGGAAAGAAATGGCTATGTACTTCATCACAAGAGATGATTTGGAAACAATTCCGTTTGATCATCTCTACAACAATCTTAGAGCATATGAGATGGATGTGAAAGGCACTGAAGTAAAGACAGCAACTACTTCAAAGTCTAATTTGGCTTTTGTGTCAGATGGGAACAACGGTACTTACTTTCAAAATACCGCTAGTGGATCTAGCAGCGGTACTTACTTCACAAATACCGTTGGAGGACTTACAAGCAGTACTTACCCACAAAGTATTGAAAGCAGTCCTATGATCTCTCAAAATCCACATGGAAGGTCTTCACCATTGTTTAGTGACAATGATGCCTTCTCATTCTTTGTTGGACAAGACAACAGGCCAATATTAACTCTTAATGACTTGTTCCAAATGGATAATGCTGATGTTGAAGAGATGGATCTTAAATGGCAAGCTGCTATGGTGTCAATAAGATCTAATAGGTTCTTCAAGAAGACTGGAATAAAATGACTGTTGATCCTAAAGATCCATTAGGATATGACAAGTCTAAAGTTGAATGCTATAACTGTGGAAGGAATGGATTCTTTGCAAGAGAATGCAATAGAGATAAAGCTGAGATAAACAATATGAAGTCCAAGAACAGCTATAGAACCAGTCCAAGAATAACTGAAAGCTTTCCAAGAGGAAACAGTAGGAGTCCTAAAGGAACCAAAGCATTGGTTATTGTAGATGGAGTGGTGAATTGGGCAGAAGAAGAAGAAGAAGAAGAAGAGCTTGGATTAATGGCTCTCTCTCATGAAGATACTGAGGTACACCCTTGTTCTAAAGATTGTATTCTTAAATTTAATAGTCTAAAAGTAGAACTAGAGGAACAGTATCAAAAGGTTAACACATGCACTGTAGAAGTAGAGACTTTCAAACAGGGTGTTGTTAAACTAGAAGATAATATAGTTTTGTACAAAAGGCTCAACAAAACTATGAAGAGAAAATTAGGATTTTGACTCTTCAAATGAGGGAAAAAGATGTGGAAATAAAAGCTTTTGAAAGACAACTTTTAAAAATAAATATAGAAAATGAAGCTTTAAAAACCAGTCTTTGTAAAGAGAGGGAAGTGATTAGTCAATGGCAACAATCCTCTAAGGGATTGGGAAAATTGATTAATTCACAAATGGGGTATTATGATAAAATAGGCCTAGGATATATTGAGGATCAACCTAGGATAACCTTAACTAACAAGGACTTATCAAAAGGGATTTTTGATAGTTCTAGTGAGGTAGATGATACACCTAAAAATGATAGATATGCTGAAGGAATGAAGGTAGTTCTTCCACCAGTATCTGGAATTTTCATGCCCCCTTGTAATGATTCTAGTATAGAGTTAGAAGATCCTAAGATTAATAATGTCTTTAACTCTAGTATTGTGTCTCAAGAAAATACTGATGTGACCAAGAATATTGTTTATCCACCTCTAATGAATAACTTTGTTTCTGAGGAATCTAAGACTAGTTATGCTCCCAAGCAGGTAAAAACCCCTAGCAAGATATTGGAAAACAATAAACAAGATACTAAAAACAAAAGGACTGGGCTAGGTTTTGAAAAAGTAAAGTCAAAACAACCTTTTGGGTCTTCTTTAAGAAGAAAAGGATGTTATGTTTGTGGTAGTCTAAGTCATTTTATCAAAGACTATACATTACATGAAGATAAAATTGTGAAACAGAAGGCTACACAAAGGGTCATGAAAAACGGTAATAGGAAACAGAAACTTAAATATGACAAAACTAAGTTTGATCACACAAGGGTAGTTAAACATGTTATAGATAATCCTACCAAACGTTTTGTTCCTAGGGCAGTACTTATGAAGCAAGGACTTGTATCCTTAAAGTCTGGTAAACCAAGTACCAGCAAGCCTAAATCTACAAGTACAGCTAGACCAAACTCAAGTACTGTTGGTTTAAAGTCTGCAAAACCAATGTTCTCCAAGACTTCTAAGAAGGTTTTTGAAAAAGTTAAAGAACCTAGAAGTAAGGACAAGAACAAACCAGTACAAATGTGGGTTCCTAAAAGAGATATACCATGTGTTAAAGCAAGTACCGCTAAAGCAGTACTTAAGTCAAAGAAGTCAAAGCACATAGAGTCACCCTATGAATTTGACTACATAAATGAAACCATGAAGTATAAGAGTAAAAGTAGCATTACTGGGAATGCTTCAGTACAAAATCTGAAATGTGTAGGTCCCACAAGATCTGAGCCAAATGTGGCTTGGGTCCTTGTTAAAAACTAACAAGTTTTATTTGTGTGCAGGGGCATCTCATTGATGAATTAAAAGATAAAGGAATTGTAGATAGTAGATGCTCAAGACACATGACAGGGAACAAATATTTTCTTGCTGAATTTGAAGAATTCAGAGGAGGTCCAGTAGCCTTTGGGGGTAGCAAAGGTAGAATCACTGGCAAAGGGAAAATCAACACAGGAAAGTTAGAATTAGAAGATGTCTTCTTTGTGAAAGAACTGAATGAGTTCAATCTCTTTTCAGTATCACAAATGTGTGATAAGAAGAACAAGGTGTTATTCACAGACAAAGACTGCTTGTTGTTGTCCAAAGACTTTGAGATGCCCAAGGAATCTCAAATACTGCTTAAAGTACCCAGGCAAGAAAATATGTACACCTTTAATCTTCATACTATCACTCCAACAGGTGGTATTACATGTTTGCTAGCTAAGGCTTCTTTAGATGGGTCAAATTTATGGCATAGAAGGGTAGCTCATGTGAATTTTAAGAATCTTAATAGATTGGTAAAAAGGAATTTGGTTAGAGGTCTACCTAACAAATCTTTTCAAAATGATTTCACATGTGCTGCTTGTCAAAAAGGAAAACAACATAGAGCCTCTTGTAAGACCAAGACTGTAAATACTGTGACAAAACCTTTGCATCTCTTGCATATGGATTTATTTTGTCCAGTTTCTATAAGAAACATTAGCCATAAGACCTTTTGTCTAGTCATAACTGATGATTATAGTAGATTTAGTTGGGTTTTCTTTTTAGCCCTTAAAAGTGAAACAAGTGAATTGCTAAAGGATTTTATCACTTAAGTTGAAAAGCATTTCACTAAACAGGTTTTAATCATTAGGACTGATAATGGAACAGAATTTAAGAATGCTGATTTTGATGAATTCTGTAGGTCTAAAGTAATTAAGAGGCAATTTGGTAATCCTAGAACTCCTCAACAGAATGGAGTAGCTGAAAGGAAGAATAGGACATTAATTGAGGCTGCTAGAACTATGCTGGCTGATTCACTTTTGTCAAATACCTTTTGGGCTGAAGCAATTAATACTGCATGTTATGTGTTAAATAAAGTCCTAGTAACTAAGCCTCAAAACAAAACACTTATGAACTTTTGACTAATGTAAAGCCTAACATAAGTCATTTAAAACCTTTTGGGTGTCATGTGTCCATACTAAATACTCTTGATTATTTAGGAAAGTTTGATGGAAAGTCTGATCCAGGATATCTTGTAGGATATTCATTGCAAAGTAAAGCATATAGGGTTTACAATTTGGCAACTAAGAAAGTTAAAGAAAATAAACCCAATGTTCCAGGAATAGGTTATGCTTGGATGTTTGATTTAGATTATCTAACTAACTCCATGGATTACTACTCTTTGCAAAAAGATTGTCAAACTAGAAATGTAGGTGAGGAGTCAAGTGTAACTAATGCAGGTACTCAAGAAGACGTTTCTTTATCAGATGAAGATGTTCACATCTATGTGCCAAATATGCCTACTGTTACTCCCATGTCTGTAACTCCCAAGAAGCAAACCATGCCATCAAATGATGATCAAGCCTCCCAGGAGCTTCAGAGGCTTCAAGATCAAGAAAAGAATGCTACATCTGCTAATAAGCATTCAGGAGAAGAATCGTTTGAGTAACAACACTCAGCAGTACATATTATACCTAGCGGTACTTCATCTGCAAGTACTGCTAAGTCAAAATATGCTAGATCTGCTGACTCACTAGAAGAGATTTTGCAAGCATTGGACGATGAAGACTTATATGCCAGTCCAGCTGAAGGAATCTTCTCCAAAGCTTCCTATGATGAGCAGGGTGCAGTAACTGATTTCAACAATTTGGAAACTAAAATTCCAGTCAGTTTTATTCCCACTCATAAAGTCAACAACAACCATCCTGCTACTCAGATTATTGGTGATCCAAAATCTGTTGTACAAACCAGAAGACAACTGCAAACCAATTTTGAAACTCATTCACTAGTGAGTTATGTCAAACAACAATAGAGAACAAATCATAAAGATACTCAGCATTGTTTGTTTGCCTGTTTCTTATCTCAAGTAGAGCCCAAAAATATCTCTCAGGCTATTGATGAAGAAAGTTGGGTGGATGCCATGCAAGAAGAATTAACACAATTTGAGCTACAAAAGGTTTGGATTCTTGTGGATCTTTCCTCAGGTAAAAGAGTAATTGGTACAAGATGGGTCTTCAGGAACAAGAATGATGAAAGAGGGGTTGTTGTGAGGAACAAGGAAAGACTTGTTGTTCAAGGCTACAAACAGGAAGAAGTGATAGACTATGATGAGGTTTTGCACCAGTGGCAAGGATAGAATCCATTAGGTTATTTTTGGCGTTTGCATCATATATGGGATTTATAGTTTATCAAATGGATGTGAAAAGTGCCTTTCTATATGGTACTATTTCAGAGGAGGTATATGTCTCACAACCTCCAGGTTTTGTAGATCCTAAATTCCCCAATAGAGTCTACAAAGTTATCAAAGCACTTTATGGTCTGCATCAAGCTCCAAGAGCCTGGTATGCAACTTTATCCAACTTTCTTCTAGAACATGGATATAGGAGAGGAACCATTAACAAAACTCTGTTCATCAAGAAAAATGCCAAAGACATTATTCTAGTTCAAGTCTATGTTGATGACATAATTTTTGGTTCTACTAAGAAGACATGGTGTGAAGAGTTTGAAGCTTTGATGTAAGGAAGATTTCAAATGAGTTCTATGGGAGAACTAACTTTCTTTTTGGGACTACAAGTCAAACAAAGGAAAGATATAATATTTATCAGCCAAGATAAATATGTTGCTAAAATCATAAAGAAATTTTCATGTATGGATACAAAGAGTACAAGCACACCTTTTGAAGCCAAGAAATCTTTATCAAAAGATGAACATGGAGAGGATGTTGACATTCATCTCTATAGGTCAATGATTGGTTCATTGATGTATCTTACTGCTTCAAGACCAGATATAATGTTTGTTGTGTGTGCATGTTCAAGATTCCAAGCTCATCCAAAGGTGTCACATCTATATGATGTGAAGAAGATTTTTAGATATCTTAAAAGTCAACCTAATTTAGGATTATGGTATCCTAGAGACTCCACCTTTGAATTGGGAGCTTACTTAGATAGTGACTATGCGGGAGCAAATCATGATAGGAAATCCACAACAGGAGGTTGTCAATTCCTAGGCAAAAGACTCATATCATGGCAGTGTAAGAAGCAAACCATTGTTGCTACTTCTACAACTGAAGTTGAGTATGTAGTTGCTGCTCATTGTTGTGGACAAGTACTTTGGATTCAAAATCAATTGTTGGACTATGGGTTCAATTTCATGAACACCAAGATTTACATTGATAATGAAAGTACTATATGCATTGTCAAGAATCCAATATTTCACTCCAAGACTAAGCATATTGAAATAAGACATCATTTTATAAGAGATGCTTATGACAAAAAGCTTATTCAAGTCTTGAAGATTCATACAGACAACAATGTAGCTGATTTGTTGACCAAGGCATTTGATGCAAAGAGATTCGAATTCCTGGTGACACACATTGGTATGCTCCACCAATAACATGCTGCATATGTTGAGGGGAGGTAATAGCTGTACAAGTTTTATATAAATTTTATTGTATAGTCTATGCTTTGTGTTTTTGATGTTATTGCAGGTTTATAGAAAAAGATAAAAGAGGTTACATGTCTAGTGGAAATCATGAACTGGTCAAAATTGTGAGGTACCGTTGTCACTCTAAGTACCGCTAGCACAAAACCAAGTACCGCTTATGTTCCATGTACCGCTACATGTCCGTTGTACCGTTAAGGGTCTCTTTTGTAAATTTGGTGGTTTCTTCGCACTTGGGTTTGTTATTTACTTAAATACTTACCCCAATTACGCAATTGATTCACCTAATCTTTTATTTTTCTCTCTTGATTCTATAACCCTCTCTCTAATCTTTCGATCATCAAAAATACTAATGGCTGCCTTACAAGTAATCTCTAAGCATAATTTAGTTGCGAATCTTGCTACAAATGATGACTCACTTGGTTTCCATGAGATGCTTGGTTTCCTTTCTCGAAGTCATATTCGCTTCGCACTCACTGTGAGTCCAGTTGTCTCTATACCCATTGTTGAAATTTTTTGGGATACTTCTATTTTAGGTACTCGTTTTGATCAACCTTGCATTAAGGCTAAGGTAAATCATAGGAATATATATGTCACTGAGGTACTGCTAAGAGCAAGTTTGAGATTTAATGATGAAAATGGACTTAGTATGCTTAATAATACAGAGATTCATGATGGCCTTGCAGCCATGGGCTTTGGGGGTGGTAGGGAAAGTCTTACTTTCTTTAAAGCATTATTTTCACCTCAATGGAAATTGCTTTTTCATGCTATTATTCACTGTTTAAGTTCAAAAAGTACATCTTTTGATCAAATACCTGCTGCATTGGCATCTGCTGGTATTTGTCTAGCAAATAACAGGGTTTTTAATTTTTCAAAATTAATTTTTGAAGGCTTGACTAGGAATTTGGAAGGGACTAAGAAGTTTTTAATGTATCCTAGAGTCATTCAGGCTTTAGTTAGTGACCAAATACCTAACCTACCAGCATTAACTGATACATGGGATGTTCCTTCATTCACAAAGAGAACTTTCTCTTTATTGAACAAACAAGGCAATGCCTTTTTAGGAACATTAACACCATTGTTTGCTCATATGTTAGCCCAACCTGCCAATCAAGAAGGTGAGGAACCTAGAAATGCTAGTGCTTCTCAGCAAACTCCTTCTCACCAGAGCTCCCACTCTCTAGAAGATTCACAATCTTCTTCTCACAATGTTGGTATTCCACCAAACACTGATGAGATGATCCACACACCTGCTGCTTCTATTGCTGCTAGTGGTTCACCACAAGCACAAGCACCAGAGGTGGTGGATGTTGCAAATTTAACTTCTTTGTGTACAAGTTTGTCCTAACAGGTACAGGTATTGCAGAAAGATAAGCTTGTTCAAGACAAGAAAATTGCTGAATTGGAAGCTAGCCTACTCAAGTTAAGGAACAAAGTGTCATCTTGGATGAGGCAATATAGATCTGTTCAGATATCTGCAATCAGGAAGCAAAGGTTTAGGAACCTCAAGAAAAGGCAACTGAATGCAACCAAACAGGGGAGGAATATTGAAGAACAGGGAAGGAATAATAAAGAACAACCACCTTCTTCTGATAATCAAACAAGGATCTCTAGAAATGACATCAATTTTGAATTGGATGAAGATGTCATGGGGACTTTTAAAGATGGAACTGGTTTAGAGACTGGTGTGGATGAACCTTCAGACATGGAGATTCAACAGCAAGACCCACAACCTACTCTAGAGGAACCACAAGTTCAAGAACAAGTTAAAGGTCAAGTTCAAGAAAAATTGGTAAATCAACCAGAGGAGCCACAAGTTGCAGAAACATTGGCAACTCAGCCATAACCATCAGTTCAATCACCACCTCAAGCTAATTGTAGTGCTTTCTATGAGAAGTTGGAGGAAATTTCTAATCAGTTTCCTGATCCATTGCCACAAAGCAATAAGTCAGAAAAGACTGAAGAAGTGCAAGTTGATATGATGGCTTATATGGAAGATAAAGCATTTAGGGATACACAAGTGATTGAAGAAAAAAGTGTGTCAAATACTGGTGAAGTCAACTTTGTTGAAGATCCAAGTACTGCTAAGCCAACTACAAGTACTGCTGACATTGTTGAAGACCCAAGTACTGCTAAGCCAATTGCAAGTACTGCTAAGCAAATTGCAAGTACCGCTGGTGATCATCCTTCAATGGAAAGTCAAAGTTAATTTGGAGAAAATGAGACTTTAGCCAAATTGCTGCTTGATCTAAAGAAGAATTTAGTTGAGAAGACTAAGCAAGCAGAAGTGGAGAAAAAGACACAACAAGAAGTTCTTGCCTCAAAGGATCAAATTCAAGGTAAGAAAGTACAAGCTTCACACCCTACAAAAGGTATAGTCATCCAACAGTTAGCTAATGAAGAAGTAGCTGCCAAACTGAAGAAGAAGCTACCTAAGATAAATCCAAAGGATAAGGGGAAGAAGCAATTATTGTCAGAATCTGAAGATGAAAGTGATTCAGATTATGATATAAACAAAGTCATGTACAGATTTAATCAAATTGACCATGATGAGGAATTTGCTTATAGAATGCAAGCACAAATTCGTGAAGATGAATTGCAGGAAGAACTTGCAGCAAAACAAAATTTGTTAGAAGCTAAAATGATACAACAAGAATGGAACATACAAGAGTATGACAGGATTCAAGCTAAGATACATGCAAGTAAGCTTCTTGCAGACTCATTGATAGCTGAATAAAAAGATGCATATGATGAATAAGAAAAATCAAGATTGATTGATGATCTGGTAAGGGAGCAGCAAAGATTCTTTGCTGAAAAGAGAAGGTAAGAAAAGATTAAGCCTCCAACTACTATGCAGATTAGAAATAAAATGATGAAATTTCTAAAGAAAGTAAAAGGA
Organism: Glebionis coronaria; assembly: GCA_025667525.1. Classification (NCBI taxonomy): domain Eukaryota; kingdom Viridiplantae; phylum Streptophyta; class Magnoliopsida; order Asterales; family Asteraceae; genus Glebionis; species Glebionis coronaria. The sequence continues at coordinate 89,890 of JANFOE010000175.1, forward strand.
TTTTCTCATGTTCAGCTGGTCAAGAAAACTTTTGAAGAAATCAAGACTTTGTATGAGCAAAGTAAGAGGACTGAATTGAATTTTGTTGAGATTGGATCTGAAGCAGACAAGAAAGCTGTTGAAGAATTCAAGAAACGTCTACAACAACAAAGACGATTTGGTAGTACTCCTCGAATTGAGCCAAGTACTGCTGAACCTACAAGTACATCTCCACCTATCAAGACTACTTATGTGAGGATGAATAGAAAGGAGAAAGTAAGTTCAAGAGAGGAAGAGACTGCTCAAAGGATGAATACAGGAGTTGAAACTCAAGGAATTGCTCAAACTGAAAATGTACAAGCAGTACATACACGGTCAACAGTACATACAACTGTACATACTGAGGAAACGGTACATACAAGCTTGGAAGAGGGTTCAACAGAACTTGAAGGAATTTCCAAGAGTGTTAAAAGGAAAAGATCAACAAAGCTAAAGAAGAAAGCTAAGAGAGCTAAAACTATAGCAGAAGATAGAGATGATGATGAGAGCTTAAGGAAGTACTTGAAGATTGTGAACTTTGAAGATCAATGTTTTGATACAGAGATTTTTGGAAAAAGAGCATCCATTGTTAAGTGGATTTACTCTACAGATCAAGGACTTGAAGCTCATGGAATTCAGAGATCTGATGGCACAAAAAGGATATTCAGACTTTTGGAAGATATTCTTCACATTGTGGATAGAGAAGATATTCAAGATCTTGTAAGGTTAGTTGAAGATGCCAGTGCAGGTAAAAATGAAGTATCACTATTATATAGGGAATTTCTCTTTATGTATGAGCCACACAAATGTGATCAAGAAATGTTGAAGGAATTAGAGAATCAGGTTCCTAGTTACTGGAGATATTACAGGTCATGTGGATTGCATATTTTGGATGTAGATGATGTTACATATTATATGCTGCAAGAGAAGACTTATCCTTTCAAAAGGAAATTGTTGGAAAGGATGTTAGAACAACAATTGGAGGTTATAGAAGAGTCTGTTGATGCTTTGGAGTTGATCATAATGGTTAAACAACAAATCAAGGATTTGAAAGATGAGGAAGAAGCTGAGAAAGAATCTTAAGTGTTTGACTTTCAGTCACACTTCATAAATGGTTCTCAGTTCACCATGTCTAACACACATAAGAACTGGCTAGTCCATAAGCAAACGGTTTGTGGTAAAGACTTATCAAATCCGTTGAAAGCTGATAGTTTGCTAAAAACTATATGGTTCTAACTCACCTTGTTTCGAGACAAAGAGTTAGCTAGTCCTAGACAAACGGTACTAGGTAAAGACTTCATCAAATCCGTTGATGGTTGACAATTTACCAAAAATTGTAAGGTTTTCATTACACCTTATTCTTTGTGAATAAAGTATTGGCTATTCCAGAGTGTACGGCTAACTGGTAAAGAATTTATCAAATCCGTTGATAGATGGTGATTTGCTAAAAATCATGAAGCCAATACAGATTGGTGTTTTGTTGTTAACTGTTTTATTTCAGGTATGAAGATTGCAGACAAAGAAGTATTAAAAGATATAATACTTAGAAGGTTTTGTTATCATCAAATCAAGTGGAAGATTTATGATCAAGAGTTCAAGGACTAAACTCAAGAAGACAAATACTAATGCTTCAAAGATGAATGAAAGTTTAGAAGACACAAGAAGATCATAGTTTGAAGACAAAGATGATACTCATAATGTTTGAAGATTATCTTATCAGAAGAAGATCTACATATGAAGTGTTTGGCTACATTCAGTTGGATGCAAATACAAATTACCAAGTTCAATCCAAGGATGAAGGAAAGACTGAAGACATGTATTTCTAATACATCCAGTACAAAAGAAACAAGAAGACAACAAGTTATCATTTCTTGTTTAGGGGAGGATTGTTGGGAATTATTTGTTAAGTGTCAAGTACTGTTAGTGTATTCGAAGTATTGTTAGTGTTATGTAAGTACCGTTAGTGTTAACGCGGTACATAGTAAGTATTGCTACTTATAAAGTAAGTACTGCTATGATGATTAGGACCAATATATCTTTGTATAAGATATGTCATAGTTATAGTTAGAATATGTGACAATCCGTCAATTTATGGTCAATATTTTATTCTCCAATATTATTTGAAAATATTATTTTAATGTTACAATATGAACTCACTTATTTTTGGGAAGAAATTTGGATTTACGTCTTGAAGTAGCATCGACTACATTTAAACCGGAGGATTCTACGTTACGTGCTTACGTTTACATACACCGTCTTTGGTGACAGTCTGACATTTCAGAAAATAAATTTGTCCATGAATATTATTTTGGAGTTTTAAATTTGTGTTGGTTCATAAACTCACAAATTTACGAGAAGAGGTTAGGACTTACGATTTTATTTTAACGTCCTTTACGACTAAACCGGAAACCTTAGGATTACGTATTTACGTTTTCGAACTCCGTTTTTGATGAGACAATTTTTATTGGATTCGTTTTGTGACGTCGATTCATAATTTATAAAAACGTTTTTCGTAAAACGACCCGAGGGCACGCAAATCGAGAAAAATAGAATCGAGGAATACCCGTAAACTAGTGAGATGGGACAAAACACTTTGTCCCACCCCACTAGCAAAATGGGACGGCATAACAAGCCACCACATCACAAGATGTGGCAAGTTTCTAGCTAAACTTACACTTGTTACATGTAGCTTAACATTTAAGCTTACTCCACCCACTAACTTCACAAAACCACTAGCAACTCAATTCCTTCCATTCCTAACATGCAAAACCACTCTAAAACTCTCTCATCTCACTCTTCCTTGCCGTCCCAAAATCAAGAAGAAACACCAATTTGATCTTGATTCCACCACAAAATCATATGTTATTTACACATATGTTGAAGCCACTTTGAAACCCTATTGATTGGTGGTGCTCATAACATCCAAGGAGGAGTTTTCATGAAGTAGTAGGGCTGATTTTCCACAAGGAGTTCATGGAGCATGGTGGTCTTGAAGATGGTCATGGTTGTCTACAAGTTTCTCCATCAAAAACCATGTCAAAATTATAACCTACATCAACTTGGTGGTATAAAGATTGTCCTCCTCAACTTCTTGTTATTTTGATTATGTAAAAATGTATTTTATTTCCTATTGTATATATTTACGATGATTATATGATGATAAAAATGTTATGTGGGGATTTGTTGTTGATAATCATGGATAAAAAGAAGAAAAACTATAAGAAACAAGTCTAAAATCTTGTCTAAATATGTTGGCTGTGCAAAACAGTAAATAAACAGGTCATGGACTGATAATATGATGAAGTAGAATCTATTTACAGTAAGCTATGGGTCTTGTACACATGTGAGAGTTGGCCATGCAATGGAATCAAAATAATGAGTGAGATATGATCAAAACAAGTTTAAGATACAAATCTGAAGTTACTGTTTTGGACGATTTTAAAAAATATTTAGAGGATGATTCAACAGTAGCTATAAAAGAGTTAAATGTAGCACATATCATGTAGTTTATGTGATAAAAATTTGAGCTTCTATCTCCAAGTAGAACTCAAGATATGGCAGTTTTGGTGAAAGTGAAAATAAAAATCAGATTTTTGGAAATTAAAGAATAATACTACTATATAAGCACTCAAAAATTAATAGTATAAAATATAAATGAAAACCCACTAACTTATAAAACTTATTTATATAAATATGTAAAAGGGTAAATGAATGAATAACTTATATAAATGGTAGTGGAATAATACTTATAAGTTATAAAACTATAAACTTGATTTTTACGACTTTTTCGGCTATCGCCGTAAAATTTACGTTTTTGTTAAATAAAACTTAGATGGTTAGACCCGTCTAATGTAAACTTTATAAAACTTATATACTGATATATAGACATGTACAACAAGTATAAACCAATAAAACCCGAACTATAGGGCATACGGACATTAACGAGCTAAGTAAACATAGTGGACTAATACTTAAGCTAATAATTGGACTAAATGAGATAAACACTCCTAAAAAGAACTTATTGGGCTTAACCTATTTAGGCCCAACTTATAAAGTGTAGATACTGATAATATAAGTACAAAAAGGATTAATACAAGTTAAGAACTTATAATAGGCTTATTGGACCTAAAACATGTAAACGGGTAAAACTAGTAAACTAATATAAAAAGTTATCGACATATAACACTAAAAGGAGTAAACGAGAATATGTAAACCCACTTGATCATCATATATATATAATCATCATATGTATACATACTTGTTATTTTTATAAAGTCATTGGACATGAGTCTAAGACCGAGTATTATTTGTCTAGGTTTCCGTAATTGAAGCACGTACCGTACGTCCGAATTGCCGATCGCTCGCCTTCCCACATCAACGTGAGTTCATAGCCTCGCACTCTTTTAAATGTTTTATAAATGCTTTATAAACCCGCGAGGGAGATAACATGTTAGTTTTTATAAAAGTTTGGACACCATTTGTCCCGATTGTTTGTTTATTGATTTTGGACCCGAATGATTGAATGACCCGATTGTATGACTCGATAAATGATTAATGGACCCGATAGATGAAATCAAATGGATTATTAAAGTTAGGTTATGTCACTAAAAGTCCCATTAGCATGAATTGTGAACTACCGGGAGTTGGTAGACGCTTATGCATTTAATAGTACTATTTGGGGACGATCACCCCAGTTCGCGCCTTGACGGTTGATCCCCGTCGTGCCACATTGATTGGTAAGCGAATTAATGTATGAGAAGATTTCAATAGCGTGACCTTTGTGACGACACGCTACTTTAGATGGGCAAAATTTGTATCGGGTTAGCTACCCGTTGTTGGTTTAGTAAGGTAACAATGTCATGCGGCTTATAATAATTCGAATTAACAAAATAATAATAGACGCTCCGAATTACGATGTATTGCCTGACTAGCAATACAGGGTCATACTATTGATATTATGATTGTATTTTGGTTTTCATAACCATATTCATATAACGTTTTTTATTTGATTTTATACAACGTCATAAGACGTATTGTATGATGTTTTTACGACATTGGCTCGTATAATGATTTTTACGGCAAATGCCTATATTATGATTTTCGATAAGGATTTATATAAAATGACTTTGGCTATTTTATGGCCTATTACAAAGATTTATATAAAATGACTTTGGCTATTTTACGGCCTATTACAATGATTTGTACGAATTGATTTTTGGTACTAATTTTATACCAAAGTTATATTGATGGAATTTATTAAACTCTATGAATTCACTCGGCGTTATCGCTGACCTTTTCTTTTAACATGTTTTATCTCAGGTACTTTAAGGTAATTCTCGGGAAGACAACAAGAATTCATGGCCCGCACTTAAATAATATTTTCCATTCAAATATTTTGTAAAACTTTGTATGAAATGTAATGACTTGGGACCGATGTAACTTGATATTTATGAATGGAAATGATTTATTATTAAACGACGCGATTTTTATGCGTTGTCTATGATGTGAGTAATGTGCTATCCCGTAACACCAACGAGTCTTCCGCTGTACTGAGTTGAATAAATTTGGGGGTGTTACAGTTTGGTATCAGAGCTCTCGTTATAGAGAACGAAAGATTTTTAAAACCAAGGTTTTGAATAAAACTTTTCAAAATCTTTTAACTATAAACATTTTTCTAAAAATGTCTAAAAATCTTTTGACTATAACGGTGCCGAAGAATTCCCGAGTTACCGATAAGGCCAGACTGAGAAGTGTTATTTTATTATATATATAACTTGGATTATATATATATATGATGTAATTTGATTACATGATTGTTTGATGATTATTTTGATTTTTATACGAGGTATTTATACGACGTAGATTGTCACAAGAAACCCTAAATCCCCTAGTAAATTAATCGAAGCTATTCTCGTAGGAATTCTAGCTATTCTAGATCTAAACCAAGTTGTGGATATTTATGATCCCAACAAATGGTTGATATTCGTAGAAATGTAGATATTAGTTGATTGTGATATTGAAAAAGAATTGGCGAGATTAAATCTGATATCGATGTCATGACGATCTTTCCTTATAGAGTGGAGTTTGACAAAACGTTTTCACCTGGAAAGATGTCATCTGATTCCTTGTCATCCAATTCTTAAATTGAAATCGAAAGGGTGAATGTTGCACTTGAGGCTGTTATTGGAACCATTACCCAAAAGCCTCATGCCACTAATATCTTTCCGAGAAGTCTAGTTGAATGATCAAGTCATTTCATATTAATGACTCAATTGATAATTGTTGTTGTAAGAGATAATAAGATTGGAAATTAAGTATTGATTCATATTGAAATTATATTGCCTTTACAAGGCCGAAGAATAAGGTTGTAAGTATGGAATATGAGATTATTAACAGAAGTTGTTAAGTTTTGTGATTGAATTATAAGGTTTTAATTGATTGTTAGTTTGTGATAAGTGTTGTTCCTAGGCCATTGTCCACTAACGAGGATGCCCAGTGTCGAAGAAATAAATTGAAGAAATCTTCTTCTGAATTGAGACCGATGGATCTTCCGGGACATATGGAACACCTAATGACTCTTGTAGATTAGTATTCATTGTGGTATATTTTAAAAATAATCCCTAACTTAACTGAGATATCAGTTGGTAGGATGAGTTCTGAGAATTGTATGACATAGTGACACGTAATGTGTTACGGTACAATTTTGACTTGTTTGTGATTAATGAAAAGACTACCATTGATTGCTAAATTCTACATGTATCGATGATATCTATCTTTTCTTGCTTCATCCTAATGTTCGCATTAGTGACGCAACCATTGAACAAGTACTCATCTCGATTTGAGTTACGTTGTGGATCATTCTTCGTGAGTGCCATCGAGGTCATGAACCTCATGATTATTTGGCTAAAGCTCATTTCCTATCATATTGTAGTTAAGTTCTTGGTGAACAAGCTTTCATCACTCTTTTTTCAGATCACACATTGTTTTTATAAAGTTAAAACAGTATCCTTTGAGAAAATTTAATTTTCATCACAATAAGGATTATTCAAAGTGAGATTTATAAGTGATTGTTATCGAAATGAGGTTGTTTATAAAGTACTTTGGAAAACCTAATTGTTTTCATAACAAAGAAAATCTTTGTAAATTTATTTTTGATTCTTATTTAAGGATTAAGCATGAAAATGTTTTTACTATAAACATGATGTTAAAATTTTGACGAACTGAGTATTGCATTGTTGATCTTGAAATTGTATATAGTTGCGCGCCTACATACAATTTGGAATGGACTATGCAAGACTGATTAGTAGTCACCATAAAACTAATGGATAAACACTACATTTTCTTTGAAGTTTGTGAAAGAATAAATTTTATGAGATCTGCAAGAAGTGAAAAAAAAATAAGGACATAGTGTTAGGGATACCTACATATGTTCCTGTAGCATCTATTCTTCTGAGTTGAATTTACTCATCTGTGGAAATTGTCTTATTTGACAATTGACAATTCTTTCTTATCCAATTATCCCGTAGTGAGATTCTTAGGAAAAGTATCTGATTGCTGAGTGTTGATACCCGACTGGATGTATTGACGTTCTTATCATTTCCTTTGATTTGATTTCATTTGAATGACCTGGGTAACGATCCGAGGAGCTTTCGAATGCGTACTCAAATTATGAAAACATGGAATAATTCATATTCGTTAAATGTTTTCGTCTGTATCTGATTTGAAATTCTCTCGCATAGATTATGCGTTGACCTTACTCTTTTAAGGTTAGTTATGTATCCTAATATCCCTGAATTTGTGAAGGATTATAAGTTATTATTAATTTGAGAAGTTCACATCTTATCGACGGCAATGAAACTGAAAAGTTGGTTATGCCGGTAGAATGGATTGATTGATTATGACATGACGACATTGTCTTAATTGATAGGAACTCGAGTAGAATTCCCTAAATGATAAGATGTTGATTATCAAAAGTGATCTAAATAATTCTTGATGGATGACCATATCCTGCTTTTAGACTTGAAAAGTATTACCATGAATGGTTGTGAATTAGTCATAGATATTATAATCTAGAAAGAACCTAATATGAATTTATTAAAAGATATTTATCTTATCTGAAACTTTAGGAAGTATTTGATTGGTGAATCACCTGGACTTTTGCCATTAAGGCAAGTTGAATTTGGTATTGATTATATTCTCAGTGCTGCACTTGTGGCTTGTGCACTGTGCGTCAGCACCATCTAAATTAAAGGAATTACCGTACAACTAAGAAAGTTGTCGGAGAAAGATTTTATTATACCAAGCCTGTCATCCTGAAGAGCTATGGTGTTATCATTCCTTATATTTATAGATTATTGTGACTGAGTAAATTGACAATCGAAAACGATATCCATAACTCGAAATGGAAAGATTTGTTCGATCATTTACAAGGTTCTAGCAAAATTTGATCCATAGCATGGTTATCATCAACTTCGCATCTGCGAAAGAGATTATCTATTCCAATCACTACATCCGGTGCTTGTAATGAACATTATGAGCTTCACGTGATGTCGTTTGAATTGACCGATGCACATGTAGTATCCATAAATTTGGTGAATCTCGTGTGTAGGCTGTAAAGTGATAAATTCATGCTTGTGATCATTAAGGACCATTTATTTGTTTATAAGAATAAGAATGAGTTAATAATTATTTATAGATTGCCCTGAATTGGCCGAACAATAAAAACCTGTACCTTGAATAATTAACACGTGATTAAAGACTTGAACATTTACATGATTTAACCGTGTGATTAATAGATAATGGAAGCTATAATGACTTTTCAAAGATTAGAACCATTAACGCTTAGGGATTAAAAACTTAATCCTTTACATAAAATGACCGTTGGATTAATAATGCTAAGATGTATGCATATAGACTCTTCAAAAATTAAGAGCCCTTTTAAGACTTTGGATTTTTTCCAAAAAGAAATGGAAATATGTTTTGACAAAGGTTTTAACAAAGGATTTTAAGGAATTATTCCCTTATACACAAACCATTTAACTAAACTTCTGTTTAGGGGTAAATGTTTGTGTATACCTCAAGATAACCTAAAAAGAGATTGAGGAAACCATTTGAACCATGATTTGAAATTTGAAACGACAATTTTTGCTTTTCAAATAAATTTTTTTTTGACTAAAGTATAAACCAAAGATTTTTCGAACAATTACGAATCTTATTAAATATTTTGGATAAATCAACGAAAATCTTGTTAATTAAATTCAAATTTATTTTGAACATTTTATATAATTGGTCAAACTAAGAAATTTAAAATCTTTATGTTTACATTTCATAAAAATTGAAAATTTGTTAGTTAATTAATTATAATAATTATCGACGCTTTAGACGACAGATTGAGTAAAACGGATAAAAATGATAGATGAGAGGAAACTAAAACATAGAAGATATGAAGAAAGAATTTTGAATAAATACAATTATGATATTTATTTCATCAGGAGAAAGTGAACATAATTACTGACGCATACTATAGAAAGAATATCTGAGTGAATTATGGACATGATAATTATATCATCAGGAAAAATGAATATAGATATTGTCATATTATATAAAATGGATAAAGAACCCATTTGGGATATATTTCTTAATAATGAAGGCGCAAAATAAAATTTGCCAAATAATTTAAAATATAGCCGATGTTTATAAGAAGGATAATATAAATAGTGAAAGGTTTCACGGCTAATGTGAACCATTAAAACTGAGAAGCCTATAGCGTTAAATATTTTAAAAGGCCACTTGTGGTTGCCTAAATATGGAGATTGTGAGATATAGTTTTGTTGGAAATTGTAAGTATAAGTATTATATGTATGTCATTTTTGACTAAAAGTATCTTTGTCTAAAGAAATTGTACTGATGGAAATTATGAAGGCAGACATAGCCTCATACATTAGTAAACGTCTAGCTATTGCAAAGGTCATTATCTGAATTTAATTCGATTTGGGTCATCGTCGACAGACTGACCAAATCTGCTAATATCATTCTCGTTAATGATAAATGCAAAAGAGTTATGTAAACATAATGTGCCTGTATCGAACATCTACATCAAGATCCTCGCTTCGCATTGAATTTCTAGAGATTTGCTCAGAAGTCATTGAGAACGAACCTTGATGAGAGTACTATGTACCATCCCAAATCGAAGGGACGAGGTAAAGTAACGATACGGAGTAATATAAGTGTTGTTTTATGTTTGAATGAATGACCTTTGGTAATGAATCGTATAATCGTTTTCCTTTGGAGAAATTATCATTGATAATCATCGTATTAGGATCGAGATCGAATCTTGTTAGGATCTAAATCTTAGAGCATCTGTAAGCAGGAGTTGAGATGAAGACATCCGACATACACCCATTGTGAGTTGGACATGTCTCTTAGGTTTAAGGTTTCCTATGATGGCGAACCTATCCTTGCAAAATACCCGACCCGCGAGATCTGAAATGATTGTTGAAATTAGGATCTGATTATTAACCGCCGATAGTGGGCAAGAGGTTATGTGAATGTAAAATGTAGATCTTGAAGTGCCAAATGGGTAGCGAAGTTATGCCACAATTTTTAAAACTTGGAAAAATGAATTCATGATCTGACAAATCATGGGATATAAGTCCCCGTTGTTTGGGACCATTGAGATGATGTAAAAGATTTGGTTTGAAAGGCATATAAGCTGGATCTACCCTAGGACTTCACAGACTGCGTGAATTATGTTTCGTAAATCGAACTTGATGGAATATCTATCAAGTGAAAATCTGATTGTTCTTAGTAAAGCTTAGATCGGCGAAAAGTTGCATTCATCAAAAACCCGTGAACATCATGGATAGAGAAAGTAAGCCAACATTAAGCCTGATCTTATTCCTGTAGTTATGTTTGATGAAACTCGCGTATTATAATGGATTACACTTGTGAGAAAAGACCGAATGTGGAGGAAATACCCACATGGCTTTAACTCTATAAGAAGCGAGTAATAAGGTAAGATGATCTTTGAGGACAAAGATCCTGTTTAGGGGTAAATGCTGTGACAATCCGTCAATTTATGGTCAATATTTTATTCTCCAATATTATTTGAAAATATTATTTTAATGTTACAATATGAACTCACTTATTTTTGGGAAGAAATTTGGATTTACGTCTTGAAGTAGCATCGACTACGTTTAAACCGGAGGATTCTACGTTACGTGCTTACGTTTACATACACCGTCTTTGGTGACAGTCTGACATTTCAGAAAATAAATTTGTCCATGAATATTATTTTGGAGTTTTAAATTTGTGTTGGTTCATAAACTCACAAATTTACGAGAAGAGATTAGGACTTACGATTTTATTTTAACGTCCTTTACGACTAAACCGGAAACCTTAGGATTACGTATTTACGTTTTCGAACTCCGTTTTTGATGAGACAATTTTTATTGGATTCGTTTTGTGACGTCGATTCATAATTTATAAAAACGTTTTTCATAAAACGACCCGAGGGCACGCAAATCGAGAAAAATAGAATCGAGGAATACCCGTAAACTAGTGAGATGGGACAAAACACTTTGTCCCACCCCACTAGCAAAATGGGACGGCATAACAAGTCATCACATCACAAGATGTGGCAAGTTTCTAGCTAAACTTACACTTGTTACATGTAGCTTAACATTTAAGCTTACTCCACCCACTAACTTCACAAAACCACTAGCAACTCAATTCCTTCCATTCCTAACATGCAAAAACACTCTAAAACTCTCTCATCTCACTCTTCCTTTCCGTCCCAAAATCAAGAAGAAACACCAATTTGATCTTGATTCCACCACAAAATCATATGTTATTTACACATATGTTGAAGCCACTTGAAACCCTATTGATTGGTGGTGCTCATAACATCCAAGGAGGAGTTTTCATGAAGTAGTAGAGCTGATTTTCCACAAGGAGTTCATGGAGCATGGTGGTCTTGAAGATGGTCATGGTTGTCTACAAGTTTCTCCATCAAAAACTATGTCAAAATCATAACCTACATCAACTTGGTGGTATAAAGATTGTCCTCCTCAACTTCTAGTTATTTTGATTATGTAAACATGTATTTTATTTCCTATTGTATATATTTATGATGATTATATGATGATAAAAATGTTATGTGGGGATTTGTTGTTGATAATCATGGATAAAAAGAAGAAAAACTATAAGAAACAAGTCTAAAATCTTGTCTAAATATGTTGGCTGTGCAAAACAGTAAATAAACAGGTCATGGACTGATAATATGATGAAGTAGAATCTATTTACAGTAAGCTATGGGTCTTGTACACATGTGAGAGTTGGCCATACAATGGAATCAAAATAATGAGTGAGATATGATCAAAACAAGTTTAAGATACAAATCTGAAGTTACTGTTTTGGACGATTTTTAGAAAATATTTAGAGGATGATTCAACAGTAGCTATAAAAGAGTTAAATGTATCACATATCATGTAGTTTATGTGATAAAAATTTGAGCTTCTATCTCCAAGTAGAACTCAAGATATGGCAGTTTTGGTGAAAGTGAAAATAAAAATCAGATTTTTGGAAATTAAAGAATAATACTACTATATAAGCACTCAAAAATTAATAGTATAAAATATAAATGAAAACCCACTAACTTATAAAACTTATTTATATAAATATGTAAAAGGGTAAATGAATGAATAACTTATATAAATGGTAGTGGAATAATACTTATAAGTTATAAAACTATAAACTTGATTTTTACGACTTTTTCGGCTATCGCCGTAAAATTTACGTTTTTGTTAAATAAAACTTAGATGGTTGGACCCGTCTAATGTAAACTTTATAAAACTTATATACTGATATATAGACATGTACAACAAGTATAAACCAATAAAACCCGAACTATAGGGCATACGGACATTAACGAGCTAAGTAAACATAGTGGACTAATACTTAAGCTAATAATTGGACTAAATGAGATAAACACTCCTAAAAAGAACTTATTGGGCTTAACCCATTTAGGCCCAACTTATAAAGTGTAGATACTGATAATATAAGTACAAAAAGGATTAATACAAGTTAAGAACTTATAATAGGCTTATTGGACCTAAAACATGTAAACGGGTAAAACTAGTAAACTAATATAAAAAGTTATCGACATATAACACTAAAAGAAGTAAACGAGAATATGTAAACCCACTTGATCATCATATATATATAATCATCATATGTATACATACTTGTTATTTTTATAAAGTCATTGGACATGAGTCTAAGACCGAGTATTATTTGTCTAGGTTTCCGTAATTGAAGCACGTACCGTACGTCCGAATTGCCGATCAATCGCCTTCCCACATCAACGTGAGTTCATAGCCTCGCACTCTTTTAAATGTTTTATAAATGCTTTATAAACCCGCGAGGGAGATAACATGTTAGTTTTTTTAAAAGTTTGGACACCATTTGTCCCGATTGTTTGTTTATTTATTTTGGACCCGAATGATTGAATGACCCGATTGTATGACCCGATAAATGATTAATGGACCCGATAGATGAAATCAAATGGATTATTAAAGTTAGGTTATGTCACTAAAAGTCCCATTAGCATGAATTGTGAACTACCGGGAGTTGGTAGACGCTTATGCATTTACTAGTACTATTTGGGGACGATCACCCCAGTTCGCGCCTTGACGGTTGATCCCCGTCGTGCCATATTGATTGGTAAGCGAACTAATGTATGAGAAGATTTCAATAGCGTGACCTTTGTGACGACACGCTACTTTAGATGGGCAAAATTTGTATCGGGTTAGCTACCCGTTGTTGGTTTAGTAAGGTAACAATGTCATGCGGCTTATAATAATCCGAATTAACAAAATAATAATAGACGCTCCGAATTACGATGTATTGCCTGACTAGCAATACAGGGTCATACTATTGATATTATGATTGTATTTTGGTTTTCATAACCATATTCATATAACGGTTTTTATTTGATTTTATACAACGTCATAAGACGTATTGTATGATGTTTTTACGACATTGGCTCGTATAATGATTTTTACGGCAAATGCCTATATTATGATTTTCGATAAGGATTTATATAAAATGACTTTGGCTATTTTATGGCCTATTACAAAGATTTATATAAAATGACTTTGGCTATTTTACGGCCTATTACAATGATTTGTACGAATTGATTTTTGGTACTAATTTTATACCAAAGTTATATTGATGGAATTTATTAAACTCTATGAATTCACTCGGCGTTATCGCTGACCTTTTCTTTTAACATGTTTTATCTCAGGTACTTGAAGGTAATTCTCGGGAAGACAACAAGAATTCATGGCCCGCACTTAAACAATATTTTCCATTCAAATATTTTGTAAAACTTTGTATGAAATGTAATGACTTGGGACCGATGTAACTTGATATTTATGAATGGAAATGATTTATTATTAAACGACGCGATTTTTATGCGTTGTCTATGATGTGAGTAATGTGCTATCCCCTAACACCAACGAGTCTTCCGCTGTACTGAGTTGAATAAATTTGGGGGTGTTACAGAGTATATCTTATGTGATATACCTAAATAGTTAGAATATTGATAATATATCGTCTGTGATATTGTTATCTTTATAGAATATTCTATGGTTTCTAGGGTTCCTTACTCTATAAAAGGAACATAGGTACAATGTCTTTCATGTACCTCATACAAGTCGATTAATAAGAGAATCTAATGGTTAAAAGTAATTTTGTTCTTCTGTGCTTTATAAGTTAGATTCCGCATAACTTATTTAGTAGTTAGTAAGAGTGCTCAAAGTGTTTTAGTTTGATTACAAACTATTATACTAATTCTTAACAGAATATAGATCCAACCAAAGGGATCAACAGTTTTAAACCCAAAAACTTACAGCAAATAGCACTCAAACAAGTATATAGCAGATACAAAGCAATAACACAAACTTCTAACCACAAAATAACACACTATGATTCAAAACAGGTAATCCCAAACACCCTTTAAACTTTTCAAATCAAGATTTTCAAATCAAAAGTGCATTCCAAGGTTACCCAAGCCCAAGTTAACACAATAATAGATGAGATATGCAGATTAGAACAAGATAAAGCCACAAATTTCACAAGAACACAAGCAACACACAAATATCACAAATATCCAATATTTTATCATATTTTTAGATTAAGTATGCAAACCTCATGGATGTACATCCACACCCACGAATTTTGAGCTTATTTACTAGCAAGAACAACTACAAGCTTCCACAATAAAGCCTGATAAGATTCAACAAGGTTAGAAGCAAAATATCAAAAACAGAAAGGTTAAAAAAGCCTTGATTAATGCAACTCTTGTACCTCCACACTTGATTATCCCCAAGTTATAGGCTTAACCATACCTTGATAACTCAATATCAGGATGCTATGATCAGCTTTATAGCCCAATAATTCCAAGGTGTACCAAGAAACTTAGCAAAATATCAAGCTTGAAGGAAAATGTGCAAACTTTTGCACACTCCTTAAAAACAGGTTTTGAGATTCAAGATTAACAAACTAAGAACAATAATAAGCAGTAAACAACAATGGCACTTGAATTTTCTTCAAAGATTCAAACTCATTTCATTAAACTGAATATGGATTTACAGAACTTTGAACAAAGGAAAATTCAAGAGCAAACTGAAATGTAAATGGTCCAATGCCTTATATAGGCTACAATGAACTAGTGCAAGGCTAAAAAACGTAACCCTAATTGCTTTGAAGTCCCAGAAATGTCCATTGTCTTGTTTTGAACTTTGAAGGTCATGTGACTTTCTTTTGGATTGTTGTGGAGCTGGCATTGTGAAAAGTTGATCAAATGGCTTGAAATAAGCTTAACTTCAAAGCTATGTTGTGGGACGTTGGATGACTGTCCAAAATTTGGCAGTATGCACAAAGGTGAAAAGCAGGGGAATCTTGTGAGCTGGGTGGTGATGTGGCAAGGGAGTTTAAGGTTGGGTTGTGTTTATATATCCATTAATCATAAATCTGCACAATCTTGGGGTTTAATTTTGAGTAAATAACAAAACCCTAATTGTGTTCTTGGATGAATAGTTGGGTGTTTAATCCGGATTAAGGATGGTTAAGTTTAAATTTGGTGTTAAGGCGCCAAGTTTATTTGATTAATAAACTCGATTAAGTGGATTGGTGAGGTGGAAGGAGGGTGAGTTCTGATTGGAGGAGAGAGTGAGTGGTGTGAGGTGGCGTGATGTGGTTGGTCTAGGTAAGAGTGTGTGTCTGCCAGCTTTAACTCCCTATCTTTTATTAACTTGTCACTTTGTAAATAATAGCTCACAATCCGTTTTCCTTTGTTAACCAAGTTCCACTTTTCACTCTTTTGCCCCAAATACTTTTCTAAAGTATTTTCAGGGGTATTTCTTGCTATTTCTTGATTCTTGAAGGACTGATTTGGTATTTTATTCAAGGATTATGGTCTTGACTTGTTTGTTTATCTTCTTGGAGGACTGAAATTGCCAAGTCATGATTAATGAGGGATCATTCTTGCCATTTCTTCAAAGTCAAGGGTCCTTTTGGTAATTTTGTTATTTTCAAAGGACTAAACATGTAATTTATTGTAGATTGGAGTCCTTCTTGATATGTTTGACTTTAAGGAGGATAAATTTTGACATTTAAGTTTTGTTGAGGGACTAAAATTGCCAATTCTTCAAAGTGGAGGGCCCTTTTTGCAATATTGACAAACTTTAGGGACTAATCTTGTAATTATGAAGATACAATGGTATAAAGTGTCAAATCTTCAATATTGGAGGACCCTTCTTCATAAATCTTTAAATCTACAAGGGTTTTCTTTGGAAAATCTTCATTTGGGCTTGGTTCAATGTGCGACTTCGTTTCCCGTGTTCGTTTTTGCATGATTCTTGTGATCTTTTGTCATTTTCTCAATATCCGTACCTAAAATACACAAGCACCAAACACAAGCATATATTTGGGTATTTTCATGATATTTTATGCATTTAAAGCCCTTTTTGGACGAAGAGACTACGTATAAAAGCAGTCTCATTACTGAACACCAAATTACACTAGTAGGGGGAACTTTCAGTAGGAACTGGTTCCCACTGCTTTGACTTTTTGACTTGTTATTTGTGAGAGATTTACTATGATTTTTGGAAAACAAAGGCACCCTTACAACCAGTGAGTTGTAAGGAGTCACAATCAAGCAGAAAATCACACTTTCAATAAGCCAATAAGCACAAAATAAGCCAACAATGCCCATATATGACACAGACCAAGCAAATAAGCAGTTAGGCACTCTTAAGCAGTTTTAGCATGAATAAGCAAACCAGAATGAGCCAAATGCATAGAAAAGCTATAATAACTGTTAATAAGCACAAACAAACTTATTTCAATCACTGAATCAAAGTTTATAAGCAGATCAAAGCATATGCAGGCTATTGATTATGAACTTCAAGAACACAAATGCTTTTACTGATATAGATGACCACAAATCCAAATTCAGCACTCAAATCCTACTTCCCGGGTTGTATTAACTTAGATTTAACACTTGTTAACCCTAGTCTATGATTAGATCTAGGTGTCCTCTAAATTTCAGCCAATATTACCAAGTATTCAAGATTTTATAGCCTATTTTTGGATCTAGGTGTTAATAGCCACAAAACTTGCAGATAACCAACACTTAAGAACAAATAATCTTGTACAAACTTAATAGAACCAAGTACCACAACAAAGGATGCCTTAAATCCCTTTGAATTAGTTAACCCAAACACCCCTTTGGAATCTGATTTTGCAATCTTCCAAAGGATTGTTGTGTTTTAACCTATCAAACAAGATCTAATCCACCCTAACTACTCTTATACAACCTCAGAAACTCAAATCAAGCATAAAAACACATATTCACAATAGAACATGCATAATCACCAAAAATTCAATGAAAATCATAAAAATGAAAAGGGAAAGGGATGTAAACCTCCAAGACTTACATCCAAGCCTTGGAATGTTTGAGCTGAGGTGCTAGCAAAACAAGCCCCAACTTCCTTGTACCTGCTAAGATCAACAAACCACAATGATGAACACAAAATATGAAAACCTGATTTTTTTTGAAACACAAGCTTTATTACTTAAAACCTTGCCTCAAAAACCACAAAACATGAATATGGAATTCAGATTTCAGCTATTCAATCACCAAACTTTTATAAATAACAAGCGAGAAAATCACAATTTTCAGAAAACTCAATTTTATTTCAATAAAAAGGAATTACAAAGTAATAGCTAAAATCTGGAACAAGGGACTCTCACAAGTTGAGGTCTCCTTATATAGGACTAGTAGAAGATTCTAGAATGCTAAAATACATGAAAACCCTAGTTGTGAAATCTCAAAAATGCCCTTGGGTGCTTGATGGCGTTTGATGTTTGTGAGCTGTCCAAATGCATCAGGGACGTTCATTTTATCTTTGGAGTTAAGCTATGAGTCTAAGCTGTTGATTTGGCCACGTCAGATTCCTTGGAGAGGAAGTTGTGTTTTCATTGGTGGACGAGGTTGAGTGTGGGGTCACTTGGGTAGTGGGATTTGAGGGTTTTGTGTGTGGGATGGGTTTCTGCATGTGTGAATCAAGCGTGGGTATGGGTAATTTCATTTTACCCTTTGTTTAAGTGGATGGTAAATCTGGGTGGATGAATGGTGAACAGTAGTAACTTTGATCCGAAAAAGGTGGAGTGTTTATGTTTGGCGTGTGTTTGTGTGATTTAAACTTAGGGAAATGACACAATAAGTCCTTGTGTTTTGGTGAAAGTTGTATAACACGTTTTTCTGCCACAAAACATGATTCCCTTTGTTAATTAAGTTCTGATTTTCACACTTTGGCCACCAAACTTTTGCAAAAGGTTTTCAAGGGTTATTTTTGCCACTTTTGAATATTTGAGGGACTAATTTTGGACATTCTTGATCTTCAAAGGTCTTTATTGCATCTTTGACTTCATAATGGACCATTATTGGCAATTTAGAATTGTTGAGGGACTAATCATGCCAATTCTTCAAAGTTGAAGGACCATTTTGTAATTTTGACAAACTTAAGGGACCAAACTTGTAATTATGAATATACAAGGGTTTTAAGTGTCATTTCATCATATTTTGAGGATCAATCTTGTACATCTTCAAGTCTTCAAGGGTTTTTCTTGGATAATTCATGAACTAGGGCCCGGTTCTTTGTACGGCTGCGTTTCTCGTATCCGTTTTTCCTTGTTTCTTGTGATCTTTTGTCTTTTTCACGATATCCATACCTAAAATACACAAGCAAACAAATACAAGCATATATATGGTATTTTATGACATTTTAATGCATTTAAAGCCCGAAAAGAATGATGAGATCATGTATAAATGCCATCTCATCACTCCCCCATACTAAGCCATTGTCGTGCCCTCACGCAATGCTAGAGTAAAGTATCTAAGCATCACCAAAATTCAATTTTATTAACCTTTATTGAAAAGTAAAAGACTTGCAATAATACTACGATGATGTGTAAAGGCATAATGTATGATCTTCATCACGAATGTGACTTTTAGGGTCAATGAATGAAAACAAGTAAATGTCCTATAGAGTAGATTTCATCATCCTTGATTGTCATACATTCCATGCTAAGTGCAAAAACGAGATCATTGTTGGTACAAGTCACAATGCTAACACTACTCATACGTCCAAATTGTGTAATACTTTTTCTACCCACAATCCTAGTTATTATAAAAGGAAATGGGTTACTATAATTTTTTAACTATTTGTAATGGATCACAAGTAATTCATATTGACTTATTTTAATATTCATTAGTCCGAAAGTAAAGTATCACGATTTAATCGATAGTTAGCCGAAGGACAAAATCTTTTAAAACGGCTTCTCGTGTATCTCCTTAAGTTCAAATCTTGGCATAACTCGTTTCACGATTTGAGACCTTTCTCGGACCGATATTTGGCATGTACTTCATACTTCAAATCTTGGGAAGACGTTCTTTAAATTATGGTCTTCTCTTCATATTTTGGAATTTCTTCACTTGACGTTTTTGAGAGATTCTTCATACTTGGACCACGACTTCATCATTTTTCTTCAATCTTTATTTTGGATTTTGATATACAACGATCCGCCTCCTTTTAGGACTTGGATATATTTATCCTCATACCTTGTAAGGGTCTTTTTGGATAGACTTTCTCCATGATCTTTAGGGGAGTAATTGTTTTTCGTTGTGTGTCTCGATCCTTCATATTGATTTAGGAATAATGAAACTTCACATCATCTTGGATCTTTAGCAACAAAATAGAGCTCCTCATGCCTTGTTAGGACCTTTTTGGATCTTCACGAATCTTCGCATCCCGCTTCAATAAGATATGCCTTGGCTATGAACTCTATTCAACCCCGAGCAACTTTTAAACGATCTTGTGCTAGAAGCTAAGTAACCTTTCAAATCGTACGACCTTACTTATTGCAATTATTTTTATTCCTAATGCATTGATCTTATGGGAGAAAAAGCCACAATTAAAAACATATGAGTTTTTGAAAGAACATTTTCATGTTCTACGTTTAGCATGATCACTTGTCTAACTCTATCATCTCTCGTTCTTAACTATTTAAAGACCTCTAATTAAAGAGACTCGTGAATACTTAGTCATGCAAGTCAAAATTAAGCCAAATTTGGATTAGCTTTCATTAAGACTATATCAAATCAAAGTTTTGGGTTTTCAAGCTACCAATAGGATCTTGCACTTTCTTGGGCTTTTTCAAGTTTAGAGAATGCATTTTATAGTTCCCTTGATAAGTGACTTTCTAGGATCAATTATAGGAACTTGCAAAAAGTTCTTGTTCTTAACCCGTATGAGCTAAGACTTTCGCGTTTTAAAGTTCCCTATATAAAAGTCTAGCAAAACTTGAATTGAGCGGGTTAAGGAATGTAAAGGGCTCCAAATGCCCATCAAGTCAAAAATTAGCTCTTATTCTACCCATCGGAAAATATACATTCGTGTCTTAAAAACACTTATTAAAACTAAGAAAAATTTTAAAATTTGGCCATTTTTAGCCTTATTAGCAACAAAATAAAACAAAACATTGAAAGTTGGAAAAACTTGAGGGCGTAGCAAAGCAAGTACCTATTCACCCCCCATACTAAAATTAAACATTGTCCTCAATGTTTCGAGTCTAAAGGTGGAGCACCCGCATACTAGAGACGAAGAGTCGAATGCTTAGGATCTAGCATGGAAAGGGTGATCAACAATATATCTAAAGCCGTTTATTAAGTATGCTAAAAGATAATTGTTAGAACAATAAAGGATATGTCATGGATTAGTGAAAAACTTCTTCAAGCAAACGATGGAGGCTCACATAAACGAACACGAGAGTCTTCAATCGTAAATGATGATGATGATCTAGATAACACAATCACAAACAACCACGAGACAACGAGTTGGAAGGGCACAAATCCCCTATCATTATTTATTAGAAAGCATAAAAGATAAGCATAGGATCTCCCCCACGAGGCACCTCGTTTTTGATTACCGAGTCATGAGCTCGACTCGATCCTCTCAATGCTAATAATCATTGGGGAAGGTGACTTGGTTGAGGTCATCCAATGAAGGAATTTACCCACCAAAGTAGTGCTTAAGCCTATGTCCATTCACCTTGAAGTTAGGACCATCATTTTGAGCTAGCTCGATGGTCCCATAAGGAAACACTTGTGTAACGGTGAAAGGACCCGACCAATGAGATTTCAATTTCCCGGAAAATATCTTTAGTCTAGAGTTAAAAAGTAACACTTGATCACCAACGTTAAAAACTCGGTTTTTAATATTTGCATCATGAAACTTTTTAGTCTTTTCTTTGAAAATTAATGAATTTTCATAAGCATTGTCTCTTAGTTCATCTAATTCATTCAATTGTATTTTCTGGTGATCTCCCACGGTCTTCAAGTCAAAGTTTGCGTGCTTAAGGGCCCAATATGCCTTGTGCTCCAATTCAATGGGCAAATGACAATTCTTCCCATAGACTAACTTATAAGGAGTACAACCGATAGGTGTCTTATAAGCGGTCCTAAAAGCCCATAAAGCATCATCGAGGTTGTCGGACCATGAAGCACGGTTTTCTCCAATCGACCTCTCTAAAATCCTTTTCAAAGCTCGGTTCGAAACCTCGATTTGCCCACTTGTTTGCGGGTGATAAGCCGTAGAAAGACGATGAGTAACTCCATATTTCTTTAAGACCTTTTCGAATTGGTCATTACAAAAATAGGATCCACGATCGCTTATAATAGCACGAGGGGTTCCAAACCGAGAGAATAGTTGCTTAAAAAACTTCACTACCACACGAGCATCATTAGTAGGTAAAGCCTTAGCTTTCACCCACTTAGAAAGGTAGTCGACCGCGACGAGGATATACTTGTTACCATGAGACGATGGGAATGGCCCCATAAAGTCTATGCCCCAAATGTCGAAAATCTCACACACTTGAATTATGTTTTTCGGCATTTCATCACATTGAGACGATTTTCCTTGACGTTGGCACGAATCACACGACTTCACAAGTAAGTGTGTATCACGATAGATCGAAGGCCAAAAGAAGCCGGCATCGAACACTTTCTTAGCCGTGCGATTAGCACCGTGGTGACCACCCGTGGGTCCCTCGTGACAAGCTCTAAGGATGTTAGAAGCTTCGGCACCAAAAACACAACGTCGAACGAGTTGATCCGTACAAACCCGAAAGAGATAAGGGTCGCCCCAAAAATAGAACTTGACGTCACGAAAGAATTTTCGCTTTTGTTGTGTCGTCATACCTTTGATTATGAAATTGCCCGCATGGTAATTTGCAATGTCGGCAAACCATGGGGTGGTGTCTTTAGAATTCACTACACCGAGAGTCTCGAGAGGAAATGTTTCGGTGATTTCCTTGTTCTCGTAAACATCTTTGTGAGGATATTCTAGACGAGAGAGATGATCGGCCGCTAGATTCTCGGCTCCTTTTTTTATCAAGCACGGTGACATCAAATTCTTGGAGGAGGAGCATCCAACGAAGCAATATCGGCTTAGCATCTTGCTTAGCTAAGAGATACTTGATAGCCGAATGGTCGGTATACACGATGCTTTTAGTTAAGACGAGATAAGGTCGGAATTTCTCAAAAGCATAGACCACGGCAAGGAATTCCTTTTCCGTTGTGGTGTACTTTAATTGAGCCTCGATCATCGTCTTACTAGCATAATGGATAGGACGGAAATGCTTTTCATAATGTTGCCCTAATACGGACCCTATAGCATAATCACTTGGACCGCACATGATTTCAAAGGGTAATTCCCAATTAGGAGCAACAAGAATGGGAGCTTCGGTAAGTTTCCTTTTGAGAGTTTCAAAAGCTCTAACACAATCCTCATTGAAATTAAAAGGAGCATCCTTCTCGAGAAGGTGTGTCATAGGTCGAGAGATTTTCGAAAAGTCTTTTATGAAACGACGATAAAAGCCCGCGTGGCCTAGGAAACTCCTAACTCCCTTAACCGTTTTGGGATGAGGTAACTTGGCGATGACGTCTACCTTAGCTTTATCGACCTCAATCCTCGCTTTCGAGACCTTATGTCCTAAGACGATTCCTTGTTTACACATAAAATGACATTTTTCCCAATTAAGCACAAGATTGGTTTCTTTACAACGTTTTAACATTTGCTCGAGATTAGATAAACACGACGTGAACGAATTGCTAAACACTAAAAAGTCATCCATAAACACTTCCATCGACTTCTCGATCATATCGTGAAAAATAGCCATCATACACCGTTGAAACGTACCCGGTGCATTACAAAGTCCGAAAGGCATCCTATGATAATCAAATGTTCCTTGATCACGAGGGTCGATAGGGATTTGAAAGTAACCGGAAAAACCATCTAAAAAGCAATAGAATTCATTTCCCGTGATTCGCTCCAACATTTGATCCATGAAGGGCAAAGGAAAGTGGTCTTTACGAGTGGCGTCATTTAACTTTCGGTAGTCAATACACACCCTCAAACCGGTCATAACACGAGTGGGAATTAACTCGTTGTTTTCATTAGCCACAACGGTCATTCCTCCCTTTTTAGGGACACAATAGATTGGGCTCACCCATGGGCTATCGGAGATAGGATAAATCATTCCTGCGTCAAGGAGTTTTAGAACTTCCTTTTTTATGACATCGTGAATTTTGGGGTTTACCCTTCTTTGACTTTGATTTGCGGGTTTGTAGTCCTCCTCCATTAAAATATTGTGAGTACAAAATTTTGGGTCAATACCCTTAATGTCGGAAATTTTCCACGCAATTGCCCCTTTATGAGCTTTAAGAACTTTCAAGAGCTTGGTTTTTTCATCATTAGCAAGACCTATTGCAATAATAACCGGAAACTTGTCATCACCTTCCAAGAATGCGTATTCAAGGTGAGATGGAAGATCTTTCAATTCAAGGATAGGCGGTTCTTCGATTGAAGATTTTTGCTCAACACTTATAACTTCTATCGGCGGAAGAAATGGTGGAATAAAAGTATCATCACTAATAATCACCTCATCTTCATTGTCGATTTCATTTGAAGTAAAATCGCCTCCTTGGAATGGAGTGAGATTTGGTGTAGAATTAGCAAGAATTGGATCCAAGATAGTGGGGTTGCCACTTGACGAGCTATCGGAAAAACCGAACACTTCTTGTGAAAACTCATCGCAAACCACATCAACTAAGTCAATGTGATTGATGGTAGCGATTGCATAAACATGAGAAGGTTTTGAGTTTTGAGTAGCGTTTATAACAAGTTCCTCTTCGTTGAATCTCAAAGTGATAGTTCTTGCATGAACGTCAATAAGCGATCTCGAGGTGTCTAAAAATAGACGACCTAAAATTAGAGGAACTTGAGGATCCGCGGGGATGTCAACTACTATAAAATCAACGGGATAGTAGAACTTCCCCACTTTCACGAAAACATCCTCGGCTACTCCACATTCTAAAATCGTAGAATGATCGGCCATCTCGATGGACATGTTCGAAGGAGTAAGAGCCGGAAGCGAAAGCGATTTCCAAATGGAAAATGGCATCAAATTAATGCTCGCACCAAGATCGGCCAAGTATGTCACAAGGAATGAGAAACTTTCTGGGGTCACCAACTTTTTCTGGTATGCGGTTAAGATAAACCGAAGAACAATTAGCAAGCTTTGAAAGCTTTTCCTTATCGCTCATCATACTTTTGAAAGTGGAAGCGAAACGAGGCATATATAACAACGCGTCGGCTAAACTCACATCAAAATGAACTTGTTGAAACATTTTTATAAAAAGCTCGATTTGTTGTTTGTTACGTTCTTGCAATTTCTCTTTGTTTCGTCTCGAAGGGTAAGGTAAGGGTGGTGTGGGTTGGACATTAGGCAACGGCCTTGGAATCTCGGGTTCTATGATTGGAATTGGTTCAACCGTAGGTGTGGTATGAGCGGTACTTCGTGGGCTTGTAATATGCTCCTTTTCGACCATCACCTCGGGCTCTTTCTCGATTTCCTTCTCCGTAGAAGTACTTGGATGAGAGATTGGTTCCTTGAAAGTTTTACCACTTCGTGTAGTAATAACCTTCATTTCTCCCTTCGTGTTTGCAATTGTATCACTAGGAAGACCACCCGAGGAAGAGGGTTTACACATGATTGCTTCAAACATTTTTTCCATTCGGTCTTCAAATTTTGATTGCCTTAAATCCGCTTTTAACAATTCTTGCTTAATCTCATGTTGTCCTTGTTTCATCTTTTGTTGATTTTGTTGAAGACGTTGAACGTTTCCTTCCATTTTATTTGCATGAGTCTTAAGTTCATTAGCAAGTTCGTTTTTAAGCTCGTTTTTCAACTTGGATCTTAAGCTAATCATCTCACGTTGCATGTTATCAAACTTAGCATCATTTGCTTTAGCATAATCAAAAAATTCTCCTTGAAGATTTTTAGTGTGAGCATTTTGAAAACCTTGTGTAGTGTTTTGAAAATCACGGTTTTGGTTTTGATTAGCAACTTGTCCATTCCCACTTTGATAATTCCCTTTGTTGTAGTTACGTGAATTTCCTTGATAACCACTATTTTGGTTGTTGTTTCGATAGTTATTAACATTTTGATTTGGTGGAGCTTGATTTGGGCGGGAACCTTGGCCGTTTTGGTTGTAAGTTCCCGTTGCTACGTAAGCACTCGAAGTGTTACCATCGGCGGTAATGCACTCGGAAAGATCATGCGCTCCACTACAAGACAAACAACTCTTATCAACCACTTTAACCGAAGCGGAATTCAAAGCATCTTGTGCTTTCCAATGAGTCATAAGATTTGAAAACCTATCGAAAAACCGATTTTCCTCATTAGCTTCATCATGTAAGGCATTAATGCTACGAGACGATGACGACGATGACGAACCCATATTGGCAACACTCGGTGTGTTACGAGGGTTGTAAACCTTAGATCTATTCTCGATAATCTTTAAAGCTTCATTGGTCATTTTGCACAAACAATTACCACCCGCGGCAGCATTCAAATAATCTCGTTCATGATCATTAAGCCCATTATAGAAAGTATCTATTTGATGCAATTCCGAAAAATCATGGTGTGGAGATTCATGTAACATTTCCTTAAATCGTTCCCATGCCATTGAAAAACTCTCATTATTTCGTTGTGTAAACCTTTAAATCTCATTTTTCAAATGTGTTGTTTTAGATGGTGGAAAAAATTTGTTCACAAACTTAGAGACGAGTTCATTCCATGTCAAAATCGATATTGGCTGTTCTTTCTTTAGCCAAATTTTAGCGGGTCCATCTAACGAGTATGGAAACAACATCATCTTAATGGCGTCATGTGGAACATCCTTAAACTTGCTAGTTGCGGTGAGACGATTAAATTTCCTTATGTGGTAATGCGGGTTGTCTTTCTCATTACCTCTAAACTTATTTGCTTGCAACATCGACATTAAACCCGTCTTAATCTCGAAATTCTCCACAAGGATAGCGGGAATCACAATAGCTTCTCCAAAACCCTCGGTGGGTGCTTGAAGCAACTCCATCATAGTACGATTAGCCATGACGACTTCTTGTTCTACAATAGGTTCAACAATTGGAGTTTGTTCTTCAATCAACGTCTCTTGATTTCCTTGACTTTGACGACATTTACGAGCTCGTTTTGCTTGACTACGAGTTAGCATAAACTTCACGTAGAATGGGAGGTGAGCAAAGAAGATTCTTTTTGGGTGTTTTGTGAATTTTCAATTTTTTTGTGTTTTTGATTTTTTAAATATTTTTGGATTTTGTGTATCTTCGTAGACAAGAATCTA
This sequence comes from Glebionis coronaria, assembly GCA_025667525.1. Lineage (NCBI taxonomy): Eukaryota > Viridiplantae > Streptophyta > Magnoliopsida > Asterales > Asteraceae > Glebionis > Glebionis coronaria. The sequence continues at coordinate 117,239 of JANFOE010000175.1, forward strand.
CCAAATCTCTCCTCGAATCAAACTCTTGATTAAAGAAGCCTCAAAAGAATGAAAACGATCACGTGGAGTGAACACCTTCGAATGACTTTAGAACTTTGGTGAAAACCAAATTTTTCAAGAGGGTTTAATCACAAAGAAAACCAAGTAAAAATATATGATATGTAATAATACTTTGGTCGGCAAAACCCTCGATTAGCCTTCAATCTTAAAATACTCACAAGCAAGCGGGGAAACGAGGCGGCGCGAAGCACTTAAGAGCCTTTTTCCTTAGGGTATATTTTATAATACCCGCCTTATACCCACCTTATATTTTTCAAAATCGAGCTTCACGAAAGTATTTATCTATTTTTGCCTTTTTTCTTTTTGTTTGAGATTCGAATACAATAATTTAGGAGATCAAATCCCAATTAAGGTTGTGTTTTCACACTTTTGGAGATATTTTGTATTGATTGTGATACTTAATACAATATAGTAACAATAATTTCACAAGAAAAACGAAAGAGAACCGATAATACGTATTAGTAGATTTCTACTAATACAAATACTATTTATGGTTAATATTAAAAACAACAAGACAAATTAATCACGACACACCTCCCCGGCAGTGGCGCCAAAATGATTGAAGTGTTTTACCACACCTTTAGGAAAAGGAGGTAAATAGGGAAAGTATTAAATACGACGATTTAGGAAAACTGTGTATTAATGACCCAATGAAATTCGTTTCCCAAGGAGGTATATGTGTGTGACTAAGATGTAGCAAGATTTGAGATTAATATTTGAGATTAATATTTGAGAGAAGGGGATGAGAAAATAGAATGACGAAGACGTGAAATTAAATACTACGACGACTAAACGTAAAACCGTAAAAAGAACTAAAATAATAATTAATTCTAAAAATTACCAAAAAAATACCAAAAATCAAATAAAATAAACTAAGAGTTTACCAATGATCAAAAAATTTTTCAAACCTTTTAATTAATTAAATATTAATTTTTAAATGCTAATTAAAGCCCTAAAAATCAAATTAATTATCAAAAAGCCCAAATAAATATTTTTCAATTGGTAAAACTCTAAAATGACCTAAAAAGATTAAAAACTATTTTTATAAATTCTTAAACTAAGAAAAACTATTTAAAATGATTTAAAAAAATAATTATAAAAATAAATCTAATGATGATTAAATTAATCTAAGAGTTGCAAAAATCCTGTTTTAATGTATTAAACCTGAGAAAATATGAAAAGTGCAAAAATGTAAAATTTGAAAAATAATAATAAAATAATATTAAAATAGCTAAAATCTGGAACAAGGGACTCTCACAAGTTGAGGTCTCCTTATATAGGACTAGTAGACGATTCTAGAATGCTAAAATACATGAAAACCCTAGTTGTGAAATCTCAAAAATGCCCTTGGGTGCTTGATGGCGTTTGATGTTTGTGAGCTGTCCAAATGCATCAGGGACGTTCATTTTAGCTTTGGAGTTAAGCTATGAGTCTAAGCTGTTGATTGGGCCACGTCAGATTCCTTGGAGAGGAAGTTGTGTTTTCATTGGTGGACAAGGTTGAGTGTGGGGTCACTTGGGTAGTGGGGTTGAGGGTTTTGTGTGTGGGATGGGTTTCTGCATGTGTGAATCAAGCGTGGGTATGGGTAATTTAATTTTACCCTTTGTTTAAGTGGATGGTAAATCTGGGTGGATGAATGGTGAACAGTAGTAACTTTGATCCGAAAAAGGTGGAGTGTTTATGTTTGGCGCGTGTTTTTGTGATTTAAACTTAGGGAAATGACACAATAAGTCCTTGTGTTTTGGTAAAAGTTGTATAACACGTTTTTCTGCCACAAAACATGATTCCCTTTGTTAATTAAGTTCTGATTTTCACACTTTGGCCACCAATCTTTTGCAAAAGGTTTTCAAGGGTTATATTTGCCACTTTTGAATATTTGAGGGATTGATTTTGGACATTCTTGATCTTAAAAGGTCTTTATTGCATATTTGACTTCATGAGGGACCATTATTGGCAATTTATAATTGTTGAGGGACTAATCTTGCCAATTCTTCAAAGTTGAAAGACCATTTTGTAATTTTGACAAACTTAAGGGACCAAACTTGTAATTATGAATATACAATGGTTTTAAGTGTCATTTCTTCATATTCTGAGGATCAATCTTGTACATCTTCAAGTCTTCAAGGGTTTTTCTTGGATAATTCATGAACTAGGGCCCGGTTCTTTGTACGGCTGCGTTTCTCGTGTCCGTTTTTCCTTGTTTCTTGTGATCTTTTGTCTTTTTCATGATATCCATACCTAAAATACAAAAGCAAACAAATACAAGCATATATAAGGTATTTTATGACATTTTAATGCATTTAAAGCCCGAAAAGAATGATGAGATCATGTATAAATGCCATCTCATCACTGTGCATTAGAATGGATATGACACTGGGATGACTATATTTGCTTGGTCGAGTTTGCCTACAACAATAGTTTGCATGCTAGTATCAAGCGTGCTCCCTTCGAGATGTTATACGGCAGGAAATGTCGTGCTCCTATTTGTTGGGATCAGGTCGGAGAACGTTTAATTGAGGGACCAAAATTAATAGAGTTGACCAATGAAAAGGTCGTCATTGCTAGGGCAAAGCTGCAAGAAGCGCGTACTCGCCAGAAGAGTTACGCCAACAAGCTTCGCAGAGATCTATCATTTCAGACTGGGGATCGTGTGTTCCTCAAAGTATCACCCGCACGCGGCGTCAGGCATTTTGGCCTCAAAGGCAAGCTCAACCCTCGTTACATCGGATCGTTCGAAATCCTTGAACGTGTTGGTGAAGTATCATATCGGTTGGCGTTACCACCTCAGATTTCACACGTTCACAAAGTGTTTCAAGTATCGTTACTTAGAGGGTACAACTTTCATGAGCTTCACAAAGTGAATTATCCACTCAATCAGATTCGGGAGGATCTATCTTATATTAAGGAACCTGAAGCAGTTTTAGATCGCCAGGATCGAGTTATGAGAAGGAAGACCATTCCTTTCGTCAAGATCCCGTGGAGGAACCATACCGAGCGGGAGGCCACTTGGGAAACAGAGGAGTCTATATGGACTTCTTATCCTCACTTCCAGTTTTGATTCGGGTATGTCTTTCTGATATGAGTGATTTTGCTCATATCATTTGTATCTATAAACAATGAATGAGTGCATAAAATGTATCAATATTGCCTTGTATTTGCATGTTTTGTCGTTTGATGTGTGTAGGTACCAAGATCGCGAAAACCAACAAAAACCAGCACGAGTTTGAAGAAAAAGATCAACGAAGCCAAAAATCAAGTTCGATTTAGAGGATTTAATAACTGATTTGGGCCTTTTGGGACCCACTTTTGGTTAATGGGTCCAAAAGTCCATTAAAAGAGCATGTTATCTACGTTGGAGTATATAAGGCCCAATCCAAAATCCCAACATATTAAACGAATGGAATGTTTTATTTAACATTGGAACAAAGCCCAATTTGACAAAAAAGAACGGATGTGTTCCATTTTTGGGCTTCAAGCCCATGGCTTCTCACAAATGTATAAACATTGGACAAAAAACGTGTTTACATAAAACATTTTTTGTTTTACCTCACAAGTTTATTATTCACATCTCATGTTTCCACCACACACACATTTATTAAATAAACCTTCGATAACTTCTATGTGGTCATTCACTTTTCTTCTTCTCCTACCCCAAAATAAACCAGTAACCCTAGCCACTATTAATCCAAATCCCTAATTAATAAATCATCACAAAAATTAGGGCTTTCACATCCCATGTATGATTCACACCTATGGGTAAATAATCTCCAAAGTTTAAGGAATAGAAGAGTGGGAGAAAATAGCTACGTGGCATCCGATTACTGGACTTAACACCTCATCATTCCCCATCATCCAATCAAGATATGACATCTCAGCATCCAAGAAGCACAACTAGCACAAACGGATGCCACGTTGGCAATCCGTGTGCTAGTGTGCGAATATCCACCCTTGGGTGATAACAAGAAAGAGAGAGAAGATCAAGATGCTGATCTAAGGGCCAAAATTGAAGATGTAATATGCTATTGAAGATTCGAATATGCTCCCTCAACAGCCTTTGGGATGGCTATAAAAACCCTCTATTTTTCTGTAATTCGGCATCCCTCTTTTTACTTTAATGTTATTATGCAGAAATAGAATTAGGGTTAATTTGTAATTTCTTTTATCAAGTATTGTAATCATTTATTGATTATTAATAAAAGTTATTTGAGTTTTAGTCAAAATCGTGCCTACTTAATGTTTTTAGTTAATATTGCAATTTAAATCTAAAATCTGTTTTATCATAATGATGTTTATTTATTCAATCTAAGCTCATTAATAGCTTAGACTGGATAATAGAAGTAAAATTTGGTGGATAAACTTCCCCACTGGAAGTTTATGAAAAACTGTTCGAGATTCATATTGATGGTGAATGGTGGTTCGTTTGGTGGTATTGATTCCGGTTCATAAGGTTGTTCAGCACAACCTTCGTCTCAAAGGTTTTCTTCAAAGGGTAAGTTTCCTAGTTAATTTTATTGTTAATTAATTTGTTATGAATGATATAAATGAACTAGGGTTATTTGGATCTGTTTAGTTTTTAGAGATTAATGTTTATGAATCTGTTGATTGATTTGATTAATGATCGATTTTGGTTTATCAATCAGCTTTGTTTGAATCTGCATATCGAGATAGTCCTATTTAAGTTGAAATATATAAGCTGCTAGGTATTACTGAAATGATGTTAACTGTTGTTCATGTTCTGTCGATTTGCTTAGCTTATATGGGATTAGGGTTGTAGGAGTACGATTATTGTATTTTATTAAACTGACTAAACTTATGATTTTGGGGAATTAAAATGATAATCTGATAAGCTTTAGTTTGATTTGTTTAGCTTATATCTGCTAATCTGTCTGTCTGATTTGATAAGCTGTAAGTAATCTGATTATGTGAGTTTAAGTTTTAAAATGGAGTTTGTTTAGGTCTGATATAACTTGCTGCGATTTAGGTTTGTTGATTGTGCACTCTGATTATGCTGTTTGTGATTCGATCTGTGCATCTTTCTGATATAGCAGTTCTGTAAATTAATGACAATGATTATCTGATTTAGAGTTAACTAGTTGCTGAGTATACAGTCTACTTGTTTCGTTAAAAGTTATATGAGTTTGTATATCTTGAGAAACTGATTTGAGTTTCTGTGGATTCATGATTGATGGTTTATTACGCTTGCTGATTAACTTTGCTGTATGATTTGAGCTGTATTAGTATGTGTATTTTTTTGGATGCTTTGAGTATTTTTGCTGTTATTTGTTCGAGCTATAAGCTATCAGATCCCTTTGATCTGATTAGCTCATAAGCTGAAATCCTTTTCAGCTTTTCATAAATCAACATTAAAAAGTCACCTCCTCTGACTGAACATTGTTACTGTCAAAAAATATATATCACAAAAAAATGGTCCCTCATGGGAATCGAACCTGTGACTTCCTGGTCACAGGGCCAACGTGTTATCCACTGAGCTAACTAGCTCATTTGATTTACTTTCTTCCAGTTAAATTAATATGGTATCTTTGTTCTTGGCAGATTTTACTTTAAGTGTTGTTTAATTAAGTTTCCATTTTGAATAAAGTTTTAGTAATATTTTTATTAAAGTAAATTCTGAGTTTTTAAAATAGAAATTAGTTTCAAAATAAATTAAAATAAAAATAAAAATGTTTTTATTAATTTTAAAAGTTTAATTAGTTTTCAAATTAAAAGATTTTTATTGTTTTAGATTTAAATTTAAAAATATAGTTTTAAATATAGATTTAGTTTAATTAAATTTTAATAGATTTAGTTAGTTTATATGTTTTATTAGATTTTTAAATAGAGTTAAAATTATTTCAATAGATTACTTTTTATAGATTTATTAATAGTTTAAAATTTTAATTGTCTTTATTTTTAAGTAATTGTTCTTAGCTTTTAATAATTTGGGGGTTTACGATTCATGCACTTTAGGATAAAATTAAATAGTTTTAAATTGGTAGACTTTAATTTTAGTAAAAAAAACCGACAACCAAATCGAATCAATTGTCAAAATCTTATCAATTGTCCAAATCGAAACAAAACGTCTCAAATTCACTCGATCTTCGTGTACAACGAACTTGGTTCACCAACGTGTTTAATTGAATTCGTCTTTGGTAATTTTAGTCTATTACGTTTTCCTATAGGTAATTTACTAATTTACCCTATAACGTATCTAATTATCCCTATACTATCACGATTACATCAAATATTTTGGCGCCGCTGCCGGGGATCTTGTGTACGATTCGTTTTCATTGAGATTTTTTGATCGTTGATTTGAAGACCCTTTCCGTCCTCGGAAAGTTTTGTTATTTTTCTATTATATAGTATGTATCGTTTTTCTCGTTTTTTGTGATTAATATATTATATTACGTAGAACAATAAATTTACATACTTTTCAAATAAGGCCTTAGTTGGGATTTAATCACCTAGCTATTGTAGTCGAATCCAAAACAAAAAAAAAGGCAAAATAGATAAATACTAATAAGAAGTTTGAACTCGATTTATACAAACTATAAGGTGGGTATAAGGCGACGTGCTATAAAAGGCCGTCTAAGGAAAAAGGTTTTTAAGTGCTTTGTGCCACCTCGTTTCCCCGCTTGCTTGTGCGTATATTGAGAGGGAGAACCTATTGTTGGTTTGCCGACTCAAGTATTAATAAATCTTATTTTTGTAGTTTACTTATTGAACCTCGAGACGTTTAGGTTTTCACCTATCGTTTCAAAGTCGACCGAGGGTAATTTACTTCCATAGTAGTTATCCTTATTCCTTGTTTTTTATCGATCATTTTTTATTGAGCAATACAAAATAAAATACCAAAAATAATCTTCTTCTTGTCTAATTTCTTTTCTTCAATCCTCTAAATTCTCGTCTTTGTAGTGTATGCAATTATGTTCTTCTCGTCTTGTGATTGATTTTAATAGGCTCGAAAATATTCCTCGTAGAAATAGAAATCGTCAACAACGAATAGTGGAACCCGAGCTTCCACCTATTGTTGTAGAGATGGCCGATAACCGAACAATGGAGGAATTGCTCCGTGCACCCACCGAAGGGTATGGGGAAGCAATCGTTGTGCCGGCTATTTTGGCGGATCATTTCGAGATTAAGACGGGTCTTTTATTGCTCATTCGTGCCGACCAATTTCATGGCAATGAGACCGATAGCCCGCATTCTCACATTCGGAATTTTCTTCGAATTACCTCGACTCTCAAGTTTAGAGATGTGCCGAATGACGCGATTAAGCTCATGCTTTTTCCGTACTCGCTCGAGGGTAATGCTAAGCTTTGGTATGAGAAATAAACCACCGGGTTCGATCTTAACATGGGATGATTTAGTGTCTAAGTTTATTGATTACTTCTTTCCACCATCTAAGACAACACACTTTAAGAACGAGATCACTAAATTTGAGCAAAAAGTGCATGAATCGTTTGGGGTTCCTTGGGAAAGATTTAAAGGTTTGTTAAGACAATGTCCACACCACGGTTTCTCGGAATTGCATCAAATAAATACTTTTTATAATGGGCTTAATATGATTGAACAAGATTCTTTAAATGCCGCCGCGGGTGGTAATCTTTTAAGAAAAACTCCGAGAGACGCGTGGAGAATAACTGAGGATAAATCTAGAGCACAATATTCACGAAACACACCGGGTGTTTCAAATGTGAATTCATTAAATCCCGAGATTGCTAGATTGGACTCTAAGATTGATAGTGGATTCGCGACTTTGTTGAATAAGATTAGGAAGAATCCTCATGGATCCATTAATATGGTTGAGAATGTTTGTGTATCATGTGGTGGAGCACATCCTAATTATGCTTGTTCGACCACGGGGTTTGATCAAGGTAGTGCTTTTGCCGCGGCGGGAACTTATGGCTCCAACGGTCAAGTTCCTCGTCAAAATCATGTTGCTCCACCGGGTTTTCCACCGGTTCAAAATAGGTACAACAATGGAAACAATGGGAATAATTTTAACCGTGGTAACCAAGGGAATTTCAATCAAGGAAATGGGTTTAATGCTAATCAAAACAATCAAGGTTTTCACAATAATCAAAATGAGTTGTCAAGCTATATAAGTCAAATGAGGCAAATATGAAAGCTTTTCAAAACAACATTCAAGGGCAAATTAATACTTTGAAACTCGATTTTCAAAATACGATTAAAGGGCAAAACAATAAGATTGAGCTTAATCAACAAAGGATAGAGCAAAACCAAAATCGTATGCAACAAAGTATGGAGCAAAGTCAAAACAAATTGCTTTCGATGTTTGAATATTTTATGAGTCAACCTTCCTCGTCTTCGGGTGGCTTACCTAGAAATACCATTCCAAACCCGAAGTGTGAGATGAAAGCTATAACCACACGTAGTGGGAAAGCTTTAGACGGACCTTTGCTTCCACATGTGAGTACCTCTCCGGTGAGGGAAGTGGAGCAAGAACCCGAGGTGGTTAAAGAAAAGGAAATTCCTATTCCACCAAAGGTAGACCAATTGCCTATTCCGGAACCCGATCTTCCGAAGACTAAACCCACACTATCCTACCCTTCGAGACTTAACCAAAAGAAGCTCCGCGAAAAGTCCAATGCTCAAATGACACTTTTTTAGAGATGTTTAAGAATCTTTATGTTAATGTTAGTTTCGCGGATGCATTGCTTTACATGCCTAAGTTTGCTTCGACTATTAAGAGATTGATGAATGATAAAGGGAAATTGGTTGAAGTGTCTACATCTTTAGATGCTAATTGTTTCGCGGTTCTTACACAAAAGCTTCCCAAAAAGCTTGGAGACCCGGGCAAGTTTGTGATACCATGTGATTTCCCTAATATGGAAGAATGCTTAGCTTTAGCCGATCTTGGTGCTAGCATTAATTTGATGCCTTTTTCCGTGTGGAAAAGGTTATCACTTCCAGAGCTTACACCTACTAAGATGACTCTCGAGCTAGCGAATCGATCGATCACCTTACCAAAAGGTATAGCCGAGGACGTGTTTGTCAAAGTAGGGAAACTCGTCTTTCCAACGGATTTTGTAGTTTGCGATTATCCCGAAGATTCTCGTGTACCACTTATTTTGGGAAGACCGTTTTTGATGACGGCTAGTGCTTTAGTTGACATGAAAGCGGGGAAATTGACTTAAAGAGTTGATGATGAAAATATCACATTTGATATTGGTCATATCTCTAAATATTCTTCCAAGTATTACGAGGAATCAATTAATCAAATCGATGTGATTGATGTTACTTGTGAAGAATATTCTCAAGAAGTGCTTGGATTTTCGGCTTCTTCTAAAAGTGGCAATCCCACTTCATGGAATCCTATTATCTCTTCGGCTAAACCTCCACTCACTCCATTTGAGGGAGGTGACTTCGTCCTTGAAGAGCTTGAGAATAATGGTTATTCAAAAATCGATAAGGAAATTGATGATTACCTTAGCACACCATTTGATCCTAGTGAGTTTGATAGTGAGAATTTGGATCCCGATGGAGATATTGCTTTAATTGAAAAATTGTTGAATATGGATCCTTTTTAATCACCACCTATGGAATTAAAACTTGTGAGTGAAAATGAAACTAAAGTAAAAACATCTATTGAGGAAGCACCCGAATTAGAACTTAAGGAATTACCCACTCATTTGGAGTATGCTTTTCTTGAAGGATCGGATAAGTTACCGGTGATCATTGCTAAGGGATTAAAGGAAAATGAAAAGGAGGAACTTATCAAAGTGCTTAAGAAGCATAAACGGGCCATTGCATGGAAAATCTCCGACATTAAGGGTATAGATCCAAAATTTTATACTCATAAAATTCTAATAGAGGAGGATTATAAACCCGCTATCCAAAATCAAAGAAGGGTCAATCCAAAGATTCATGACGTGATCAAAAAGGAATTCACTAAAATTATAGACGCCGGAATGATCTACCCTATCTCGGATAGTCCATGGGTTAGCCCCGTGCATTGTGTTCCAAAGAAAGGAGGAATGACGGTTGTTACTAATGAGGATAATGAATTGATTCCTACTAGACTTGTGACCGGTTGGCGTGTTTGTATTGACTATAGGAAACTTAATGATGCCACTAGGAAGGATCATTTTCCATTACCTTTTATGGATCAAATGTTAGAGAGACTAGCGGGAAATGAATTCTATTGCTTTTTGGATGGATTTTCCGGCGATTTCCAAATCCTCATTGACCCTCGTGATCAAGAAAAGACCACATTCACTTGTCCTTATGGAACATTTGCTTATCGTCGCATGCCTTTTGGACTATGCAATGCTCCGGGGACGTTCCAAAGGTGTATGATGGCCATTTTCCATGATATGATCGAGAAAACCATGGAAGTCTTCATGGATGACTTTTCGGTTTTTGGGGAATCTTTCACTTCATGTCTCTCTAACTGAAGAATCTTGATAACCTATGAATCTATGAAGTGGGTTGATGTTTTCTAGAGAGAGAAACTAGAGAGAGAAAGTGAGAGAAACTATGTGTCTTTTTATTAAATGAAAACTAGAAAGTGAACAACAACTAACCCCTTTCCAAGGAGGAAAGGGGTATTTATACTTCCAAGCCACTAATGGACTTGGGCCGGCCCATGACAAGCCCATGGGCCGGTTTCTTACTTAACTTAATAAGTAACACTTAACTACGAGCTATTACAACATAAATAATATTGTGGAGTGACCGATACTTCTAATATACGTAAAAACGTATTTCTAACAATCTCCCCCTAAGGGAGGTCACTCCACGTTACAAAGTTCTAAACCTAGCATACTATACTAAGTCTTCGTTCTTTAGCTCGTAGTCTTTTCTTCTTTTTCTTTTTGTTGTGAATATGTTTATTGATCTTTTAGGCTTTGGCTTGAGAGCATTGTTCTTTTTGGACTTTCACGTGCGATCTTTGCCTTCTTGTGAATTCTGCCTCCTCGTGACTCCATGTTCCACACACTTATGTCTTTTTGTTGAATTCTCGAAAGCTTCAGAGTTTGGTACAGCGGAAGACTTTATCTTGTACTTTCTTGAATTTTTGCTGAAGTTTGATGCAGAAAAACATAAGCATGTGGGAACGACTTCTACAGGTACACTGCAACACCACCGTCTTTAACTGGTACACAGCAACGCCACCGTCTTCAACAGGTACACAGCAACGCCACCGTCTTTAACAGGTACACAGCAACGACACGAATAAAATGGCTTTGACATTTTATTCTAATTCGGTAGCATTTTACCTCCGGTCGGTGAAGACCGTTGGACGATATTAGATATCGTACCCGTGACGGATAGTTTCAATTAAGTAACTTCCTGACAGGATTTCGCGGGTAAACCCGTTCTCTTTATTCGACCGTCCAAAGCTGACTGCGAACATAAAGAGTGAATCACTTGGATAAATTATTCTTGTGATTTGAAGCCGTCAATTCATGAAACCTGGAACAAGTGAATTTCAATTTAGATTTTCACCATCGTTGCTTTCCAGTTGTCACGAGCTCAATTCATAAAGAATCTTGCACGTCACCTACCAAGTGCTGTTTGATGTTAACACTAGAAGGATTTCCACTCGTCACTGTGATCAATAAAGAGTCACTCTGAGTGTTCTGGCAAGATCATATGAAAATGCGTAGAGGCCTGGAACGATTTTAAGTTCAATTAAGAATTAAACCACTGTTTCTTTCCAGTTTTTCACAAGATTGGTTCTAAAAGAACCGCACGTGTAACCTACCATGAGCTTGTTTGATGTTGGCTCAAGCAGGATTTCCATCTTCATTGTAATACTTGCGTATTACTCGGATGTTCTGGCAATATTACAGGAATACTGCGTAGGACTCATGAAAATCTCTTACTTTTCACAGTGTGTGAGAAAGCAAGGAATAAATGGAAAGTGTCCTAATGAGACTTTTGATGATCTCTTGGCTCTAGACTCGATTGTGCGTTTTGATTTAGTGAGCGATGGCTGGAGAGGAGTGCCACCTTTTCAATACTAGTCTATTCGGAGTGAATAAACCAATAGATAACGTGTTAATCTCCGTGTGATTAAAACAAATACCTTTTGAGAGATATCTGAGTTAGCTGGGAAGGGTTGTGCATTGCATCACTGGGTCCATGATGTCTTTCTTCAATATCGAGAATCATTAACAAAAATGACCTCAATAGCATATGTATTGACCCGGTTTCTGCCTATAGTTGTAAGAAGGGCTTCTTTCTTTACACCCTTTATCTTTACAATTCTTTTTCATTCTTCAACCCCTTCAATGCTTACCAATACGTCATAACTAGCACCTTGTTGTGATTGTTCCAGTGCTAGCTTAAGTACTTGGTCGGCATTCAGCTATGTTCACAATCTTTCTCCAACTTTCCTAGGACTTCTAATTCTATCTAGGGAATTGTCCTTGGGAAGATTCCATCGGCTCTGATGAATCATTGGACTAAACCTATTCCTACCACCCTTTTGTCACCACATTCGTCGTGAATTAAGCGTGTTTTGGGTAAGTATAGCCACCATGAAAAATCATTGAAAATCACCTAAGGTACTTTTGATATTGAAATCAAAAGTTTTGTACCTTAGGTGTTTTGTTCATCAAAAACGCTCCCCCTTAACACGTGCTTTACACATATTAAGTTGGATTATCATTAAGTCTTTTTCATCTTTTAGCAAAGTATCGTTTAAGTCTCCTTAATCCCATTTTCACCCCTTATCCAAAATGTTAACCATTAATATTTGGGATATTGAATGGATTAACCGGTCTTTGGGTAAAAAATGAAATCGATGTTTGGCCATAGAACATGTTAATGCTCCCCCTTAAATTAATAAGGGATAGTTGTAGTGCTTTAGTATGATTTATTTTGAAAGATTTAGAATCTCGTGAGAAATTCTTGAAAAATTATCATACCTTAACACTACATCAAGCCATAAAAGCACAATATTCACAAATGTACATATTCACAATTAAAAAACCAATATAAAGTGGACCTGAAATGTACGACCCATTAGATGGGTCGTTGCAGTAGCTTGTGGTGCACTAAATATGGTCTACCACCAACGAATCTTTCCAAGCTCCTCATCAATCTACGTTCATGGAGCTTTTGATCTATCTTCTTGATCACATACTTCGCCATCTGTCGATAACCCTGATGCCAATCCTCAGTCATCTGTGGTAAAGTCCCACCCGAATTAAGATGCTCCAACTTTCCTCTGACATATAGGAGAGTCCCATCACTGTACTTATAAAGCTCACCCACCCTCATAAACTTCATTAACCCTCGACTGTTCAAGTAGAAAATGCCGCAATTCGGGACAAAAATGCTGGTATAGGGACATCTATCTACATGTTGAGGTAACACTTGATTCACTGGACGGGTTAGGTTAAGCTTCCTTTGGTAGCTTTCGACTCCCAACTGAAGATCTTCAACTCGTTTCTTGACAACAACGCTTCGTGTGAACATACGAAGTGCTGTATTCAAAGCAATGATGTCTTTACGAGGAATATGTGCGAGTTGATCCCGGGTCATCATAAGCAACATATCTTCAATATCCTCAAGGCGAATGATAGAAAAATCTCCCTGCTGGATTTTGTATTCTCTGTCATCCTCCCTTTTTAGTCGAATCTCCGTTACATGATAATAGCCATTCTTGGCTTCAGTTTTCAGCCCTAAAATACTGGAGATTCGGATATTGGATCTAACATTGCTTCCTGAATTGGCTAAGCAGCAACCCCTGTACGCCCTTCGAACTCGTTCGTCCCAGTGTGATGCACCTATGACAGCATACATATCATAATTACGATTTACCTTTGGGACCCAGAGTCGGTTTACCTTTTCCTCGATAAAGGGTATTGTCCCCCAGTTGGCAGCTTTCAGCAAGGTCAGGGAGGTTGCGTACTTTGATGACCCCTTCAGAAGATACACAAGATCATTGGTGACGAAGAAGTCAAGAGCAATCTGATTATCTTGAGAAGGATCAAGTGGAGGTGGAGCTCTTTCTGATTCATGAAGACCTGGCCGTTGAACGGTGTTAAGAGCTTTCAGGACCTCGTCGGCATAATACTCGAACTCCATTCGGGTTAACCTGGTTTTGGCGCGAATTCTCTTATCCTTCAGCGCTCTCTTCACCAAAGACGGAGTAACCGAAGTCTTATACTCATGAGCCAAAAATGCACATAAGTCAATCGGACTGCGGATACGGAGATATAAAACATCTCTGTCAGCGTCTGTGATTGGATCATATAGCGCCGCTGCCGTGATCCAAGCCTGTGGCGGTGCAGTCTCGTCAATCTCCAACGTGTCTGCCCAGTCCCGTGTGCTTGATTCAGGAACAGTAGATTGTGGTTCTTGTTGTAGAGGAGTAGAAACGTGAACATCTGCTGGTTCTGATTCAGGCATCTCGGCGGTGTCATGAACGGGCGAGTGTTGTGTAGCTTCAGGTTCAGTTACCGACTCTGCAATCACAGGAGCAACAACAACAGAACTAACAGGGTTAGTGGTAACAGGTATAGATACAGCGATAGATGTACCGGGAATCGATGACGCCGTAGTAGCATTCACATCATGGCGCCACTTGGATCGTCTTGATTCCGTTGAGCTGGATTTTTCTTTATCCGCAGCATCTTTCTTCGACTTGGTTCCAGACTTAGAAGGTTTCTTTGTGCTGGCTACCTTGTCCCCTTTTTTGGGCTGTGTACCATCATCATCCTCATAGTCATCCTCGTTGCTCCCCTTAGCACTCTCCTCATTGCCATCACCACCATCATCACCCTCATCATCATCATCATCCTCATCATCATCACCATCATCGTCATCGTCATCATCCTTTTCTTCTTCTTCTTCTTCTTCACCTTCTTCTTCACCAGTACCCTCTTCTTCTTCACTTTCTTCCCTTTCTTCCTCAGGCAGAATGTGGTATGGTACCACACTTCCAAACGTTTTAAATAACCTATCATCCTCCATGATAGCGTTATTGAGGGATTTGTAGAGAGCCCATTGAATCCTAGATTTATCAAAAGATCCAAGTTCCCTCATATGAGCTTTGAGAATCTTCTTTAATTCAAAATCCGTCAAGTTATAGGCAATTTTGTAGGCGGATTCAGAAGGATTGGATGACTTGATCATCAAATTATCAGCCGCGAGTGTCTTCAACTCATCACGCAGTTTTGGCATAATAGATTCAACGGATTCTTTTACTCTCTCTTCAACAGAAGCTTCAAGTGCTTCTTTCTGCTCCTTGTATTTATCCCTCATCGCTTGAAGTCTAGTGATACGTGCAGCATGCTTATCAGCCTCAGCCTGCTTAATCTGAGCTAGTTCTTCTGCATGAGCTTTTCGAGTCAACTCCATCTCTGCAGCGAACTTAGCAAGCATCTCTTCTTGTGCTTTCTTAGATGCTTCTTCACTTTGAACTCGTCTATGTAGCTCTTGGCGAAGTTCATCCATCTCTCTTTTGTGATTATCCGTATGTTAATCCAACATTTCGGCCATTACCAATGCAACCATTGTAGACGTTGCAGAGCTGCTCTGGGTTGATTGAAGAGGCTCGGTTGTGACCACAGTACTGAGAATGGGAGTTATTGGAGGTGGAAGGAATGGTGTTGAAACCGGTCGGGTTGGTAAAGGTTGTATTGGTGGAGGTTGAGTTACTAAAGGTTGAGTAGGTACCATGATTGTAGGAGCACCGGACTCCTTTTCAACACTTGCTGATACATGGATGGATGTCTCCTTCGAAGTAGAATACCTTTCAGGTGATCCAAACTCATCAATATCATCTGGCTCCTCGTACTCTTCTTCAATATTAACCCGTGCACCCGAACCACTACCGCCCGTATCTCTCCTACTCCTTTCAATAGCTATCTTCATCATTTTTCTCTCCGCCTTGTCAAGAGTAGGATCATCAACATCTTCTTCGTCACGTAGAACTAACTCATCAGCCTTGCCCTTTCCCTTCTTAACCTCAGTCTTCTTCTTCTTGGTTTCAGGTTCAGGTAAAGCAGCTGGTTGCTTGCGTTTACCTTTACTCTTGACCGTAGTAGACGAGTCTTCTCCAGTCTGAAGGCTTGCTTTTAGCTTCTTGATTTCTAGCAGCAGTAGCTTGTAATCAGCAGAACCTTTAATTCTATCCGTCAGAAGATAATCGGGAATAGGACCAGGAATCACACCACCAGATGGTCCTTCATGCCTTAGATCTACTGTATGATCAGCCTCTTCAGTGTGATGACGACTTGCTGCACGCCTATCAATAGTAACATCATTCTTCATACAATAATTAATGATAAGCTTGATAAACCGAGGGTAAGCAAAGAAATTAGTCTTCAGCTTCTTGTTTTGGAAGAGTTGAAAGGTGAATTCTTCCCATAACAATAAGGCATAATCTGCATTTGCGCCTTTGTACATTCCATGGAAGATGTTCATTATTGGACTACGCAAAGCATCATGCCCAGATGTTTTTGGTGTAAGACATCGACTAAGAATACCCAACATCGCTCTCCAAGGTTGTCCTACTTTAGCAGTGGTAAACTCAGACACAACTCATAATTCAGGACATCCAATAGCATCGAACAACTCCATGAGTTCGTCTTTAGTAGGATCCCTCGAAAATGCCATATCCCTAATGCCAAATATCTTACGGAAGTCTGATATAGTAAGTGTCTGCTGTTTGTTGTCGATGGTGAAGGTGATCTTGTTTGAAGTGCTTTCCTTGGTAGCCCAGAACACATACATATAATCATAAGGCACCGAGGCAGTACTCCTTAAAGCATTCTTGAAATGAGATTGATCAAGGATTGCTATCGACTTTAAATCCATGGTGAGTGGATTTTGAAACTGGCTTCAGCCGGTAGTTGTTTGGTATGAACTTGAGTGTTCGTGCTTCGGCAATTGCGGCTGCTCGAGAGTCTTGGATTGCTTGTACTGTTGGATTAGTCATCGTATCTGCTTAAGATAAGACATGAAAGGTTGATGCACAAAGATATATAGATATGTATCATTATTACTTCTAAGCATAACACATTTCATAACATACTTCAACAAGTACTTATAACAGGTAAACACTATTAATCAAACAACTCTTCATCCGGAACTTTGCTTCATTCGGAACTCTTCATTCGGGAGTCCTTCATTCGGAACTTCTTCATTCGGAAGATCTTCATTCGGAAGTTCTTCATTCGGAACTTCTTCATCCGGAACTTCTTCATTCGGAAGTTCTTCATTCGGAACTTCTTCATTTGGAACTTCTTCATTCGGAACTTCTTCATTCGGAACTTCTTCATTCGGAACTTCTTCATTCGGAACTTCTTTCATTCGGAAGTCCTTCATTCGGAACTTCCTTCATTCGGAAGTCCTTCATTCGGAACTTCCTTCATTCGGAAGTTCACTCGGAAGTCCTTCATTCGGAACTTCTTTCATTCGGAAGTCCTTCATTCGGAACTTCCTTCATTCGGAAGTCCTTCATTCGGAACTTCCTTCATTCGGAAGTCCTTCATTCGGAACTTCCTTCATTCGGAAGTTCGTCCGGAACTTCACTCGGAAGTTCGTTCGGAACTTCCTTCATTCGGAAGTTCGTTCGGAACTTCCTTCATTCGGAAGTTCGTTCGGAACATTCCTTCATTCGGAAGTTTTCAAGCTTTGTTCATCCGGAAGTTTGTTCAGCCATGTTCATTCGGAACTTTTTAAACGCAGCCTATGATGATTATTCTAAGCACGATTTGGGAGTTTTAAGGCATGCTAAGGCAACACAACATCTATCTAATGATAATCCGAGTATAACCCACCTATAACCCTACTCAATTAATCCTAAATTAAGGAATAAACCCTAATCTAATAATCTGATTTAAACGAGTCATTTAACTGAATTAAGAGATGATTTAGGTGAATTAAAGATTAAAAATTGATGTTTGTACCTTGTTTAGATCGAAGGAAATGGATTGGATGATTAAAAAACGAGAGGTTATGAAAGCTTGTATGTGTGAATGTGTGTGTGTTAATGGCGGCAGAGAAACAGTGAAACAGTAAAGAAGAATAATAAGGGGACGGGGGGGGGGGGGCTTTGTTTTTGACTTAGGTCAAAATTTTTCAATTTACCCAAGTTGTCACTTACGTCCCTACAGTTTTCACTCTTTTTCCCTTTTTATTCCTTATCATTCATTTTTCTTTTCTCGTCTCCTTAACCATCGATAAACTTAGCCATCTTAACCTTGCTTAGCTAATACTCATCACGACACTCTCACACAACTTAAACATCGCAACCTATTAGCAAATCTCCAAGATCTAAAGCAATTCCTATCACATTGAACGAGCACAAGTCGTTTTCTAAAGCAAGACCACTCATTTACCATTTAGCCATTAATTTTCCACAATCACTTGTAAAAATCGTTTTGATGACGAAGATGATTTTAATATTTTCTCCCCCTTAAACGATGACCCGTTTTCTATTTAAAGAGCTGTAGTCATTGTTTAAAGAGTCAAATATTGATGAAAACATTTCCAATTAATGTCTTGAAAAAGATTGATTCGTGGTGGCAATAAGATTTCTCTTATTTTGACAAATTAATGCACTGAGACGTACACTAACTTGTGTTAGACCAAGTTGTAAAGTAAACTTGATCCCTTTGCATGATTTGGCTTGTAAATCATGCCCGAGAAAATTAATTCCCGTTGTGAGCCAACGTTTTCCAAGGAAATACGTGACTTTAATATGAAAACCGGGTTGCAGTCTGAAATAACTACAAGCCATAATGGGCATGTTTTAAAAATGTACAACTTTTATACGGACTCTATTTATGGCACCGTGTCAATATTGATCGACATTTCTAAGGCCGTAAATATTACCGTACTAAAAGACATGCCCGTTTTAAAAACGAAAAATATTTTTGGTTTTTCTTGATTTTATAATTTTTTATGGTTTTTGTAGGTTTTATATTTTTTATGGTTTTTCTTGGTTTTATATTTTTTATGGTTTTTCTTGGTTTTATATTTTTGTATTTTTCTTTTGTGGTTTATATATTTACTATAATATACATGATCATGAACAAAGGATACGCCTGAATAGTTTACCACCACTATTCAGCTGATTCTTCTGCCAATTCTCTGAGAGTCGCTGGAGTGAATGATTTCATGCCAAGCTTGTCGATCAAAAACTCGATTCGTCCTTGATCTAAGGCTTTGGTGAACATATCTGCCAGCTGATACTCAGTAGTGACAAAATACAGCTCGATCACTCCGTTCTCCACCTGCTCTTTAATGAAATGGTAGCGAATGTCTATGTGCTTGGCCCGGGAGTGTTGAACATAGTTGCAGCAAAGGGCAATGGCGCTCTTGTTGTCACAATACATCGGGATTTTGTTAAATCCCAAACTGTAGTCAGTTAATTGTGATCTCATCCAAAGGACTTGAGCACAACAACCGGACATGGCGATGTATTCAGCCTCCGTGCTAGAAATTGCAGCGCTTTTCTGCCTTTTGAAGACCAACTGATCAATCTATCTCCAAAGAGTTGCATAGATCCAGAAGTGCTACGCCTCGTGTCTTGACATCCAGCATGATCGGCATCTGCGTATGATATTAATGCAATAGAGGAATCTTTCGGATACCATAGACCACGATGAAGTGTTCCTTTTAGATACCGAAAGATCCTTTTAACAACATGTAGGTGCTTTTCGGTAGGCCGAGCCTGATACCGGGCACACATGCATACCGAAAATTGCAAATCAGGCCTGCTAGCTGTCAGATAGAGAAGGGTGCCGATCATCCCACGGTAAAGTTTTGGATCGACAATAGTCCCATTCCTATCTTCATCTAACTTGGATTTCTCCACCATTGGAGTGTCCACGGGGTCACAATTATCAAAGTTATATTTCTTTAAAGATTCTAGAGCATATTTGGATTGATTAATAAAGATGCCTCTGGGATTCTGAGAAATCTGTAATCCAAAGAAAAATGAAATTTTTCCCATCATTGACATCTGAAAGCATGTGGACATTATCTTCTCAAAGCGTTTAGACAATTCTATGTTAGAGGCAGCAAATATTATATCATCAATATAAATTTGTACCAGAATCATGTCGTTGTCCTCCTTGAGAGTGAATAGAGTGGGGTCCACTTTGCCTTTGGAGAAGCCTTCCGAGATGAGATATGTTGAAAGGAGATCATACCACGCGCGTGGAGCTTGTTTCAACCCATAGAGAGCCTTCTTAAGCTTGTACACATGATTAGGAAACTCCGTGCTAACGAACCCATCCGGCTGACTAACATAGACTTCTTCCCTTAGTTCACCGTTCAAAAATGCCGTCTTCACATCCATTTGATAGACGATCATGTTCATATGAGCAGCATACGCAAGGAATAGTCTAATGGCCTCCAATCTTGCAACAGGAGCAAAAGATTCTTCAAAGTCTATACCCAAGGCTTGTTTATATCCTCTAGCGACCAATCTAGCCTTATTCTTCAATACGGCACCCATCTCATCAAGTTTAACCTTATAAACCCACAACAAAGTAAGGATGTTAACCTTGTCAGAGAGAGGAACTAATTCCCATACTTCAAGTCTTTGGAATTCATTTAGTTCCTCCTGCATGGCTTCAATCCAAGATGATTGAGTCATAGCCTGCTGCCAATTTTTAGGTTCAACTTCAGAGAGAAATGCATCAAAGTAGCAATAGAGTGCACGCTCTTGTAATTGATGGTGTGTAGAGACTGGTCGATCTAGATCTCCAATGACATTCCTAATTGGGTGATCTTTTGTCCATTTGGTGCTATGATTTTCAATCCTAGGTGGTCTGGAGTGAACAATTGAAGGAGCTTCTTCTGAGGTAGACGCGGCTGAAGGGTTTTCAGGGAACGGTATACCAAAGAAAGGAAGCTCTTTTAAGTGAGCATATTCCAAATCGTGATCAGTAGAATCCTCTTCCACATCATTAGGCACAAGTAAGGGTGATGATTCAGGTGTAGTTTGAGAATCACTTGGTAAAGGTGCATCCGGTTCAATGTTAATTGAAGATGCATTAGATAAAGCTTCATTAGCAGGAGCAACAACTTCAGGTATTGGAGCTATCACTACAGGTGCTGGAACTTCATCATTTGGGGGATCAAAGAATTCATCAAACAACGGTTGAAACAGTTTATCCCACTCGGGCCTTGTTGGTGGTAAAAATGATGTAGAAGTAGGATTATTGGGAACTAATCCGGAACTAATAGCACCGGTTCCCATCTCATGAAGCGCGGGTTCAGAGCTGTGTTGCTCAGAAGCCATCGCTGTCAGCTCATCGAAATCTGCGTCCATAGTTTCCACTATCTTACCAAGACGACGGTTGTAAATTCGGTATGCTTTCTTGGAGGGTGAGTAACCAATGAAAATACCTATATCGGCTTTCGGTTGAAGTTTGCCCAAGTTCTCACTATTAATGTTTGGATAACAAAGAGCACCAAACACATGAAAGAATGAAACATCGGGTTTACGATCATGTAGAAGCTCGTAAGGTGTTTTTCCATGGCGTTTCCGAATGATAGAACGGTTTTGGGTGAAACATGCAGTAGATATAGCTTCTGCCCACAAGAACAATGGAGCGTTCGCATAAATCAGCATAGTCCTAGCAGCTTCCATAAGCGTACGATTCCGTCTTTCAACGACACCGTTTTGTTGTGGAGTACGTGTAGCGGATGTTTCATGAGAGATACCAACTCCTTCATAGTAATCACGAAGAGTCTGGTTGACGAACTCTGTTCCATTGTCTGTACGAATACGACGGACAGTAGTATTCAAACGTACCTGAATGAATTTCAGAAAAGTGATGATAGCCTTCGGTGCTTCATCCTTTGTACGTAGAAATCTAACCCATCTAAACCTAGAGAAATCATCCACAATGACGAGAATGAATTTCTTACCGCTCACACTTTCAGTTCTCATTGGCCCACAAAGATCCATATGCAAAAGATGAAGTTTTTCTTGATTGGTGTCTTCAGCTTTGGGCTTGTATGATTTCTTGGTACTTTTCCCCCTTGAACACGCGGAACATAAATGATCCTTGTGAAATTTGAGCTTTGGAAGACCACGAACTAATTCGTTTTTAGCCAGATGATTAATAGCATCAAAGTTAAGATGAGATAATCTGCGATGCCATAACCATGACTTGGTCTTAGATGCTTTAGAGAGAAGACATACTGGAGAGGCGGCCATCATGTCTTGTAGGGACAACGTATAAAGATTTGCACCACGAGATCCCTTCAACAAGTCTTTTCCTTCCAATTTGCGGATGAAACAAGTATGTTGTCGAAAAGCAACCTCTAGGTTGGAATCACAAAACTGTCCTACTGAAAATAAATTATGAACAAGACCTTCTACATAGTATACCCTTGAAATCGTAACGTTTCCAATCTGATATTCACCATACCCCATTATCTTTGCAATATGATCATTACCGAATTTGACCGTTCCAAGAAACTTGCTGACAAAATTTCGGAGCATCGAGCGATCTCCGGTCATATGCTTTGAACAACCGGAGTCCAAATACCAGAGGATGATTTGGACCACCTGAAAAATCACCACACGAAGACAATGTAGAGGTATCGGAATCTGAATGTTCCTTGTTATTAGCAGGTACAGATTTAATAATCTTAGATTTGCTAACTTTAGGTTTCTTAGATTTCCTGGCCTTCTTCTTCCTAGTTGGTGGTGTAGATTCTAGTTGGCTTAAATCCTGAGGTATTTCTTCACTGATAGGCACTATAGTGGGGGCTGACCTAATTAAAGGGCGCTGTTTCCATACTTTAGTGCTAGTGTGCCTAACTAAAGGACGCTCAGACCTAACCTCAATGGATGCATTCCTAGTTAAAGGGCACATTTTTCCATCTAATGTAAAGGTCCTACCAGTGGGACGCCATTGCCATCCAACTTGGGCACGAGTTCTACCAGTTGGCTTCCATTCAAGATTATTCCTAATGGCATTCATTTCATTCACATGATCAATAAGACACAAATCATGACGTTGGGAAAACATACATTCATTACAATTCCAACAATTCAAATTAGAATTCACGAATGGTTTAGGCTTCTTCACAGGCGCAGAGCTTTTAGTCTTAACATGATTCTTTTTATTTAAAATTGAACTAACATTCCTATGGTGAGCTTCTACTTTCTTCTTGTTGGTACTACTAGTGGAGGGCTTGATCTTATCTTTCTTGAGTGGCGATCCTTTAGCCTTAGTAGACTCTTTTACTCCTGTAGAAGGCAAAGTGGGAATATTAGCAACATATTTTAAAGGTGCCTTACTTGATGGTGCCAATGACGGTTTTGCTCCTGGAGTCTTATTGAATGGTGTTACAGCAATGGGTCTATTAGTGAGTAGTGCAGAACCTGGTTTACCTATGTATTGCAAGTAGGCTAAGCAATATTGAACACGCTTAATATATTCATGGGCTGAATAATAGTAGCTACTTGAGGGATCTAAGGCATAAAGATCGTCTAAAATATCCCTAACAAGATCTACATGCTTAATTGTGTTCCTCATATAATCATCGTATGTAACCGGGTTTTTCTTATGGAGCGGGTTCTTATAAAGCACTACTGACTTGGTTGTTGGAGCACTAGTGGACGGTGCAGAGTCGGTAGCTAAGTTATCAACAACTTCTTGTCGGGTGAGAAGAAGTGTCTCCTTTAACTCGGCCAAAACCATGTTTTTGTCAATGAGCAGGATGTTTAAGTCAGAGATTTCTTCACACTTTTGGTTCAGTTGTTCAACATAAGATTGTTGCTGTGCTGCATTAAAAGCTAAGCGTTCTTCTATTGAACCATAAAGAGCGGATAGTCCCTGTCTTGCCCGATCCATCTCCCCTAGAATAGACGAAAGTCTAATTTCTAAGTCCTGGTTTTTAGACTCTGCGGCCTCTAGTTCCAATTTTAATGTTTCATTTGATGACACAACTCTCTTCAATCTCATAATCTCTTCCTCTAATGCCTTAACTATTGCAATCATCTTGTCACTCGTCTCAACACCGTTTTCACAACCATTTGATATCAAAAGATCCTCATTTTGAGTTTGTTGTTTTAATTCTAAAGATATACAATGTTGTTCGAGTTGATTAAAGCGTTTTGAAAGTAAATTGTAAGAATCTTGTAGCTTTAAAAATTCAGCGTTAGATTCGTGACAAGAATGATTATCTACCTCATTTATAGTATCAGCAACATTTACAGAGAGATCACAAACATCATCACATATATTCACAGCATCACAATTAATCATAGCGGATGTAAGCTCATTTGAATAATTAACATTTACAGTAGTAAGCACATCACACGAAATTACTTGGGACAAGAATCGGTCATATTCGGAGAAAATCTTTTCCTTTTCAATTAGTTGTAGTTCGTAAGCGGTGTCCATTTCATAAAACACTTTTTGAACTTCTCCAATTTCAAACTCAAGATTTTCCTTAAGAGATGCAAAACTTCCTTTTAGACTTTCGACAAACGGATTGATCTCATTTTTAAACACCTCGGTCATGTGTTCGAAAGCCCATTCTCTGGTGTTTAGGCCATTTGAAGTCGTACATTCCAAAATGACCTTGTCAAAATTAGTAAAGTATTGATTAATCTCTTGCAAGTTTAACCATACAGTGCTAACAGGTGGAAGATCCTTTGGAATTTCCTTAGGACCTTCCATATTAACAAGTGTAGGAAATGTACTAGGGTTTTCTTCATCTAACATGTAGGTTGGTGCTGTGATGAGATCTTTGTCCATATGGAAGCGAATTCTAAAATCCGTTTTTGCAAGCTCCTAATTCATTTTAAAATAATCACACTCGGGATATTTTGCAGAATTGTATGACCGATCCTCATCAACTAGATCCTTACTTGTTCGATCATCAAAAATAACAATCGGGTCTAAGACCAATCCTAATTGGGTTGCATTATAAAGTCTTGGACTATGTCTTAAAGCTTGTTTTGCATACCTTGGGTTAGGGGGAAGGCCTTTTTGACGTGATAAGTTAAATTCTCTAAACGAAGCATCAAATAAGTGCACTAGTTGAGAAGCAGCGTATTGTCTTAAAAGCAAGTAATCTAGACTTCTAATCTTATTAGCAGCATTAATCTCCATTTCATTCTTCTTAGACTCGAGTAATTCAAAATCCGTTTGAAGTTTTTGAAAATTAGTGACCACTAACTCCTTTTCTCTAAGTTCATTAGAAAGATTTGCTCTTAAGTTTTCAATTTCTTGCAAATGACCCATTTGTTTGTTTCGAAAATGATCATATTCGGGATTTGTTAGAACACTAGACGAAGGCACTAATTCTAAAGTGTGAACTTTCTCGTTGCTTAAGGCAAGCTCATCAGACAAATTCTTATTCTTAGCTAGGGTTTCTAAGAGTGCAGCATTCATTTGGCTAAGTAATGTAGCAGGAACCATGACCAAATCTTGTTGAGCAGGAGTATGCGTATGCGAAATGGCTCCCGGTTGTGATTCACTCAAAGTCTGGGGACTCACATTGATATTACTATCATTGTTTCTCTCCTCATTTGAAAGACTCACCACCGAAGATTCATTCGAATCAGCACGCTCTTGCACAACTTGATGTGGTTGAATACTAGCATCAGTGGTATTATCAGTGGTATTAATAAGTACCTCAGATCTCTTTTCTGGCCCTAAGCTGGAGATAGTTGCCATAAGAGCTGCCTTTGCAGATTGAAATTCATCACAGTCTGAGTCATACACATCAAGATCATCTGCTTGGTATGCTGCATTCTGTGTGGTGACAACGTCTTGTTCAGCAATCCCTGGATCAGCAAGAAATGCAAGCTCCTCTTCATCAAGTTCCCTTCCTTGTGCCTGAGCGTTTATTAGATAAATTTTCTCTGCAAACCATTGACCATCCCTTCTCCTTTTGGGTTTCTTGCAATCCCTGGACATGTGACCTTCTTCCTTGCAATTGTAGCATGTAATCATTCGCAACTTGCCTGTGGAATTAGCCCGTGGAGGAGTGTTGACCATTGGAGCAGGATTGACCGTGCGTGCATTGGTAGTTGATGTAGTAGGTCTCCCCTGATATGGTTGAATAGGTTGAACCATTACCCTGCCATTCTCAATAGTAGCTTGTTGGCGAGAATTGGATGAATTCCTCAACTGATTGTTAGTAGGAGCTGATCCCCTAAATCCTCGTTTGCTTAATGTCCTTGTGAGATAAGCAGACATAGTGGTTAACACTTCAACTGGGTCAGTTCCTTGTTTGAACACAGGAATGGGGACTTCATCATCATCACAATACATTGCTTGGTCTTGATGAGCTGCATAATCACTAGAAGGAATACTCATGTGGTCAGGGTAGCTTGTTGGATATGCTGCATTCTCTTGATAAGATGAATATGAAGACTGAGCATAAGGTGCAATGCTTGCTGAGTGAGGTTGTGTAGCATATTGTGATGAAGGTGCATTAAACCGATATTGTTGCTGATGTGAGGTGGGTGGTTGCGGTAGAATCGAGTATTGGGGAAAGGTTGGTGTCATGTAAGGTGATGGATGATAGGCTTGATGTCCCAAGATATAAGGAGTGTTGTTGTGTGACAAGCTTGGTTGATTCGCCATCAAAGCTAAGGAATCAGGGTACATACCTCGAGGCGAACGGTGCATGATCACATGTTTTTCATGCTGCTGAAGAAAAGCATATAGTTGATCCAAATTGCACTTATGCAAATCCCTGGTTAACTTAACATCGGTAATATACTCACCCCATTCAGCTTGAGGTAAAGTATTCAAAAATTTGGTGTTAACCTGGAATGGAGCAATCACGAGATTGTATACATTCAGATCATTCATGAGAGTATTGAATCTGAAGTAATAGTCGTGAAGCGTTTCCCCTGGGTTGTACGTGAATCTATCAAACAGATCATACAACTGACATTCCCTTTCCTGTTTGGTAAGAGACGTACCTTGTAGCAACACCTTTAGACGTTCCCATAAATCCATTTCCACCGTATACTGACTTACCATCTGATAGATATCATGTGGAAGAGCTTGGAGAATGGTTTGAAGAGCTTTTTCGTCTGCATCTACAACAAGTTGTTGGGCTGGTGTGAGTTCTTCAAATTCTCGTGGTCGAGTCACGTTGTTAACCACGATGGTACCATAGTCAAGTGGACCATTTAGAATTGACTTGACCATAAGCCTTCCATATACGGGTTTTCCCTTAAGGTAAGACATCATCCGGCCTTGCCAAGCTTCAAAAACTTCTTTGATGAGCATTGGAGGGCGATTATCCGTTCCCGTAATGACGGAAATATCCGTAAGTGATGTCATCTGAGGCATTACTGAATTTGGATTCATTTTGTTCACTTCAAAGAGACAAAGATTATCGGTTGATCGAGCAGTGAAGTAAAGCTTGTGAATTGTGTTGAGTTTTTGTTGTAAGAAACCAAGATTAAATCCTCTAAAAAAATCGTCGAAAAAACAAGTAAAATATCCCTTGATTCGGAACTTTTGTTGATTCGGAAGTTTTGATTCGGAAGATTTTGGCTTGGAATACCTTGATTCGGAACTTTTCTTGATCCGGAACTTTTGGTTCGGAACTTTCCTTGATCCGGAACTTTTGGTTCGGAACTTCCTTGATCCGGAACTTTTGGTTCGGAACTTCCTTGATCCGGAACTTTCCTTGATCCGGAACATTTGGTTCGGAACTTCCTTGATCCGGAACTTTCCTTGATCCGGAACTTTTGGTTCGGAACTTCCTTGATCCGGAACTTTCCTTGATCCGGAACTTTTGGTTCGGAACTTTTTGGTCCGGAACTTTGGTTGATCCGGAACTTTTTGATCCGGAACTTTTTGGTTCGGAACTTTACTGGGTAATCAGAAACTTTGTTCGAGTATGAACAGTCGATCAAAAAGATGAAATAAACCCAGATTTTTACCAAATAACCCAAAAAGTTTTGTGATTTCTACAATAATAAGTAAAAACTAATACTTATCTACTAATCCCAATCACAAAAACACCAAAAACTCCAAAAATCAAGATGGATCTTCTTAAAGAACACTAATACAATCAAAAACTAAAGAACCACACAAATCATTACCTTAAATCACCCCATAGCTCTTGATACCAAATGAAGAATCTTGATAACCTATGAATCTACGAAGTGGGTTGATGTTTTCTAGAGAGAGAAACTAGAGAGAGAAAGTGAGAGAAACTATGTGTCTTTTTATTAAATGAAAACTAGAAAGTGAACAACAACTAACCCCTTTCCAAGGAGGAAAGGGGTATTTAAACTTCCAAGCCACTAATGGACTTGGGCCGGCCCATGACAAGCCCATGGGCCGGTTTCTTACTTAACTTAATAAGTAACACTTAACTACGAGCTATTACAACATAAATAATATTATGGAGTGACCGATACTTCTAATATACGTAAAAACGTATTTTTAACACTAACCTAGAAAGAATGTTGCAACGTTGTGAGGAAACGAATCTTGTGCTTAATTATGAAAAATGTCACTTCATGTGCAAAGAGGGAATTGTGTTAGGACATAAGATCTCTAAGGCCGGTATTGAGGTTGATAGGGCTAAAATCGACGTGATTGCCAAATTGCCTGCACCCACCACCGTTAAGGGAGTTAGGATTTTTCTCGGCCATTCCGGCTTCTATCGAGGTTTTATACAAGATTTCTCTAAGATAGCTCGGCCTATGACCCATCTTTTGGAAAAAGAGACTCCTTTCATCTTTTCGGATGAGTGTATTCAAGCCTTTGAGATGCTTAAAAGGAAGTTAACCGAATCTCCAATCTTGGTTGCCCCGGATTGGGACCTACCTTTTGAAATCATGTGTGATGCTAGTGATTATTTGGTAGGTGTGGTTTTGGGGCAACGTAAGTCAAAACACTTCTTGCCTATACACTATGCAAGTAAGACTATGACGGATGCTCAAACAAAGTACACTACAACGGAAAAGGAGTTACTTGCCGTTGTGTATGATTTTGAAAAGTTTAGACCATATCTCGTCTTGTCTCAAACCATAGTGTATATGGACCACTCGGCTATCAAATATCTTCTTAATAAACAAGATGTTAAGCCGAGGTTACTCCGGTGGATTCTCCTCCTTCAAGAATTTAATGTCAAAATTCTAGACAAAAAAAGGAGCCGAGAATCTCGCGGCCGGTCATTTATCTCGACTTGAGAATCCTCCCCAAAGCGATCGAGAGAACAAGGAAATTAATGAAACATTTCCTCTCGAGACGCTTGGTATGATTGCTTTTCATGGTGATGATAGTACCCCATGGTTTGCGGACATCGCAAATTACCATACGTGAAAGTTTGTGATCAAGGGTATGTCGTCCCAACAAAAACGAAAGTTATTCAAGGATATCTCCTATTACTTTTGGGACGACCCCTATTTGTTTCGTGTGTGCGCGGATCAAGTGATTCGTAGGTGCGTGTTTGGCAAAGAAGCTCAAGATATCCTTAAATCTTGTCATGAGGGACCCACCGGGGGACATCATGGTGCCAATGCCACCGCGAAGAAAGTCTTTGATGCCGGCTTCTTTTGGCCTTCCATATATCATGATGCCCAAGACTTGATCAAGACTTGTGATGCTTGTCAACGTCAAGGAAAGAACTCACAAAGGGATGAAATGCCTCAAAACATTATCTAAGTTTGTGAAATCTTTGACATGTGGGGGATCGATTTTATGGGGCCGTTTCCATCTTCGAAAGGAAATAAATACATTCTCGTAGCCGTGGACTATTTGTCTAAATGGGTTGAAGCTAAGGCTTTGCCCACGAATGATGTTCGAGTTGTGGTGAACTTTTTGAAACAACTCTTTGCTAGGTTTGGAACTCCGCGGGCTATTATAAGTGATCGTGGGACCCATTTTTGTAATGAACAATTTGAAAAAGTTCTAAAGAAATATGGTGTCACTCATCGACTTTCTACGGCTTATCACCCTCAAACGAGTGGTCCAGTGGAGGTTTCAAACCGAGCTCTTAAAAGGATTTTGGAGCGTTCTATTGGAGAGAATCGTACTTCATGGTCGGATAAATTGGACGATGCATTGTGGGCTTTCCGTACGGCTTAATAAACGCCAATTGGTTGTACACCATTTAGGTTGGTCTACGGAAAAGCATGCCACTTGCCAATTGAACTCGAACATAAGGCGTATTGGGATCTTAAGCATTGTAACTTTGATTTGAGGACCACAGGTGATCATCGCAAGGTTCAATTGAATGAACTAAGTGAATTAAGGGATCAAGCTTATGAAAATTCTTTGATCTATAAAGAGAAGACTAAAAGGATTCATAACTCAAAGATCAAAAACCGCATTTTCAATGTTGGTGATCAAGTCCTCTTATTCAACTCTAGACTTAAGATTTTCTCAAGCAAGCTTAAATCCCGTTGGTCCGGACCATTCACCATTGCACAAGTTTTCCCTTATGGCACCGTTGAGCTAGCTCAAAAAGACGGGCCTAACTTTAAGGTGAATGGTCATCGTGTGAAACACTACTTTGGAGGGTCCATACCTACGGAGGTTGTCCCGGATCTTCAAACTTTCCCTAAGGACCAATGAATACGGGGATCGAGTCGAACTCATGACTCGGTTAACAAAAACGAGGTGCCTTGTGGGGGAGTCCCATACATTCTATCTTCTTTCTATTTTCTAAAACTAATAAGGCTTGATCTTTCAAGCTCATGCTCGTGTTTTGTTGTGTTGTGAATCTTAGGTATGACCCTAATATTTGAAGACTCTCGTGTTCGGTTTTTGCCGGTCCACTTGATCTTCCATTCTTTGAATGCCAAAAGGGGCACACTCTTTATCCCTTGATTTTTATCGACTAACGTTTTATCTTGAGGCATAATTAATAAACGGCTTATAGATTTGCGTGCTCGTTCCATGCTAGGATTTTGCATTAGACTCTTCGTGTTTTAGCAAGGGGGTGTTACTCTTGAGCTAAGAAGCATTGAGGATAATGTTTGGTTTTAGCATGGGGGAGTCAATCGATATAATCGCTTGCAATTGCTTTTGTAGTGTCCAAACGTAATTGTTTTTCTCATTTTTCATAAAAATTTTAAATTTTTAGTGTTATTTTTAAATTTTTAATAAAGAAAATAAGGCTTTTGACACGAATGTAGGCTTTTCGTTGGTGACAATAAAAATAGTTTTTGACTCGACTCGGTTTTTAACCTTAGCTTTTCCTTAACGTATTTGAATTAAGTTTTGCTAGGCTTTTATATAGGGAGCTTTAAACTGCGAAAGTCTTAATTCATACGAGTTAAGAACAAGAACTTTTCGCAAGTTCCTATAATTGATCCTAGAAAGTTGTTTATTAAGGGATCTTTAAAACGCAAATTCTGAAACTTGAAAAAGTATAAGAAGATGCAAGATCCTATAGATGACTTGAAAACCCAAAACTTTGATTTAATAGGCTAAGTATCCATTGATTTCACATTTTTGGAATTTTACAATATGGAGAACAAGAGATGATAGATTTCAATCATAAGTTTCTAAAATTAACTCTTCTTTGTGCAAGTATTTTTGTGTTTGATTTAATCTCCTCGTACTTACTTTCCACACTTTAATAATAATTGCTTAATAAATGAAGTTTTTAGCGGTTTAGGCTTGATATCTGAACTCGTAACTCCTTTTTTTTCTTCCCTTGTAATTAAAGTGAGAACACATTAAGGGTGTCAGCGTCATGGACTTTTGATCATGGGATTGCGGAAATTCGGCTTACTATAAATAACATATTAATTAAGAAGAATAAATAAAAACATGTTCTCTAGGAGCCTTCGGGTGGGAGTCATGTAGCACTAACCTTGTCATTAGAGCCTTAGGGTGTATGGCAAGGGAACGTGTTGAATAAAAATTGCTTCATCATCATGAGCCATAAGGTGGGATGGTGATGTCAATTCCCTTATTTTTGTCCAAGGAGCCTTCGGGTGTGAATTTTAAATAAGGAGCACAATTGCATCTTAAAGAGCCAAAAGGTGTTATGATGTAGTTGTTGCTAACTCCATTAAGAAGGTCATAATTGACTTTGGAGGTTTTTATTTTTGCTTTTAAGTAGCCATATTAGCCAAATTTCGGGTCCGGGATTATCCCTCAAGTCGTGTTAAGTTATCCTTGATGTGGGCTTTCTTTAGTGACAACGGTTTTTGAAGTCGAGGTTAGGTTTTGAGTGTTGAGTTTACACCGTTCTTGCCTTCATTTTTGGACTAATAAATATCAAATAAAGTCAAATGAGCCTTTGGGTGAATGACAAATAAAATCTAGAGATACAATTAGGAATAATAGGAGATTAAGTTTAACACAAATTACTTGTATGAGTTGATTTAATTTTGGGGCTTATGATTGACAATGATCTTGTTTTTGCACTTGTCTTGGAAAAGTGAAAAGTCGGGGACGATGAATCTATTTAAGTTTTATGATCCTTAAAGTTATGTTTCAAATAATGAAAGCAATACATTATGTCTTTGCAAAATAAAGTAGAAAAAGTTGAATAATGGTGTAGCTAGAGTTTAATTTTATCATTGTGTGAGGACACGGCAATTGCTTAGCAAGGGGGAGTTTGATATGAGTGATTTTACTCATATCATTTGTATCTATAAACAATGAATAAGTGCATAAAATGTATCAATATTGCCTTGTATTTTCATGTTTTGTTGTTTGATGTGTGTAGGTACCAAGATCGCGAAAACCGACAAAAACCGGCACGAGTTTGAAGAAAAAGATCAACGAAGCCAAAAATCAAGTTCGATTTAGAGGATTTAATAACTGATTTGGGCCTTTTGGGACCCACTTTTGGTTAATGGGTCCAAAAGCCCATTAAAAGAGCACGTTATCTACATTGGAGTATATAAGGCCCAATCCAAAAGCCCAACACATGTTAAACGAATGGAATGTTTTATTTAACATTGGGACACCGCCCAATTTGACAAAAAAGAACGGATGTGTTCTGTTTTTGGGCTTCAAGCCCATGGCTTCTCACAAATGTATAAACATTGGACAAAAAACGTGTTTACATAAAACGTTTTTTGTTTTACCTCACAAGTTTATTATTCACATCTCATGTTTCCACCAAAACACACTTATTAAATAAACCTTCGATAACTTCTATGTGGTCATTCACTTTTCTTCTTCTCCTACCCCAAATTAAACCAGTAACCCTAGCCACTATTCATCCAAATCCCTAATTAATAAATCATCATAAAAATTAGGGCTTTCACATCCCAAGTGTGATTCACACCTGTGGGTAAATATTCCCCAAAGTTTAAGGAAGAGAAGAGTGGGAGAAAATAGCTACGTGGCATCTGATTACTGGACTTAACACCTCATCATTCCCCATCATCCAATCAAGATATGACATCTCAGCATCCAAGAAGCACAACTAGCACAAACGGATGCCACGTTGGCAATCCGTGTGCTAGTGTGCGAATATCCACCCTTGGATGATAACAAGAAAGAGAGAGAAGATCAAGATGCTGATCTAAGGGCCAAAATTGAAGATGGAATATGTTATTGAAGATTTGAATATGCTCCCTCAACAGCCTTTGGGATGGCTATAAAAACCCTCTATTTTTCTGTAATTCGGCATCCCTCTTTTTACTTTAATGTTATTATGTAGAAATAGAATTAAGGTTAATTTGTAATTTCTTTTATCAAGTATTGTCATTTATTGATTATTAATAAAAGTTATTTGAGTTTTAGTCAAAATCGTGCCTATTTACTTTTTTTAGTTAATATTGCATTTTAAATCTAAAATCTGTTTTGTCATAATGATGTTTATGTTATTCGATCTAAGCTCATTAATAGCTTAGACTGGATAATAGAAGTAAAATTTGGTGGATAAAATTCTCCACTGGAAGTTTATGAAAAACTGTTCGAGATTCATATTGATGGTGAATGGTGGTTCGTTTGGTGGTATTGATTCCGGTTCATAAGGTTGTTCAGCACAACCTTCGTCTCAAAGGTTTTCTTCAAAGGGTAAGTTTCCTAGTTAATTTTATTGTTAATTAATTTGTTATGAATGATATAAATGAACTAGGGTTATTTGGATCTGTTTAGTTTTTAGAGATTAATGTTTATGAATCTGTTGATTGATTTGATTAATGATCGATTTTGGTTTATCAATCAGCTTTGTTTGAATCTACATATCGAGATAGTCCTGTTTAAGTTGAAATATATAAGCTGCTAGGTATTACTGAGATGGTGTTAACTGTTGTTCATGTTCTGTCGATTTGCTTAGCTTATATGGGATTAGGGTTGTAGGAGTTTGATTATTGTATTTTATTACACTGACTAAACTTATGATTTTGGGGAATTAAAATGATAATCTGATAAGCTTTAGTTTGATTTGTTTAGCTTATATCTGGTAATCTGTCTGTCTGATTTGATAAGCTGTAACGAATCTGATTATGTGAGTTTAAGTTTTAAAATGGAGTTTGTTTAGGTCTGATATAACCTGCTGCGATTTAGGTTTGTTGATTGTGCACTCTGATTATGCTGTTTGTGATTCGATCTATGCATCTTTCTGATATAGCAGTTATGTAAATTAATGATAATGATTATCTGATTTAGAGTTAACTAGTTGCTGAGTATACAGTCTACTTGTTTCGTTAAAAGTTATCTGAGTTTGTATATCTTGAGAAACTGATTTGAGTTTCTTTGGATTCATGATTGATGGTTTATTACGCTTGCTGATTAACTTTGCTGTATGATTTGAGCTGCATTAGTATGTGTATTTGTTTGGATGCTTTGAGTATTTTTGTTGTTATTTGTTCGAGCTATAAGCTATCAGATCCCTTTGATCTGATTAGCTCATAAGCTGAAATCCTTTTCAGCTTTTCATAAATCAACATTAAAAAGTCACCTCCTATGACTGAACATTGTTACTGTCAAAAAAATATATATCACAAAAAATGGTCCCTCATGGGAATCGAACCTGTGACCTCCTAGTCACAGGGCCAACGTGTTATCCACTGAGCTAACTGGCTCATTTGATTTACTTTCTTCCAGTTAAATTAATATGGTATCTTTGTTCTTGGAAGATTTTACTTTTAGTGTTGTTTAATTAAGTTTCCGTTTTGAATAAAGTTTTAGTAATATTTTTATTAAAGTAAATTCTGAGTTTTTAAAATAGAAATTAGTTTCAAAATAAATTAAAATAAAAATAAAAATGTTTTTATTAATTTTAAAAGTTTAATTAGTTTTCAAATTAAAAGATTTTTATTGTTTTAGATTTAAATTTAAAAATATAGTTTTAAATATAGATTTAGTTTAATTAAATTTTAATAGATTTAGTTAGTTTAAATGTTTTATTAGATTTTTAAATAGAGTTAAAATTATTCTAATAGATTAATTTTTATAGATTTATTAATAGTTTAAAATTTTAATAGTCTTTATTTTTAAGTAATTGTTCTTAGCCAGCTTTTAATAATTTGGGGGTTTACGATTCATGCACTTTAGGATAAAATTAAATAGTTTTAAATTGGTAGACTTTAATTTTAGTAAAAAAAACCGACAACCAATTCGAATCAATTGTCCAAATTGAAACAAAACGTCTAAGATTCACTCGATCGTGTACAACGAACTTGGTTCACCAACGTGTTTAATTGAATTCGTCTTTGGTGATTTTAGTCTATTACTTTTTCCTAAAGGTAATTTACTAATTTACCCTATAACGTATCTAATTATTACTATACTATCACGATTACATCACTTTCAGTTACACGCCTTTCAACTTATATGTTTCAGATTTCATGTTCCTTCAGTTTATGTGTCGTTCAGTTTAGATAAATCCCTCAGCTTAAATTACCCTAAATTCGGGGACGAATTATTTTTTTAGAGAGGGAGAATTGTAAAACCCAGTACAGTCGTATATTAAATTCGGGGACGAATTATTTATTTTAGAGGGGAAGAATTGTAAACCCATATTGAATTTTTGAATATTAAATATGCGGTTTCGAGAACGTACGTTTAAGATAAAAAAAATAAGAAAAAAAGAATAAAAATAAAAAAAAGGGAAACTTTGAAAAAAAGAAAGAAAAAGGGTCGTTTGTTTTTTTAAAGGATTTTGGGCTTAAGCCCATGTTAGTACATAAAATAAACACGGTATTTTTCCCTTCCTCCATAATCAGAAACAAAAAAATATAAAGATTAGGGTTTTGAAAACCATGTGCCGCCGGCTGTAGAGAAGAAAAAAAAGGGAGTCGGTTTTTATTTTCTTCAAGGAATCAGTTGTGTCCTATCTCTTTACAAATCATACAAGGTAATCAATCATCTTCATTTAATTTTCAGTATACACGATTTAGGGTTTGAGCTAAAAGAAAATGGAGGTTTTATGTGAAAAAAAATAAAAAATAAAAGGGAGGTTTGGTTTTGGGGCTGCACACAAACCGAGAACAGCAGCCCAAAAGGGGGTGTCTTTCCCTTGGTCGACCGAGAACAGCATCCCAAAAGGGGGCAACCGCAACATGATGGGGTGGTGGCTGTGCGAATCAAAAGAAAAAAAAGGCGTGCGGGCTGTTGGGTTTAATGGGACCGAGACCCAAGGTCTTGGTGGCCTCAGCTTTTGCCCAGTCGTGACCCACACAGGGGCGGCTCGGGCTGTGATCGACCAAAACAGTCAAAACAAACCCAAACGGCTTGTTTCAGAAATGAGGGTGCGTTTGGTTTAATGTAACAGTGGGAAAACATAGACTAACAATGGGAATAATATATAGAAACAGTGGGAACGTGGTAACAAGTCAGTGGGAAGAAATAGGCAGAAAACAGTGGCATTTTAAAAGGAAATTAGCGACAGTTTTGCGACAGAACTTTCTGTCGCAGAATTGTTATATGTGCAGTTTATAAAACTCAGCTTTTAGTGACAGTTTTTAGTGACAGTTTTCTTTCATAAATTTCTTATAGACAGATTTAATATCGTTACGAAATTGTTTAGTGCGACCGAGATGGGGGTATCTCGGTAGGCTCGGGATACAGTTTATACATATAAAACGAAGATATTTATATTATACCTTTTATTTAATTGTTTTATAACTGTTTTAAATTTATTTAAATGAGTTAAATTAAAACCGTTTTAATATCTTAAAAGGGAATAATTTTATTATATTAATTAAATGATTTTGAAAACTTTATAAGTTAGAAAACCTCGTATTATTTACGAGTGACTTATTATAGTATTAATATCATATCAGATTACGTTCGTATCGTAATTATTATTAGGTCATTTAATATTGAAAGAATTAATATAAATTCAGATTCAATAACTAATATACATACAGATTTCCAAAAATAAAATAAATAAGTGAAAAGCCAATAAGATCAGTAAATTAAATAAACGAATATCAGTACTTATTCGCGTCCCTTATTCATGTAGCTCGCGTGAAATCAGAGTAGACTTTCTGTTAGTTGATCTCGGTCGGTTACTGGACACGAGGTACGGATTTTCCGTCCTTTCTGTAAGGACTTCCTTTCTATGCATGATTAGAATTTCCCGTCTGCAGCCAATTGTTTTCCCTATTTATATGTTATAAGAATTATCAGAAATTAGTTTTATAATCAAGTTAATTGCATGAGCCTTATATACAAGCATGACCAGTCAGTAGTACTAGTTACGGAGGTACCGTAACCATGACACTTGAGGCACCGGTGTCGTGACTCACATGCAGGAGAGTGATAGCTTGGCCATTTTATCAGTATTATTAGTGGGGCATATGGATGCATCCTAGGCTTATCATTTTACAGTTATCAGGTGAATGTGGTGTGTGCTCTACATCCTTCACATTGGAGCTGATCCCTCCACCCATCACATTATTTAGAGGTCACCCCTCTACAGCATGACGAGGTCACCCCTCCAGTTATTCATACACAGTTGTTACAGCACATGACCTATATAAGCTCTGGCAATTAAAATACAGTAAATACATGTTTTTAAATTTAACAGCTAATAAGTTAGTTTTATATTTATCTATTGGATATATCATATTTAACAGCTAATAAGTTAGTTTTATATTTATCAATCAGATATATCAGATTTTACATAGTTTGCTCCAAATTGTCATAACAGTTTTAGTTCAGTATTTGTTATCAGTCCTAATCCCGCATATTATTATCATGCTTCATATCCGTTCACTGATCGTTATGCTAAGTCGTAGTTTCCTTTCATGTTTCCAAACGACAGGTACACAGGGACGATCTTAGGACTTCTAAAAGAGTACGTGCATCGGATGGGAGTTATCCAGACACCTTTACTTTATGCACTCATACATTTCTTTGGTTGTTTCGAAACTGTTTCGTCCTTTTTCTTTCAGTACTTAATCTTTATATTTGATCCCATGATTGGATTGCTGATGTTTGATTCCGGTAATACCGTTATGGTCAGTTAATGTTTAATACATTGCCTTGCATGCTTTGATGACACGCCATAAATGCATGTAACGGTTCACTTATCCAAGTGGGGTGTTACAATAATTCGAATAAACTTGTATTTTACGTAAATAAGTTTATAGTTTGTCGTAATCAAAAAGGGGGAGATTGTTAATGCAAAGCAATGCCTAAAAGCATTGTTAGTATTAATTAATCTTTCTTAGTTTTGATCACGACAAATTACAAAGACATTTATTGTCAAACACAATCATAAAACGAATTACCTAACAAACACTATCATCAAGGTAATAATCATTACACTAACATATCTTAATCATGCTTAGTGATCATAAAAGTGATTAGCCTTAAAACTCACTTTTGTCAAATGTAACAAAAGATTTTTAATAAACTTTATTTTTAAGAAAATGTTTTATTAAAATGAAAATATAAATTTGAATATGGTATATTCCAAATGCCATAAGAATATCCTTTGAAGGTTTAAACAGCCTCAGATATTTCAAATTCACTAAAAGATAAAAAGGAGCGGAGTCTAGTACCCGCGGTTCCTTAAGTGCCTACGCGGTTCCCTATCGATAAGGAACCGCCTGGGTAAATAAGGAACCTCCCCTAGATAGCCGTTGGGATCTTGTCTCCTATAAATAGTGGATCAAATCTGCATTTTGATTAACCCTTTTTGGACATCTCTTTCAGCCTTCTTTCTCCTATCTAATCATAGTCATTTGTAAATGATCACTTAATGTGTTAAGTATGTTTACTCATGATTATCCTCTTGATCTCCTTCTTTACCTTGTCCAAAGAGAAGATCACTCACACACTTGTGATGTGATTAAAGATGAAGCATTGATGAAGATCACCTTCTCCTAAAGATCTAGTCATGTTCATCATTTGTTTATTTGTGTCTTGTGTAGATCTAATGTATTTGTGAATACTTGGACTAGTTGTGTTCATCCAAGCTATATGTGAATACTTGGATTAGAGTTGTGTAACTCCATTGCACATGTGTGTGCTTGGATTTGTGTTGTGTAGATCCAAGCTACATGTGTGTACTTGGATATGTTTAGTTGAGTTGTAATTAGTTGTGTTAGTTCTCACTAAACTATAAAGTGATGTGGTTGTGTCTTGTGAGTTCTCACTAAACTATAAAGTGATATGTAGTTGTGTTGTGTGAAGTTCTCACTTAGCTTCAAAGTGAAGAGTTTTGAAGATTGGTTCTAGCTTTGGATTAGAACTCGACATCTAGCTTTGTGTCGGAAAATGGTGAAGTAGGCAACATTGTGAAGATTGGTTCTAGCTTTGGATTAGAACTCGACATCTAGCCTTGTGTCGTAAAATGGTGAAGTGGGCGACGTTGTGTAGATTGGTCCTAGCTAAGATTAGGTCTCGACATTTAGCTTAGTGTCAGAAAATAATGTAAGCAACGTTGTAAGGTTTTCTCCGCCAAGAAGGGAGCTTGTGGATATAGTGGAAATCTCGAGTAAGGTGTACTCGAGGAGTGGAGTAGGAACGAGGATAGAGCTTCGTTGTCGAACCACTATAAATCTTGGTGTCTTCCTACTAGGTTGTTTCTTTCCTTACTCATTACTTACATTCATTATCATTATACTTACTACACATTGTTAATGCATTAGAATTGAACCTAATCATTATGCAACTAGCTTTCAAGTAAAAGATAGTTTTGTGCACTCACCTAATTAAAAGGAATTTTAATTCGGAGGTAAACCGATGAGAAACTATTCAATCCCCCCTTCTAGTTTCTATAGTTTCTACAATAATGCTAAACAAGTGTACATTTTAGAGTAGCTCCCTAGGTTATTAGTATTAGCTTAGACTGGGGATATTTTGAGGGGTATTTATATACAACTATTAGTTGACATGTGTAGGAGTAGGGAATAGGGATAGTGGAAAAAGTAGGGTAACTTTCTGTTGAAAAAAAGGGGGGTGGTGTGTTTGTTTAACAGGTGTGCAAAGCTGGATTATTGTTTTAGTTATATACCTGATCTTATGTAACACATAAGCTAGTTATTGATAGAGTTTTATAAATGTCCAGAAGTTTCGTACAGACCTATTCTGAATCCGTACTGAAAACTATCGTTTACCCTGTATCCAACTCACTTGAGCTTCCCATTTTGAACCCGTATTGAAAGATCTCGTTGAACCTGTAACCAACTCACCTGAGCTTCCCATTTTACCAACACTATGTGAAACGGGTAAAAATAACTTCGTAAGGAACATCTGCTCGTCACAAAATTTAAGTGGTACTCGTTATTAAAAAGGGAACCTAATTTATTGTAGAAGTGCTTTAAAACAAAATACAAAAACTGTCAACGCCTTAGTCATCATGTAAAACCTCTCGATACACCACATTTGATGTGTAAACTCCGTCGACATAATTTTTTTTGTAGGATTTACTAATACTTTTGTCGTGTGATTACAACCATATCAAGTAAACAACCAAATCAGATAAAGACAAGATTACAAAAACAAGTTTAAATAGTCCATGCATGGAAGTTTAAGAATCATCTCCATTGAGTTGTGATCGAAACAAGTAACACGGTTATTGCCAAAAAGCTAAACAAGATTTGTTCTCCTACGTTTGGCACTCCTAGCTGAGTAAGTCTCTGGTTGGGTTTCGTCCTCATCATCCAGGTTAATTACTTCATCCCATTTCCAATGCATCAAGTTTTCGAATCTTATACATTTCTTATGAAATTGGAATATAAACAAAAAAATGTTAGTAATTTGTGATGTTATATTAAGTAGGTATGTTAAAATAAAAATATTGCAAAAACTATGTTACATCCACAAGTCGGATGATTTGAGCTTGATCTGGAAGAGGGAGGGGGAGAGGTGCATGTGCTGGAATTGGAAGAGGAGCCGGAGCAACAATATTTTCTGCTGGAAGGTCGAAATTAGGACCAAGGGACAAAGATGCCAAGAACATTGTTATTTCAGCTTGGTTAGCCATAATCTAATAATTTAGCAGGAACACGAGTTTGTATTTGGGATGTTAGTTTCCCCATCTTCATGTGCCTTTAATTTATAGTGGCATTTTGCAATACTCTAAGACATGATTTCTTGATGTTTATCCCTATTTTATTGTGCATATCAGTTTTAGAGAGTGGGGAGGCGGTTGTGTGGGGGTGGAGATCGTAGGAAGCTTTTTCATTTTAAATAGGAATGTTTTAACTTTTGGAAAAAAATGTATGTATTAAAATTTCTAGGATTGTTTTGCAATTCATAACTGATATTAATATTTGATTTGGCTGTTATAACATTTTTTAATTTAATTGGTCAACTAATATTAATTGGTTTGATTAGCATATTTTTAGTTAATATAGAAATATTTGGGGCCGAAAGTTTTTAGACTTCTAAATTTAGAATAAGTCTTAAATCTTTTATAAAGTAGTTATACTCTTAGTGATATTAGTACAAACATGTTTAAGATGATGTATCTTTACTTTCAACTATAAATTGTGGCTTGACACATTAATAATGTTACATCACCGGTGTGTTAACAAAGAAAAATGACTTGGTGGAGGATGTTTATCCTTTGAATAAGGTAATCGCAACCTTCTCCTTTCTCGAGCTCTTTTATTGATCATGTTATGAATCAAACTTTGGTCTCATTTGAGGGTAAACGCCTAAACGGAGTTTATCGATCCTTTTTTAAAGCAATTTCTGGTCGTCACTAGTTAAATATTTTAATAAGCCGTTGTCATAAACGGAATTTTAGGTAGCTATTAAGTCGTTCCTGATAGGAAGAAGTTCATGGAGGTCATAGCGGGTAACGGGGATACTAATGCTTATATGGACAGACTGTCTTTATCGTTTTCACCAGTATTGATTCAGATCCAAAAGTTCCTTGTAAGGCACATGTCCCCAAGTCTAAAACTAATAGTGGCAAAGTGGGCGAGTTGGGCTTCAAAACGGGTAAATTTTTGCATACTAAGTACTATGGTGGTGCTCACAGTCTAGATAGTGAATCTGAGCTTCAATCAAGTGAGACATACAAAATTTATGATCAGAGGTCTAAAGATTATTCCTTTAGAACCTTCTTTAGTAAAACCAGCATTGGAATATCATCGGTATTCCAAAGGTATAGCAGTTCTTCCATCCTGAACAACCCATGTCTTGCATAGAGGATTTAATGTTATACCAATCGTATAGTATACAAATAAATTGTCTATCTTTCATATGTGCAGTTGTGCACTGGGAAAAGAAATTGTCTGTATGTGTCTTGACCGAGTGAGAAAATTAACCGACGATCCTACTGACTTACAAGGCTTTATTGTTTTAATGCTGTTGGTGGCGGTATTGCTTCAAGATACGATCCTTGCTTTTAGAATGTTTGTCTATGGATTACGAGAAAACGCCCAAACTTGGCTTCATGATCTTCCAGTCTTCACAAGTTAGTCAAAAATCGTAAAGAAATTATAAACAATACAGTTCTAAATAAATTTCATTCCGTAAATCATTTGCACGACCAGGTGTCAACTTCAATTGTGGAAACGAGTAACTATAATATCAAAATTACAACGTTTTCCATTATAAAATAGGTTATTATACATGGATACCCGTCTAAAAATCTTGCATAAAGACGTTCGTGATGGCCGGTAGAAGCCTTCAACGATCAAGCAAGTGGCGTCACTACAAAATTTTGGACATTCTCTAATAATATTTTTTTAGTATAAAAGACACTATTTCATATAATTTTTTTTCTTACTAAAATCTCTAAATAAAAGTAGGTAAAGATACAATACCTATTAAAAATAAGAGTAA
Source organism: Glebionis coronaria (assembly GCA_025667525.1). Classification (NCBI taxonomy): domain Eukaryota; kingdom Viridiplantae; phylum Streptophyta; class Magnoliopsida; order Asterales; family Asteraceae; genus Glebionis; species Glebionis coronaria. The sequence continues at coordinate 160,423 of JANFOE010000175.1, forward strand.
GGAAAAGTTTTGACTCTTTTGGTGACTAAAAAATTAGTAAGGATAGACCTTTACTGCTCCCATTTTGCTTATTTTTTTTTATCAACTCCTACTCAAAGAAAAATAGTAAGCAAAAAGGGAGCACTAAAGGTCTATCTTACTCATTTTTTAGTCACCAAAAGAGTCAAAACTTTTCCTTACTCTTATTTTTCATACGCATTATATCTTTACCTACTCTTACTTAAAGACTTTAATAGGTAAAAGTTTTATTATAAAATGATGTTTTTTATATACTAAAAAATATTAGTAAGGAAATGTCTAAAAATTTGAAGTAGGTGTATTTGGTAGGTTAATTGTTATTATGTCCTTAATTATGTACTATGTGCTAACTTAATATCATTTTGAAAATAAATGATCTTCTACTTTAAATGAACCTTTGATTGCTAATTTCTTTGGTTCGACAATTAACTCATGTCAAAAAGTCCTAAAAGAGAAACTCGCCCAACCAAAGTACACAAAATTCGGAAATCACTAATTGTTATTTTAGAATTAAATAAGGATGAAGGAAAATGAAACTCACCAAACTCTCATGACAAAATGAAACTCACCAAACTCTCCAACGATTCATGTGAAGTACCACCATTATCCAATGCTTGTTTAACCAATTCCTTCATATTATTTACTCTAATTCTAATTTCTTTCCCTCCTTCTTCATCCAACATCACTCTTCTAATCATACCTGCGATCTCCCTTCTTTCAAAACACTCTAGCTCGAGCCCGATCTTCCATACATAACTCACATAACGCGCGTTCACCCCTTGATCAGCTATAAATGGTTGGCATATCATCGGAACCCCTTCTGAAATACACTCTAACGTCGAATTCCAACCACAATGACTCCAAAATCCACCCACTGCGAAATGTGCCAATACTTCCCTTTGTGGCGCCCATTTCACAATTAAACCTTGCTCTCTCGTGGCCTCTAGGAAACCTTTCGGCAAAAACTCAATCCATTCCAAATCAGAAACCGAACCAGGTCTAACCGCCCATAGGAATCGCTGCTCACTATCGGCTAGACCCCAAGCCATCTCAGTCAGCACTTTTGCATCCAACGTAGCTAAGCTTCCAAAGCTTATGTAGATCACAGATTTTGGAGCTTGTTTGTCGAGCCAGTTGATGCAACTGGTATCCTCTTCAAGAAATTTAGCAGGTGGGCTTGGTGCCATTTTGTGCAATGGCCCGGGCGTGAAAACTGGAACTTGGTAGTGCTCATTAACACGGGTTAAAGCTTCGTGTTCTAGAAACTGTATGGTATTCAAAATAACGGCTGAGGGGAGCGCCTGTGGGCTGAAATTACTATCCAGCAGGTTTTTAAAATCTTCATTGGACGAGTTAGAGAAGGGTAAATCTTTGTACCTTAGGGGATGATGATTTGGTATCATCTCCTGCATCACAAAATCTTTTGAACAATTATTACTATCTGTTCATATCCAGCTTATTTATTCAAGTACTTTTGCTTAAATAGAAGATTAAACCAAGGAATCCAATTAATAACATCCAGTTTAAATTATTTTTATAGGCACATTTGATTCTCAGGATATTTAAGAATGATTCAAAACACATGTTAGGGAGTCAACCAATATCAACTTTCGCTATTGAACAAAACAGAACCAGCCTCTTTCCCCCGAATCCACGTCCTAATCAATCTGTAAGTGCTTTTCTAGTTCTTAATTAGTGGTATATCCTACTAAATTTTGTCTTAGATGTTATATAACTAAATTTTGTCTTTGATGTTGATGTAATTTTTTTGAAGTTTTAGTAGCAAAGTGTAACTTAGTGATCATATGGGTAGCAGTAATTAAAAGTGCTGTAAAATGTACCATCTTGAAGGTATCTGCCCTGTGGATGGAGCTGCTGACGGGCAAGAATAGCCGGAAGATACACAGCACTAGTAATACGAAAGACGATAGGAACAAGATTAAGATCGAGGGCAACATGTCCTGCGAAAAGCATAACGTTATCATAGATGACAGCAATAGGTTTATTTCCTTCACTAATCAATCGTATCAAGTGTTCCTTAAATGATGGTTTACAATCGGCATTGAGCGTGTTGATGAAATTAGTAAAGGTGTTGGAGTAATCGATCATGGATAAGCTGTCGGAAAGTGGAAGGAATGTGAAATCTGAAGGATGGTTAGAAGGGTCGGGTGCATTTAGTTTAGAGTGAGCAATGGCTATGGAGAATCCCTTGTAATGAAGAGCTGAGGCTAGTTGGAGAACTGGAGTCATGTGCCCGTGAAATGGTGGCGCTGTTAGCACCACCAGTGGCCTCCGTCTTCCGCCATTTTCTTCCATGTGTGTGTGTGTGTTGAAGTTAAGTCGAAATCTAACTGAAACAATGACCTATATTCACAAAGTAGATATGTTGATAATAAGAGTAGGTAATAAACTGACAATCTATGATATACAGCACAACTATGGCATGCATGTGATTATCAATTTATCATGCAAGCGAGATGAAACAGGACAAGCTTATTCGATTTCAAAAGATCTGATTATGACTATACATACATATTGTATTGTTGTTATGTTAGCTTACATCTATTTAACTTCAATATAAATTTATACTCTATTACGTGTTTATTACTTGTATTTATTCTCGTTGTGTAAAGAAATTTCATTCCGGTCATCAGTCACAAATAAAATTGTCGAAAGTAAGGTCATTTTGTGAAATTTAGAGGTGATGAGTCAAATTTCATAAACTTCGATGCTATTATGCTACTAGCGATTCTTTAATACGAATGTTTTGTCTCGATATTTTAGAAAGAAATGAAAGTAGGGTAAAAGTTATACAATATCAACATACTTATTCAAATGTGCCTAACATTTATAATTTAATCGCTAAGTTTTACTAATGAACTTTTAAACAAGAGAAGTCAGTCTACAAGAAGCTGAAGCTGGAAGTTTTATTCTGGTTTTACCAATATGACAGTGAAATGACTATATTACCATTTTAGATGACTAAAATACCCTTTGTCTTTTTCACTTTTATTTAGTTTTCAACTAAACACCACCCTTTTGTTTTATTTAGATGACTACAATACGCTAGCCTCAAGCCCGTCTGAGCCTCCACGAATTGGGCTCACTGTAGCGATCATGAAGAGGCTCAATCCTTTCTTGTTTCTTACACTTGCTCATTTTAGTAGGATCTGACACCTTAAAGAACCTTGGTGCCAATTCGACTAGCCATTTTGGATCTACAACAGTAACGACAGACATGTATTCTTTTTTTGTCATAAGCAGCTCGTGGTAGCTTACCCAATCAGGGTTTCTTTTGAAAAGCGCGCTACCAGGGTTTCGGCAATATTTATGGCTACAACCACCTTCCTCTTCTCTAGTGGGACCGGTTCAAAAATCCTAGATTGCAAATCACTCGGAAGTGCACCTATATACGTGTAATATTATCAATTCAGGCACATCGCAAAAACTTTTCATCCTCTCGAACAAACACTGACAAGCATGCAGGATTTCCACCTGACGAGTCAAAAACAAGAGTATGTCACCCTATTGTTCTTTCAAGTGAATCTCCATAACAGTTATTAATGATGCATCGACATAATCACTTTTAGGCTGTTTAGGTCAAATACCCGACTGAGAAGACAAAGAGATATATTTGAAAGTCAACGCTCAAACTTAAACCAAATGGATATTCTGGTTGTTTTGTTTAATTTATTTAACAGTGTGGTATTTTTGAGATATGAGATATGGTGAATGTGGCCATTGATCGACGTCGAAGTGCCGGTCAAAAATAACCTAATTACCTTATACTAGATATGGTAAGCGGGTATCGATCCACGAGGACTATGTAGTTTTAGTTTAAGTTTTAGGGTGATCACTGATCAATCAAAGTTTTGGTTTTGAAATCTAACAACTAAAATACTTTTAATAATAAAAATGCGGATTAAAAATTAAAATAATTATTAAGCTAATAGTAAAGCTAGAAAAATAAAATAAGGATGTAAACAATTAAAAGAAAAATGTAATCCCTTCCAGCTCCTAATATTTATGATTGGCCACACTTATGGGTTATTGAAACTTTTTAGAACCGATTAGAAAGATTATTTTAACTTAATATGAATGAATTAATATCGGCATTTATTATGTTTATCAACGACTCACAATAATAAATCTTATATTAATCCAACGAATAATTATGTTTTAACAATTTATTTAGGTACAACTTATGTTGATTATACGACCATCTTTTTTTTAACTAAATAAAATAAGTATGAATCGTTAACTAAGAATAATTTGACTTGCACAAATAATTAAACATAATACCAAATCAAATAATATAATTTATAAATAAAATTATAAATCAGTGTAACAAAAATATAATAACCCAAAAGTAATGATCAAACCATAAATAAAGTTACCGGAAGGAATTACAGCAAAATTAGCTGGACATCGCGGTGTACCCGACCCGCTTAATACCAAACATCATCATCATTTATTCTATATTTCCTTTTGCCGCTGACTTTTTTTTTTGTAATGCAAACTTGCGGCACACAATTCGTCTCTGGTTTCATCAATTGTAGTCTACAAAGATTCTCTTTTTTTCTTCCTGTCTTTTTTTTTTTTTTTGCTTATTGATGATGTGCGACAAAAACAGATCACCACCAATCTTCCCATGTTTTTTTCCTTTAATACATGTTGTTGGTGTCGGTTAAGTATTGGGTCATTGGGTCTAAATGGTCGAAAAGTTTTTTTTTTTTTTTTAATTCTTTTGACATATAATAACTTTGGCTCAATAAAAATTAACCCAATACCAATAATTGCTCAAACGAAATCCGGATAAATAAAAGATGACCGAAAATATTGGGACGCGCTTAAATCTTTTTTTCTTCAATATTTTTCTTCATTTATCGGCGCTCACAATGTCTTTTCTCCAAAAATTAATAAAGCGTCCATCTTTATTCCATTTCGCTCGTAACCTATATAATCACAAAACACACTCAAAGTACATATATAACGACTAATAAATATACAATTATGCTAAATTAACATGCTATGAGGTGAATGCAAAATACACCGATGAACTCCTCTCAACTTAACTTTTACCGTCTCGTGTAAAAATAAAATAAAATATACAAGCATGTTAATTTCATAATTTTTAATCATACTATTGAAATTTAATCAAAAAAATCACATTCAACCTAATACATTAATAACCATCCTACATGACAAATAATCCAAAGTGATTACAAATATTTTTGTCCTTCTTAAACACTTAGCATAACCATTCCCATTGACTCCTTTTACTTTATGTTTCATATAATTAACCATGTGGCCAATGTACCTATTACACACCTATAATCAATATAAACATTAATCTAAAACAAGAGGTGAGAATATCGTACACCTTTTATAACGTTGGAGTTTTTATAGCATAAGAGCACATCATAAGCCATCATACTTTAGCTTACATACTTTCACTTTTTTTCTCATCATTTTTTTCACATTTTTTTTTTCATTTTTTTTTTCACTTTTTTTTTCACATCACACATAAGCTCTCTCTTTTTTAGCCATTCGAGACCGTTTCTTATACAAGTCATCCCGAACGCTTTATACACTCCTTTCAAAGTTGATATAAAGACCGATTATTCAGAAAAATGAATATCTATCATATAGGTGCATACCATGACACATTGGCACATGAGAACCGGTTAATTAAGTCTGTTTAATTAAATGGGAACAGTTATACTTCGTGCCTACTGGTACATCACATGATGGAATTATCTACCACATAGTATAATTATACAATGCACTAAATTAAACTAATCTTTCTAATTTCATTACAATAATACAAGGATTGGGTTATTTCTCATAAAATTGTCTCAGCTAAGTGCAATGCTATCCATCATAAAAATTGGCGTCTGACCCATGCTAACAACTAAAGTATCACCTTGCGCGGGTTTCGAATCAGATAGGCAAGCCCAGCATATGACTACCACCAATAATTATGACAGTTCTCCAACTCTTTTCTAAGGCCACCGTGCGCGGGTGGCGAGCCGAATAAGATCAATTCTAAATGTCCTAACTCAACTATTACATTACTATATTTCATATTATTTATTTAAACTTTTTACTCGATCTAAGCAAAGGTAAATAGAGGGAATTCAACCGGCGTGGTTTGATCATCTAAATTATACATATGCCTAACTACATGCAAACAATCAAATCAATTTAATAACCAAATTATACAATGGAATCGGGTGCACCTGATAATTATGGCCAAATCTTCTAGCTTGCTCCAATAAATCATCCACAAGCTAATCTTTAGAATCTGCAAACACTCAACAAACATATATGTAGAAGAAACTTCCACATCTAATTAGCACAAGACTCTTATAATGTGATTTAAAATTTTAAAAATTTTCAATTTTTCCCAAAAATCACATTTTCACCCTTTTTGACCAAAATCTCACACAAAAAACATGTAACACATGTGCCACCCCCTCTCAACTTAAAGCATTGCATTGCCCCTAATGCAAAAACTTTAAATTGAAATTTTGGTTAAAAATCAATTTGACAAACTCACACAAAAACAAAAACCTAACTCACTTTCGTAGGAATCACGGTTGCATTTAGCGTATGTAACAAGCCTTTAAACCACTCGGTAGCCCGACTGGACGAGTTTTGTCTCGTGAGGGTTTGTAGTGAACACACCCATAAAGTTCCACAAACCACGGGTTGCCTCCCGCGAAGCGCTAAGTTTACCGTCTTCAGCCAGACATAACTCGTATGAGCTATTGAGACGGTTGGATTGGTTCCAAGTAAACCACATCCACCGTTTCCATCTGATCACTTTCTAACTCAACATACGGCTTCAAACGGTGTCCATTAACTTTAAACGGCTCTCCACCCACCATATTTTTTATTTCAATGGCTCCGTATGGAGAGACTTGAGTCACAACGTATGGACCCGTCCATTTACTTCTTAACTTCCCAGGAAAAAGCTTAAGTCTAGCATTGAATAACCAAACTTTTTGACCAACCAAAAAAGACTTCTTGGTGATGTGTCGATCATGAAAAGCTTTGGTTTTTTCCTTATAAATACTAGAACTTTCATAGGCATCACGTCGAATCTCATCTAATTCAGATAATTGAAGTTTCCTAGAACTACCTGCTTTCTCTAAATCCAGATTAACGGTCTTAATCGCCCATTCAGCCCTATGCTCTATCTCAACCGGTAAATGACACGCCTTTCCATATACCAACTTATACGGTGACATACCAATAGGAGTCTTAAAAGCCGTCCTATATGCCCACAAAGCATCATCTAACCTCAAGGACCAATCTTTCCTATCACTACGAACGGTCTTTTCTAAAATTCGCTTAATCTCCCTATTAGATACTTCCACCTGTCCACTAGTCTGTGGGTGATAAGGGGTAGCTATCCTATGATTAACTCCATAGTGTTTCAATAATTTTCCAAATCTAAAGTTCTTAAAATGAGAACCCCCATCACTAGTGATAGCCTTAGGAATTCCATGTCTAGCAAAGATATTCTTCTTAACAAACTTAAGAACTACACTATGGTCATTGGTTCTAGTAGCCTCAGCCTCTACCCACTTAGACACATAATCAACTGCCACTAAAATGTACACATTGTCATGGGAAGTGGGGAATGGTCCCATAAAATCAATACCCCACACGTCAAAGATCTCAACAACAAGTATGGGATTCATAGGCATTTGATCACGCCTTGAAATCCCTCCAACTTGTTGGCAACGAATACATGCTTTCACAAAAGACTGGGCATCCTTGAATATAGTCGGCCAAAAGAAACCGCTTTGCAGGACTTTATGCCCAGTTTTTGTTGCACCAAAGTGTCCACCACATGCATAAGAATGGCAATGAGCCAATATGTCTATATGCTCATGGTCGGGAACACATCTCCTAACGACTTGGTCAGAACACACCTCATAGAGCTCCGGATCCTCCCAAAAATAATGCTTCAACTGGGAGAAGAAGTATTTTCTTTGTTGCTTGGACCAAAAATCCAGAAGCTTTTTAACAGCTAGGTAATTAACTATATTTGCGTACCAAGGAACCTTAGAAACCTCAAACAAACTTTCATCCGGAAAACTTTCCTTAATCACATCAGAAGGATTGAACGGCAGAGGGATAATTCTAGACAAATGGTCAGCAACTACATTTTCTGACCCCTTTTTATCCCGAATTTCTAGATTAAATTCCTGTAAAAGCAAAATCCACCTAAGCAACCTCGGTTTTGTCTCTTTCTTAGTCAACAAATTTCTTAAGGCACTATGATCTGAAAATACTATCACCTTAAAATGCCCCCAAATATAAGACCTAAACTTATCAAGAGCAAAAGCCACGACTAACAACTCTTTTTCAGTAGTAGTGTAATTAATTTGAGCTTTTGAAAAAGTCTTACTAGCATAAAAGATTACAACGGGTTTCTTATCGACCCGCTGTCCCAAAACCGCCCCAGTGGCATAATCACTCGCATCATACATGATCTCGAAAGGCTTCGACCAATCATGTGATTGCAGAATAGGGGCTTCCACAAGCTTTTGCTTAAGCATATTGAATGCTTTAAGACATGATTCATTAAAATGAAAGCGTGCATCTTTTAAGAGTAGATTACAAAGAGGCTTTGATATTGCACTAAAATCTTTTATAAATCGCCTATAGAACCCGGCATGACCAAGAAAAGAACGCACACCTTTGACGGTAGTGGGAGGAGGAAGGGTCGAGATTACTTGTACCTTGGCACGGTCAACCTCAAATCCTTTTTCAGACACAACATGCCCTAATACAATTCCCTCTCGAACCATGAAATGGCTCTTCTCCCAACTAAGCACCAAATTAGTTTCGGTGCATCTTTTTAACACACTTTCAAGCTGATCAAGGCAGCTTTCAAAGGATTGACCAAAGATGGAAAAATCATCCATAAATATCTCAACAGATTCTCCAACCATGTCAGAAAAGATACTCATCATACACCGCTGAAAGGTAGCGGGTGCATTACACAGGCCAAAAGGCATTCTTCGAAATGCAAATGTTCCATAAGGACATGTAAACGTAGTTTTGGCCTGGTCATCAGGATGGATGGGTATTTGATTATAACCGGAGTACCCATCCAAGAAGCAATAGAACTTTTTACCCGAAAGCTTCTCAACTATTTGATCAATGAAGGGTAGTGGAAAGTGATCTTTAGATGTAGCGTTATTAAGCTTACGGTAATCTATACAAACTCTCCACCCAGTAACTGGTCGGGTTGTAAGCTTTTCCCCATTCTCGGTTTCAACAACGGTGATTCCGGCCTTTTTAGGCACCGTTTGAGTAGGACTTACCCATTTACTATCCGAGATGGGATAGATGATACCGGCATCTAACCATTTAAGAACTTCCGTCTTCACTACCTCTTTCATATTAGGATTCAGACGCCTTTGCGCATCTCTTGCTGGCTTAATATTTGGGTCCGTAACAATTCGATGCATACATAATGAAGGGCTGATCCCTTTCAAGTCTGCAATTGTCCATCCTACTGCTGCTTTGTACTTGGAAAGCACCTTTAGAAGTGCTCCCTCTTGTGATTCAGAAAGATCAGAAGCAACAATAACGGGTAACGTATTGTAGGACCTAGAAAAGCATATTTGAGATTGGATGGCAAAGGTTTTAGTTCAAGAGTTGGAGGCACCTCAAAAGACGGCTTCGTAGCCGTGTCAAACGTAGAAGGCAAGGGCTCCACTTTATAAGACCAAGGTGGTTTTTGATGGTCCAAAGAACTAACCAAACACTCTTGAATCTCTAGAACTTCAGCAACATCAAGAATCTCCTCATTATCACCAGTTAGATATAATTCCAAAGGATCATCCTTAAGCATACGGGGTGCATGCTTTTGGACTTCCTCATCGATTACATCTACTTGGTAATATTCATTCATCGTAGGAGAATTCATAGAATTAAACACATTCAATCTTATCTTTTTATTACCGAATGCAATATCCATGGCGCCGGTCCGACAATTAATCCTAACATCTATCGTGGCTAAGAATGGGCGCCCAAGGATAATAGTCGGTTGAACATCTTTGTATTGTGACTCGGTTTCCATAACAAAGAAGTCAACTGGGTAATAGAAGTCATCAACTTTCACAATAACATCCTCTAAAATACCTCTAGGAATTTTGGTAGATCGATCGGCTAAGGAAATAATGGTGTCTGTCTTACGAAGAGTTCCTAAGTCATACTTATCAACCAAACTAGCAGGAAGGATGTTAATACTGGCACCAAGATCAAGGAGCGCCTTCTTAATGGCAATATTTCCGACCACCACTGAAATCAATGGTGCTCCAGGATCTTTGAATTTAGGAGGAAGAGAGCTAGATAAGACTGCACTAACATTCTCAGTTAGGTCAATCTTTTTAGGCAAAGACGCCTTCAGCTTCCTCTTCTGAGTACACAAGTCCTTTAAAAACTTGGCATATGAAGGAATTTGCTTGATAGCATCAATAAGGGGGAGATTAATCTTAACTTGTTTGAAAGTCTCCCATATATCCTCAGCATGAGGACCCTTTTTAGCTAACCGTGCAGATGTCGATTTCTCCAAAGCCGTAGGGTAAGGTGTGCTGGATACACCACCCTTCCCAACTTCGGGAGATTCAGTAGCTTTAGGATTCGGTGTTGTTGGTTTAGGAAAATCATTCAACAAATCATTTACCAACTCAGAACCGGACTTAACATTATCAGAATTTTTACCTTCAACAATGATTTCGTCATCAGTAACGAAATCCTCGACATCAGGAGAATTTGGAATTCCCTTGTCATTGTTGTAGATTTTACCGTTTCGAAGAGATGTCACCATATTCACATGCTCATCTCCATTTTTCTTGTGTGCGGGATTCATGGTGGGGTAGCTCGGTAGCATTCCCTCATCTCTTTTCCTTAATTGATCCGCCAATTGACCAACTTGTCTCTCAAGAGCTGCAATAGATTTAGTAGTGGTCTCGTGTCTTTGATTAGTGACCTCGAATTTTCTATTGATCTCTTGATTGTTGGTAGACAATGAATCCATAAGCCTATCAAACTTTTTGTCAAGGTTCAAGAGACGGTTGTCATCTTGGCCTTGGCCCTGATTTGGATATGTTTGTTGTGGCCTATGATTGTAATAATTTTGTTGGAAGTTAGATGAATCGCCACCCTCGTACCGTGGTTTGTAACCATAGTGTTGTTGTTGGGTATTATTAGGGAGATTGTCTTCATCTTTCCAACGGAAATTAGGGTGATTGCGCCATCCAGGATTGTAACTTTCAGAGAATGGGTCATTTCGTGGAAGACCACCATAGACTACATTTACCTCCTTATTTGGTGGCGCCCCCCAACTTTGGCAATTATCGACAGAGTGACTCGGATCACCACACATTGAACACCCACTATGCGACACATTAGACACATTTGGAACACCTTTTCCTATATTTTTCAACAAAAGATCAACTTTCTTACTTAACTCGCTAATTTCAGAATTTGTGCCACGTTGGTTAGACACATAATTGGGGAAGATGGGTGGTTGTTTCGATCCACTGAAGCTTGGGTCTTAGAACCTTCGCTTAGTTTTTCAAAAAACTCCCATTCTTCCTCCATAGGTCGCGAGAAAAACATACCCCTACTAGTGGCCATCACAAATTGTTGGTTGTTATAATCCAACCCATCATAGAAGACTTTGACAAGCTCCCATTTTGGAACATCGTGATGAGGGCATGTTCTTAATAACTCCTTAAGTCTATTAAATGCTTCATGAAACTGCTCGCCTGGGATTTGACGAAAGGATTTAATCTTATTCCTAATGGCAGCAGTTTTACTTATAGAATAAACTTCCTCAAGAAAAGCAGATTGCATTTCAGACCATGAGTTAATACTACCTGGCTCAAGAGATGAGAACCAGTCCTTAGCTTGATCTTTAAGTGAGAAAGGAAAAAGGCGAAGTCTTACCTCATCCTTGGTAATGTTATTAACCTGATGTGTGTCAGCAATTGAGAAGAATTCTCGCAGATGTGCGTATGGCTCCTCACGACCTCTAAACACTGGCAAAATTGCTATGAGGTTCGGTTGGATCTTGAAGTTACTCGTAACCCCTTTAACCGGATCCGGATAAACGATAGGCGAAGGATCCTCGAAGATCCCCGGCCTGTAATAAGAATCAACACCCCGTGGTGGAGATTCTTCTCCGCTACTACTACCGCTAGCACTTCCGCCAACATCTTCGTCACTTGGCATTTCAGCGAAAAGCTCTGCTAAACCTGAAAAATCAAGATTAGTAGAAAACTGTCGAAACGTCTTCCTTCTTAACCTTGCACTTTTCTCAACCTCAGGATCGTAAGCTAACGGTGATGTACGTCCTGATCTGCGTGTGCGCATACACTAACCTGCACACTCACAAGAAACAAAACAAACAAACAAAACAAAACAAAACAAGAAAAATAAAATCTTTTTGTATTTTTGTATTTTATTAAAGAAAAATATTAACAAAAACTTAAACGAAAAGCTCACTGAGTCCCCGGCAGCGGCGCCAAATTTTTGATCGACGTCGAAGTGCCGGTCAAAAATAACCTAATTACCTTATACTAGATAGGGTAAGCGGGTATCGATCCACGAGGACTATGTAGTTTTAGTTTAAGTTTTAGGGTGATCACTGATCAATCAAAGTTTTGGTTTTGAAATCTAACAACTAAAATACTTTTAATAATAAAAATGCGGATTAAAAATTAAAATAATTATTAAGCTAATAGTAAAGCTAGAAAAATAAAATAAGGATGTAAACAATTAAAAGAAAAATGTAATCCCTTCCAGCTCCTAATATTTATGATTGGCCACACTTATGGGTTATTGAAACTTTTTAGAACCGATTAGAAAGATTATTTTAACTTAATATGAATGAATTAATATCGGCATTTATTATGTTTATCAACGACTCACAATAATAAATCTTATATTAATCCAACGAATAATTATGTTTTAACAATTTATTTAGGTACAACTTATGTTGATTATACGACCATCTTTTTTTTAACTAAATAAAATAAGTATGAATCGTTAACTAAGAATAATTTGACTTGCACAAATAATTAAACATAATACCAAATCAAATAATATAATTTATAAATAAAATTATAAATCAGTGTAACAAAAATATAATAACCCAAAAGTAATGATCAAACCATAAATAAAGTTACCGGAAGGAATTACAACAAAATTAGCCGGACATCGCGGTGTACCCGACCCGCTTAATACCAAACATCATCATCATTTATTCTATATTTGCTTTTGCCGCTGACTTTTTTTTTGTAATGCAAACTTGCGGCACACAATTCGTCTCTGGTTTCATCAATTGTAGTCTACAAAGATTCTCTTTTTTTCTTCCTGTCTTTTTTTTTGCTTATTGATGATGTGCGACAAAAACAGATCACCACCAATCTTCCCATGTTTTTTTTCCTTTAATACATGTTTTTGGTGTCGGTTAAGTATTGGGTCATTGGGTCTAAATGGTCGAAAAGTTTTTTTTTTTTTTTTTTTTTAATTCTTTTGACATATAATAACTTTGGCCCAATAAAAATTAACCCAATACCAATAATTGCTCAAACGAAACCCGGATAAATAAAAGATGACCGAAAATATTGCGACGCGCTTAAATCTTTTTTTCTTCAATATTTTTCTTCATTTATCGGCGCTCACAATGTCTTTTCTCCAAAAATTAATAAAGCGTCCATCTTTATTCCATTTCGCTCGTAACCTATATAATCACAAAACACACTCAAAGTACATATATAACGACTAATAAATATACAATTATGCTAAATTAACATGCTATGAGGTGAATGCAAAATACACCGATTAACCATATATGTAATTATGTTAAAAAAAGATAAGGGTGATACAGTCATTTCACGGTCATATTGGTGAAAACGGAATAAATTTGAAAGTTCATGGGTAAAGCCTAGCGATTAAATTGTAAGTGTTTAAAGTCGGTACATTTGAATAAGTACGTTGGTATTATATAGCTTTTACCCATGAAGTTATCTTATCTTTTACTCATTTATAGCACTTTTCATAATTTCGAAGCTAAAAACATATTAGGGTGCTTAAATTTTTTAGGTTTTTAGCGGTTGTTTATTCTGGACATCATGTAGGAAATGCAAATGAAGGACCGAGGTGGATCAGTGTGTAATTAAGCGGTGCATAGGAAGTTGGGAACCACTTGGACGATGAAATCATTTAAAAATGAAAGAAAACTTTATTTAGAAAACCACACTTGGAATCCTAAGGTAAGATCACATTCTCCAACCAGAAGGTCCTTTTACAGTACAAAAGTGACCAATAAAAAATAGGTGCCAAAGGGACAAACTGTAAGTACCGCTCAATCACCAGCGGTACTTGTGCCAGTAGGGACAATTGCCAAAGATGCCCCCTTCCCCTAATACATGGAATTGGTCTGACAAAACTATGACCTTTTAGTCCAAGTGTAGCATCATAGGCCAAAGTACCTATATATATCAATATGTGGCTTGGGGCCCCAAAGAAAACTAATTTTGTTTTATTTTAGTGCCAGACTATTCGCACAATGATTTAAAGGACAAAGGTATTGTGGATAGTGGATGTTCAAGGCAAATGACTGGAAATAAGGATTACCTTGCTAATTATGAAGAATTCAAGGGTGGTCCAGTTGCTTTTGATGGGAGTAAAGGAAGAATAAATTGAAGAGGAAAGATAACTACTTAAATATTGGAGTTTGAAGAGATGTTCTTTGTGAAGGAGTTGAATCACTTCAACCTCTTCTCTGTCTCATAGATTTGTGACAAAAAGAACAAAGTACTTTTCACTCATACATACTACATGGTGCTGACACCAGATTTTGAGTTGCCTAAGGAAACACAAGTTTTGCTCAAAGTTCCTAGACAGGAAAACATATACACATTCAATATCCATAGTATAGTTCCTTCGGGTGGGATGGCTTTTTTTATTATCAAAGGCTTCAGTTGATGAGTCCACTAAATGACACATGAGGTTAGGTCATGTCAATTTTAAAAATATTAACAAACTTGTGAGGGAAAACTCGTAAGAGGACTACCTTCCAAGATTTTTCAAAATGACCTCCTATCTGTTGCTTGTCAAAAAGGTAAGCAACATAGGGCCTCCTGTAAAACCAAAACAGTAAGTTCAATGACTCAGCCCTTACAGTTATTACATATGGACCTTTTTGATCATGTATTTGTGAGGAGCATCAATCATAAGACCTTTTGCCTTGTTATAGCTAATGACTTTAGCAGGTTTGGGTCTTCTTTATGGCACCTAAAACTGAGACAAACTCTTTACTTAAGTATTTTTTTCATTTTAGTTGAAAACCAATTTTCTAAACATGTTAAACGCATATGAACAGATAATGAGACATAATTCAAGAATCATGAACTTGATGAATTTTATAGGTCTAAGGGAATCAAGAGATATTTTAGTAATGCCACAAGTCCACAAAAAAATGGTTTTGCTAAGAGGAAAAACACGACCCTAATTGAGGCTGCTAGGACTATGTTAGTATATTCTCAATTGTCAAATAGCTTTTAGGCTAAAGTAGTGAATATTGCTTGTTATATCCTTAATAGGGTATTAGTGATCAAGCCTCTTAACAAGACCCCTTTATGAGGTTTTGACTGGTATCCAACCTATCATAAGCAATATAAGACCTTTTGGGAGTTATGTGACCATTTTAAATACTCTTCAATATTTAGGTAAGTTTGATGGGAAGTCTGATTCAAGATTCTTGGTAGGATTTCAGTAAGTAGCAAATCCTATAGGGTTTATAATCTAGCAACTGGCAAGGTAGAAGAAAATATGCATGTTAACTTTCTAGAAAATAAACCTAATGTTTCAAGAAAAGGCTATGCTTGGATGTTTGACCTTGATTATCTAACAAATTTTATGAATTATTATCCTATAAACCAGATATTTCTACTAACATTACAAGTTCAGTGGAAGCTAACAAATGTGAAGGTACACAAGAAAATGATGCATCTATCTCTGACTCGAAGAAAGAAGCTGATGATTGTGTAGCTTTACCAATGTTATCTTCCATTTCACCTAAAATGCACAGCCCAAGAAAGAATTCCAAGAAGGAACCAAGGAATCCAGTAGGTGATCAAGCCTTTTTAAAGGAGCTAAAAAGGCTACAAGATCAAGAGAAAGCGGTTGAGGATGCAACTGCTAAGGCTATAGAAGAAATTAAGGAGTTGCTATATACAACGGTACCTCATGACACCAGCGGTACTTTGTCTCAAAATACCGCCAGGCCAACTAAAGTACCTTTGGAGGATACTTTTGATCATTTTGAGTCTTTAAATGATGAAGACATTCATGCAAGCCCAACTGAGGGTATCTTTTCTAGTTCTTCCTATGATGATGTGGGTGAAGTGGCTGACTTTACAAATTTGGAGTCATCTGTGCCAGTCATTCCTATTCCCACACACAGGTTTAATACCATTCATCCTAAAGCTAAGATAAATAAAGATCCAAAGTCAGTTGTTCAGACTAGGTAATAAGTCAAGACAAAGCCCAAGTGGAAAGAAACAAATGAACGCCCCATAAAGAAAAGACGAGGGTTATTTCTATTTTTGTTAACATTATTGGTCAAAATAAAAAAGAAAGAGAAAAAATATAAGATGAGACAAAAGGGGAAAAAATCCATCATTTCTAGAGATGAACCCAAAATCCAAAAACAGTTCAGTCAAGGTTTAATTGGGGCAATTGATATTCACGCGAGTAAAATTAGAAAAAGAAGGGAAGATGACTGCGTGTATCTACAAAAGATGCTAAGTACCAAGTGAATGTTTATGGACTTATATTTAATAGTCGTGTGATAGGATCGAACTCGAGATTACTGGATTGCACTCAATATATAAAAAGTTAACTTATTTAGTAGATATATATTTATGTATTTATTATATTAAACCGAGATATAACTTTAACGATCATTAAATAATTAAGATTTAAGTATTAACGAGTATTAAAGAATACATAGTAAGTGGGATAAAAGAAAGAAGATTGGAAGGTTCGGAATACCCCAATAGGGGTGTTCGACCGTCGGTTATAAGGGGGGAGAAAGATTTTCTTGCCTTATTTGTTTATCTTGGACACCAAGTTTTGGAGACCTATATAAACATCCTCATACCCTCATAATTCAACACACAAAATCTCTCCCTTCTTCTTTCTTTTGGTCGATCGCAAGAAACTCCACAAAGGGGTTTCGGTTGGTTTTTCTTGTTTGCTCGATTGTGCTTATAATCTAGTCCTAGCCCCTCTTTAGGGTTGTTGGGTAGATTTTCTACAAGTGTAGAAGCTCGGTTACACGTGCTAGAATCATGGTTAGCTCGTTGTATTACGTGTGTACAAGATCGTAATATAGTCTTACTTTAGACTATATCTTGGTGTTGTTCGTTATAAACCCTTATTGGTGATTCGTTATTCGTCTTGTGGATTTACATTAGCGTAAAGGTATGTAACCCTAATTCGATTAATTATAATTGTGTTATTATTATGATCTTGTTAAATCGCTTTTGCTATGTGTGTTTTGATCTCGTTTAGGGTTTTATATAATTGTTATGATGTTTATAAACCTTCAGTGGCATCGAGAGCCGTTTTAACATGTTATAATTATCGAAAATCTAAAGATTTTTAACTAATAATTGTTATGAGTTAAAACTACATGTTTTTTAGGTTTTCTTAAAATTAGGGTTTTGGCCGAATTTTTATAAAAAAACATTGTTTTGAAACCCTAAATTACATGTGGGATAATTTAACATTAAATTGCATGATTAATTGTTATGTCATGTATGGTTACGATCCGTAGAGATTTAATTTTTAAAATTTGTGGGAGAATCCATGATAACGTGCATGTTTTTATGGATCATAAAATTATATGTTTATATGATTTTATGTGCTACGTGATTATTTGATTCAATAAATCTTGAATTAGGGAAGAATTTTATACGAATATAAAAACCTAGATTTGATGATTATTGAATAAATCGTATGCATGTGGCTATTTGGTTTATTTATTGCACATATTAATTGTTAGTACGTGTTTATGATTTAGTTGTTTTTTACTTGTTTATATATTAAATTGTTGAATTGTTGTAAACAAGGTTTTTTGTAAAGAAATAATGTGGACTAAATCATATTAAAATAAAGATTTGTTAGAGATCTAAATTACACAAGATTACGTTGATTGGTGACTTGCAATAATAATCTAACGACCTACTCCTTTTGACAAACTATAAAGTGGGTATTACGCACCGCTGGTCATGTACTCGGTTAAGGAAGGAGGTGTTATGCCATTAGTCGCTGACTAAATTCCCAGCTCGCTTGTGCGTCAAATTGAAATTACCTACGATTATTAATTGAATTATACCTTAAGGTTGATTTACCGCAAATTCACATCTGAAACACAATGAATAAGGGTATTGCTTTGTGCTTTAACCGAGTTCTAGAAAAAGTACGTTGTGAATAGTTGTGGGTAAATTCTTTAATTGGTTTAACCAATACCTCAACAGAATTTATGTAGAAATTTAGTATCGTGAAAACGTTTACTAAATGTTTTATTAAACTTATGCTATGGAGTTATATGCATGCTTCTCCATACATTGATTTTGACATCAAAATTTATACCCTTAACATTTAAGTTGAATCCTCCTAATTGACGAACACTTGAAATTACTATGTCATCAAATGAGATTTTTAAGTGATGTTGTAATGGAGAGAAAACTTTCATAGAATGAGAATTCGTATGCTGGTTTTATGTTACTTGGATTAGATGACTTAATTAAGTTACTCAGTGAGATCGGAAAACTGAAGGCATTCAGAAGGGATGAAACATGTTTACAATGTAAAACGTTCTTTTGGCAATGTAAATCCCTTAAAAATATATAAATTGAAAATTGTTTGTCAATTGAATTGTTCGACAAGTCGCTATGTTTAGTACAGACATTACTAGCAGATCAACTGATGTAATGGATCAATGTCAATATAGTTCTAGGATTCAAGGAAAATAATATGGTTTATATACTAGGGTAATTTTATTTTCTTGAAAGTATTTTGTTATTGAAAATACTAATATTTGAATTTATTTCTGAAGAAATGGCTCAACCCGATAATAACACTATAAGTTCTGCGTTCAAATCATTCTTTGATCGTCCTAAACTTACTGGTTGTTAGCCTCAAAATATTGAATCAAACAAGAATGTTCGGTCATAGGTTTATATTGTAACATTTAGTAGAACGTTTTAATAGTTAGTTAAAATAGTCGTGACATTACGGGCTTGATAGCTAGCTTAAAAGGCCTCTTTCAAGGTACTAAGCATTTATTCAAGCCCGGACCAATCAAACATATAGCCCATTATGCCACATGCAGACAAAGGCTATAAATACCCTTCCTAGCATGTTAGGAAGGGTGTTGGTTGTCATTTTTCTAAATCTAATCTTCACATAGTTTCACACAACTCTCTCTACTTTCTCTCACTACTTTCTCTCTCTAGAATTCATCTATTTTCTACCTTTCTTCTTTAATCCGTGTAGTATCATCACATAATCTATGGGACAACAATTGGTATCAATCGCCATGGGGTAGATTTGTGATTGATTGTTGTTATATCATTTGATTCGTATGATTTAATCCATACATCATCTCGAGTTCAAATCTTTTTGTGTTTTTCATTCTCTAAATCTTGGTATTCATCTACTACATAGTTGTGGTAGGGATTTGGTTGCTTTCGGTTGGTTAAAATCATGGATTTCTTGTCAAAAATCTCATTTTTTTACCTAAAGTTTCGGAACTGCACAATTATTCCGACAAAATTCCATCGGAAAAGGGTTTTACATTCCGACAGTTATTCCGACGGAATTTCATCGGAAAAGGGTTTATTATTCCGACAGTTATTCTGACAGTTATTCTGACAGTGATTCCGACAGTGATTCCGACAGGGATTCCGACAATTCTTATTCCGACAGTGATTCCGACAACTCATATTCCGACAATTATACATTCCGACAGCATTCCAATACTACATTCCGACAGCATTCTGATACTACATTCCGACAAAATTCCGATGGACATTCCGATGATATGTTTAGCTAAATTTTGTTCGAGTATTTTTTAGACTTAGCCACTATCTAGACTAGTCCCGGAACATAGTAAAATTTATTTTTTCCTAGACCATTTTTAGGCCATTTAAGCTTCGATTTCAAATTTTGGCGATGCGAAAAATTTTTCGACCAAAAATTCAAATTTTTAGGCCAAGTTTCAAATTTTTAAGGTTTTATTTTTCGTTAAAATTTTCTTTTTT
Organism: Glebionis coronaria; assembly: GCA_025667525.1. Taxonomy (NCBI): domain Eukaryota; kingdom Viridiplantae; phylum Streptophyta; class Magnoliopsida; order Asterales; family Asteraceae; genus Glebionis; species Glebionis coronaria. The sequence continues at coordinate 180,816 of JANFOE010000175.1, forward strand.
CAAATTTTTTCGCTACTAGTTATTGGCTATTTCTAACTCGATTTCAAATTTTGGTAATTCAAAAATTTTCGGTTTACCGTTTTATCGGACTGAGAAATTTATTTTCGGACTGAGAAAAAATCAGAATTTTCGGAATTTCAACAACAACACAATCACACCATATCTACTTAAGATCCGAAGTCACTTCGTCAACCAAGACACCATCATCATGGAAAAGAGCAATGAGTGTTCAGTTGTGACAACTCTTGAGATGGAACAATTACAACAACAGACACGCTTCTTGAGAGATAAATGCATGGAAAGTTTGAGAATACTTCAATCATCATTTGAGAGCCTTTCAAAAGTTCTAATAGATTTAGGTGAATCTACTGGCACGTTCATAACAGCTTTCACACAAGCCATGGAGAAACTTGCGGCACAACTTACCAAAGAAATACTTTTTGGGAGTGAATGCAAGATCACCTTCACTGAACTCAAGACGACATTTGACAAGACTTTTGATTCAGAATTTCTCATGTCTTCAAGTACACAACGATGCTTCATGAGACATCATACAACTACTCAAACGTTCAAAGTCCTGATCCCAAGTAACATCTAATCCGCTGAAACCTATGTCCACAGAATAATAATTCACGAACAAGAGATCGATACAAGGTTCAAGGAAAATTGTGGTACAGTATCGTGTCATGTGAATGAAAGATGCACATCACGAAACACAAAACATGGTACGCAGGATGATCATACCATACATGGGAAAGAAAGCAGCAACACTTGCACACAAGACATCAGTTCTGAGAATGTCATCAGCAATACACCTTCCTATGATAATGGCCCTGTCTTCGACTCTGACCTATTGGAAGAGGTACACAATGATGAATATAATGTGTTTGCCAATGCTAATACGCATGAGCATTGTGATCAAACTCAAACCCTTATTGACATATGTATGACGGAAAAGGTTGATAGCAATACCATACCTGATCCCTCAGACACATGCAATAATGAGTCTGACGATGATCAAAATGCAAATGAGTATGATGATGAGGAGCGTATTGCTCTTGCTAATTTAATTGACACTTTACAAAAAGATTTCAAAGAAAATAGAAAGAGTCAAAAGCAATTAAAAAAGGCAAACGCTACGCTCACTAAAATTTTTGAAGAATGCAAAGCTGCTCTAATTAAATCTAGTGAGACCATTGATAGCTACAGAGCTCAGCTTCTTCAAAAGACCAATGAGATTGAGGGTTACAAAGGATGTTTAACTAACGTCAAAAAGGACAATTATCAACAGAAATAGAACAAAACTCTTAAGCTTCTAGAACAAGAGAAACGTAATTATAACACCTCTTTGAGTACTGAACGTCACAAAACGTATCTTGCTACCATTAAAATCAATGAGATAACTCAAGTAAATGGTTTTCTTCAAGAGGATAAAACTAAACTTGTTAATGAAAAGAAAGATGTGGTTGAAAAGATGGAAAGGGATTTCAAAACTAAACAAGCGAGTGACATCGACAAAATTGTAGAACTTGAAACTCAAATTGATTTTTACAAGAAAATTGTTTACAAAACTAATCAATCAATTCAAAACATGAGAATGTTGGCACCTCGTTCGTTCCTCAAGGATAGACCTAGTTTTGTAAATCCTAATTACCTTGAGCAAGCTCAATCTGAGAATCAGCACTTATACCTTGATGAGTCCCAATGGACCGATCTTGATTGCCTTGTTGTTAGGCCTTATAATGAAGAGATAAACAATTTGGAAGAAGAGAGTGGACCAAAAGTTAATAAAGAATTTGTTAAACCATATAATTATGCTTATGAAAACAGTCTTTATGGTCTTTTCAAACCGCAAACACAGAAGACTCGTGAGCAAATATTTTTCGAATGTGAACAAATAAGAATTAAATGGAGACAAGCTTTTGCCACTAAGAAAACTAATGTTTCAAAATTTATTGAGTACTTGTCATATAAAGCTTATGTAAGCAAGAGTAAGCAAGCACTTAGTATTCTCAAGAGTAACATTGAAAATTTCAAAAAAGTTGTTGATGATGACTGGAAAAAACGTGAACTTTCGAAAGGAAAGAAAGAAATTCCTCACGATATAACTGTGCTTGTGAAAAAGTATTTTGATTCCGCTTGCGGAAAGAACACAAAAACATATTTTGGAATTTGAAACATTAATTAAGCAAGAAATGTTTGATGATTTGAAATATGTGGAATCTCTTGAACAAGAAGTGAACGACCATCAACCTGAAAGAGACGAGTTTTCTACAGCATATGATCTACTCTTACACGAATGTCTCTCAAAAGATATTATGTGTGTTTATGTTACATCTTATGCTGATATTGATGAATATTCTGATGTTGCATGCAAATATCTTGATCAAGTTAAAGAATGTGAACGTCTTGAAACTAAGCTTTCAAATAATGTTGACCAAAAAGAGTTTTCGTTACTTCAACATAGATATGATTATCTTCAAAAACATTGTCATTCACTTGAACTTGCTTTGCAAAAGAAAGTTGGTAGTTTTTCAAATGATACACCTTTGGAAGTAAAATTATCTGAGTCATGTCGATTACTAAACGAAAAAGTCTTGATATTTCGGATTTGAAAGCTCAGTTACAAGAAAAAGAAATAGCAATAGCAGAGTTGAAGAAACTCATTGCTAAGATTGGTGGGAAAGTTGTGGAACCTAAAGTTGTGAAACCTGTTGTTCGACAACCCAATGCCTACAAGGATCTAAAGCCATCTATCTTAGGAAAACCGACTCCCCTCCAATTCTTCTCATGTAAAATCTAGGTTACCCCCTAAGACCGAGGTGCAACGAAGTGTTCCAAAACCATCCATTTCACCCTATGTTCCTCCATTTAGAAAGCACATTGTTGCTAAACCAAACCATGTGAATGCACCTAGCACTTCTAGGACTCCTCCAAAACGTGTGACATTCGTGTCCACAAAGGAATCTGTAGGTTCAAATGACCTACTTCATACCCACAACCTAGAGGATGCTAAGAAAAAAGGGAAGATTCAGAAAGACAAACCCGTGTACTCAAAACCTAGTTCACCAAATCCCGCTAGAGTTCCACACACTTCTAATGGTAGTCAACCAAAACCTAGGATCCCTCACCAGCAATCTAGGAATTGGAAACCATCCATGAATAGTCGTGTTTTGAACACTACGCCTGAACGATTTGGAAAGCCAAGGAATACAAGTACTTTCATGAATCCCAAATTCCCTGTATGTCCCACTTGCAAACCCGTGTACTCAAAACCTAGTTCACCAAATCCCGCTAGATTTCCACACACTCCTAATGGTAGTCAACCAAAACCTAGGATCCCTCACCAGCAATCTAGGAATTGGAAACCATCCATGAATAGTCGTGTTTCGAACACTACGCCTGAACGATTTGGAAAGCCAAGGAATACAAGTACTTTCGTGAATCCCAAATTCCCTGTATGTCCCACTTGCAAAAAGGGTGTTGAAACCTGCTCCAGCACTAATGCGGGTGTTCTGAATATAGACAATGAATTTGTTACTCCTAACACTAGTATTTCTACAAACTCTTCTTTTGTCATTGCAGGTACAACAACGGATTCTGAACCCAGTTCTCCTTCTTCAAAAGGTTCCAATTCTGTACATTCGATATCACCTTCTTCTGCTGTACAAAAGTCTATTTTGGATTATTTTCAAAAAACTTGAGAAAAATACAAAAATAAAATAAAACGTAAATATCCATAGAAAAACCAAATAAAAAATGGAAAAATCTTTCAAAATACCAAAAATATTCTTCTCGACATGTCTTTCAGTATCGATAATATGGACATACCTAGAAATGTCGCTTAATAACGACACGGGTGTGTACATAAAGCTCGAATGAAGGTTGTAAATATTTTTCAAAACATGTCATTTCTATCTTTTATTAAGGAAATTGTCTCTTTTGGACAATATTTCCAACAACGGGTAGAGCAATCTATCTTGGGTTGAGCTTGTCACAAAACATTCAACATTTTGAGCTCAACACAATGGCTTGTAATCACTTTCAGATTGCAACCCGGATCTATATTCACGGGGGAGTTTACACTTTAGTGCCCTTACCCTCAGCAAAAGAAGTTAAATATTCTTACACTTGAGTGGATTTGTCAAGACATTCAAAGTCTATGAACTCAAGTTTATGCTTTAGAAAAACCTCTTCGCCAAAAAGAAATAGCGTTTTTCAGAAAGCGTTGAACAAAATTTTTTTCAAGAGTTTTTCAATGATTATTCAAAATCTTTCAAAAATTGTGTGTTCAATAACTCCCATCCTCAAAAAGCGAAATGTGGATCACATCCTCACAATGACAATTAAATCGGATCAATTTTTGAGGGGGAGCGTTCCAAATTCATGCTAAGTTTGACACATTTTTCTCCCGAAAGATTTCAAGACTATTTTTCAAAATATATTTTAATCAAATTTGGTATAATATCAAAAGATTTTATATATTAGAGATAGGGGAGAAAATGTGATTAAAATGTGATCTATAGACTCAAGCACTTTAACTCTTACCCACATGTGCAAAATGTCTACTTAAATTCTTTCACATTTTAATGCACATGTGTAGGGGGAGCCTTTCTGAAACGACAAAACTAGGAAGGTGTTAAATGTTTTTCAAGTACTTTGTTAGAATTTAAAGTGGTTTATGGTTACGATCAAATACCCACAACATATTTAATTCACGACGTTATTGGTGTCATAAGGGTGGTTAGGTTTAAGTCCTATGATCCAACCAGAACCGGAGGAATCTTCCCAGGGACAATCCAATAGATTATTAGAAGTCCTTAGGAAAGATGGAGTAGAATGTGAACGTAGCTGAATACCGACTAAGTACTGATGCTAGCACTGGAACAATCACAACAAGGTGCTAGTAATGATGTCTTGGTAAGCATTGAAGGGGTTGAAGAATGAAAAAAGAAATGTAAGGATAAAGGGTAAAAAGAAATTAGCCCTCCATACAACTTAGGCAGAAACCGGGTCAACACATCATGAAGACAACGCATCATGGACCCAGTGATGTAATGCACAACCCTTTCCCATCTAACTCAGGCTTCTCTCAAAAGAAGTTTGTTTTATTGTCACGGAGATCAACACGACTTATATTGACTTTCTCACTCCGAGATTGTTGATATTGAATAGGTGGCATCTGCTCCAGCCTCCGACCACTAAAAGTGCACAAATCGAGTGTAGAGCCAAGAGATAAATCAAATCTCGTTAGGACACACGGATGACGATCAAGAGAGTCCTACCCTATATCCTTGCGATATTGCTAGAACACTCAAAGTGATACTATTTAGTATTCATAATGATGAGCGGAAATCCTTCCAGTGTTAACATCAAACAACACTGCGGTAGGTCATGTGTAAGATTCTTTATGAATTGAACATGTGTAAACTGAAAAGCAACAGTGGTTTGTTTCTTTATCGATTCAAACTCGTTTCAGGTTTCTACGCAATGTCTTTACGGTCTTGCCAGAACATTCAGAGTGATATTCATTAATATTCACAATGACGAATGGAAATCCTTCTAGCGTCAACATCAAACAACGCTACGGTAGGTAATTTGCGAGATTCTTATGAATCAAGCTTGTGTCAACTGGAAAGCAACAATGCTATGATTCTTAATGAATCAAACTTGTTCAGGGAATTTGAATTGACGACTTTAATCAAGCAATTATCTATCCAATTGATTCACTCTTTATGTTCGCAGTCTTGCTTTGAGACGGTCGAGTAAAGAGAACGGCTAGTACAACCGCGAAACCCTGTCAAGGAGGTTCTTAATTGAATCTACCTAATCACAGGTACGATATTTAATATCGTCTAACGGTCTTTGATGTTGGTGTAAAATACGTCTTTTAGGAAAAAGAGCGTAATTAGGGCAAGTATTAACAAGTAGTTTAGGAAAACCACAAGTTATGACCCAAAGTGGGGATCGTTCTCAAGGAGGCTTGGTGTGTGTGTTAAGAGATGATTAACTTTGTGATTATATTTATGATGAAAGAAAATAGCAAGGAGATTAGAAGAGAATGACGGTTACGATGACGGATTAAACTAAGATGATTAGTCGTACACGTAAAACCGTAAAAAGTAGCAAAATTAAAAATTTACCCTAAAAATTCCTATAAAATTGCAATAAATCCTAAATAATGTAATTAGAGTTTATAAAAAGTCAGAAATCACTCAAACCATTTATTTAATTAAATAATAATTTTTTAATGCTAATTAAAGCCCAAAAAATCAAATTAATTAACAAAAATCCCAAAATGAGATTTTTTCAATTGTAAACCTCTAAAATGACTTAACTTAATTTAAAACTATTTTTTAAAATTTAATAATTAATAAAATCTATTTAAAAATTATTAAAAACTATTTAAACTTAAAATAATTCTAAAAATTAATCTAATGACAATAAAAATATTCTAAAAATTGTAAAATTACTAACTTAATGTATTTAACCTAAGAAAAATATAAAAACTTTAAAAATCTAAATTTTAATTTTTAATAATAATTAATAATAATTAATAATAAAATAATATTAAAAATAAAAAATTTATAAAAAAATCTAAAAAGTTGCAAACTAGCTTATTTTAACCTAATAAACATAGAAATGAAGTTGAAATTACAAAATACCCCTATTGGGCCTAAAAATGGGCTAAAAGACAAAACAATCCCTTAATGGGCTTAATTTGGGCCCAATAAGAAAAAGTCAACCAAATAAGCCCAAAAGCTCCTATCTGACTCAAAATTTGATTTTAAAGACAAAAATCTGAAGGCCCAAAAGCTGAAAAGGTGTATAAGCTAGCTTATTTCAAAGCAGCTTATCTTAATGGGCTTTTTGGCCCATTAAGATATAAGCTGAGGCCATAAGCTCAAATTAGACACACAAGCTTCTTTTGAGTTACTTAAGAGATCTGTAAAAAGAAAATTGGAAAAAGCACAAGGAATAAGCCTGAATAAGCAATAAGCTATCTTCACAAAACGACAAAATAGTCGTTTTCGAGTTCTAGGCCACCCCAAGAGCTGATTCAACTTTCAAAAGCTTTTAAATGACTTAGATAAGCTTAATCAACAAAAAGTTTTTCAATAAGCACACTCAATAAGCTGGAATAAGCAGATAAGCACTTAATTTAAAGTCAACTTTATGAGTTTTCTAGCAAAAAGTCAAAGCCAAGGTCTGATAAGCTCTAGTTCAAAAAAATGGGTCAAATGAGGAAGATAGATCACAAAAAATAAGTTGTTACAGGTCTGGATAAGCCAATTTGGCTTATTAATAAGCTGGATCAAAATTTACACTAGCAGGGGCTAGTTTTGGGTGTTGAATAGTGGGAACTTTTCCCACTGCTTGACTTTTGTCTTTAGTGACTTTTTTGTGGATTCAAGTTTCACAAAGGCACCCAAATGATCAGTTAATCATAAGGAGTCAATAGCAATCACAAAAACATAATCACAATCAGCCAATTAGCACAATTAATTCAAAAGATCACCAGATCAGTCACAGACATGAACAATAAACAAATTTCACTCAATAAGCAGTTTTAGCAAAAATCAGCCAACCAAATTGCACCAAATGCATACACAAGCTTTCATAAATTCAAATCAACAGATTTAAACAGGTTTCATGCAATGGTTCAAGGTCTAGATCAAGATTCAAGCACCAAAAAGTTACCAATAAACACTAGCAGGCAGTTATGAACACTTTGTTGATATACTTGACCAACAAGCCAAATTCAAACACTCAAATCTTAAAACCAGGTTATATAAACTATGATTAAACACCTTTTATCCCTAAACATGCATATACTCAAGGTATTTCCAAAATTTTAGGTCAAAAACAGTCAAATCAAGTTAGATATAGCACAATGTTTAATTCAAGGTTTAAAAGCCAATAACTTGCAGAAACTAGCATACAACCAAGTGAATAACAGATACCAACTCAAACAAGGCACTTCCAATAACACAATAACAAACTATGATTCAAAACAGGTTAACCCAACCATCCTTTTATATTTTCAAATCAAGATTTTCAAATCAAAAGTATGATTTAGGTTAGCACATGCATTCATAAACATCAAAACATCAAACATGAACATATTCAACAAGATTTGGATCCCAAGAACAACACATACACAAGCAGAACTCAAATATCACAAATATCCAAATTTTTATCAGATTTTGGGATTAAGGGTTCAAACCTCATGGATGTACATCCACACCTACGTATGTTTGAGCTTATGTGCTAGCAAGAACAAGCACAAGCTTCCAATATCAAGCTGCTAAGATGGAACAAAGTTAGAAGCAAAAATATCAAAATCAGAAAAAGAGGTAAACTTGATTAATGCAACCTTTGTTCCCCACACTTGATTATCCCCAATTTATAAGCCTCACAACACCTTGATATCACAATATCAGGGTGCTATGATCAACTTATATCCCAAAAATTCCAAGGTTTGAACAAGACTTAGCAAAATATCAAGATTTAAGGAAAATATGCAAACTTTTGCACACTCCTTTGAAAACAGGTTTTAGGATTCAAGATTAGTGAACATGTAACATTAACAAACAGATAATAAGGTTGGCACTTGACTTTTCTTCACCAAATTCAAACACATTTCATTACTTGAATATGAGATTTACAGAATTATGAACTAGGAAAATTCAAGAGCAAAAGCTAAATGACTAAGTGCTAAGCCTTTTATAGGCTACAAGGAATGACTAGAAAACCTAAAAACGTGAACCCTAATGCAGTAAAAGTCCCAAAATGCCCCTTGTGATGAATTGTTGAGAATCATGTGACTTGTTCTTGGCGTTTTGTAGTTGCTGGCATAGTACAATTGTATCCAATGGCTTAAAGTAAGCTTAAAAAGTAAGCTTCAATGCTGGGCGTTGGATGACGAGTGAAGTTTTGGTAGTATCTTCAACCTTGGTGCAGGGGAATCTCATGTGGGTCTATTGAGTGATGAGGTGGCCAGTTTAAAGGTTGGGTTATGATTAAGACAAACTTAATCATTAATCTGGAGGTTTTTGTGGCTTAATTACAAGAGGATTAAGAAAACCCAATCTTGTTCATACGATAAACAATGCATGTTTTGATTTGTTTTGGGTTTAAACTTTGTGTTAAGTGCCATTTTTACTAATCTGTTAGGATTAGTTAAATAAAAAGGTGAGTGGGATGTGAGGTGGAGGGATGGAGAGATCTAATTGGTTTAGGGGGTGAGTGGGACAGGTGTCAAGCTCCCATTAGTCTAGGTAAGGTTGAATGTCGGCCAATATTAACTCTCATTCTTTCCTTTTCCTTTCATTTGCAACTTTATACCCCTAAATCTGTTTTCCTTTGAAATTAAAGTTTTCATTTTCACACTTTGGCCACAAATACTTTTCCAAAGTATTTTTAGGGGTATTTCTTGCCATTTGTTGATTCTTGAAGGGCTGTTTTGGCATTTTCTTCCAAGGTAATGGTCTTGACTTGTCTTTTTGACTTCTTGGAGGACTGAATTTGACAAATCATGATTTATGAGGGGCCATTTTTGCCATTTCTTCAAAGTCAAGGGTCCTTTTTGCAATTTGACATATTTAAAGGACCAAACTTGTGATTTCTTGTAACTTGAAGGCCTTCATGGTATGTTTGACTTTGAGGAGGACTAATATTGACAATTTATTTTTGTTGAGGGACTAAATTTTCCATTTCTTCAAAGTGGAGGGCCCTTTTTGTAATTTTGACAAACTTTAGGGACCAATCTTGTAATTATGAAGATACAAGGGTTTAAAGTGTCAATTCTTCAATATGGGAGGACCCTTCTTGCATAATCTTCAAATCTACAAGTTTTTCTATTGGAAAATCTTCATTAGGGCTTGGTTCATTATGCGGCTTCGTTTCCCGTGTTCGTTTTTGCATGATTCTTGTTATCTTTTGTCATTTTCTCAATATCTGTACCTAAAATACACTAGTAACAAACACAAGCATATATTTGGCCAATTTCATGATATTTCAAGCATTTAAAGCCCTTTTTGGACGATGAGACTATGTATAAAAGCAGTCTCATCACTCCCCCATACTAAACCATTGCTGTGCCCTCACGCAATGCTAGAATACAGTATCGTAGCACTTCCAAAATTCATTTTAATTCACATTAATTGAATGATAAACTAGCTACACTACTACTATTACTTCTACTACTTGCGTTTTAGACATAATGTATGATTTTCATCGCAAAATAGGACGTTTAGGTTCATAGAACAAGAACACGTGAATGCTTCGTTAGAAATAATTTCGTCGTCCTCGATTTTCACCCCAATTCCATGCTAAGCGTGCAACGAGATCAGTGTCATTATAAGTTTGTAATGCTAACACTACTCATATGCCCTAATCACATACTTATCCTCCCATTTTCCTAAGTTGTATCTCTTATATTTTATTATGTCTTGAATGTTTCACGAGGATACATTGTTTGACTTATGCGATAATAGAGATTTAGGTCTAAAAATAGAGTCCTAACAGTGTAACCAAGACCATCGAATTAATAACCCCTCCTAATAGACAACGATGTCAAAAAATTAAGTCAACAAGAAGGATCGATAAACACGGTTTTATAACGGTTTTGAACATGAGACTTATTACCAAGATTTTTATACGCCCCCTAACGGAAGGGCCTTATTATCATAGGTTTACCTCCATCTTTTATTCAACTTCGCCATGAAGCTTTTATTATGACTTCGGTCTTGCCTTGCCTTTTATTATCCGCCTCATCGGTGGTTTTATTATGTCCAAAGACGTATATCCTCACGCTAAGGCGAATTTTAGATCTTTAAAGCTTCAAAGATTAAGGCTTGATTCACTTTCAATTTTGCATAGATTTTTCGGCCTTGTGAGCTTCAAATTGTTTGCTTGATTTAGGTGAGCACTTGAAATCTTATTATTGGGTGAAGCTTTCGAATATTCGGGTTGCCAATACTTCAAAACCGTGACGCTGGTGATACCTTAATGTCTTCCCAATTTAATTACATGGAAGCTACTAGAAAAGACTAGAAACCAACAATCAAGACTAAACCGCTAAGTCAATATTTATTAAGCAAAAAATATTTACAAGCGAAGGGAGAATAAGCAAACAACGAGAACACATGAGTTTTTGAAAGAATACGAGTACTCTACGTTTAGCATAGTAACTTATAATTAACTCTATCATTTCTCGTCCTCATTTAAGAGACTTAGCCTTATGTAAAGTTAAGGAATTAAAGCTAAGTGCTCAACACGCACGGTCGAGTAAAAAATTACTCTTATTCTCGCCATCAGAAAACCTACATTCGTGTCTTCAAACACATATAAAACATGAGAAAATTTTAAAATTTGGCCATTTTTAGCCTTATTTTGCAACAAAACGATAAACAAAAAGATAAACTTTGGAAAGCGTGAACATTTGGCAAGGCAAGTATCTATTCACCCCCCCCCCCCCATACTAAAGTAAAACATTGTCCTCAATGTTTCGAGTCAAAGGGTGCAAACACCCCCATACTAGAGACGTAGTCGAATGCTTAATCTAGCATGGAAAGGGTGTAACCGTTAAATTTAAAGCCGTTTATGAAGTGTGCTATAAACCTAAGGTTAGAACATCAAAGAATATATCATGGATATTGAGAAAATCTTCAAAGCAAACGATCGAGTGCTCCCATAAAACGAACACAAGAGGCTCCAGTCGTGAAGATAATGATCATCTAAAATCCACAATTAACAAACAACCACGGAACAAAGGTTGGAAGGGCACAAATCCCCACACGTTACTACATTAGAAAGCGATAATATGTACATAGGATAAGCATGGGACTCCCCCACGAGGCACCTCGTTTTTGATTACCGAGTCATGAGCTCGAATCGATCCCCTCAATACTAATTATCATTGGGGAAGGTGATTTGGTCGAGGTAGTTCAAGGATGGAACTTCCCCGCCAAAGTAGTGCTTCAACCTATGTCCATTCAACTTGAAATTGGAGCCATCATTTTGAGCTAGCTCGATGGTCCCATATGGAAAAACTTGAGTCACGGTGAATGGACCGGACCAACGGGATTTCAACTTACCGGAAAAGATTTTCAAACGAGAATTAAAAAGCAAAACTTGATCCCCAATGTTAAAAACCCGGTTTTTAATTTTTGAATCATGAAACTTTTTAGTATTTTCTTTATAAATCAATAAATTTTCATAAGCAATATCCCGCGGTCTCCATATCATCATTACAATTTTTTAGGGCCCAATAAGCTTTGTGTTCCAATTCAATTAGCAAGTGACAATTTTTTCCATACACTAGATTATAAGGAGTGCACCCGATGGGCGTCTTATGAGCGGTCCTAAAGGCCCATAAAGCATCTTCCAACTTATCCGACCATGATTGTCGGTTTTCCCGAATAGATGTCTCCAAGATCCTTTTCAACGCTCGGTTTGAAACCTCGACTTGCCCACGCGTTTGTGGGTGATAAGCCGTAGAAAGCCGATGTGTAACCGCATATTTCCTTAGGATCCTTTCGAATTGGTCGTTACAAAAATGGGTTCCACGATCGCTTATGATCACACGAGGGGTTCCAAACCGAGAAAACAAGCTTTTCAAAAACTTGACTACCACATGAGCATCATTGGTGGGCAAAGACTTCGCTTCCACCCACTTAGATAGGTAATCAACGGCGACAAGGATGTACTTATTACCACGAGATGATGGGAACGGCCCCATAAAGTCAATGCCCCAAACGTCAAAGATCTCACACACTTGGATGGTATTTTGTGGCATTTCATCTTTTTGTGAGGCTTTTCATTGTCGTTGGCATGAGTCACACGACTTCACAAGCTCATGTGCATCTCGGTTAATAGTAGGCCAAAATAAAACAGCATCAAAAACCTTCTTAGCCGTGAGATTAGCACCATGGTGACCATTTGTGGGTCCCTCGTGACAAGCTCTAAGGATGTTAGAAGCTTCGGTACCAAAGACACAAGGTCGAATAATTTCATCCGCACAAGTTCGAAACAAGTAAGGGTCGTTCCAAAAATAGAACTTGACGTCACGAAAGAATTTTCGTTTTTCTTGAGTCGTCATACCCTTGATGATGAAGTTGCCCGCATGGTAATTTGCGATGTCCGCAAATCATGGGGTGGAAGAATCAAGCTTAGAATTCACTACACCAAGTGTCTCGAGCAGAAATGTTTCGGTGATTTCTTTGGGCTCGTAAACACTTTGGTGAGGATCTTCCAAACGAGAAAGATGATCGGCCGCTAGATTTTCGGCTCCTTGTTTGTCAACAATTTTGTGATCAAATTCTTGAAGGAGGAGAATCCAACGAAGTAATCTTGGCTTTGCATCTTGTTTAGCCATAAGATACTTGATAGCCGAATGATCCGTATACACTATACATTTCGTCAAGACGAGATAATATCGGAATTTCTCAAATGCTTACACCACGGCAAGGAACTCCTTTTCCGTTGTAGTGTATTTTAGTTGAGAATCGGTCATCGTCTTGCTAGCATAGTGGATAGGCAAGAAGTGTTTTTCATGACGTTGCCCTAATACGGCCCCAATAGCGTAGTCACTAGCATCACACATGAGCTTAAAGGGGAGGTTCCAATTGGAAGCAACAAGAATGGGAGCTTCGGTAAGTTTCCTCTTAAGGATTTCAAAGGCTCGTACACAATCTTCGTCAAAGACAAAACGTTCATCTTTCTCAAGGAGATGTGTAATAGGTCGAGAGATCTTTGAAAAATCCTTGATGAATCGACAATAAAAGCCCGCGTGGCCTAGGAAACTCCTAACTCCCTTGACGGTTTTGGGATGAGGTAATTTGGCGATGACGTCTACCTTATCTTGATCTACTGATACACTTGTTTTCATTGGGTCTAGATTAGTTCTCGGTATCTTCTCGTATTGATCACGGTTAAAAGTGGAATAGCTGTTCTTGGTTAATAAAAAGGTGTTGGTTTGTTTATCTAATTTAAACTAATAACAAATAAGTAAGTGTCGAAGAGTAAAATTAAAGCTTTAAAAGATTAAACTAAATTGACAAGTTAAAAATAAATATTTGAAAACTTAAAGGCAAAATTAGAAAAATACTAGAACACTTAATAAATATAGAACTTGGAAACTTTGTAAAAACGAGAAATTCAAACCATCGGAAAACCAAATTGAAATCTGATCGGAATATTTGGTCGGAAAGTGCAATCGGAATGTTGGAAACAAGCCCCAATCGGAATGTCTTAGAAATAATGCCAATCGGAATAACTAGAAACAATGTCAATCGGAATATGTCACAAAACTAAACCAATTGGAATAATGTTTTCTTCAATATTTACCCGGTTGACTCTGAAAACACAATAAACACAAAAACCACGCATAATTCCAAACAAATGATATTAAATACGTGTTTTGGTCTTGTTTTAGCCAGAAATAAGTGGTAAAAGGATGGGTGTTTTCACACCTATCAAATGCCCTACACTTAACCATTGCCATGCCCTCATGCAATGCTTAGTGATAAAGCAATTTTACACTTTTCTCATAATCAATCAACCTTGGCCTTATTAACATTCTACTAAACAAAAATTAAAGTACTAAGAGAAATTAAAACTTTTAAAGTAATCAAAAAGATAGAAAACCATTTTCACTTGAAAATAGCTATATGGAAATAACTTGCAAAGAGATCAATGATTTACATCAGGGCTTCGGTGCTGCGAAGATTCATCACCCTCAAGTTTCACGTTCCCCAAACTAAGCTTAAAAACGAGATCATTGTTATTATAAGTTAGCAAATCAAAAACTTACACACATGGCTTAATTAAATACTTAAACTCCCTTATTCCTAGGTGTATCTCTTATATTTTATTTTTGTCTTAGAATGATCATGAAGATGCATTTTAGGACTTATTTCGATAGTTTATTTAGGCTGAAAGCAAAGTAGGACGATTTGATCAATAGTTAGCTAAAGGACAAAATCTCTTAAAACTGCTTCTCAGGATATCAAAAAGTTCATATCTTGGCATAACTTGGTTCACGATTTGAGACCTTTCTCGGGCCGATATTTGGCATGTACTTCATACTTCATATCTTGAGAGACGTTCTTGAGATAATGGTCTTCTCTTCGTTAATAGAGTTTCTTTACTTGGAGACTTTTGAGGGGTACTCCAACTTTGTTGACCACGACTTCATGATTATTTCTTCAATCTCTAATTGGGATATTGAGATACAACGATCTGCCTCCTTTTCGGACTTGGATCTATTTATCCTCATACCTTGTTAGGGTCTTTTCGGATAGACTTCTCCATGATCTTTATGGGAGTTGATTGCTTTTCGTCGTGAGTCTTGATCCTTCATATTGATTTTGGGAATAATGCTTTTCACATCACTTTGGATCTTTAGCAATAAAATGGACTCCTCATGCCTTGTTAGGGCCTTTTCGGACTTGCCAATCTTCGCGCCCCGCTTCATAAGTTATGCCTTGGCTATGAACTCTTATCATTACCGAGCAACTTTTAAACGATCTTGGGCTAGAAGCTAAGTAACTTTTCAAATCGTACGACCTTACTTATTGCAGATAAATAATTAGCAAGTGATGGGAGAATAGGCAAATAATTACACCAAGTGAGCTTGTGCAAGAATACCGACTTATAATTGACTATATCATTTCTCGTTCTCCATAATTTAAAATCTCAAGTAATGAGACTCGTGGATGCTTAGCCTAATAAACCAATTAAGGTCTACATGGTTAAGGATACTAACTAGAATAAACTTGGATAAGTCTATTCGGGTTGAGCCAAAATAATCGCAACGGGCCTAATATGTCAAAGATTTCAAAACTAGCTACACCACTTTATTAATATTTTTGACTTAATTGCGGGATATATACATATGGAAGCAACGATAAAAATTTAAAAATTACGACTAAATGGCCAAAGTTAATAAAAAAATTTGAAAAATGTTGAAAAAGATGATTTTCCGGTTAAATGAAGGCATTTTCATTGAAAAATCCACTTAAAACTTCGATAGAAGTCCCCCCTACACTTAAGATAAATATTGTCCTCAATGTTTAAGCATGTGGGAAAAGTCTCCCCTACACTTATGACATTGTGCACGTTGGTTAAATCAAGCTAAGGGAGAGACGACTAACATGATCAATTTCAAAGGTGAGTATGAAGAAAAATGAATCACGATAGTTGAGAGATAGAACCGGATTTCGGATAACACGGGAGCACGGTTCTTCAAAGATTCCAAAAGTGCATTCATCCCTGTAATCACATCACCACACAAACACAAAGAACCTATAGAGGTCCCCCTACACTTAGGAGGTTAAAACAGAAAAGGATAGATACTCGGGTTGCCTCCCGAGGAGCGCTTGTTTTTGATAACCGAGTCACGAGCCTGACTCGACCCAAAATTAGTTCATGGGAAACATGGTGAGGGATGGAATCATCTCGTGAGAGATGTCCTCACCAAAGTACAACTTCACTCGTTGGCCATTCACCTTGAAATTAGGTCCATTAGGTTGAGCGAGCTCGAGAGTACCATATGGAAAAATTTGGGCAATGGTGAATGGGTCGGACAAAGATTTTCAACCGAGAGTTAAAGAGTAAAACTTTGTCTCCAACTTGGAACTCTCGGTTTTTTAATCTTAGTGTCGTGAATGAGCTTAGTCTTTTCCTTATAGATCAAAGAATTTTCATAAGCCTCATTACGGAGTTCATTCAGCTCATTTAGTTGGATCTTGCGTAGGTCACCGGCTTTGTTGATATTAAAATTAGCCCACTTCAAGGCCCAGTAAGCCTTGTGCTCCAACTCAATGGGGAGGTGGCATGCTTTCCCGTACACGAGACGATATGGTGTACAACCAATCGGAGTCTTGTATGCGGTACGGAAAGCCCACAGAGCATCATCAAGTTTATCAGCCCATGAGGCACGATGCTCTCCCACGGTTCTTTCAAAAATTCGCTTTAATCCTCGGTTAGAGATTTCAGCCTGGCCATTAGTTTGTGGGTGGTATGCGGTGGAAAGACGATGATTTACACCATACTTAGCCATGACTCTTGCAAATTGGTCATTGCAAAAATGAGTCCCGCGATCACTAATAATGGCACGAGGCACACCGAATCTAGCGAATAGCGACTTCAAAAAGTTACAAACCACCCTTGCGTCATTAGTGGGTAAAGCTTTGGCTTCAACCCATTTTGAGACGTAGTCAACGACTACAAGGATGTATTTGTTTCCTTTAGAGGAAGGGAATGGCCCCATAAAGTCGATACCCCAAACGTCAAAGATTTCACATTCTTGAATGAAATTCTGAGGCATCTCGTCTTTATGTGTGATCTTGCCTTGTTTTTGGAAAGAATCACAACGTTTAACCACCTCGTGAGCGTCACGATAGATGGTGGGCCAATAAAATCCCGAGTCAAACACTTTTTTGGCGGTGTAGTTGGGACCAAAGTGACCACCGGTGGGTCCTTTGTGGCAAGCGTCAAGGATTTCTAAAGCTGCCGGTCCATCAACACATCGACGAATAATCAAATCAGCACATTGTTTGAATAGATACGGGTTATCCAAAAATTAAGTCTTAATGTCTTTGAAGAACTTTTTCTTTTGTTGGGATGTTAACCCGTCAACGAGAATTCCACCCGCCAAGTAGTTTGCAATGTCCGCAAACCACGGGGTTTCATCAGAAGTCGAGTTGATAGACTTTAAGGTCTCCAGGGGAAAAGAATCATTGATCTCTTTGTTCGGATGATCCCCCTGGTAAGGATCCTCAAGTCTACTGAGATGATCCGCGGCTAGGTTTTCAGCTCACTTCTTATCACGAATTTCGATTTTAAATTCTTGAAGTAGCAAAACCCAGCGAAGAAGTCTTGGTTTGGAATCTTGCTTAGTTAACAAGTACTTCAACATGGAATGATCGGTGTAAACGATTGTGGTAGAAAGGACAAGATAGGGGCGGAACTTTTCAAAAGCATAGACAACAGCTAAAAGCTCTTTTTCGGTTGTCGTGTAATGCAATTGAGGCCCTGTCATTGTCTTGCTAGCGTAATGGATCGGTTGGAAGTGTTTGTTCACTCTTTGGCCCAAAACCGCTCCAATAGCAAAGTCGCTAGCATCGCACATCAACTCAAAGGGAAGCTCCCAATTTGGGGTAACCAAGACCGGTGCCTTAGTTAGCTTATCCTTAAGCAAGTTGAAGGCTTCAAGATACTCTGTGGAAAAGATAAAAGGAGTATCTTTCTCCAAGAGGTGGGTCATCGGGCGAGCGATTTTAGAAAAATCTTTGATGAATCGACGGTAGAAGCCCGCATGATCCAGGAAACTTCTCACACCCTTCACGGTTGAAGGTGGAGGCAACTTAGAAATAACATCGACTTTAGCACAGTCTACTTCAAGACCGGCTTTGGAGATTTTGTGTCCTAGCAAGATGCCCTCTTTTACCATGAAATGGCATTTTTCCCAATTAAGAACAAGGCGAGTGTCTTCACACCGCTTAAGCATACGTTCTAAATTGGCAAGGCAAGCAGAGAATGAATCACCATAAACCGAGAAATCATCCATGAATACTTCCATAGTTTCTTCAACCATGTCATGGAAGATAGCCATCATACACCTTTAGAACGTCCCAAGAGCATTGCATAAACCAAAAGGCATACGTTTGTAAGCAAATGTTCCATAGGGACAAGTGAATGTGGTATTTTCTTGGTCTTTGGGATCGATGGGAATTTGAAAATACCCGGAGAAACCGTCTAAGAAGCAGTAATATTCATTACCAGCGAGAGGCTCGAGCATTTGATCCATGAAAGGAAGAGGAAAGTGATATTTTCTCGTGGCATCATTGAGTTTGCGATAGTCGATACAAACTCTCCACCCAGTAACGAGACGAGTAGGAATCAACTCGTTGTGTTCATTGGGAACAACGGTTATTCCGCCCTTCTTGGGCACACAATGGACGGGACTTACCCACGGCGAATCCAAAATAGGGTAAATCAAGCCGACATCAAGACGTTTGATAACCTCTTGTTTGATGATGTCATGAATGTGAGGATTAACCCTTCTTTGGCTCTGGATTGCGGGTTTGAAGTCATCTTCCACGAGAATCTTGTGAGTACAAAAGTTCGGATCAATTCCGCGGATATCGGAAATTTTCCAAGCAATTGCCTTCTTATGATCTTTAAGCACGGCGATGAGGCGAGATTTTTCTTCTTCTTTCAAGTCCTTCGCGATGATGACGGGCGACTTCTTCTTATCTTCAAGGAATACGTACTCGAGAAGGGGCGGCAACTCCTTAAGTTCTAAATCCGGAGGATTTTCGATGGGAGGCGTATTCAAAGTCGGAGCATCGATAGCAATAACCGTGGGAGATGGTGGAGAAATATTGTCTTCTTTGAGAAGGTTTTCAATGAGGCGAAGATCTTCATCCCAATCGGTGGGGGGCTCGTCATGGTCTAAGTTCACATCTCCCATGGTGGCTTCCAAATCTTTCCAAAGGAAATCACTTTCTCCAAATAAAGATAGTGATAAATCAATAGAGGAAACAGTCTCAACATTGGGAAGAGAGGTAGGAATACTTTTACAAGAATCTTTGAAGTGTTCTTCATAAGCCTCATCAAGAACGTCAATAAAATTAACACTCTCGTATGAATAAGGCTGTTTAGAAAGCTTTCCCATGTTGAAGACATTTTTATCGTCACCAGCTTCGACATCGATGAGAGTGCGACCGGTCCTCAAGAATGAACGACCAACAATTAATGGCACACGAGGGTCCATATCGTAGTCGACAACGACGAAATCGGCAGGAAAAGTGAATTTGTCGACTCCTACAAAAACGTCTTCGGCTATCCCCACTAGAAAAGCAACCGTACGGTTAGCTAATTCCAAAGTCATTTTGGTAGGGACTAGCTCAGGGAGAGATAATTGCTTCCAAACGCTTAATGGCATTAAGTTAATACTGGCACCTAGATCGGCTAGGGCCATGCAATTCTCTACTCCCGGGAAGTTGCACGGGATTAAGAAACGACCCGGATCATAAATCTTGGTTGGCAATTTCCTTAAGAGCACTGCAGAGCAATTCTCATTAAGTTGGGTGTTAGCAATATCAAGAAGCTTCTCCTTGTCACTAATAAGATCTTTGAACATTTTCGCATATTTGGGCATGTGAGCGAGGGCCTCAGCGAAGGAGATGTTGAAATTCAATTGTTTAAACATTTTGAGAAAGTTCGAAACCTAAATATCGTCCTTGCTTTTGAGCTTCTCTTTCCTCAACCTTGAGGGATAAGGTATATCGGAAGAAGAGGAAGGCTTTAGAATAGTAGGATCACTCACATCCTTGGGTGGAGGAGGGGTAGAAGTAAGAGGTGGAGAAATTGGGGAAGTAGAAGGTTGGGGAATAGGAGCAGGTGACTCGTTTTCCTTAGTCACAATCACCGGTGGAGGTATAGGAAGCTCGGGTTCCTTGGTACCTTTGCCACTGCGAGTGGTGATTGCTTTCATCTCCCCTGTTGGATTCGCAACAGTGTTACTCGGAAGAGTACCCGAAGAAGAGGGTTGATTACCTTGGAAGAAACTAGCCATCATATTCCTTAAGTCATTCGTTTGACTAGCCAAAGTGTTTCTCATATCAGCTCGCAGATCGTTCCTTTGTTTCACCATGTCTGGTTTCAAATTGAGCACTTCCCGCTAGAGATTGTCCACGATCACATCATTAGTCCTCATGTAGGTTCCAATATCTTGGGGTAATGCGGTGGGTTGGTTGGGAGGAGCATTGTAGGCGGGTGGTTGATAAGCAGGTTGTTGGTAAACTTGGTTGTTTCTTTGAGGTGGATATGGTTGTTTGTGAGGTGGTATGTATGGTGAACGAGGTTGTTGTTGTTGTTGAGGAGGGCGATTGAGGTTTTGCTGTTGGTTTGGGTTGTTAGGAGGAAAACCGGGCGGTGAGAGAAAGTTGTTCGAGCGGTAGCTAAGCAAGTTGCGGTCACCTTGAGGACGAGCTTGATAAGCGGCCGGAGGATAGGTACTGTATGCTGCATTCACATTCTTAGAAGGATAGTCTTGGGTGGCGGTACAAGTGGTGTAAGAGTGAGGACCACCGCATATTTCACATGGTTGGCTGACAGCATTGACTTGAGCGTTTTTAGCGTTGATGCTGTTGGTGTTGCTGGCGGTTTGGGCGGCAAGCGATTCAAGAAGCGTAGTAATTTTGTCAAGTCGCTTGTCGCTGTCACTAGTACTAGCACTAGCGGCATTGCTCCGAACACTCTTGGTTTACACACGAGACTTATTTTAAATAATATCCCAAGCGGCATTGGAAGTCTTAACCAAAATATTACCCCCCGAGGCACTATTTAGTGAATCTTGGTCATTCATGCTTAAACCATTGTAAAAAGTATTAATTTGGTGCACTTTGGTAAAACCATGTTGTGGGCATTTTCTTAAAAGGTATTTAAAACGGTCCCAAGATTCACTAAAAGACTCATCGTACTTTTGTTCAAATAATAATTTCATTCCGCAAAGCGGTAGTACGAGAGGGTGGGAAAAAGTAATTGATAAATTTGGTCTCCAAATCCGTCAACGTAAGAATACTTTGTGGCGGTTCCTTTGCAATCCAATGCCGGGCTTGTCCCTCTAGGGAGAAAGGAAAAAGTTGTAAACGGATTACCTCTTGTGGAACACCATTGAATTTGACCGTATTCGTGAGTTGAAGGAATCTCTTGATGTGGTCATGTGGATCATCAATGGTACGCCCCAAGAATGGTTGAGCAGAGACCATCTGGATAAAGCCGGATTTGAGCTCAAAGTTGTTGGCTGCAATCGCGGGTATGACAATTGGATCATTGTTGCCCTCCACATGTGCTTGTAACAGTTCAATCATAGGGCGATTGTCCGGTAAAGGTTCATTGTTGTTGTTATTATTGTTGTTGAGAGGTGGGTTTTTAATGTTATTGTTTTGAGGCGGATTGTTGTTGTTGTTTTGTACACCGGCCATGTTTAAGTCTTCGAGAGGCTCGGGCTCTTGATAAGAAGTTGATCGTGTACGCATGCACCTGCAAAAGAACTAACAAAGCAAGCAAGAAATATTTTTGGTTTTTATGGTTTTTTTAGTTTTTTTTTTGTATTTTTTAAAATTTTATATTTTTTAGGGTTTTTGAAATTTTTTATGAAAAAGTAACGTTCACGGTGAACGGATCCCAAAATCCAAGTTCTCACAAAAACTGTTAATCTTAACGAGAAGAGCCGGCAGCGGCGCCATTTGATACACTTGTTTTCATTGGGTTCAGATTAGTTCTCGGTATCTTCTCGAATTGATCACGGTTCAAAGTGGAATAGTTGTTCTTGGTTAATAAAAAGGTGTTGGTTTGTTTATCTAATTTAAACTAATAACAAATAAGTAAGTGTCGAAGAGTAAAATTAAAGCTTTAAAAGATTAAACTAAATTGACAAGTTAAAAATAAATGTTTGAAAACTTAAAGGCAAAATTAGAAAAATACTAGAACACTTAATAAATATAGAACTTGGAAACTTTGTAAAAACGAGAAATTCAAACCATCGGAAAATCAAATTGAAATCTGATCGGAATATTTGGTCGGAAAGTGCAATCGGAATGTTGGAAACAAGCCCCAATCGGAATGTCTTAGAAATAATGCCAATCGGAATAACTAGAAACAATGTCAATCGGAATATGTCACAAAACTAAACCAATTGGAATAATGTGGCTGATCGGAATGTAGAAAAGAGTACTGATCGGAATGTGGGAAAGGAATTCAAATCGGAATAATCTAAAACAAGTATAATCGGATGTTTAATAAAAGACCCAGATCGGAATAACCAACAAGGCCCCGTCAGAATAATAAACCCTATTCGGATCAAAGGTGATCGGAATATAGAGATGCAAATCGGAAAGAACCAAAACCCTTTTCCAATCAGACGATCGGAATAAAGGTGGTGTAATCGGAATACCAAATCGGAAAAGGGTTTACCTTTTCCGATTACCCTCTTTGATCTGAAAGTTAAGCTAAGGCAATAAGCTATTTTGATAAGCTATCCACCAAAACTAGTACGAATCTATAAAGAAACGGATTAACTAAACACAAATATCAACTTATCCAAACCTAAAATAATCAATCTTATAAATCAAACATAAAAAAGATGAAATTTTTAAGAAAACTTTTTTTAAAAAGTAAATAAGCTAAAGTTACAAATAAGCCAATAAGCACAAAGATCTTAAAGCTTATTCGTATGAAAACTCAAGGAAACATAAAAAGATTAACTTTTTAAGCACGAAAACATTGATGAACAACACGGATCATAAGTAATTCGCACCAAAAGTGAACCAAAATCAAAGAAAGGTAGAAAGAGATGAAAGATTAAAAGCTTAAACTTAAACTTGATTAATGAAATCAACAATACAAAGGTTTAATCTTGAAAGATTAAAAGAAAGAAAGATGAAAACTTAGTGAGAGAAAGTTTAGAACTTTCTCTCTCTAAAACTAGAAAGAAAAGTGAAAAAATAAAAACTAAAACTAACTACTAACTCCAAAATTGTGAAGTGAAATCCTATTTATAGGCGTGTGCTTGTGGGCTTGTGAATGGGCTTTGTTTTTGGGCTTCTTTTCTTCTTTCTTCTTTAGTCTTTACGTTTCTTTAAATAAACGTTTCCGACTTTGGATTTTGAGAAGTGTCGGTGAATAATTCCAACTCGTCTTATAATCTTTTGTTTAATAGACTCCAGTTCTTCGACATATATGAATCTTCCATCTTTGGCACTTTTCTTCGATAAATCTTCAAATAGGCACAATGACTTCAAATCTTTTGCATCTCTTGGACAATAGACTTCGTCTTGAGTCTTTTTCTTCGATAAAACCCGTGCAATCCCATGTTTTCTTCAATATTCACCCGGTTGACTCTGAAAACACAATAAACACAAAAACCACGCATAATTCCAAACAAATGATATTAAATACGTGTTTTGGTCTTGTTTTAGCCAGAAATAAGTGGTAAAAGGATGGGTGTTTTCACACCTATCATCTACCTCAATCCCCGCTTTCGAAACCTTGTGCCCTAAGACGATTCCACTTTTAACCATAAAATGGCACTTTTCCTAATTAAGCACAAGGTTGGTTTCCTCACAACTCTTCAACATTCTCTCAAGATTTGACAAACACGAAGTAAACGAACTACCAAAAACAGAAAAGTCATCCATGAAGACTTCCATCGTCTTCTCGATCATGTCATGAAAAATAGCCATCATGCACCTTTGAAAGGTTCCCGGTGCATTGCAAAGTCCGAATGGCATTCTACGATAGGAAAACGTTCCATATAGACACGTAAACGTAGTTTTTTCTTGATCACGAGGATCGATGGGGATTTGGAAGTAACCGAAAAAACCATCTAAAAAGCAATAGAAATCGTTTCCCGTAAGACGCTCCAACATTTGATCCATGAAGGGCAAGGTAAAATGGTCTTTTCGAGTGGCTTCATTCAACTTACGATAGTCAATGCACGCTCTCCACCCGGTCACGAGTCTAGTTGGAATTAACTCGTTGGCATCATTTGGCACAACGGTCATTCCTCTCTTCTTAGGGACACAATGAATAGGACTCACCCAAGGACTATCAGAAATAGGGTAAATCATTCCCGCGTCAAGGAGTTTTAGGACTTCCTTTTTGATGACGTCGTGAATTTTGGGGTTCACCCTCCTTTAACATTGGATTGCGGGCTTGTAATCCTCCTCCATTAAGATTTTGTGGGTACAAAATTTGGGATCGATCCCCTTAATGTCGGATAACTTCCACGCAATTGCCCCTTTGTGATCCTTTAGAACATCAACAAGTGCGATTTTTTCATCATTTGAAAGTTCTTTCGAAATAATAACCGGCAACTTGTCGTCCTCCTTCAAAAAGACATATTCGAGATGAGGAGGTAAATCTTTCAACTCGAGGATAGGTGGTTCCTCAATTGAAGATTTGGACTCGATACTCATAACCTCCTCGAGTGGAGGAAATGGGAAATCGTTAAGAAAATCCTTGATAATCGAGAAGTCCTCATCATTGTCGAGGTCTTCGTCACAAGTACGTGGAACATAGAATTCTTCCAACGTAAAACGACCACCTTCAAATGGAGTGAAGGTTGGTGTCGAGTTATCAAGAATGGGATCTAACATAGTGGGATTGCCACTATTTTCATCATCACCAAAACCTAAAAATTCTTGTGAAAATTCCTCGCAAACAACGTCAATCATATCAACGAGGTTTATGGTTGCAACAGAATAAACATGAGAAATTTAAGAATTTTTAGTCGCGTTTATAACAAGTTCCTCGTCGTTGAAACGTAAGGTGATCTTTCTAGCATGAACATCAATTAAAGCCATAGACGTATCTAAAAACGAACGACCTAAAATGAGAGGAACTTGAGGATCCGTGGGAATATCGACAACGATAAAGTCTACCAGATAATAGAACTTTCCCACTTTCACAAAAACGTCTTCCGCCAATCCACATGCGGGAATCGTGGAATGGTCGACCAACTCGATAGACATTAGTGAAGGAGTAAGATTAGGAAGATTGAGCGACTTGAAGATTGCAAGTGGCATCAAGTTAATACTAGCACCAAGATCGGCCAAGGCATAGCATTCTTCCATATCTTGGATTGCACAAGGAATCAAGAATTTACCGGGATCACCGACTTTTTGAGGTATGCGATTAAGATAAATCGATGAACAACTAGACAATTGTTGCAATTTCTCCTTGTTGTTCAACATACTCTTAAAGTTGGCGGCAAATCTAAGCATCATGACCAAAGCATCGGCGAAACTCACATTAAAATGAACGTCACGAAACATTTTCATAAAAAGCTCAAATTGATAATTATCGCGCTCTTGACGTTTCTCCTTTCTAAGTCTCGATGGATAGGGCAAAGGTGGTGTGGGTTGAGGCATAGGAATAGCCTTTGGAATCTTGGGTTCCAAATGTGGTAATGGGTCAACCGTAGGTGTGGCATGAGCGGTACTTCATGGGATTGGGACATGCTCCTTTTCGACCACCACCTCGGGTTCTTCCTCAATTGATTCCTCCGTAGGAGCAATTGGTTGAGGAGTCGGTTCCTTAAGTGTCTTACCACTATGTGTGGTAATCACTTTCATCTCTCCCTTAGGGTTCGATATGGTGTTACTAGGAAGACTACTCGAAGACGGTTTGCACATAATAGCCTCAAACATAGATGAAATTTTGTCCTCAAACATGGATTGCCTCTTCTCGGCCTTAATCATCTCTTGTTTTATTTCATGTTGCCCTTATTCCATTTTTTGTTGGTTTTGTTATAACCTAGTTACATTTCATTCCATTTTGTTTGTATGGATTTTAAGCTCATTTGCTAACTCGTTTTTCAACTCCTTCTTCAAGTCGTTCTTAAACTCGGATCTTAGGCTAATGATTTATCTTTGAATGTTGTCAAACCTAGCATCGTTTCCATTAACGTATTCAACAAATTCATTTGGAAGATCTTTCAAAGTTTGCAAACCCTTGTTGTTGTTTTGAAAATCATTATTTTGATTTTTGTTTGAAACTTGATTATTAGCCCCTTGATTCCCATAGTTTCCTTTGTAATTGTTTCTAAAACCAACTTGATTGTTTCGATAGTTGTTTTTAGCATTTTGATTTGGAGCAAAACCCGGTGGAGTCAATTGATTAGAGCGGGTAACTTGACCGTTTTGGTTGTAAGTTCCTGTGGCCGCGTAGGCACTCGAAGTGTTACCACCGTTGGTAATGCACTCGGAGAAATCATGACCTCCACCACAATACATACATGAAACCTCAACCGCTTTAGCCGTAGCGGGAGCACTTTGTTCTCCAACTTTGAATTCAATCAAAAGTCCTTTAAGCTTATCAAAGATTTTGTTTTCCAAGTTCGCCTCAATTTGGCAAGCATCGATGGTATTAGACAAAGAAGGTGAAGCCGAAGACGAAGCCTTACGAACACTCGATGTGTTAAGAGGACTATACACCTTAGATATATTCTCAATTATCAACAACGCTTCCTCAACCGTTTTACACAAAAAATTACCACCCGCGGCGGCATTAAGATAATCCCTTTCATGATCATTAAGTCCATTGTAAAACGTGTCAATTTGATGCAAGTCGGAAAAACCGTAATGAGGACACTCATGTAATTTCCTTAAGCCTATTCCAAGCCGTTGAAAAACTCTCATTAAATTCTTGTGAAAATTTTGAAATCTTGTTGTTCAAATGCGTAGTCTTAGAGGGCAGGGAAAAATTGGTTCACAAACTTAGAAACTAGATCCTTCCATGTCAATATAGAATTGGGTGGCTCTTTCTCTAACCAAATTTTAGCGGGCCCCGCTAAGGAATACGGAAAAAGCATCATCTTAATCGAGTCATTAGCAACATCCTTATATTTGCAAGTGGCGGTAAGACGATTGAATTGGCGGATATGGTTGTGTGGGTTGTCCTTTTCATCACCACGGAATTTGTTGTTTTGGATCATCGACAACAAACCCGTTTTCACTTCAAAATTCTCCGCAAGGATAGCGGGAATCACAGTAGCCTCTCCATAACCCTCGGTGGGTGCTTGAAGTAACTCCATCATAGTACGATTCGCCATGGTTGGTTCCTCTCTTACAATAGGTTCGTCAATAAGAGACTCTTCACAAGAAAGATTAGGAGTAGGTGTTGACTCCTTTCGGTTTTTTCGTTTACGTGCACGTCTTGCTTGGTTGCGAGTTTGCATAAACGTCACGTACAATGAGGGGATGAGCAAAGAAGATTCTTTTTGGTGTTTTGTATTTTTCCAATTTTTTGTGGTTTTTGATTGTTTTTACTTTTTTTGGATTTTTGTGATTGTATTAAGTAGACAAAAATCTACAAATCTCCTCCTTAATCAGATCTCTTGATTAAAGAAACCTCAAGGAATGAAAACAATCACGTGAAGTGAACGCCTTCGATGACTTTAGAACGTTGGTGGAACACCAAAACGTTCAAGAGGGTTTAATCAAATGAAACCAAGAAAGTATATATGATACTTAATAATACTTTGGGCGACAAAACCCTCGATTAGCTTTCAATCTCAAAATACTCACAAGCAAGCGGGGAAACGAGGCGGCGCGAAGCACTTAAGAGCCTTTTTCCTTAGGGTATATTTTATAATACCCGCCTTATACCCACCTTATAGTTTGTATTTTTCAAAATCGAGCTTCACGAAAGTATTTATCTATTTTTGCCTTTGATTTCTTGTTTGGGATTCGAATACAATGATTGAGTAATGACCTCCCAATCAAGGTTGTGTTTTCACACTTTTGGAGTACTTGTGAATTTACTGTTCTACGTATACAATATATTAATAATATTCACACAAAAAACGGAAAACCGATAATACGTATTAGTAGAGTGCTACTAATACAAATAGATATTATGGCTATATATAAAAACAAAAATTGCCAAATCAAAACACAACACGCCTCCCCGGTAGCGGCGCCAAAATGATGTTGGTGTAAAATACATCTTTTAGGAAAAAGAGCGTAATTAGGGCAAGTATTAACAAGTAGTTTAGGAAAACCACAAGTTATGACCCAAAGTGGGGATCGTTCTCAAGGAGGCTTGGCGTGTTTGTTAAGAGATGATTAACTTTGTGATTATATTTATGATGAAAGAAAATAGAAAGGAGATTAGAAGAGAATGACGATTACGATGACGGATTAAACTAAGACGATTAGTCGTACACGTAAAACCGTAAAAAGTAGCAAAATTAAAATTTACCCTAATAATTCCTAGAAAATTGCAATAAATCCTAAATAATGTAATTAGAGTTTAAAAAATCAAAAATCACTCAAACCATTTATTTAATTAAATAATAAATTTTTTAATGCTAATTAAAGCCCAAAAAATAAAATTAATTATTAAAAAGCCCAAAATGAGATTTTTTCAATTGTAAACCTCTAAAATGACTTAACTTAATTTAAAACTATTTTTGAAAATTTTAAAATTAATAAAAACTATTTAAAAACAATTAAAAACTATTTAAACTTAAAATAATTCTAAAAATTAATCTAATGACAATAAAAATATCTAAAAATTGTAAAATTCCTAACTTAATGTATTTAACCTAAGAAAAATATAAAAACTTGAAAAATCTAAATTTTAATTTTTAATAATAAAATAATAATAAAATAATATTAAAAATCCAAAAATTATAAAAAATTCTAAAAAGTTGCAAACTAGCTTATTTTAACCTAATAAACACAGAAATGAAGTTGAAATTACAAAATACCCCTATTGGGCCTAGAAATGGGCTAAAAGACAAAACAGTCCCTTAATGGGCTTAATTTGGGCCCAATAAGAAAAAGTCAACCATATAAGCCCAAAAGCTCGTATCTGACTCAAAATTTGATTTTAAAGACAAAAATCTGAAGGCCCAAAAGCTGAAAAGGTGTATAAGCTAGCTTATTTCAAAGCAGCTTATTCTTAATGGGCTTTTTGGCCCATTAAGCTATAAGTTGATGCCATAAGCTCAAATTAGACACACAAGCTTCTTTTGAGTTACTTAAGAGACCTGTAAAAAGAAAATTGGAAAAAGCACAAGGAATAAGCCTGAATAAGCAATAAGCTATCTTCACAAAACGATAAAATAGTCGTTTTCGAGTTATAGGCCACCCCAAGAGCTGATTCAACTTTCAAAAGATTTTAAATGACTTAGATAAGCTTAATCAACAAAAAGTTTTTCAATAAGCACACTCAATAAGCTGGAATAAGCAGATAAGCACTTAATTTAAAGTCAACTTTATGAGTTTTCTAGAAAAAAGTCAAAGCCAAGGTCTGATAAGCTCCAGTTCAAACAAATGGGTCAAATGAGGAAGATTGATCACAAAAAATAAGTTGTTGCAGGTCTGGATAAGCCAATTTGGCTTATTAATAAGCTGCATCAAAATTAACACTAGCAGGGGCTAGTTTTGGGTGTTGAGTAGTGGGAACTTTTCCCACTACTTGACTTTCTAGACTATTTTTCTTTAGTAACTGTTTTGTGGATTCAAGTTTCACAAAGGCACCCAAATGATTAGTTAATCATAAGGAGTCAATAGAAATCACAAAATCACAATCACAATCAGCCAATTAGCACAATTAATTCAAAAGATCACCAGATCAGTCACAGACATGAACAATAAGCAGATTTCACTCAATAAGCAGTTTTAGCAAAAATTAGCCAACCAAATTGCACCAAATGCACACACAAGCTTTCATAAATTTAAATGAACAGATTTAAACAGGTTTCATGCAATGGTTCAAGGTCTAGATCAAGATTCAAGCACCAAAAAGTTACTGATGAACACTAGCAGGCAGTTATGAACACTTTGCTGATATACTTGACCAACAAGCCAAATTCAAACACTCAAATCTTCAAACCAGGTTATATAAACTATGATTAAACACCTTTTATCCCTAAACATGCATATACTCTAGGTATTTCCAAAATTTTAGGTCAAAAATAGTCAAATCAAGTTAGATATAGCACAATGTTTAATTCAAGGTTTAAAAGCCAATAACTTGCAGAACTAGCACACAACCAAGTGAATAACAGATACCAACTCAAACAAGGCACTTCCAATAACACAATACCAAACTATGATTCAAAACAGGTTAACCCAAACACCTTTTTATATTTTCAAATCAAGATTTTCAAATCAAAAGTATGATTTAGGTTAGCACATGCATTCATAAACATCAAAACATCAAACATGAACAGATTCAACAAGATTTGGAGCCCAAGAACAACACATACACAAGTAGAACTCAAATATCACAAATATCCAAATTTTTATCAGATTTTGGGATTAAGGGTTCAAACCTCATGGATGTACATCCACACCCACGTATGTTTGAGCTTATGTGCTAGCAAGAACAAGCACAAGCTTCCAATATCAAGCTACTAAGATGGAACAAAGTTAAAAGTAAAAATATCAAAATCAGAAAAAGAGGTAAACTTGATTAATGCAACCTTTGTTCCCCACACTTGATTATCCCCAAGTTATAAGCCTCACAACACCTTGATATCACAATATCAGGGTGCTATGTGTTGTTCCCTATTGATCGTTAGACTCAATGGTTATGAACCATTATATCTAGGTTGATCATCGTTCATATGATAACATAGCGGAAAAGAACAATGATCATGAACAAGGTGTTTAGGCACAATAACATGAATTAAAACAAATGGGTTGCTCATTATATTAATAACAAACAACCACTAGACGTGTATACATTGAATCCCACGTCTAGTGCGACACACACTTTAGGTTTACATTGTGAATGAATGATAATATTAAACCTACGTCCTATGTTTTCTTTATATACTAGAAAACATAGCTTACAAAGAAAGCTAAAGTAATAAAAAGACTCCAACGGCTTGTTGTATTTAACTTTGGCAAAAGTAGTCCTTGTCTTCTTATTTTGTTGTGTTTTGACTTATCAACTCAATAATTCGACCCAACAATCTTCCCCTAGTTGATGATGTCAAAACACTCCTCTTAAGCATGAATCCTTTGTATGTAGTACATGATCTCCAAGAAGCTTCCCCTTAAGTATAGCACATATTCTTCCCCTTTTTGACACATCAATAGGGAATATGTGAAAGTATGCAATCTTGTAGATTCTCCAAAAGTAGGCTCTGTGTAATGATCCTGAAGAAAAATAACTTTAATATTTTTGATGTAGAAGTAAAATATCCCAACCTTGTGTTCCATGTCTTGTACTATCCACATGACTAAGAACTTATATCAGACCAATTATAAGTAGACCTCGATCCCTTGTCAATATTCTCATCCTATGTGAGACACTGAGCACGATAATGTAACTCCTTCAAGTGTTATGACAAGTCTTCATCACTATCCATGTAAGCACGAACAAGTTACCTTTAAAGTCAGTGGCTGGAAGTCCACGGCTTTAAGATATGATAGAACACAAACTCGTGAAAATCTTCTTCAATCATCAAAACTTACCATAAGAATTCTTCCCCTTAAGTCAACACCTCTTCATGAAGAAACTTAATCTTCATATCATATGTAAAAGAGATAAGACGGATAACTCTTTTACAAGGCTACCCTGATTACATAATCAAATCCAATAAATTACCTCACGAATTGTTGCTAACTCGCATTAAAATCATTAATCCCCTTCAAAATATCCGAGCCATAAATATCAACTTGATATTCTGAATTATAACGGAGATTCCATGTACCTTTGTGTGTAAATAACTCCTTTTTGTGTGCTTAAAATGTCCAATTTTCTCAAACAGCAGCTATCCATGTGTCGTCCAATATCCTTCTCTGTCCAATATTTTTACCAAATGTATTGTCCGATATCGGACAATACCTATCAGTGCTTGGAATAGCATATATCGGACAACACTGTCAACTGTCAGCGTTGACTTATTCCTTTGTCAGCGTCAAACGTACTTCTGTCAGCGTCTATGCAATACTTGTCAGCGTCTAAATCAAACACTGATGCTATTTGTGGCCACTTCCCATCTGTCTTTGAGGATAACAATAATAATAACAATAACTTGTATAAATTAAGCCCAAATTTATATGCAGCCCATAAGAAACTCATGGTACTGTGATAAATCTCGTTATTACCTCAAAATATATCCTAGGTCCAGACTTAAAAGAACTCCAATATTAACGTGGAAGTAATATAACTACTTCCATATTACTCCCTTAAATCACGCATAGAATATATGATAACCATTCCTGATATTGTTCCCAAAATAAAGTATATCACCCATTGTGAAAACTTCTGAGTACTTCCAATAAAATAGGAAACATAGGATCTGAATAATTAACAGCCATAAGTCTCGAATCACATTTAATCTCCATGCATAAAATAATGCCTATAAATCAGGGATGCAAGCTGTTTATACGCAGAACATATATGACTTCCATAATAAACTTGAAGACTTACGGGAATAGTTTCATTATAGAACCTGGGACCACACATTGCTAGATTAGCTGTATCGTATGAAAACACATCCTTCACGTGATCCAATACGTCTGATGTCTTGAGAGTCCATACGAACCAAACTTTCAGTAAGTGAATATCTTCACTTTATGCAGACATCCGTATATACTCCTTTTTCAACATCGTAACCATAACTGTATCATCCAATCAGAATTCACTCATCATGTGAACACAAATATTGATCCACCAATAGACAAGCTCATATCGTATGAACAGAATCTGGACCAAGTTAAATAATGTTTCTGTTCATTCTTCGTGTAAACACAAGTGATTTAAACCAATCAGAATCCTCGTACCATGTGAACAAAATTGATAAGTGAACATATAAACAATCGTGTGAACACAATGGTACTTTTGCGTTTGCTTTTGGCACGTCCCTTTCTTCTTTGTAAATCATGGATCTAGGGTTTTCCTCAAACCCTAAAATCGAATATTAAATCACACAGTAACTTTTTCTTGGCAGCCATATGTCTTGATTCAGCAATAAGAAGATCAGTAACAATCATAGATTTAAAGTTTGCTTAGAATTTTTACAAATTCTAGACGTAACTTTGAATCTTTTAGTTTTGCTAGGGTTCATCATTGATCAATAGATTAACTCACCAAAGCTAGCAAAACAGCATTACGAACAAGTAAACATCTTCCTTTTTCTGTTTAAAGTCGTCCTAGGGTTTTTGGAAAACCCTAGTTCAAGATTTAAGGCAAACCAGAAAATTTGAAAATCACTCATCAGCCAACTTTGACGCTTAATAACTTTTGCCTGGGGATAAAACTCGACAATCCCTCCGGTGGATGTTTAGATCTATGTATGTAGAACACACATAAAAAATTTCGTGACGATCCAACGGTTCAATCAAAAGTTATGACCTTCTGAATACTGCTGCGCACACAAAAACGTCCAGAAAAACTCAATACGAATTTTTCTTCTTCACCATACACGAACACCTCGTCGGACCTAGATATCAAGAGCCTTAGGCTCTGATACCAATTGTTGTTCCCTATTGATCGTTAGACTCAATGGTTATGAACCATTATATCTAGGTTGATCATCATTCATATGATAACATAGCGGAAAAGAACAATGATCATGAACAAGGTGTTTAGGCACAATAACATGAATTAAAACAAATGGGTTGCTCATTATATTAATAACAAACAACCACTAGACGTGTATACATTGAATCCCACGTCTAGTGCGACACACACTTTAGGTTTACATTGTGAATGAATGATAATATTAAACCTACGTCCTATGTTTTCTTTATATACTAGAAAACATAGCTTACAAAGAAAGCTAAAGTAATAAAAAGACTCCAACGGCTTGTTGTATTTAACTTTGGCAAAAGTAGTCCTTGTCTTCTTATTTTGTTGTGTTTTGACTTATCAACTCAATAATTCGACCCAACACTATGATCAACTTATAGCCCAAAAATTCCAAGGTTTGAACAAGACTTAGCAAAATATCAAGATTTAAGGAAAATATGCAAACTTTTGCACACTCCTTTGAAAACAGGTTTTAGGATTCAAGATTAGTGAACATGTAACATTAACAAATAGATAATAAGGTTGGCACTTGACTTTTCTTCACCAAATTCAAACACATTTCATTACTTGAATATGAGATTTACAGAATTGTGAACTACGAAAATTCAAGTGCAAAATCTAAATGACTAAGTGCTAAGCCTTTTATAGGCTACAAGGAATGACTAGAAAACCTAAAAACGTGAACCCTAATGCAGTAGAAGTCCCAAAATGCCCCTTGTGAAGTTTGAATTGTTGAGAATCATGTGACTTGTTCTTGGCGTTTTGTAGTTGTTGGCATAGTACAATTGCATCCATGGCTTAAAGTAAGCTTAAAAAGTAAGCTTCAATGCTGGGCGTTGGATGACTGGTGGAGTTTTGGCAGTATCTTCAACCTTGGTGCAGGGAATCTAATGTGGGTCTATTGAGTGATGAGGTGGCCAGTTTAAAGGTTGGGTTATGATTAAGACAAGCTTAATCATTAATCTGGAGGTTTTTGTGGCTTAATTACAAGAGGATTAAGAAAACCCAATCTTGTTCATACGATAAACAGTGTAGGTTTTGATTTGTTTTTGGGTTTAAACTTTGTGTTAAGCGCCATTTTTACTAATCTGTTAGGATTAGTTAAATAAAAAGGTGAATGGGATGTGAGGTGGAGGGATGGAGAGATCTGATTGGTTTAGGGGGTGAGTGGGACAGGTGTCAAGCTCCTATTAGTCTAGGTAAGGTTGAATGTCGGCCAATATTAACCCTCATTCTTTCCTTTTCCTTTCATTTGTAACTTTATACCCCTAAATCCGTTTTCCTTTGAAATTAAAGTTTTCATTTTCACACTTTGGCCACAAATACTTTTCCAAAGTATTTTCAGGGGTATTTCTTGCCATTTGTTGATTCTTGAAGGGCTGTTTTGGCATTTTCTTCAAAGGTAATGGTCCTGACTTGTCTTGTTGACTTCTTGGAGGACTGAATTTTTCAAATCATGATTTATGACGCACCATTTTTGCCATTTCTTCAAAGTCAAGGGTCCTTTTTGCAATTTGACATATTTAAAGGACTAAACTTGTGATTTCTTGTAACTTGAAGGCCTTCATGGTATGTTTGACTTTGATGAGGACTAATATTGACAATTTAGTTTTATTGAGGGACTAAATTTGCCATTTCTTCAAAGTGGAGGGCCCTTGACCAAATTTAGGGACCAATCTTGTAATTATGAAGATACAAGGGTTTAAAGTGTCAATTCTTCAATATTGGAGGACCCTTCTTGCATAATCTTCAAACCTTCAAGGGTTTCTCTTGGAAAATCTTCATTAGGGCTTGGTTCATTGTGCGGCTTCGTTTCCCGTGTTCGTTTTTGCATGATTCTTGTGATCTTTTGTCATTTTTTCAATATCCGTACCTAAAATACACAAGTAACAAACACAAGCATATATTTGGCCAATTTCATGATATTTTAAGCATTTAAAGCCCTTTTTGGATGATGAGACTATGTATAAAAGCAGTCTCACCAGTCTTCACCGACCGGAGGTAAAACTAATAACTAAAAAATCATTAAGTTGTAATCGTCTCGACTCGATTCGAATTGATTACAGTTAATCGTGTGACTCAGTCGTTTTTGGTGAATCCCCGGCAGCGGCGCCATTTTAATAACTGAGATTTTACTAGTTAAAAAGTTCTTGAATTGGTCTAATCGAATTGATCACGGATTAAATGTGTGACTCAGTTGTCTTTGGCGGATAAAATAATAGGTTGTCGTTGAGTAAAATAAAAATGCAAACTTTAATGTAAATAACAAAGTAAATAAAAGCATAAACTAATTAACACTTAAATAAAAGACTTAAACGAAATAAAGATAAAAGCTCAGAAAGATTAAACTAAAAATAAGATTTTAAAGACAATTTGGTAGATGACTAAAAATTAAAACTTTAATAAAAATAAAACTGAAAATTAAATAAAATAAATTAAAACTGAAAACTAACTTTTTCGGAAAAATTAAAATTTTCGGAATAAAGACCTAAATTCGGATAAATCAAAATTTTCGGAAAAACAAAACTATTTCGGAATAACAGAACTAATTCGGAAAAATCAATAATTTCGGAAAAAAAGGATTATTTTTGGAAAAACTCACTATTTCGAAAAACTGCCCTTTTTCGGAAAAACTCACTATTTCAGAAAAACTGCCCTTTTTGGAAAAACTACCCTTTTTTCAGAAAAATGCCCTATTTCGGAAAAAATGAAAAGAAAAGAAAATTCCGGATAAATCTTATTTCGGAAAAAAGGGGGGTATTTCGGAAAAAAAACTAATTCGGATAAACATGATATTCGGATAAAGGGCATATTTCAGAATAACTAATTCGGATAAATGGTGTGTTTTCGGATTTTTAAAACCCTTTTCCGAAGATTCATAAAAATGAAATAAACAGTAACAGATTTTCTAAAAAACATGAACGAATAAGCTATGAATAAGCTAAAACCAAATAAGCAATTAACCAAAACTTAATCTAAACAAGTTTTAAGAAAAACTAAATAAGCCACAAATCAAAAACTTTAAAAACACTTAAATCTAAAAAATAAAAATCAACTTTTTATGAAATAAACTATTAAAACACTTAATTAAAAATAAAACAAAAACACAATAAGCTATAAGATCAACAAGCTAAAACAATCAAACACATAAAAACTATAAGAACAATCAAATAACCATAACAATAAGCAAATAAGTAAAAAGATTAAACAAACAAAGAAAGGTAGGATAAGAATAATAAAAAGCTTGATTAAAGATTAAGATTCAATACACAAATTAAAGACTTACTTGAAAAGATCTTGAAAAATAAAAGACAAGTATTAAAATGACAATTAATAAAAATGGAGAACTAATTTGTCAAATTAGCTAACACCTCCTAATGACACATTAGGAGGGTATTTATAGGAGAAGGAGATGTTTATGCTTCTTTCATTCTTTCTTCCTTTTGTCTTCTCGTATTTCGTCTTTGACAATAAACTCGTCATTCTCGACTTTGTCTCGGGATTTGTCGATAAATAAAATGAACTCGTCTTCTAATCTCTTCGTTAATTAGACTTGGTTCTTCGACTTAGTTAAACTTCCGTCTTTAGTCTTTTTCTTCGATAAATCTTCAGAATAGGCCTTTGACTTCCGTTCTTTTTGCACTCTTGATCTTTTGACTTCGTCTTTTCTCTTTTTCTTTGATAAAAGCCCGTGAAAGCCCGTGTTTTCTTCCCTTTTCACATTTTGGTCCTAAATCACAACAAAAACACACGCATAATTCCGACTTTTACGACATAAAATATACGTTTTGCTCTCGTTTTTATTATAATTAAGTGGTAAAAGGATTAGTGTTTTCACACTTATTAAATCCCCTACACTTGAACATTGCAATGCCCTCATGCAATGCATTAGTTACAAAGCAAAATTTACATTTTCTATCATAATTAACACACCTTGGCCTTTATTAAACACAAGACATTAAGGAAACTTAAAGAGATATTAAATTACAAAATATTTAAAAGAAGAACAAGTAAAGAGATCAAAGACTTACATTAGGGCTTTGATTGTCATGAATGTTTATCACCCTCAAGTTTCACGTTCCCCAAACCAAGCTTAAAACGAGATCATTGTTATTATAAGTTAGCAAACTAACACAAACTCATGTGGCCCAATTTTTCACTTAGACTCCCTTATTCCTAGATGTATCTCTTATATTTTATTGTTGTCTTGAATGATCACGAGGATGCATTTTTTACTTATAGCGATAGTTTATTTAGGCCGAAAATAATGTAGGACGATTTAATCCATAGTTAGCTAAAGGACAAAATCTTTTAAAACTGCTTCTCGAGACTTCATAAAGTTCATATCTTGGCATAACTCGTTTCGCGATTTGAGACCTTTCTCGGACTGATATTTGGCATTGACTTCATACTTCAAATCTTGAGAGACGTTCATGAAATAATGGTCTTCTCTTCATAATAGGAATTTCTTCACATGAAGTTTTGAGAGATTCTTCATACTTAGACCACGGCTTCTTCATTTTTCACCAATCTTTATTTGGGATTTTGATATACAACGATCCGCCTCCTTTTAGGACTTGGATCTATTTATCCTCATACCTTGCTAGGGTCTTTTCAGATATACTTCTCCATGATCTTTAGGGGAGTATTTGCTTTTCGTCGTGTGTCTCGATCCTTTATATTGATTTTTGATAAATGATTCTTCACATCACTTTGGATCTTTAGCAACAAAATGTAGCCCTCATGCCTTGTTAGGGCCTTTTCGGACTCGCCAATCTTCGCATCCCGCTTCAATAAGTTATGCCTTGGCTATGAACTCTAATTAATAACGAGCAACTTTTAAACGATCTTGTGCTAGAAGCTAAGTAACTTTTCAAATCGTACGACCTTACTTATTACAATTAAATTTATTAACAAGCGATGGGAGAAAAAGCTCATAATCAACTCACATAATTCATGAAAGAATGCCAAAATTATAATTGACTCTATCATCTCTCGTTCTCCATAATTTAAAATCTCAAGGAATGAGACTCGTGGATGCTTAGCCAATTTCAAAGTTTTGGGTTTTCAAGTCATCTATAGGATCTTGCAACTTCTTAGACTTTTTCAAGTTTAGAATTCGCATTTTAAAGTTCTATTGATAAATGACTTTCTAGGATCAATTATAGGAACTTGCGAAAAGTTCTTGTTCTTAACCCGTAAGAGTTAAGACTTTCGCGATTTAAAGTTCCCTATCTAAAAGCCTAGCAAAACTTGACTTAAACACGTTAAGGATACTGGCTAGAGTAAACTTGGAAAAGTAAATTCGGGTTGAGTCAAAAGATTCATGACGGGCCTAATATATCAAAGACATCTAAACTCATTAAAACCATTTTATTTAACTACTTTATTTTTCTTTTGACTTTAGTTTTGAAATAAAATATATACATACGATGCGATAACAAAAGGAAAGAAC
The DNA here is from genome assembly GCA_025667525.1 of Glebionis coronaria. Classification (NCBI taxonomy): domain Eukaryota; kingdom Viridiplantae; phylum Streptophyta; class Magnoliopsida; order Asterales; family Asteraceae; genus Glebionis; species Glebionis coronaria. The sequence continues at coordinate 220,348 of JANFOE010000175.1, forward strand.
ATAAAAGAGAATAAATGAAAAATACTACTAGGCCAAAATAGATTAAATTTTTTGAAAAATGTCGAAAATTAGATTTTCCGGTTAAAATGAGGACAAATTAATGGAAAAGCCCACTTAACTTCGATAGAAGTCCCCCTACACTTGATATAAACATTGTCCTCAATGTTTAAGCATGTGGGAGGAAACTCCCCTACACTTAGGACATTGTGCGCGTTGTTTAAATTTTGCTAAGGAAGAGACAACTAAAGTGATTCCTATTTTAATATTGAAAAATATAAAATAGTGAATCAAAAGAGTTTAGGATAGAACCGGGAAGACAAGTACACGGAATCACGGGTCGTCAAAAGTCATCAAAAGTGGATCTTTGAAAGCTCGAATCCCTGCACATGATAAGAAAGAGAACAACAAACACATACGAGGGTCTCCCCCTACACTTATTATAAAAATAGATAAAAAGGATAGATAATCGGGTTGCCTCCCAAAAAGCGTTTGTTTTTGTTCACCGAGTCATGAGCCTGACTCGACCTTGATTACAATGGTAAGAAGCTTGAAGAACATCCACCGGGATAAATTCATGGTTTTCATCCAACAAATAGCACAAGCTTAAGGTGAACAAGACAAGCCAAAGAAGAGTAGGCAAGGTTCCCTTAAGCGATTGTTGAGCACGGTGGTAGAAAGTGTGATGAAGTGCAAGCATATCTCCATTGTTTCCAAAAATCTTTCCTTTTATGTCATCAGATGGATACTGAGATGGCTTAAAAATCGTGATACCCGGATTGAACACCTTTTCCTTTAGAGGAAAATAAGATTTAGACTCAGTAGACCTTGAAGATTCGCCCATAAACCGCACAATCTCATCCTCAGAAGGTGGAAAGAGAGGTTTTAATACATAGGTACTACGAATATTAGTGTCTTCCGGTTTCTTCTCCTTTGAAACGGGTTGCTTAACATCTGAAGAAGGATAAAGACCATAGTCAAAGTACAAAGGAGGAGAATCATTCTCATTAGGGAGATATATATTGAGAAAAGTAGCAAAATATTCCTCAAATGAGTAATCATCCAAAGTAGGATCAAGCATTGTTGGTGGACGATCTTCATTAAAAGTAGGAGCAAGGTCATCATTTGAAGAATCACTCGAAGAGTATCAACATCATCAAAGTCATCATAAGTTGGCATGTCTTTATACTCTGAAGAAAAATCATCATAATCATCCACATCAGAACTAGAGTCATCATCATAGATTGGTGGAGCATCATATATTGGCGGGGCATCCAAATTGGAGTGAGGATCTTCAGAATCTTCCATGTTTTCTTGAAAAAGTGGATTATCATAGATAGGCTCGAAAAGAGGGTTGTTGTAGACGACAAAATCATCAAGCTTTGTACTTTCACAAGTAGTTGTATCAAGCTCGTCTTGAAGCACATCAATCATATTCGCCGATTCTCTTCCATTGGATTTGTTTGTGATATTCCCCATCTTAAAAATTTGTTGATCATGCCCGACCCTTAAGATTAGTTCACCTTCGGCAACATCGACTAAAGCTTTTCCGGTTCTCAAGAATGGTCGTCCAAGTATTAACAGAATACGATGGTCCATTTCATAGTCAACAACAACAAAATCGACCGGAAAAGTGAAGGTACCAACTTTAACAAACACATCTTCGGCAATACCAACGGGGTAAGCGAGAGTTCGATTTGCTAGCTCAAGAGCATCTTTGTTGGTGTAAGATCGGGTAATGATAAATTTTTCAAAACACTTAATGGCATCAAATTTATACTTGCCCCGAGATCGGCTAAGGCAGTAAATTCTTTGGTTTTTACAAGGTAACACAAAACGACCGGGATCTCCAAGTTTTTCTGAAAGTTCTTTAAGGAGGACTGCAGAACAATTTTCATTTAATCGAGTGTTGAAAAACTCAGCCATCTTTTCCTTCTTACTAGGCAAATCTTTAAACATCTTAACGAATTTAGGCATTTGGGCAAGAGCTTCAACAAGGCTAATGGTGATGTTCACTCCCGAAATCTTTTTCAAAAAGTTTGTCACTTAAATGTCATCCTTGGTGAGCAATTTGCACTTGTCTAACCGAGATGGATAAGGAATATTGGGCTTAGGTGGTGTAGGTGTAGAAGGTGAAGGTGTAGAGGTAGAAGGTGGGGATGATGAAGGTTTTGTCTTTGGTACTTCTTCCGTAAGAGGTTGAAACGGTAATGTAGAACTAGTACTAGGCGTGGAAGTAAGAGGAATAAATGGGGGTGGAGGAGGAGGTGTTGATGAGTAATTGGGGGAGAGGTAGATGGTCCTACTAGAGTTGCTCCACTGCGTGTAGTAATAGCACTCACATTAGCTCTTGGGTTGGTCATTGTATTCTAAGGAAGAGAGCCCGAAGTAGAGGGTTGATTACTTTGGAAGAAACTAGCCATCATATTCCTCAAATCATTCGTTTGATTGCTTAAAGAAGTTTGCATAACATTTCTAGCTCGGTTCGAATATCATTCCCTTGTTTAGTGATATCACCTTTCAAGTTAATAATTTGGCTTTGAAGGTTTTTCACCACCTCTCCATGCGTTCTCATGAAAGTTTCAACATCTTGATTAAATGTCGTGGGTTGAGTGATGGGTGGAGCTTGGTGAGCGGGTGGGTGATATGGATTAGAAGCTCGAGGTTGGTTTGGATTGCTTCTATTGAAGTTGGTTGGGTTGTGGTTTTGAGGAGAAAAACAGGTCGGTGCAAGAAAGTTGTTGGAACGATAACTTAGCAAGTTACGATCACCTTAAGGTCGGGCTTGATAGCCTTCCGTGGAATAGTTACCGTGAGCCGCATACACATTTTCCGGATTGTCATATCTGGAAGGACAATCAGTGTATGAATGAGGACCGCCACAAGTCTCACAAGAAAGTGCTACAACTTTAACATATTGAAATTGGTTCGTAGCCATGGTTAAGAAATTTTTGTTCATCTCGGCTAGTTGGCGGGTGATTTGGGTGAGTTCGGCTATCTCGGGGTTTGATGAAGTTGAAGAAACATTGACTCTCGGATTATTTCTTGAGGATGCGGATGAATCCCAATTTTTGTGATGAGTGGTCATGTTCTCTATAAGCTCTCTACACTCCTCAGGTCTTCTTTTCATAAATGTACCACCAGCGGCAGCATTAATCGTATCACGATCACGAAAAGTTAAACCGTTGTAGAAAGTATCAATTAAGGTGACGGGGAGCATATTATGATTAGGACAACGATAGATCAATACATTGTAACATTCCCAAGCATCGAAAAGAGATTCATCAGGTTCTTGAGTGAAACCACTGATTTGATTATGAAGGCTCGTTACCATGGATGGTGGAAAGTAGCGCGAAAAAAATCGTTGAGTCATTTCGTCTCATGTATGAATTGAATTCTTAGGAAGACGATCAAACCATTTTTCGGCATGGTGGGATAAAGTGTGTGGAAATAGATGAAGGCGGAGAAAATCCATGGTAACACCGGGCAATTTCATGCTTTGAGTAACAGTAATGAATTTGTCGAGGTGTTTGTTGGCATCATCATCCGGTAATCCGCGAAATGGACAAGTATTTTGAACTTGTTGGATCATGTGATGCTTCAACGAAAATTCTGGAGCCGTGATTTGCATCGGTGCAATCAGTCCTCCATGTCCATTCATAGTTGGTTGGCATAGTTCCTCCATCGTACGAAGGTCGGGTTGAGGGACATGGTTGTTATTATTCAAATTAGGGTGATGTGGGTTGTTATTATTGTTGTCCCATATATTTAGATGATATAACACGAATTTAAGAAAGAAAATAGATAAAGAAGATGAATTCTAGAGAGAGAATGTAGTGAGAGAAAGTAGAGAGAATGGTTGGAGAAACTAGGTGATATTAGATTAAGAGAAAATGAAATGAACCAACACCCTTCCTAACATGCTAGGAAGGGTATTTATAGTCCCCATACATGTAGGCTTGTATGGACTATACTACATAGGCCGGGCTTTCCTTTATGCTTTAGTTACTTATGAATGAACATTAGCTTAAAGTTGAGCCCGTAAAACACGACTAATCCTACTACCTATTACAACGTTCTAAAATACGATACATAATAAACCTATGACCGATCATTCTTGTTTGACTTGATATTTTGAGGCTAACAATCTCCCCCAATGAGAGGTCATAAACCTTGGTCATTTAGGAAATTTGTAGAGATTACTAATCTCGCCATAAATGAGTCTTGAACGTGTAATCGTAGTGTTGTTCCTTCATGCTGTGATCTTTGAGCCTTTGTCGTTGTCTTTCGACTTTGTCTTTAAGTTTGAGATCTTCAAATCATCCTTGACTTGTCTTTGCCATCTTGCGATCTTGTGTCTTCTTCCACATGCTCACACTATTAATTGTCGAATATGTCTTTAGGCATGAGAATGTGGTTTTGAATCTTTGACTTTGTTGAGTACACCGTAACGCCACCTTCTCGAGACAAAACATAGACACGGACTGAATGGCTTTGACATTAGTCCTAAATAGGTAGCGTTTTACCTCCGGTCGGTGAAGACCGTTATACGATATTTAAATATCATACCTGTGATAGGTAGATTCAGTTAAAAATCTCCTTGACATGGTTTCGTGGCTGTACTAGCCGTTCTCTTTACTCGACCGTCTCAAAGCAAGACTGCGAACATAAAGACTGAATCAATTGGATAAATATTCGCTTGATTAAAGTCGTCAATTCAAATTTCTGGAACAAGTGTGATTCATAAAGAATCTTACCATTGTTGCTTTCCAGTTGACACAAGCTTGATTCATAAGAATCTCACAAGTCACCTACCGTAACGCTATTTGATGTTGACGCTAGAAGGATTTCCATTCGTCACTGTGAATATTATTGAATATCACACTGAATGTTCTGGAAAGACCATAAAGATATTGCGTAGAAACCTGAAATGAGTTTGAATCAATTCAGAATCAAACCACTGTTGCTTTTCAGTTTTACACATGTTCAATTCATAAAGAATCTTGCATATGACCTACCGCAGTGCTGTTTAATGTTAACACTGGAAGGATTTCCACTCATCATTGTGAATACTAAGTAGTATTACTCTGAGTGTTCTAGCATTATCACAAGGATATAGCGTAGGACTCTCTTGATCTTCATCTGTGTGTCCTAACGAGATTTGATTGATCTCTTGGCTCTAGACTCGATTTGTGTACTTTTAGTGGTTGGAGGCTGGAGCAGATGCCACCTATTCAAGATCAACTATCTCGAAGTGAGAAAGTAAATAGAAGTCATGTTGTTCTCCGTGACAATAAAACAAACTTCTTTTGAGAGAAGCCTGAGTATCTAGGAAAGGGTTGTGCAAACATCACTGGGTCCATGATGAGTTGACCCGGTTTCTGCCTAAGTTGTATGGAGGGCTTCTTTCTTTACACCCTTTATCCTTGCATTTCTTTTTCATTCTTCAACCCCTTCAATGCTTACCAAGACATCATTACTAGCACCTTGTTGTTATTGTTCCAGTGCTAGCATCAGTACTTAGTCGGCATTCAGCTACGTTCACATTCTACTCCATCTTTCCTAAGGACTTCTAATAATCTATTGGATTGTCCCTGGGAAGATCCCTCCGGTTCTGGTTGGATCATAGGACTTAAACCTAACCACCCTTTTGACACCAATAACCTCGTGAATTAAAGATGTTGTGGGTATTTAATCATAACCATGAAAAACACTTTAAATTCTAACAAAGTGTTTGAAAAACATTTAACACCTTGCTAGTTTTGTCGTTTCAGAAATGCTCCCCCTTCACATGTGCATCGATAATCGAAAGTGTTTCGCACATGTAGGTAAGAGTTAAAGTGCTTGAGTCTTATATAATATCACATTTTCTCCCCTATCTCTAATATATAAAATCTTTTGATATTAGAGATACATAATTTGATTTAAATATATTTTGAAAAATAGTCTTGAAAATCTCCGGGAGAAAGATGTGTTAATCTTTTGCATGAAGTAAAAATGCTCCCCCTCAAAAATTGATCCAATTGAATTGTCATTGTGAGGATATGATCCACATTTCTCTTTTTGAGGATGGGAGTTGTTGAAACACACAATTTTTGAAAGATTTTGAATAATCAGTGAAAAACTCTTGAAAAAATTGTGTTCAACGCTTGTTGAAAAATCCTATTTCTTTTTGTCGAAGAGGTTTTTCTAAAGCATAAACTTGAGTTCATAGACTTTGAATATCTTGACGAATCCACTCAAGTGTAAGAAGATTTCTCTTCTTTTGCTGAGGGTAAACACACTAAATCATACACTCCCCGTGAATATTGATCCGGGTTGCAATCTGAAAGTGATTACAAGCCATTGTGTTGAGCTCAATACGTTGAATGTTTTGTGACAAGCTCAACCCATGATAGATTTTTCTACCTGTTGTTGGAAAATTTGTCCAAAATAGACATTTTCCTTTATTAAAAGTAGAAATGACATGTTTTGAAAAATATTTACAACTTTCATTCGAGCTTTATGTACACACCCGTGTCGTTATTGAGCAACATTTCTAGGCACGTCCATATTATCGATACTGAAAGACATGTCGAGAAGAATATTTTTGGATTTTGAAAGATTTTTAATTTTGTGTTTTGTTTTTATATGTTTTATATTTTTGTATTTTGCTTTTTTCAATGATATTTACAAGTAGATGTTTGATAGATAAATCAAGCAGGCACCTTTGCCAGAATCTCCAGGTCTGCTGGAGTCAAACATCTCACACCAATTTGTCTAACGAGGTACTCAAACCTATCTTTTGACAAAGATTTCGTAAACAAGTCGGCTAATTGGTAATCTGTTCCAACAAAGTATAGTTCAACGATACCTCTTTCAACTTGTTCCTTTATGAAGTGGTATCTGATATCGATGTGCTTCGTGCGGGAATGCTGTACCGGATTGCAGGAGATGGCTATGGCCGACTTTGAGTCACAGTACATAGGTACTTTATCAAAGTGGAAGCCATAATCCGTGAGTTATGTTCTCATCCAAAGAACTTGAGCACAACACGCAGATAGAGACACATACTCCGCTTCGGCTGATGAAAGTGACGTGCAATCCTGCTTCTTGGAAGACCATCCCACAAGCTTATCTTGACCTAGAAATTGTGCACCACCAGAAGTACTTTTTCGTGTATCAAGACACCCTACATGATCAGAATCTGAATAGGCCGTTAGAAAGAAACCGATTTCTCTCGGATACTAGAGTCCCAAATGAATGGTATTCTTGAGGTACCGAAAGATCCGCTTAACCTCCTTGAGGTGCTTTTCATTGGGTCGTGCTTGATAACGTGCACAATAACACGTAGCATGTGAAATATCAGGTATGCTTGTTGTCAAGTACATGAGGGAACCAATCATGGAACGATATCTCGTTTGATCTATGACATTTCCCTCCAAGTCAGCATCTAGCGATGTGGTTGATAATGGTGTCCCAACGGGGTCACATGAAGTCATACCATGCTTTTTGATTATCTCTTGACAATACTTAGCTTGGTTTATGAAGATACCACTTGGGGATTGGTGAACTTGAATTCCTAGAAAGAATTTTAGTTCGCCCATCATTGACATTTCAAATTTGCTGTGCATTACTTTTTCAAACCATTTTGAAAGTTTTGGGTTTGTAGACCCGAAAATAATGTCATCAACATAAATTTGCACAAGCAAAATGTCATCCCCATATTTATAAGTGAAAAAAGTTAGATTAATGCAACCTTTTGAGAAACCTTTGGATACCAGAAATTTCGAGAGCTCGTCGTACCACGCCCTTGGAGCTTGCTTTAGTCCATATAGTGCTTTGTGGAGACGATACACCTTGTCAGGATAATGAGGATTGATGAATCCTTCCGGCTGCGTGACATAGACTTCTTCCTTCAAAGGACCGTTAAGAAATGTTGTCTTTACATCCATTTGATTGACAGTGAATCCCTTATGTGCAGCATAAGCAAGGAAAATCCTGACCGCTTCCATACGAGCAACTGGTGCAAATGATTCATCAAAATCAATTCCCTCTTTCTGGCCATACCCCTTAGCCACTAGCCTAGCTTTGTTCTTGATGATCGTGTTTTCTTCATCCATCTTGTTTTTCCAGATCCAACGAAGATTTAAAGGAATCACATCGTATGGTCTGTCAACAAGTTCCTAGACTTTAAGTCTTTCAAATTGTTGAAGTTCATCCGTCATCGATTCAATCCAAGCATGATCAGCCATGGCTTCTTTGATGTTTTTCGGTTCAGCAGTACTCACGGCGAGTGCGAACATACAAACATCGCCATCGATGGCTAGTTGTCGTCTTGTACGAACGGGCTGTGAAGGGTTTCCAATTACGTGAACCAAAGGATGATCTCGGGTCCAATGATGTGTTGAAGGATGTCGTTGATAGAACGTATGCATATTTGACGGATCAACTTGGCGAGTAGAAGACTCTCCAGTTTCGTATACCGATGTACCGAATGGGTTGATAAATTCGTCACCGTCAGATAATACATCGTCTGCTTGATTTGTTTTCTCTGGAGCAATGACAGTAGTTGTGGATGCTGTAGGAGCGGTAGTTGATGTGATATTCTGAGGAAGTAAATCTGAAGCAACCCGTGTTGAAGTAGATGAAGTTGTATCCTTTTGTTGACGATGATCGGTATTATCATTCGTATCATGAGTGACAGCGGAAGTCTTCGATACAACGTGTTTCTCCCCCGTGAAATATTCATCAAACATTGGTCCATATAACATTTCCAACTCTTCAAGTGTCGTATCGACGGTCATATCTGCTCTAGGAACATGTTTAGGAACCAGCGTTGAACTTGACGGTTCATTGCTGTGGTCTTGAGTTCCAAGTTCCGTGCGGTTGTGCACATAAGTCTTTTGTCGTTGTGGATCGGGACTTAAACTGTTTTGTTCAAGTGTCATTTCTTGAAATTCATCAAATCTGATATGAATAGTCTCGACTATCAATTTTGTTCTCTTGTTGTACACTTTGTATCCCTTAGACTGAGTTGCATATCCCACTAAAATGCATGCATCACCTTTCTCTTTCATCTTGTCCAAATTTTCACCATCTCGAATAATTTAACACGTACATCCAAAAACATGAAGGTGTTTGAGGGAAGGTTTGCGATCATTAATTATGTGATATGGTGTTTTTTCGTGTCTAGGGATAATTAAGGATTGGTTTTGTGTGTAGCATGCGGTTGATACGGCTTCGGCCCAAAAGAATAATGGTAGTTTTGAAGCAGATAGTAATGTTCGAGCAGCCTCAACTAAAGTACGGTTTCGTCTTTCAACAACACCGTTTTGTTCAGGTGTTCTAGCAATAGATGTTTCGTGTTCAATCCCTTCGGCTTCAAAATACTTCTTCAGAGTTGAATTCAAGAATTATGTGCCTCTGTCAGTACGTACCACTTTTACTTGAGCTTGAAGACCACGTTGTATCATCTTAAGGAAGTTAATGAGAACCTCAGGTGTTTCATCCTTGGACCGTAAGAAGAGGGTCCACGTGTACCTTGAGTAGTCATCAACAATTACCATAACATATTTCTTCCCATTGATGGTTTTAACACGCATGTGGCCACACAAATCTATATGAAGAAGATCTAACCGTCCTTTAGAGCTTGGTGTAGTCTTTGTCTTGAAACTACTCCGTTTAGCTTTACAAAGCTCACAAGAAGAACAAAGATGATCTTTGATGAATTTCAAGTTAGGAAGGCCTCGCACAATATCTTTCTTGGAAAGCAAGTTGATGGTATCAAAGTTAAGATGAGATAAACGTTGATGCCATAACCAAGCTTGAGTCGTTGAAGCTTTAGCCATGAAAAAGATTGGAGTTGAAGATGTGGAGTCTTGTAGTGAAATAGTGTAGAGATCAGTACCCCTTGTTCCGGTAAGTAAGTCATTCCCAGCATAATCACGAACAAAATATGTCTTCTTTCTAAAAGCAACCTCCAAATCCGCATCACAGAATTGACCAACCGAGAAAAGATTGTGATTGAGCCCTTCGACGTAGTAAACCCTTTTGATAGTGATATTCCCCTGAACCAAGTCTCCATATCCTAGGATCGGTGCAAATTGATCATTTCCGAATCGGACCGTTCCCAGGAACTTCTCCACGAAGTTAATTAGAAGCTTGAGATTCCCCGTCATGTGCTTCGTGCATCCGGAGTCAAGTATGAAGAGAATTATTTCGATCACCTGCAAATGAATTAGAACACGATGGAGCATTAAGAAAAATTGGATTCCATGTTAGTTGTGATTTCTGATTCATTAGTTTCCCTAGTTTCATCACTTAGAGGCACACTAACGCACGTAGTCACATTTTCTGTCCTAACCTTAGGCATCCATTTATATCCTGGAGGACATTGATTAGCAAACCACCATTTCCAAGGCTTGCTAGCAGACTTATATAATTCCCTAATTCTGCTTCTAGGGTTCTTAGTGGTGGATTCTAATGCAATACTTTTCTTAGGGGGGTTGCACCAGAATGGTTCACTTTGCGTTTGGGTTTTCTAGCACTAATAGGCATCGCAGTTTGCTTCTTAGTTATAGTTTCTACGCCTTTGACATTATTCGAAACACACATAGCATGATTAGTATTAGCACACTTTCCACATTTCACACAAACAAACTTAACATTCAAAGCATTCAAAGTCGAATCATTCATATCGTCATTACACGTGATTACAAACGTTTTATTCTTAGAAACATTGAAAATCCTAGGGTGGTCTTCTACAGTCTTCATCTTCCCTTGACTTTTTTTTACCAAACCTTTTCATTCATGCGAGTGCTCTTAAGCTGGGGCCGGCTAACACTATCAGTGGGGACTACTCCTGTAGTAAAAGACACACGTCTATTAGTGTTTCTAGAATTCTGAGATGATTGACTTTCTTTGTTGTGTGTAGGTGTAGTGGCCAATCTATACATCCCTGGTTTAACCACATTTGTGTTCTTAATGCTTTGTGATCGAATATGTGTTTTGGGAGTGTTTTGTGGTAACCTATCCTTCCCATCCGTCTTGGGGGCAAACGCAGGTTTTGCAAATGCAGAGTTAGAGAAAACAGATGGTTTTCCCAAGACAGAGGGTCTAGTCACTTTTTGCGCATTGGTTTGTCTTACAACAGATTTCTTAACACTAGGTTCAACAATTTTCCCACCCATCTTAGCAACTAGTTTCTTCATCTCAGCTATCGCTAGTTCCCTGTCCTGTAACTGAGTTTTTAACCCTTTAATTTCCAAATTTTGTTCATTCATTTCTCGAAACGTTTTGGAAAGTTTTTCTTGCAAGTTATTATCATGAGGAAAACTACCAGCGTCTTTTTGCAAAGCAAGTTCAAGAGAATGACAATGTTTTTGAAGGAAATCAGTTTTGTGTTGAAGTAACTTAAAAGCCTTTTTATCAACATTTTCTTTACGTTTCAAAAGCTCAAGTTCAATACGCTCACATTCTTCGATTTTATCAAGATATTTGCATGCAACATCAGAATATTCATCGATATTAGCACAAGATTGAAGAGTAGCACACAAAATATCTTTGGAGAGACATTCTTCTAAGAGTAGATCATATTCGTTTGAAAAATCTGATTTGTCATTTTGGAGTTCATCAATTTCTTTTTCAAGACACTCAACATATTTCAAATCATCAAACATTTCAGACCGAATCAAGTTTCAAACTCAAGAACATGTTCTTTTATTATCTTCGTATTTGGTATTAGAAGTTCTTTCACAAGCACAGTTATGTCATGAGGAATCTCGTTTTTCCACTTATCCTTTTGACGTTTTTCCCAATCGCTTTCGACAATTGATTGATCATTTTCAATGTGATGTTTCAGAAAACCAACTATTTTTCTACTTTTGATTTTAGAAGCATCTAGAGGCAAATAGTTAATATATTTAAAAAAATTAGTTTTCCTCTTAGTGGCAAAAACTTTCTTCTATTGAATTCTTTGTTGTTTGCATTCTAAAAAGACTTCCTCACGAGACTTCTGTATTTGTGGAGTGACAAGACCATAAAGACTGTTTAGATAAGCATAGTTATATAGTTCTACAAAATCTTTATTAACCGGTGATCTACTCTCCTCATCCCAAAGGGACGTCTCTTCACTATCGAGGTTAGCTACTAGGCAGTCATTATCAGTCCATTCGGACTCATCAAGATATAAGTGAGGGTTAGCAGCATGAGCTTTTTCGAGGTACTTGGGGGTGGCAAAGCTAGGTTGACCCTTGAAAAACGACGGAGGTGCTATCATTCTAACAGTTTGAATAGAGTCATGAGTTTTATAAACAACTTTTTTCAAAAAATCGACTTGTTCTTTGAGATCCTTTACTTTTTCAGTATCTTTGCTTTGTCTATTTTTGAAATCTTGTTTTATTGTTTCAACCTCTTGTTTCTTTTCGTCAAGAATTTTAGCAGAATCGATGGTATTCATAGAAAGCCTCTGTTCAAGTTCATTAACTTTTGTTGTGGCAAGGTACGTTTTTTGACGTTCATCACTTAATAAGACATTAAATTAACGTTTTTCTTTAGTTAACAAAGCAAGAGCTTCGTTGTATTTATTTTCAAACTCGTCCTTTTTAACGTTGATGACACGACTTTTGTACCCCTCAAGCTCGTTGGTCTTTTGAAGAAGCTCAGCCCTATAACTATCAATAGTCTCACTAGATTTTATAAGAGCGGCTTTGCATTCTTTAACGTTTTGAGTGAGCGCTGCTCGTCATTATACTCATTTGCATGTTGATCATCCTCAAACTCATTATTGCACATGTCTGATGAATCGGGTGTGGTATTGCTATCAACCGTTTCCATCATACACGTGTCAGTAATTGTTGTTGGAAGATCACTATGCTCATGTGTATCATCAAACACATTATATTCATCATCATGTTGTACCTTATCAATTGGCTCGGTATCAAAGATAGGACCATTGTCATCTTCAGTGATGTTAAGGACCTCATGAATCTTTGCCATGTATGAATAATGTGCCTCGATTTCTTGGTCGGAGAGTTCATCATATGTGTCGTCAAGCATTTCTCCTTCCTCAGCTGATAACTTGATTCCAGCTTCCATTTTCTTGCACAACAGCATCTTTTCCTTATGATAACCATAATCTTTAACCCTCTTTGGCTGCCTGCATTCCCTAGCCAAATGCCCAAAACCTCTGCAGTTAAAACACTGAATACCACTTTGTTGCACAACTTGAGTACCAAAAGTTTCCCTATTTCCAACAACAGTAGCCACCCTCTGATTATCATACTTAGGTTGTCGATCATACTTTAGAGGACCCTCAGCACGTCTTCGTGTGTCATACCTTGGAGGACTCTGTGCATGGGTGTTCCTCGGGTTTGAAGATGTTCGAAGGTTGTTGTTGGTGGGTTTGTAGATTTTCTTATATTGCTTCATAATGAAATCCATTTGTTGCTTGAATTCCCTATCCTTTTGAGCTACTTCTTCATCACTGTCTTTTTCGGATGATTGCTCAGGTGTGGGTGATGGTGCTCTTGCAACTTCTTTGCCTCGGGATCGTGTTGGAGCATGTGACTTGGAGACAGTGGATGATCGTGGTGATGATGATATAGTAGAGTAGGTCTTTGAAGTACGAGAGTGATAATCTGGGTAATGTTGAGTGGTAGACACCAAAGCAAGTGGATTGGAAACCTTTGCAACTCGTTCAGCTCGAAGTTCATTTGCCTCATTTTGAAATTGTTTCAAAATGTCAAAGAGCTTGTGGTATGAAGCTTCGTCTAACATTTGTTGTTGTTTCACCAAGGAGACAAACTGTGTCCACTCTGGTTGAAGTTGCTGTAGAAATTGGACATTGACTTGCATGGTGGAAACTTGCAAGTTGTTTCGGGTCATATCATTCATCATCTTATAGAATCAGGAGTAATAAGAATCAATTGATTCCCCATCCTTTGATGTAAACTTTTCAAAGTTCCAAAACATCTTAGTTTGCACATCTTGTTTGTTAAGTGATTCACCTTGTTGCAATCTTTCAATAGCCGTCCATATTTCTTGAGCAGTAGGGCATGCATCAACCGTGGAATAAATATCATCTCCAATTCCACTGAGAATTAAGTAGATTGCTTCCTTCACTGCATCAAACCAAGCGCGGTTCTCTAGTGTGAGGTCGTTCCTCTTTTCATTACGTTCATAAGCCGGTTGTTCTTCAGTAGTGTATGTGGCTGGTACTCTAGGAACTTGAATCCTTGAGAGTTTATAGGGTCCTTCCAAAATACATTGCCTTAAAACATCACCGTTAGGTTTTGTGTCAAGATAACATAGAAAACGGGATTGCCATTGATCATATCGACCCGACACAAGCATTGGTGGTCTTTCTTTGTTACCCGCCACCATTATGTTGTTGTTCGTCACACGATATTCGACAGTAGAATCCATCTCAATATTCTCTGAAATGATGAAGTGAATATGGATCTTAAGTAGATTTGTTGTGATTTTTGTTGTGGTTAAAATTCCAAAAATTGCAATTTTTCTTCAGTCCGACAATAAATTCCCCAGTCCGACAAAACGGTAGACCAAAAAAATTTGTAATCGCCAAATTTTGAAATCGAGCTAGAAATGTCTTAAAACTAATATGGAAAAATTTTGAATTTACTTGACGGAAAAATTTTAACTCTTTTTTTTAATCTTCGTGTAAACGATATTCCGAAACTAGTCTAGATGGTGGCTAAGTCTAAAAATTACTCGAACAAAATTTAACTAAACATGTCATCGGAATGTCCATCGAAATGTGCCATCGGAGTGCCATCAGAATGTTGTCGGAATGTTGTCGGAATGTTGTCGGAATGTAGGCTGTCGGAATATTGTATCGGAATGCTGTCTGTCGGAATATGACCTGTCGCAATATTTCTATCGCAATGATCCTTGTCGCATTGACCATTCTATCGCAATGTTCCTGTCGCAATGACCTTTCTATCGCAATGTTCTATCGGAATTTCTATCTGAACTTTCACTCTATCGCAATACCCTTCTATCGGAATATGGCCAATAAAATTTGGACAGAGTAACTTTTCAACAAACCTTAAAAACCGTCGCAATCCGCGATCGCAATGAGCGATCGGAATAAATCGTCGGAATAAGGTATCGGAATACTTGTGATCGCAAAGTAAAACCCTTGGTTATTGCGATCGAACTTACTTACCCGTACTTTTTCGATGGAAACAATGGCGGTGAATTTCGCAAAGTTGAACCAAGATAATTCTTAACTTTTGATCCAAAAGATTTGTGTTTTACCCGAAAACCAAGATACCCAAATCACTAAACAACAGTAAAGAAGGTATACGAATTGAAGAACACTAAAAAACATAAAAAAATCTTGAATTCGTGGAGGAAATAAGGATCAAATCAAACAAATCAAATGAAAACACAACAACCAATCACAAAACTACCCCATGGCGATTGATACCAATTGAATTGTCATTGTGAGGATATGATCCACATTTCGCTTTTTGAGGATGGGAGTTTGTTGAACACACAATTTTTGAAAGATTTTGAATAATCATTGAGAAATTCTTGAAAAAATTGTGTTCAACGCTTTTTGAAAAATCATATTTCAAAATCCAAGTCTAAGTCTTCAAGAGTCTCGGGCTCAGAATAAGACGATGAGCCAGTACGCATACACCTACAAAAGAAAAAGATAGCAAAGAAATAGTGGAAATATGGTTAACGTAAAAATAAAATATTTTTGGTGCAAAACTTTGAAAAAGAAATGCTTTTTATGAGTTTTTTTAAATGTTTTTGGATTTTTGAAAATTTTTGACACAAAAAATAACGTTCACGAGTGAACGGATCCAAAAATCCAACGCGTCTCTCGCAGAAAACCGTTAATCTTCACGAAAAGAGCCGTCAACGGCGCCATTTTAATAACTGAGATTTTACTAGTTAAAAAGTTCTTGAATTGGTCTAATCGAATTGATCACGGATTAAATGTGTGACTCAGTTGTCTTTGGTGGATAAAATAATAGGTTGTCGTTCAGTAAAATAAAAATGCAAACTTTAAAGTAAATAAGAAAGTAGATAAAAGCGATAAACTAATTAACACTTAAGTAAAAGACTTAAACGAAATAAAGATAAAAGCTCAAAAAGATTAAACTAGAAATAAGATTTTAAAGACAATTTGGTAGATGACTAAAAATTAAAACTGAAAATAAAAATAAAACTGAAAATAAATAAAATAAAATAAAATTGAAAACTAACTTTTTCGGAAAAATAAAAAATTTCGGAATAAAGACCTAAATTCGGATAAATCAAAATTTTCGGAAAAACACAACTATTTCGGAATAACAGAACTAATTCGGAAAAATCAATAATTTTGGAAAAATGGATTATTTTCGGAAAAATTCACATTTTTGGAAAAACTGCCCTTTTTCGGAAAAACTGCCCTTTTTTGGAAAAACTGCCCTTTTTCGGAAAAACTCACTATTTCGGAAAAACTGCCCTTTTTCGGAGAAATGCCTTATTATGGAAACAATGAAAAGAAAAGAAAATTTCGGATAAATCTTATTTCGGAAAAAAAGGGGGTATTCGAAAAAAACTAATTCGGATGAACATGATATTTTGATAAAGGGCATATTTCGGAATAACTAATTCGGATAAATGGTGTGTTTTCGGAATTTTAAAACCCTTTTCCGAAGATTCATAAAAATGAAATAAACAGTAACAGATTTTCTAAAAAACAGGAACGAATAAGCTAAAACCAAATAAGCAATTAACCAAAACTTAATCTAAACAAGTTTTAAGAAAAACTAAATAAGCCACAAATCAAAAACTTTAAAAACACTTAATAATCTAAAAATTAAAAATCAACTTTTTATGAAATAAACTATTAAAAACACTTAATTAAAATTAAAATAAACACACAATAAGCTATAAGATCAACAAGCTAAAACAATCAAACACATAAAAACTACAAGAACAATCAAATAAGCATAACAATAAGCAAATAAGCATAAAGATTAAACAAACAAAGAAAGGTAGGATGAGAATAATAAAAAGCTTGATTAAAGATTAAGATTCAATACACAAATTAAAGACTTACTTGAAAAGATCTTGAAAAATAAATGAGAAGTATTAAAATGACAATTAATAAAAATAGAGAACTAATTTGTCAAATTAGCTAACACCTCCTAATGACACATTAGGAGGGTATTTATAGGAGAAGGAGATGTTTATGCTTCTTTCTTTCTTTCTTCCTTTTGTCTTCTCGTCTTTCGTCTTTGACAATAAACTCGTCATTCTCGACTTTGTCTCGGGATTTGTCGATAAATAAAATGAACTGATCTTCTAATCTCTTCATTAATTATACTTTGTTCTTCGACTTCGTTAAACTTCCGTCTTTAGTCTTTTTGTTCGATAAATCTTCAGAATAGGCCTTTGACTTCCGATCTTTTTGCACTCTTGATCTTTTGACTTCGTCTTTTGTCTTTTTCTTTGATAAAAGCCCGTGAAAGCCCGTGTTTTCTTCCCTTTTCACATTTTGGTCCTAAATCACAACAAAAACACAAACCACGCATAATTCCGACTTTTACGACATAAAATACACGTTTTGGTCTCGTTTTTATTATAATTAAGTGGTAAAAGGATAAGTGTTTTCAAACTTATTAAAAACGCTACCGATTTAGGACGAATGTCAAAGCCATTCAGTCCGTGTCTATGTTTTGTATCAAGAAGGTGGCGTTACGGTGTACTCAGTAAAGTCAAAGATTCAAAACCACATACTCATGCCCAAAGATATATTCAACAATCAAGAAAGCAAAAGTCTTCCGCAACTCTGATGATCAAAATCTTCCTTATCATTTAATGTAGAGGAATGACCTCTCTTCAAAGGAGATTGTTAGCAAGCTTTCAAGATTGTGCAAATTATGAGCATGTGGATGAAGACACAAGATCGCAAGATGGCAAGACAAGTCAAGAATGATTTGAAGATCTCAAGTTTAAAGATGAAGTCAAAAGACAACGACAAAGTATCAAAGATCACAGCATGAAGGAACAAGATGACTATTACACGTTCAAGATTCAGTTATGACGAAATCCGTAATCTCCATTGAACTCCAAATATCGAAGAGGAATGACCTCACATTAGGGGAGATTGTTAGCCTCAAAATATTGAGTCAAACAAGAATGTTTGGGCATAGGTTTATATTGTAACATTTAGTAAAACATTGTAATAATTAGTTAAAATAGTCGTGACATTACGGGCTTGATGGCTAGCTTAAAAGGCCTCTTTCAAGGTAATAAGCATTTATTCAAGTCCGGCCCAATCAAACATATAGCCCATTATGCCACATGTAGGCAAAGGCTATAAATACCCTTCCTAGCATGTTAGGAAGGGTGTTGGTTGTCATTTTTCTTAATCTAATCTTCCCATAGTTTCACACACTTCTCTCTACTTTCTCTCACTACTTTCTCTCTCTAGAATTCATATACTTCATCTATTTTCTACCTTTTTTCTTTAATCTGTGTAGTATCATCACATAATCTATGGGACAACACTGGCCCAAACTTCAATGATTGGTACCGCTTACTAAGAATTGTCTTGAGAGTAGCGGGTACTATTGATATCTTGACTACTTCTTATCTATCTGATGCGCAAAGGCTTGAACAAGCTGCTAATGTTAAGAAGAACTCTAAGGTGGCTTGCTTAATGTTAGGTAAAATGGCTCCTCCACTTCAACAAAAGTATGAGCTATTTTCACCAAAATGAATGCTTGATGAGCTCAAGGCTATGTTCGAAAAGCCGCAAGCTATGGAGATCTACGACTTAGTAGATGCTTTACATAGTTGCAAGCAAAATCCTGGAAAGTATGTTAGTGCCCATTACTTGGAGATGAGGGGTTATATGGAACAGCTCATTGCACTAGGACAACCCTATGATCATAATATGGCTATCAACTTGATCAATAGGTCCCTTAACAAGGACTTCAATGATTTTGTTTGAAACTATAATATGCATTACACGGGGAAGATAGTTAATGATTTGCATGCAATGCTCATTGACTATGAAAAGGGGTTAAAAGACAAGGCATCTACTTCTACGCCTCCTGTACTAACCATACAAAAGGGTAGAGTGAGTAAGCCAAAACCGCAAGCGAACAAGAAAAAAGGCAAAGGCAAGGGTGATAAGGGCAAACAAGTTGCGACTTATCTGAAACCTAAGAAGAACTTTGTCAAGAAGAATAAATCTCAGAAGGATGAGACTTGTCACCATTGCAAGGCAAGTGGTCAATGGAAGAGGAATTGCCTTCTTTACCTCGAAGAGTTGCGAGAAATAAAGAAGAAGTCTGAGCAGAGCGCCGCAACTTCAGGTACCTTATTTATGATTGAATTATTCAATTTAACAAACAAATTAAATTACTGGGTATATGATACGGGATGCGGTATTAACATTTGTAATACGCTGCAGGGATTTAATCTGAAAAGAAAGCTATCCTATGGGGAACAATATTTGCAAGTGGGCAATGACGCACAAGCAGCATTTGAAGCTATAGGAACATTTAATTTAGTTTTACCTTCGGGTTTAGTACTGATTTTAGATGATTGTCATTATGCACCTACAATTGTTAGGGGTGTTATTTCCTTTTGTTGTTTGTTGAATAATGGATTCGTTTAAACGATTGATAATAATGGAATTTCTGTTTGGAAAGATGGTATTTTCTATTTTAATGCAATTTCTGTGAATGGTGTGTTTGAAATAGACATGCATGATAATGAATCCAAGAATAATAAATTTGTCTTTAGCATGAACAAGAAGATAAAGTTTGACAAGAACTCTTCTTATCATTGGCATTGTAGACTTGCCCGTATTGGGAATACTCGTATATAAAAGCTTCAACATGAAGGTCTTTTGGAAAATATCAATGATGAATCATTCGATAAATGTGAGTCTTATCTCTGGAAATATGACCAAGAAATATTTTAATAGCAGTATGGAAAGAGCTACTGATTTACTTGGATTAATACATACAGATGTGTGTTGACCACTTAGACATGTGTCAAGGAAAGGTGCTAGCTACTTCTTAACATTTACGGACGCTTATAGCCGTTATGGTTATGTTTATTTACTTACAAACATGAGTTATATGAAACATTCAAAGTGTTAAAAGCAGAAGTAGAACTACAACTAGGAAAGAAGATTAAAGCTCTTCGTTCTGATAGAGGTGGTGAATATTTAAGTCAAGAGTTTATATATTATCTAAGTAAGAATGGAATTGTTCAGCATCTTACTTCTCCCTATACTTCACAACAAAATGGTGTATCCGAAAAGAGAAATCGTACATTATTAGATATGGTGCGATCTATGTTTAATCTTATAACTTTACCTTTATCCTTTTGGGATTATGCTTTAGAATCTGTTGTTCGCATTTTAAATATGGTTCCCACAAAGAAGGTCGATAAGACACATATGAACTATAACGTGGCAAGAAGCCATATTTATCTTATTTAAAGGTCTGGGGTTGCGAGGCGTATGTGAAACGTGACTCGGGTGACAAACTCCAACAACGATCTGTGAAATGTATCTTTGTAGGATACCCCAAAGAAACTATGGGTTACTAACTTTATTATCCACCTAAGAACAAAGTGATTGGTGCTAGGTATGGAGACTTCCTTGAAAGTGATCTTGTAAATCAAGAATTCAGTGGGAGAAATTATGATCTTGAAGAGAGTCATATAGATACATTACCTTCTGAAAACATTAGCGATGTAATTCCTGTAGAACCAGAAAGTCTGGCGGTTCCACCGGAATTAGTTCCTCTGCGTAGAT
Source organism: Glebionis coronaria (assembly GCA_025667525.1). Lineage (NCBI taxonomy): Eukaryota > Viridiplantae > Streptophyta > Magnoliopsida > Asterales > Asteraceae > Glebionis > Glebionis coronaria. Next base: position 241,133 of record JANFOE010000175.1, read on the forward strand.
CTGCAAGGATTAAAAACGCAAATAGCACTATATGTCTTAACATAGAGGATGATGATGAAGTAGGGGGATCTTGGTGAACCTGCTAATTATAAATCCGTCATACTTGATCCTGAGAAGGATAAGTAGATGGTTGCTATGGATGAGGAAATGAAATCCATGAAAGTTAATGATGTTTGGATTCTTGTAGATCCACCACCATGTGCTAAAGTAGTGAAACATAAGTGGATATACAAGAAGAAAACCGACATGGACGGAAAAGTACAATCCTATAAAGCTCGTTTAGTAGTTAAAGGTTGTACTCAAACTTTTGGCGTAGACTACGAGGAGACATTTTCTCATGTAGAAGACTTAAGAGCTATTAGGATTCTCATAGCTATAGCAGCATACTATGACTATGAGATATGGAAAATGGATGTTAAAACTGCCTTCTTGAACGGTCACTTAAATAAAGACATCTATATGCAGCAACCAGAAGGGTATGTTGATCCTGAGAATCCAGGACACGTGTGCAAACTTCAAAGATCTATTTATGGTTTGAAGCAAGCATCACATCAATGGAATAAACGATTTAATGAAGAAATCAAAAAGTTTGGATTTATTTAAAATCGTGATGAGCCATGTGTATATCACAAAGCTAGTGGGAGTGATGTAGTATTTCTAGTCCTATATGTCGATGACATATTAATCATGGAAAGTAACATTCCAAGACTTAAAGATGTTAAGGATTATCTTGGTAAATGTTTTTCTATGAAGGATTTGGAGAAGCTGCATACATTCTGGGAATTAAGATCTATCGGGATAGGAAAAGACGGTTAATTGGTCTAAGTCAAGATGCTTATATAGATAAGATATTAAAGAAGTATAATATGCATAATCCAAGAAAGGTTTTCACCCTATGAAAGTTAAGCATAATCTTAGTCATGAGATGGATGCATCAACTCCTAAATAGGAGGCATACATGCAGAAGGTGCCTTACGCTTCGGCTGTAGGATCTATTATATATGGTGTAAGATGCACAAGGCCTAATGTGGCGCTTGCTCAAAATTTGGTCAGTAGATACCAACAGAATCCAGGAAAGCTACACTAGGTTGCTGTTAAACATTTTCTACAGTATTTGCGGAATACGAAAAGAAATGTATTGGTATTCAAAGGATAGACACATACATAACTAAATGTGGTTTGAATTAGGAATTTTATTGGAGATCTTGGGATGATGCTTGCAATAAAAGAACCTAATAAATATGTATTGGGACAATTCTGCCGCAATCATATTCGCCAATGATGCTGGAACCATGAAGGGCGCCAGTCGCCAGACACTTTATGCGTAGACATCACTACCTCCGAGAACAAGTTGAAGCTCTTGAAATCAAATTAATAAAAGTTCACACAGATGATAATGTAGCTGATCCTTCAACTAAGGCTTTGCCTAGACCAAAGGTAGTTAAACATGCCAAGGCGATTGGGCTGCAACTAGCTAGCGAACTCATGCAATAAATCTGTGATTAGTATTTGGATAGAGGATGTTATGACATTATTACTTAATAAAATAAAGATTGGGTTTCGTTTATTTTTATTATTTAATTATGTATCCTATTTTACATGTTTTAATCCATGAATAAATTGTTATGCTAAATGTCCATTGTCGATTAATAATACGGGAATATTATTAAATTAAGACAAATCAAAATAGCGATAGAGTATACTTGAAAGTATATTGATCGATTTTAGATGATATTCGATGAATTGAATATTGGACTTATCCCAACTATATGATTTTGCTTTGTGGATCTTTTGTCATCAAGTAAATCATAAATAGTTATCCTTAGACTTGAGATACCAGGAAACTGTTATGAATCTAATGCATCTCTGTGGGATAATGTAACGCTAAACGTAACAGGTAGCTATAAGTAGGGGTGGGAATCGGGTCGGGTCAACCGGGTTCGGGTCAAGTCGGGTCATGACTCAAAAAAATCATACCCGAACCCGAGCCTAATTAGAACTCGGGTCAGTCGGGTTCGGGTCAATTCGGGTCGGGTCAACTCGGGTTCGGGTCAACCCTGGTATAAGTAAATATTTAAAAATTGGATTAATTAAGTATATTTATAATGTAAAATATGTTAAAAAAACTCGGGTCAACTCGGGTTGGTCGGGTTCGGGTTAATTCGGGTCGGGTCAATTCGGGTCAAGGCTAAAAAATATAAACCCGAACCCGAGCCTAATTAGAACTCGGGTCAATTTGGGTCACCCCGAATTGACCCGAATTCATTTTTGAACCCTAGTGACCCGACCCGAATAGACATATTCGGGTTCGGGTTCAGGTCGGGTTCGGGTCGGGTCAACTTTTCCGACACCCCTAGCTATAAGGATTATTTTCGGAAATGTTGCAAAATTCATAAGTTTTGCTCGTAGTCAATATGTAATTTATTTCCTCCAATTTCGTTTTTGTGTTTAATACAGCTGGGGCCCTCGTGGGATTAGTAAGATGTTTGTGTTGCCACACCCAAATTTATTTTGGTAATCTTGTTGAATATGTGAACAAGAAATAGAATGATTAATGAAAGGAATGATTGAGATCCATATCCTTATTAACGTTGTATTAGAAATAAAAGGATAATAATAATGATGAATCAATAAAAGGTTTTATCCAGGATACCTTACTCGAGTTGTACTAGAGACATTGCTAAGTGTAACTAGACGCTGGTCAATGTAATCACGATATTCGAAATAAGTCCAAGTGGGAGCTGAAAGTTTATGGACTTATATTTAATAATCGTGTGATAGGATCGAACTCGAGATTACAGGATTGCACTCAATACGTAAAGAGTTAATTTATTTAATAAATATATATATATTTATGTATTTATTAAATTAAACCGAGATATAACATTAACGATCGTTAAATAATTAAGAGTTAAGTATTAACGAGTGTTAAAGAATATATAGTAAGTGAAATAAAAGGAAGAATATTGGAAGGTTCCGGAACACCCCAATAGGGGTGTTCGACCGTCGGTTATAAGGGGGAGAGAAAGATTTTCTTGCCTTATTTGTATATCTTGGACACCAAGTTTTGAAGGCCTATATAAACGTCCCCATACCCTCAAATTCAACACACAAAATCTCTTCCTTCTTCTTTCTTTTGGTCGATCGCAAGAAACACCACAAAGGGGTTTCGGTTAGTTTTTCTTGTTTGCTCGATTGTGCTTATAATCTAGTCCTAGACCCTCTCTAGGGTTGTTGGGTAGATTTTCTACAAGCGTAGAAGCTCGGTTTACACGTGCTAGAATCACGGTTAGGTCGTTGTATTACGTGTGTACACGATCGTAATATAGTCTTACTTTAGACTATATCTTGCTGGTGTTCGTTATAAACCCTTATTGGTGATTCGTTCTTCGTCTTGTGGATTTGCTTTAGTGTAAAGGTATGTAACCCTAATTCGATTAATTATATTTGTGTTATTATTATGATCTTGTTAAATCGCTTCCGCTATGTGTGTTTGGATCTCGTTTAGGGTTTTATATAATTGTTATGATGTTTATAAACCTTCACCAAGCTCCAACGTGGATGTTTAATTCGTCATCAAAGGCTTATGATTGGTTGATTACTTTCCAGCTCAGATCCAAAGAAACACAAAATTGTTGAGTTTATATCTCTTGTTAATCTAGCACAAAGTTAGGAAAAGGCCACGGATTGCCAATGTGTCCATCCATTGGGTGGAATGATCTAACGGTGTTAAGATGAGATGCTGATAAACGGATGAAATCACTTCTTCTTCAACAACCCCAACCTCTTTCTTTAAGTATAAATACCCTCTCATTTTCATGTCATCATCATCCCATATTTTTGGTGTAATGTTATAATTTTAGATATCTATAGGAACTGTATTTTCTTTTCATCAATGTATAAGTAATTTCAGTTTTAACTAAAGTTTATTTCTCAAAGTTATTGTGTTCTTTAAATCCTACTATTATTTCTAAATTCGTTCTTTGTTTATAAATATGTTCAACTTCTTTAATATGGCTCTAATATCATTCACATAAGCTTACATAATAGCTTATGTGAAGGATATAACTAAAAATTAGGAAAACCTTTCACATCAAACGGGTAAAGGATAAGCCAAATAATAAAAGTGTGGTTGTTCGGTGGAACCACAACGACTTATCCTTACTAGAGAAGGCTATAGCGTTGACTAGCGCTCTATGGAGTGTAACCTTATTTTCGCAAAGGCTTAACATACTAATTTTCGTTTAATTTCATTAGTTTAGTTTTTATCTTTGTTCGAATCCAATTTCTTTTACATGCTTAAGGTTTTATACATGTTGAATCTATGTGGTTAATAGCGTTGTTTAATGATTTTTGTTTACAAAGTAAAATAGTTCAACTTTTTTTGAATGATTAATGTAGAATCTGTTACTTTAACGGTGGTTGTGGTTATTATTATGATTAAGTAGCTATTGGTTTGAATTTTTTTATTGATAGTAGATTTAGCTTAGCTTATCAATTCTCTAATTGACCTTGTTTGGTTATTTAAATCTGCTTGCTTGATGTTATTGTAATTTGTTAGTAAAATTCTTTGTTGGTTTATTAGTTTTTTATTAATTGATTGCTCAGGTTGTAGATTGGTCATAACATAGAATTGTTGTAGCTTCAATTGCTGAGATTTTATAAAATCTTTATGAATTGGAGTATTGGTATGATTGATACAAAGATTTTGCATGGGTTCAATTTAAATTCTCGGTATCTTCTCGAATCGATCACGGTTCAAAGTGGAATAGTTGTTCTTGGTTACTAAAAAGGGGTTGGTTTTCTAATCTACTAAAAGGTTTAAATGCACTAAGATATAAAATTAAACTAAAAGCAATTAATTAAAAATAATTAATAAAACTTGAATTAAAATTAAACAATTAAAACAGAAACAGTAAATACCCCTACTAGAAAAAATGCTTGATTCGGAATATTATGCTTGATCCGGAATAAACTAAACGGCCACCTTCATTCGGAATATTGACTAGAAATATCCTTCATGCGGAATAATAAAGAAGAAAAGCTTGATCCGGAATCTTCACTTCGTTCGGAATAAATTGGCCAAAATCCTTCATTCGGAATATTCTAAAAAATAAGCTTCATTCGGAACATTTACCTTCATTCGGAACTTCTAACTAAAAACCTTTCATTCGGAATATATATAAAAACACTGATTCGGAACACACTGATTCGGAACAAATGCTGATTCGGAATAAAATATTAAAAACCTTTATTCGGAACTTTTAAAACTGATTCAGAACATTGCTTGATTCGGAACATTTAATAAAAAACTTCATTCGGAACTTTTTTTAAAACATTGATTCGGAACAATTTAAAACCCTTGACTCGGAATATAAACACTCATCCGGAATATTAATTATTCCGGATGAACACTTGACTCGGAATGTCTGAATGAAATAAACTGATCCGGAATATTTTTGGAAAAACCTTGATTCGGAATATTCAAAAGAAAAAGTTTCACTCAGAATAACTTGTTGACTCGGAATAAATTTAACAAAGTGCTTATTCGGAATATTTAAAATTCATGCGGAATAACTTAACGCACACCTTCATCCGGAATAAATCAATTTCATTCGGAATCTGGGCAGGACTTAAAGACGAAGAACAGTAGGTAAACAAAAAAGATGACTTTTTACAAAATCGACCAAATTAAACCAAAAGATTTAAACCAAACTAACCAATAATCATTTGCTAACCATAAACATCAAATCCCAACAACAAAAACACAAAACCCACTTACTTTTAAAGATTAAAATCAACCAAATAAGAACTTTAAACTTTAAATCAAAAAGATGAAGATGAACAAGATTAATGGAAAGATTATATTGATTGATTAAGGTAGAGTAAACAAAAGGAAAGATTAAAAACTTACAAGATCAAAGATTCAACAAAAATGAAAAATCACCAACACCTTAATGGTGTTGGCTTCCTATGAAAGAAAAGAAAAGAAACCGAAATGAAAAACTAGCTCAAAATGTGTGAAGGGATCTCTTTATATAGGCCGTGTCTTTGGTTGGTGAGTGGGCTTTCTCCAGTTCTTTTTGTCTTCTCGTCTTTTCAGAAAAGTTGACGTTTTCGATTTCGATTCGGGATTTGTCGACGAATAAATTCAACTCGTCTTTTAATTTCTTCGTTTAATAGACTTGAGTTCTTTCGACATATGTAAATCTTCCATCTTTGGTCCTTTTCTTTGATAAATCTTCAAATAGGCCCATTGACTTCAAATCTTTGGCATCTCTTGGACAATAGACTTCGTCTTGAGTCTTTTTCTTCGATAAAACCCGTGCAATCCCATGTTTTCTTCAATATTTATCCGGTTGGCTCTGAAAACACAACAAACACACAAACCACGCATAATTCCAAACAAATGACATTAAATACGCGTTTTGGTCTTGTTTTAACAAGAAATAAGTGGTAAAAGGATGGGTGTTTTCACACCTATCAATGATCTTATGTGGTTTAAATGAGTTTTGCAACTAAGTAGTGGTTGAACTATTGTTTTTGGTTATAATATGTGCTCTAAGTTTGCAACTGCTTTGGATCTAAGTTCTTTACAAAATCATTATACTTGAATCTCAGTGGTTTAGAGTTGTCTTCAATTTAGGCTTGTATTAAAAGATTTTTGCTATTTTGTTTCTTTTGCATAATAAATAAGTTGCTGAGTATTAGTTGCCTAGATTCAAGCTACCACAAATTAGAATTAAATATTTAGATTAATTTTAATTCTTGTTTAGAATTATCTTAGGTTGATTTAAAATTCTGTATTAAAGCTTCATTTTGTTTCTAAATAATTTAATGTCGAATTTGAATTAACAGATTGTTACCAGTTTTGTTGTTTTTGATAGAATTTTCTAAAAATAAGTTTCAAAAAAAACATGGTTGGGGGATTCAAACCCACTACCTGTGTTCATACAACTTTTGTCAAAGTTTTCCAAATTGTCATGCTTGGTCCCTGATATTGTAATTTGGTCTTTCAGTCATAGTCTTGCTAGTTTAAAGTGAACCATTTTGCTCAAAGTTAATTTCAGAGACAGTCTAAAGTGATATCAGGTTTAGTCCTTTTTTTAAGATAGGCAGTTAAGTCCTTTATAGACTGTTGAGTTTATTGTTGGGTCGGTAATTGGGCTTCCTAGTTGGACTTTTTAAGATTATTTGTTTTAGATTCAATATTTCCTAAAGTTTAGTCTTCACTTTTGTAATTTCATTTTTTACTTGTTAATCCTGTTTTGTTTAACTTGCGTATTTGCATAGTCTGTTTTAATATATAAGTATAAAACACACAAAATATTACTTATTATATTCACTCTTGTATGTTTAAAATGTTTGTTTAATTTGTCTTCCAATATTATTTGTAATATGTGTACAAGTGAACACTATTCATAAATTTTCAAAATAATTTTATTTGTAATCGACTTGTAGTTTAATATAGATTAACGATTCATGTACTTTAAACATTTGAAAAATAGGATTTTAGTTAACTAAATAAAATCGATTGTTCAAATGAAAACAAAAAGTCTCAAATTCACAATTTCCTCGAAACAACGAATAGGGATTATCTTTGTGTTTACTAATCCGTCTTTAGCGAGTTTTTAGGATATTGATTTTTCCTAAAGGTAATTTCCTAATACTTGATCTACAACGTGTTTTAATACATCGACACGTTTCTCCACGTCAAATTTTGGCTCCGCTGCCAGGGAAATTGTTTATGATTCTCTCGTGGCGGTTTGTCGATCATTGATTTGAAAACCCTTTACATTTTTCGAAGGTTCTTTATATTTTCTATATTATAAAAATACAAAAATATTTTGTTTTTCGTTTTTTTTGTATATATAGTATTACGTAGAAAAACTCAAAAAATAAATAGATTCCAAATAGTTACGTATTTATTATCGATCTGATAATAATACGTGTATCAGTCAAACAAAAAAAAGGCAAAATAGATAAATACTAATAAAATGTTTGAACTCGATTTATACAAACTATAAGGTGGGTATAAGGCGAGTTTCTATAAAATCCAAGCCTAAAGAAAAAGGCTCTTAAGTGCATCGCGCGCCTCGTTTCTCCGCTTACTTGTGCGTATTTTGAGAGAGAAAACCGATTATTGGTTTGCCACTAAAAGTATTATTATTTCAATGTTGTTTTCCTATTGAACCACGAGTGTGTTAACCATACCACTCAAAGTCGACCGAAATCTTGCTTCATTCCTCGTTTTTTATTCTTTTAATTTTTCTTTCTTTGATATTTTCTTTTTCTTTGATTTTTATAGAATAATGTTTTGTGCATGTGCACTCGTTCTAATCGTCTTCTAATTAATCAAAATAGACTTGCAAACATTCCTACAAAGAATCATAATCGTCAACAACAAGTAGTGGAACCCGAGATTCCAACTATTGTCGTAGAGATGATCGATAACCGAACAATGGAGGAACTGCTTCTAGCACCCACCGAAGCGTACGGTGAGGCAATCGTTGTTCTGAATATTTTGGCCGTTCATTATGAGATTCAGACGGGTCTTTTATCACCTCATCCGTGCCGATAAATTTCGAGGCATGAGACGGAAAATCCTCATAGTCACATTCAGAATTTTCTTCGTATCACCTCGACTCTCAAATTTAGAGATGTGTCGAATGACGCTATTAAGCTTATGCTTTTTACGTACTCGTTCGAGGGTAACGCTAAGCGTTGGTATGAAAAGGAACCATCAGGTTCAATTTTTACATGGGATGATCTAGTGTCGAAATTTATGGATTACTTTTTCCCGCCTTTAAACAACCCACTTTAAAAACGAAATAACAAGATTTGAAAAAAAGGTGCATGAACCGTTTTGGGGAAGCATGGGAAAGATTTAAAGATTTGTTAAGACAATGTCCTCACCACGGTTTCACGAAGTTACATCAAATTAATACTTTTTATAATGGACTTAATATGGTTGAACAAGATTCTTTAAATGTCGTCGCGGGTGGTAATCTTTTACGAAAAACTCTAAGAGACGCGTGGAGAATAATTGAGAATAAATCTAGAGTCCAATATCTAAGAAACACACCTGTTGGAAATACGTTTTTACGTATTTAGGAAGGGTCGGTCACTCCAGCGATATATTCAAGTATTAGGCTCGTGATCTAATATATAAACATATAGCCCACCAAAGCCCACATGTAGGGTGGGCTATATATACCCCCTGCTAGCATATTAGGAGGGGTTGGTCATTAGTTGTTCAATTCACATTTCATCTTTCTCTCTAATCCTCTCCTTTCTCTCTCTAACTTTCCCTCTCTAGTTCTTCATCCCCTCCCTTCTTTAGATCAATAACAACACTTGTACAATCATAAGAAACTAAGGACCTACAAATGGTATCAAGAGCCATGGTTGATTGATTGTTCTTGGGTTTGTTTTGATTTTTTTTGTGGGTTTTGATTTAATCAAGCTCAAATTATGAAATTTTTTGCGTTTTTTATGGTTTAATCTTGATACAAATCATCTACATATTTGTGGTAGCGATTTGGTATTGTTAGTTTTGTTAAAAACACAAAATTTTTGGGTGTTTGGGTCATTTTTTGGCTAAAAGTCTCGAATTGGTTGGATTTTATCCGAAAAAAAGTAGAAATTAGGATAATTTTGTACTATTGCGACACTTTTTCCGTCACAATAGCCTAGGGTTTACATATTGCGACAGTTTTTGAGTTATTGCGACAGATTTTGAGCATATTGCGACAGAGTTTGGTATAGTGCGACAGATTGTGAGTTATTGCGACAACTTTTGCTATTATTGCGACAGGTGTCGTAATATTGCGATAAATCTGTTATTGCGACGAATTCGTGATATTGCGACAAAATACTTTTTTCATTATTGAGTTGGTCACTTTGTCATATTGCGATGCTATGATTGTTTGTCCCTTATTGCGATGGTGTGATTTTTTTGTCCTTATTGCGATGGTATGATTTTCAACATAATTTGACTCCAACAAAGACTATCAAGACTCCAACACGACTCGAACTCAACTGATTCCCAACACCCACAAGACTCCATTACAATTCTTTTGACTCAACTGTCCATTGAACCGACTCATAACAACAAGATCTATGACCTAAACCAAGACTCGATCGTAAGCCTCACTCATCTCTTTGACTCGACCTCGACCTCGACTCTCTCACCCATCGACTCGACTACCACTCAGCATCAACAAAAACCCAGACTTCATAACTCGACTCAAACGCAAACTCACAACCACATAGACTTAAACTTCACAACCACACAGACTCGACAGACTCACAACCACATAGACTTACACTTCACAACCACACATACTTGATAGACTCACAATCACAGACTCGACCTTCAGCCTCGACTAAAACAGTTCGAAGACTCGAACTCAAACTGAATCAACATCCACCTTTTCACTCCAACCAAATCCATCATATCTATCTTTATTCCATCGTCATCTAATCCCAGAATCGAATCTAAAACATACACATCTCAGATTCGTTTAAACTTATGATAGATCTTTTTAGATCTTAATAGTTTGAACATAAATCATCATCGATTCTTGTGAGTTTTTTTGAAAGCCCTTTTGATTTTCGAAATTAAAGAAACAGAACAACAATTATGTTATCCGTTTGTCTTTGATTCTATTCAATAAATAAAACATTAAAAACCGACATGCAATTCAAATCACACCTTACCGAGACCTTATGATAAGATCTAGAAGATGTGTACTCAGAGATCTTTAAACTATATTCGTCCATCGAATATAATTCGTGGCTTGCCCATTTATGAATTGTTTATAGGTTTAGGTTTATTCGTGTGTGATTGTTTCGAAAGAGGGTAATCTGATTACGAATGATATGATGAGATTGGTTTTGAGGATATGCGTTTAGATTATATGGTGATGTGAGATTAGATGAGATTAATATTTCTTTTGGTTATGGCTGAGTATTGAGAGAAAAAGAATGATGGGGGCGGAGCTAATGTGTGTGAGTAGGTTAAGATTGTGACCTAATAGTTAGGTTTAGCTATTTATCACAAATATTTGGACTGGGTTTGATGGTCAAAGAAATGAACACGTTTATGTGTTGTTGGTAGGAGATACTTTTGTTTTTTTAAGCTTACTGGGCCGAATTCTTCTATCACTTGATAGATACAAGCCACGTGACATGTACAAATAAGGAATGTAACTGACAAGTGTTTTTGGAAACAAAATTCTAGTTTGTATAACATTTGGTTGTACCAATATTATTCGTTTCTCGTTTTTGGTATAACAATTATAGCCGGGTTTAATCGAGGCAAGTGAAGAGCAAAAGATATATATCTGAATTTATTTGGGTATAAATGTGACAAAAAAGTCAAGACAAAAGTGACAAGTTTTTGAAGACAAGTATCGGGACACAGTGTTAAAATTTATTTGTCGAGACCAAGAAAAATTGGATATATTTTTAGTGGCTACGGATTTCTTTTATTGATCGGGTCTTTGTAAGTGAAGACAGATTTTTCATCGATAAGTAATCCTTACCTTATTTTTTATCGAAATTCAATGGAATCTTTGAATTCGACTTTTCAAGAGGGAGAAATGCAACACATGCAACTCAAAGAGATCAAATTGAGTCAAAAAACATTGGAAATATTTCACGAGCTCAAGACACACCTTGCAATTCTCTATCCGCACAACATGACCGAACTTCCAGCCACGGTTCAAGTGTTCTTTGGCAAAGTGGATAATTTCAAAGAGAAGATTTTCAATAATTTGGATGAGTTACGGTTGCAATTAGAAAGGGAGAATCTTCATGAGGTTAAAGCGAATATATGTCTAGAAATCCTTCGCACACAGTTTAAGGACTTCTTTTCCTTAATAATGGTACCTCCTTTTGATTATTCGACTCCAATCCTTCACCAGCTTTTCAACTTGCATACGGGTTGCCAGACTGAAACCTTTAAAAGTGGTTTACTCAATCACATCAATATACTTGAGAAGTGTATTGAGGTAAGGTTAGTTAATTACAACGAGATACGGTTGAAAAAGGGGGCAGATTCAAAGAATCAAGGAGTCGTCTAAACCATTGCATACAGCAATACCTCATGAACATGAGAGAGAGAGAGAGAGAGACACGCTTCAAGCTGTCGTCAAAAGATGATCAGATCTGCCCGGTGTAAGAAATAGGTGCCAATTTGGTCGTCACGGTAAGCAATGGAAAGGAATCAGGAGGAAAGCATGAACCAAGCAGCAAGTCACAAGCACCAACTACTCAGGTGCCAAGTTTCAACACTATACAGAATGTTGAGCATTCTGAACCTAATTATGCCGAACATGGGATTGACAAGAGTGATAGCGATACCACTTTTGATTCATCCGATGTGAGTCATAATGGGGGAGAAAATTTCTAAACATCATGATAAGTGCCTTATGACTGTTTCTTTAAATAATTCTGATTCTAGGATTAAAGAGCTCGAAAAGATTGTAGCTCAGCAATCAAAAGATCTTGAGGATGCCAAACTTGAATTTTCCAAAAAAACGAACAAATTTGAAACATATTTTGAAAATCTTGAAAAGTCAAATATTGTTCTTGAACAAAAATTGGATCAAACAGTTCTGGTTTCTAAAGCTGAAAAGGATAAACTTTTGAAACAAGTTAAGTTGCTTCAATCTAAGTTGGCATCCCAAGATGAATTGCTCAAAGAAAATGAGACCTTAAAGGCTCAAGTACAAGAAAAGGTCTTTGCTATAGCTGCGTTGAAAAACTAATTGAGAAAAACCAAAGGATCTAGTGTGGATACTAAGCTTGAAAAACCATCAACCTTGTGGAAACCGCCTCAAATTCAGTCTGTTAGACAACTGACTGCATTTAGATCCGAGCGACCAAAATCCACGAGACCGCAGTTTGCCTCCCAAGTTGATATGGTTCATCTTTCTATACCAGTCACTCCACCATCTTGGCCCAATGTGACTAAAACAGCTTCTACAAGACCTAATCACATGATTGCCTCTAGTCTCCCTAGACATAGTCCAAAGAACACATCTCGAACTAGTTCAAATGTCGTTCGCCATAATTTTGATCTAAGGGATGATAAGCAAAAGACACAAGTGATAGATAGAATTTTCAAACCTAGTCAGATGCCTTCTAGATTATCCAACACTGCTAACTGTAGCATGTCATATCCTAGGAGCATCAATCAATCATCTAGGAATTCTAGATCTTACTCGGACATTAAATATGCTACTTGTAAAACATGTAGGAAATGTGTATTTAAAGCCAATCATGATTCTTGTGTCAATAAATTACTTAATGAGGTGAACTCTCGTGCTAGACTTAAATCCCAGTGGGTAGCTAAAATCAAACCCATTGGTAAAGTGTGGCGCCCCACTGGTAGAACTTTCACTCTTGTAGGAAACGAGTGCCCTTTAACTAGGATAGTCTCTTATTCTACTAAGACTACTAGGGAGGAAATTGAAAAGGATGATACATCAAATAAGCCTGAACTTAAGATTTTCTATAAAAGGAAACGTTTGCCAGCTAAAATAAGTGAATCATCTCCTCAGGTCACCTCTGGCACTAGAAAAGAAAACTATGAATCCCTGCAGGGTTCTAAGATAGATATCGCTAACCCATATAAAAGCATACAAACTTCAACTGAGATTACAGGTTCCAAAGTCAAGGATCAACAAAAACAAACTGGTCCGATCTTTATATACTGTTCAACTAAGGACACTCTCAGAGTTTGGTTACTAAAGAAGCTAATATCAGAGAAACAAGTGTCTTAGAGGATTTGTAGTTAAGCTCGTGCTCATGGCTCACATTCAAATCACAGTCCGTGACCTGAACTTTAGAGAAAGGGAAGTTTATCTACGCAACGATAACTTACCCTCAAAACGAGAAATTAATTTTTCTCGGACACGAGTTTACTTTAAAACTATTCGAAGGTTTTAAACTCGTGTATATGGTTCATTGTTAAATGTCAGACAATGGCCCGGACTTCAAATAAAGGGAAGTTTATCTTGTCAAGGATAACTTACCCTCACAACGAGAAATTAATTTTTCTCGGGCATGAGCTTATGTTAAAACATTCAAAGTTTTTAAGCTCATGCACAACGGCTTGCAATCATATGACAAATTGTAACCCGTGCTTCAAATAAAGGAAAGTTTATCGCCAATGATAAACTTATCCTCACAAACGAGAAATTAAATTTTCTCGGACACGAGCTTACATTAAAACTATTCAAAGGTTTTAAGCTCGTGTAAATGGCGTATAATCACATTTCAGATTATGCCCCGGACGTCAAAGAAAGGAAAGTTTATCGCCGATGATAAACTTATCCTTACAACGAGAAATTAATTTTTCTTGGGCATGAGCTAATATTAAAAACATTCAAAGTTTTTAAGCTCATGCACAATGACTTACAGTTAAATATCAGACTGTAACTCGGACTTCAATTTTAGGAAATCTTATCTTTAAAGATAACTTATCCTCGAAACGGGAAATTAATTTTTCTCGGTCATGAGCTTGCATTAAAACATTCTAGGTTCTAAGCTCATAAAGGAAAGTGTATCTTTTACATATGAGAACTTTTCTTCATAACGATAAATTCACCTTTCTCCGTCATGAGCTTTACGTTAAAATATTCAAAAATTTTACAAGCTCATGAAAACGACTTCCAAGTAAATGTCAACTTAGGACTCGTTCTTTAGTTAAAAGAAAAGTTTATCGCCAATGATAAACTTATCCTCACAACGGGAAGTTTACAACTTCTCGAACTTGAGCTCGTTTAGTAAGATATTCAACATATTAAGCTCAAGTAATTGGTTTTCAAAACTTTGAACACAATTTTTTCAAGAATTTTTCGAAAGTTTTCTTCTAAATCTTTCACAATCATGTGTTCAAAAATGTTTTGATAAAAAGAGCATGTCTTCTGGAATCAATAATATTTACGATACTAGAAATGTCATTCAATAATGACACGGGGTTGTAAATAAAGTTCGAGCCGAAGTTCAAATGTTTTAAAACATGCTCAAAATGGCTTGCTATTATTTCATATAGTAACCTACGTTTCATATTCAAGTCAAGCATTTCACCGGAAAGCTTTGACTCAACAACGGAAATTAATTTTCTCGGGCATGGTTTACTTTATAACCATGTAAGGGATTGTGTTTACGTAATAAAAAAATCTAACACGAATATATGTACGTGTCGGTGCATTTATTTTTTAAAACAAGAGAAATCTTGTTTATATGAAGTTATCATCTCCACCAATCATAGCAATTTACAATTGATATCCACATACTCGACGATGCAACTACTCAAACGGCGACTACAACTCTTTCAATAGAACCCGGGTCAACAATTGAGGGGGAGCAATTGTCCAGCATTCAGAACTTTGACGCCGAAAGTGCCAAGTTCACATATTGGCGTCAAGAGAACGATATCAATCGTACACATGGAGTCAAGAGATAACTTCAAACGTGACGAGGCGACCAACATTTGTGAACAAGAACCATGTGATTCTTTCATATGATGTTCTCTATCATTCAGGTCCACCCTCGTAAATTGCTAATCTTGTGAATACATTATCATATATGATCTTTGCACGTGATAGATACCTTACTCTTGTGTTTAAAAGGTATTTAATTTACGTTTCAAGTACACCCTCATTAATTTGAGGGGGAGCTTGTGAAAATCATGAAGATAATTGGATTTGCATTTTTCTTCCCAAAATTTTCTTAAAATGCTTATAAATCAATTGATATTAAAAACATCGCTTGGGTTAATATTTTTAATATGGGGGAGAAAATGTGATTTAATATTAAGATCAATAATGGTTTGACTTAATGTGCTAGCTCATCCCGACATGTGCAAAATGTTTTCGAATATCATGGCATATGTTAAGGGGGAGCAAAATGGATTTGGATATCAAAATTACCCACAACCCATTTATTTCACGATGATGAAGATTGTGGTGACATAAGGATGGTAGGATAAGTTAAGTCCATTGATTCTTCTAGAACCGGAGGAATCTTCCCAAGGACATTCCATAGCTAGAAATAGTAGTCCTTAGGAAAGATGGAGAAAGATTGTGATCGTAGCTGAATGCTGACCAAGTACTTAAGTTAGCACTGGAACAATCACAACAAGGTGCTAGTTATGATGTATTGGTAAGCATTGAAGGGGTTGAAAATGAAAAATAATTGTAAAGATAAAGGGTCTAAAGAAAGAAGCCCTCCTTACAACTTAGGCAGAAAACGGGTCAACACATATGCTATTAAGATCATTTTTAATGATGCTTGATATTGAAGATAAGATATCATGGACCCAGTAATGCAATGCACAACCCATCCCAGCTAACTCAGATATCTCTTAAAAGATATTTGTTTTAATCACACGGAGACAATGCATTATCTATTGATTTATTCACTCCGAATAAATTGGTATTGAAATGGTGGCACTCTTCTCCAGCCTCCGCTCACTAAAATCCAAAATGTACGATCGAGTCTAGAGCCATTTGAGATCATCAAATCTCTCATTGGGACACACTTTCATAATTCCTTGCTTCTTCACACGCTGTGAAAAGTAAGAAAGGTCTTAAGAGTCCTACGCAAAATCTTCATGATTTTGCCTGAACATCCGAGTAATACGAAAGTATTTACAATGAAGATGGAAATCCTTCTTGAGCGAATATCAAAAAGCTCATGGTAGGTGACTTGTGCGATTCTTTATGAATCAAGCTTGTGATAACTAGAAAGCAACAGTGGTTTAATTCTTAACTGAACTTAAACATGTTCCAGGCTTCTACGCAAAATCTAAGTGATCTTGCCAGAACACTCAGAGTGACACTCTTTAATGTTCACAGTGAAGAGTGGAAATCCTTCTAGTGTCAACATCAAACAGCACTGCGGTAGGTGACAAGCAAGGATCTATCAGAATCAAGCTCGTGACAACTAGAAAGCAACGATGGTGAATATCTTAATTGAAATTCAATTTTTTCCAGGATCATGTATTGACGGCTTCAATCATAAGGATATTTCTTATCCAAATGATTCACTCTTTATGTTCGCAGTCAGCTTTGGACGATCAAATAAAGAAAACGGGTTTATCTGCGAAATCTTGTCAAGGAGGTTCTTAATTGAAACTACCTGCCACAAGTACGATATTTAATATCGTCCAACGGTCTTCACCGGCCGGAGGTAAAATGCTACCAAATTAGAATGAAATGTTCAAGGCCATTTCATCCGTGTATATGTTTTGTTGCTAACTGTCTTATGCAGTGTAACAAGAAGGTGGCATTGCGGTGTATAATCCAGAAGAAGTCGTCAACACATGCTTATACTATATGCACTTAATACTTCAACAAATTCAAGAAAGCCTAAAAGTCAAGTCTTCCGCTATATCAAACTCTAAAGCTTTCAAGAATTTATAAAGATATAAGTATTTGGAACATGAAGTCACGAGGAGGCAAATTTCACAAGTGATAAATGCACAAGGTCAAGGCAAGAAAACATGCTCAAGACTAAAGTCAAATATCTCATCAGCATATTCACAAGAACAAGATCGAAGACTCAAGCATAGTATGCTAGGTTTAAGGTTTTGTAAAATGGTGTGATCTCCCTTAGGGGGAGATTGTTGGAAATACGTTTTTCCAAAGAAAGTCTCGGTCACATCATTGTTAGCATAAATCACGAGCTATAGCCTATTTAGGACATTGTAACTTGGAGTGACCTCCCTTAGGGGGAGATTGTTGGAAATATGTTTTTAAGTATTTTGGAAGGATCGGTCACTCTAATGATATATTCAAGTATTAGGCTCGTGATCCAATATATAAACATATAGCCCACCAAAGCCCACATGTAGGGTGGGCTATATATACCCCCTTCCTAGCATGTTAGGAGGAGTTGGTCATTAGTTGTTCAACACCGATTGTTTCCTATGTAAATTCATCTAATCTCAAGATTGCTAGATTGGACTCTAAGATCGATAATGGATTCGCGAGTTTGTTGAGTGAGATTAGGAATAATAATCCCGCTTCGGTCAATGCGGTTAAGAACTTTTGTATATCATGTGGTGGAGCACATCCTAACTATGCTTGCACAACCAGGGGTTGATCTATCTAGTGCTTATGCGGAGACGATAACTTATGGCTATAACGGTCAAGCTCCTCGTCAAAATCATGTTGCTCCACCGGGTTTTCCGCCGGTTCAAAATAGGTATAATAATAACAGTGGGAATAATTTTAACCGGGGAAACCAAGAGAATTATAACCAAGGAAATTATAATCAAGGAAATAGCTTTAATGGTAATCAAAACAACCAAGGTTTTCAAAACAATAATCAAAATGATTTGGCAAGATATATCAAAACTAATGAGGCAAATTTTAAAGCTTTGTAAAATAACTTCAAGGACAAATGAACACTTTACTATCAAGGGACAAAATAATAAGATAGAAAAAAATCAAAACTGACATGAGAGTATGTTGTCCGCTTTGATGTCTAAGCCCTCTACTTTAGTGGTTTGCCAAGCAACACCATTCCAAACCCGAAGGGTGATATGAAAGCTATTACCACACGTATTGGAAAAGCTTTAAATGGACCTTTTCTTCCAAAAGTTCGCACCTCTCCAGTAAGGGAAGTGGAGCAAGAACCTGAGGTGGTTAAGGAAAAGGAAATTTTTAATCCACCAAGAGTAGACCATGTGCCTATTCCGGACCCCAAGATTCCGAAGACCGTGCCTAAACCCACACGACCCTACCCATCGAGACTTAACCAACAAAATCACAACGAAACAAGTAATAATCAAATAACAAGATTTTTGGAAATGATTTAACAATTTTATTTTAATATAAGTTTTATAGATACATTGCTTTACATGCCCAAATTTTCTTCAACAATCAAGAAGTTAATGAACGACAAGGGAAAATTTGTTGAAGTTTCAATATATTTAGATGCTAATTGTTCCGTGGAGCTTACTTAAAAGCTTCCAAAAAAGCTTGGAGACCCGGGCAAGTTTCTTATATCATGTGATTTCCCTAATATGGAAGAATGCTTAGCATTAGCCGACCTTGACGCTAGCATTAACTTGATGCCTCTTTCTGTATAGGAAAGGTTATCACTTCCTGAGCTTACACCTCCTAAGATGACCCTTGAGCTAGCGGACCGATCGGTCTCAATTCCGAAAGGAATAGACAAGGATGTGTTTGTCAAAGTATGAAATTCATTTTTTGATGGATTTTGTGGTTGTCGATTATCTGGAAGGTTCTCGCGTACCTCTTATTTTGGGAAGACCATTTTTATAAACGGCTAGTGCTTTAGCTAATAAGAAAACTGGGAAATTAACCTTAAGTTTTGACGAAGAGTCTATTACCTTCGATATCGGGCATATGTATAGATATTCTCATGAGTACTATGAATCGGTTAATCAAATCGATGTGATTGATGTTACTTGTTATGAATTCTCATAAGAAGTGTTTGGTTTTTTTACTAATACCAAAAGTGGCAATCCTTCTATATCGGATCCTATTATTGCCATTTCTTCTCCAGCCCTTACACCATTTGGGGCTAGTGATTTTATCTTGGAGGATCTTGATGCTTTTCTTAGCACACTGATGAATATTATCATGATGCGGACGGAGACATCGATTTGCCTGAAGCATTTTTTAATGAAGATCCTTTTCACCTACCTCCGATGAAAATTAAGATTGTGAACAAGAATGAGAATAAAGTGAAAACATCTATTGAAAAACCACCCGAACTTGAGCTTAAAGATATACACACTCATTTAAAGTATGCTTTTATTAAAAGGACGGATAAATAAACGGTGATTATAGCCAAAGGGTTGAAAGATAACGAAAAGGAGGCATCATCAAGGTTATAAAGAAGCATAAACGGGCCATTGCATGGAAAATCTCCGACATCAAGGGTATTGACCTAAAGTTTTGTACTCATAAAATTTTGATGGAGGAAGATTATAAATCCGCTATCCAAAGTCAAAGAAGGGTTAATCTAAATATTCATGGGTGATCAAAAAGGAGATTATGAAACTTCTAGACATGAGAATGATCTACCCTATTTCTGATATCCCATGGGTTAGCCCCGTGCATTGTGTTCCAAAGAAAGAAGAAATGACGGTCATGACTAATAAAGATAATGAATTAATTCCTAATCGAATCGTGACTGGATGGCATGTTTGTATAGATTGTAGAAAGCTTAATGATGCCACTAGGAAGGATCATTTTCCATTACCTTTTTTGGACCAAATGTTAGAGAGACTAGCGGTAAATGAATTTTATTGCTTTTTAGATGGATTTTCTGGCTATTTTTAAATTCTAATAGACCCTTGTGATCAATAGAAACCCAAATTCACTTGTCCTTATGGAACATTTGCTTATCGTATAATACCTTTTGGGTTATGCAATGCTCTGGGGACATTCCAAAGGTTTATTATGGCTATTTTTCATGATATGATTGAGAAAACCATGGAAGTCTTCATTGATGATTTCTCGGTTTTTGGGGAGTCTTTTGCTTCACGTCTCTCTAACTTGAAGAGAATGCTTAAACGTTGCGAGGAAACAAATCTCGTGCTTAACTATGAAAAATGTCGTTTCATGTGTAAGGAAGGCATTGTTTTAGGACATAAGATCTCTAAGGCTGAAATTGAGGTAGATAGGGCCAAAATCGATGTGATGGCCAAATTACCTCCACCCACCATCGTTAAAGGAGTTAGGAGTTTTCTGTTGATCCCAAACTTAGATCGATTAAGCTTTGTGTATACGAGATTAGATCAAGTAATACACGTAGAGAAACCTTTGCTTATGAATAAAGTAACTAAGTGTTATGCGGAATTAACACTTAATCTAGAACACAAAGATGTTAAACAAACTTTCACTTGTATTAGAATAATCGAACTTGATTAGAATGAAAGAGGTTTAACAGTCGAATACTTGTGAAAACTTATTATAACTGATGATTAACATTAACCTAAAAGATCTTCTTTTATAGATTAAGAAGTCTTGTACAAGAAGCTACGAATCAACTATTCTAGGTAAAGATAATAATGAAAAATACAATGTCGAACTTATCTTTACCATATACAAATATAGAAACAAATAAACAAAAAGATTCGTATGAAGATATATTCCATCTGTGCTTGTCTTCAAGGCTGTCAGCGTTGACTTCTTCAAATGTCAACGCTTGGCTGTCAGCGTCCAACTTCTTCTTATCAGCGCTTGAACTCTTCTTATCAGCGTCTAGTGAACTGACCCATAATTTATTCCCAACAATCCTCCCCTAAACTTGATATCTATTCCAATGATCAAGTTTGTGAATAAATACTTAAGGCTTAGGAGGAATCTTACAAAAACTTCTTATGTTGGTGATAAACATATCTAATCAAGTCCTTGGCCACGTCACTAGTGTAATCAATCTCCAAGGGTGTTTCCTTCATCTTCTCCAGTACTTCTTTGGACAAGAAATAGTCAGCATCCACAAGTAGATACTCTGAAAACTTTGTAGAGCTCAAATGAAACACACCACAAGTAGAATAAAGCCTTCAATGAAGACCACTGAGGTCATCTTCAAGATCCTTCCATACAGCAGGATCTGCTGCCCTTGGACCACACAAAGTCAAAAATGTGTGCCATAGTCTTATTCCATTTGCTGAAGTAGGTGCTTCAGCCTTATACTTGGCCTCTATCAATCTCCATAGATGCACCAAGTCTTCTCTGTCTATGCTTGCAAAGATAGAAATAATTGAAGTGAAAGTGTGTACCTCCTTCCCAAATCTGCCAATCTTCCAAAATCCACACTCATCTTCATCAAAACTTATGATTGGATTTCTGGCATCTAGAGATACTACATTAACCAAATCTGAAGCTTCCAATGGAGAAAGCTTGAGATGCTTCCTTATGACAGTTTCACTTGGATGATACACATCCATATCTTTGGGAAATTGGAGAGGATCTCCTTTCTTCACTGGTCTTTGAGCAATCCTAATCTCCTTTGCAATCTGCATTTCCTCAGCAAGCTCCTGTTTCCTTTCTTCTGAAAGAAACTGTAAGACATTATTTTCTTGCACATGCCTCCAAATAGGATGTGCCCTGTATTCTAGCTCCTCAAAAGATAAAGCCAGCAACTTCTTGTATGTCCATCCAGGTTGATGGCATCTAAGCAACTTGTAATACAATTGCCTGCGATCTCTTTTAAGCCAAGTCTTGACCTCTTGTGCATTATACTTCAAAATCACCTTTATATCATCTTGTACCCTGAGAAGAATTTCCAACCCCCAAATTTGATCTGACAAACTCATCCCTGGGTTGTCCATTACCTTATCTTCCCAAGCATGGTACATTCTGGTGATTTCTGGAAGGTCAAAATCAACATGCTTCTTCAAATCACTCAATCTTTCTTTTGCCAACTCATCCCCATATTCAAGTCTTTCTGGATCTTCAATGATTTGAACACTTGAATCTGAGCTAGCTCCTTCTCTTTCATCATCACTCTCTTCCTCACTCTAAGAAGTGGCAACAAATGGTGATCTACCACTCCTCTTCAAATCTTCTTCCAAAAGTTGTGCAGCCAACTGATTATCAAATGCAATTTGTGCTGCATCTTTCTTTGGAACATCTTCTTCAACCATAATTCCTTTACCTTTGTCTTTTGGATCAATGATAGGTAAGGTAGATGAAGATACCTATGTAGACACATCTTTGATGATTGTTGATGACTGGAATACATCAACACCACCTGCAGGTTTGTCAGCGTTCAAGTTACCTGTGTCAGCGTCTCGTTTACTCTTGTCAGCGCTGGATGTGTCAGCGTCCAAACTCTTGTCAACGCCAAGATTACTTGTGACAGCGCCCTGTGTAAAATGTTCCATCACTGCTGTAAATGACCCATCCAAATTCAAAGGGGTTACCTTGGATGTATCAATGACAGGGTGCTTCTTCAAGTTGGTGAGTGCTTCAGCAACATTTAAAGATTCACTAAATTGTGAACTCTTCTCACTGGCTGTATGAATCAGCTCATCCTCTTCATCCTCCCCTTTGGAAGATTCCTCCATTCTACTCCTGCTACTAGGATTCTCCAAAACAGTTACCCGCTCCCTCAATACTTGGAGTTCATGGCCCTGATTATTGACAATTTGTACAAGGCTGACATTTTGCTTTTGCAAGCTAATGACAGCAGCTGTCAATTCATTCAATGTCATAGGTTCCAATCTGCCCTCAGCTAGAATGGGGATTTGACCTCCCAAAATAGAATCATAGGGCATGGATGAGGTCTTAATGATGTTGGGACTGTCTTGACCAGCATCTAAGCCTGTACCAATAGCCCCAGCCTCATCCATGTCACCAGCCACACTTGTGGAGGTGGTTCTCTCTGCAACAAGGCTAGGACCACTAGAGGAGAACACTCCAGTAGTCCTTTGGCGTTTATTTAACCTAGATTGTAATGGGGTGGAAGATGATGTAGATTGTGTGGGTGTGGGTTGGTTAAGGGGTGTTTGGGATTGTTCAGGGATGTCATCAGCATTGGGATTGGCTGTGTCAGCGCCAACATTTTGAGTGTCAGCGTTGACATTAGCTTGGTCAACGTCCATGTGTTCAGGTGAAGGTAATGGTTCAAGGACAGGCTCAAGTTGAGGTTCAGGTTCTGGTTGTGGTTGGGCAGCCTGAATTACTTCAAGCATGGCTTGGGTGAGAGGTACAGGTCTTTTTGTGGAGATCATTTTGTCAAAAATGGTTTTCTTTTGCTTAGGGAGCTCATAAAAATGGTCATGATCCCTAAGACAATATTCTTGTAAATCAAACACCATTTGCAAAAATCTTGGGTAAGCCAAAGTCATTTTACTTCCCTTATTTTTACACATCCCTTCAAAAATCATTTTTGAAAAATTATACCAAAGCCCACGTGACATACAAACCAAAGCACTTGCAATGGACCTGTTTATTTCATTAAAAGCAGTACATTTTGGACTTAAGCATTGAAGAAGGACATGTATAAAATATTTCCAATCTGAGGGAAATTCCTGCTTATGATATTTATTTAAAGTTTTATCAGCAGGAATAGGATAACCCAATTCCCTAAGACCTTGTTCTATTGTTGCAATGGCAAGGGTAGTCACACCATCAGCGTCATTAAGACGCAAAGCTTGGCGAACCAAAGCTTCAGTGACCACCCATGTTCTTCCATGAACAGTAGATGTTAATGTAGTCACTCCATTAGCTGTTGTGGAACTTACATTATTCTAAAACTGTCTAATGTGTGCGACAGGGACTAGTGGTTCATGAGAAAGTGCATACCTTATGGAGGATGCATTTAAAAATGCCACCATTTGTGAATACTGAGGGAACAAATCATTATCAGCGGCCAAGTAAGCTATCATATTATGTTGGCTCTTGAACTCCAATGTCAGATTGTTTGAGTTGAACTTTGGTGCCATGTTGAAAGCTGTTTAGGTTATGTGATATGGGAAAAATCTAGGAGAAAGATGTTAGACAAGAAAATATGAATACCCAGAATGAAAAGTTAGCCAAATTTATAGGAGAGATGCATGATTATGATTGGTAAAAAATGAGGCAGTTATGTTCAAAGAGTAATGATGAAAATATTGAATCAAATATAACTTATCGCATGCATTAATTAAAAGTAACAACTCCCAAAAATTACAGCCAAAGATTAGTCAAAAATAACAACTGGGTAGGGCCCACTAGGTGTCAACGGTCAAAAATAGCCCATCAACGCCCAACGGCTATATTTTCTTGTCAGCGTTTGCCTAAAGCCTTGTCAGCGTCACGATTGGTCGTAACAGCGTTTGGAGAAAAACTTGTCAGCGTCAAAAAAAAAATATTTTAAAAAGAAAAAGACCTTAACAAAGTAATTTATACTAAGGGAAATATCTTGCAAGTTGATAATAATTACTGGGCGGCAAGCACTGTCCACTTATGCACACTTGCTTAAGCAAGATAGACACAAATGTCCTCAAGTGTCCCTTGCTAACCAAAATACTTACCAACAAAGTTATTTCATAAAATCCTTTGTAACTCCCAGGTAAACCCATAACTAAAATATTCCCAAGTCTCCCAACAGACCACAACCAATTCTAGGCCAAAAATGTCTTGGCAGCATGCATAGTTTGTCAACTTTGCATGCTACAGTGCCTCATGGTTTAGTAAAACTAACCCATACTCACCTGTGGACACAATCTAGAATTGTGATGATTGTATTATAAGAATACCCAAGAGTCCTAAAGGTTCCTTAAACCTCCCCTTAAACTATGATACATGAGTTTCTCAAAATATATATGAACATTAAAAATTTATGTCAAGATAGGAATATAAATATTCCAACCATCATCCATAAACAAAAACATGTCCAAATAGCTCTTCAAAGATCCATAAGCAACTCTGTATCCAATGGCATAAAGCTAACACCACCTACACATTTAGATTGAAAACCACAAAACTAACATTGTTGCTGACAGCGCTCCGACAACACTTATCAGCGTTGAAGGAACTCTTGTCAGCGTTAGACAATAATATCTCTAACAACGGCAAAATAACACTTGTCAGCGTTAAATTTATCTTTGTCAGTGTTAGAAAAATAAAGTGGAAAAATCTAAATCATCACAAAGACCAATAACAATGCATTATCCTGTACATACTTTTACAAAAAGGTTCCAAAACACATATTAAGTAAGATTAACCATTCCAATATTTGTTACCAAATATTGGAATCTTCCAGTATCAAAAGGTTTAGTTAATAAATCAGCCACATTATCTTCTGTGTCTACCCTATCTGGTTGTATTAAACCTTTCTCAAAGCAATCTCTTATAAAATGATGCCTAATTTCTATGTGTTTGGTTTTAGAATGATGTACAGGATTTTTAATAATGCATAAAGTACTGTTATTGTCTACAAAAATCTTGGTATGCATGAAATTATACCCATAATCCAACAGCTGGTTCTGAATCCATAAGACTTGTCCACAACAAGCAGCTGCAGCCACATATTCTGCTTCAGTTGTAGAGTTTGCCACCACTGTTTGTTTCTTGCATTGCCAAGATATCAATCTACTCCCAAGAAATTGACATCCACCAGTTGTGGATTTTCTATCAAACTTGTCACCACCATAGTCACTGTCCGAATATGCAATAAGCTCCAATGGAGAATCTTTTGGGTACCATAAGCCAAGATCTGGATAACATCTTAGGTACCTAAAAATTCTTTTCACAGCAAAAAGGTGACATTCTTTGGGATTCACTTGATGGCGTGCACAAGCACACACAGCAAACATGATGTCAGGTCTTGAGGCTGTAAGATACATCAATGAGCCAATCATTGATCTATAGTGCCTAACATCCACATCTTTTCCAGCTCCAATTTTTCCCCAAGGGTGTTCCCTATCCATAGGAGTGGAAGCACTCTTTTCATGTGGAGAAAAACCAAATTTCTTCAAGATTTCAGCTACATATTTGTCTTGGGAGATGAAGATACCATCTTCTTTCTGCTGAACTTGTAATCCTAGAAAGAAGTTCATCTCACCCATTGCACTCATCTTGAATTTATCTGTCATAAGCTTGGAAAAGTCTTCACTCATCTTTGGATTTGTGGATCCAAAAATGATATCATCAACATAGACCTGAACAAGTAAGACATCCTTACCTTTCTTCTTTGTAAACAATGTCTGATCTATGGTGCCCCTTTTAAAACCATTTTCCACCAAGTAGGTGGACAATGTACCATACCATGCTCTTGGGGCCTGATGAAGTCCATACATAGCTTTCTTCACTCTATAAACCTTGTCTGGATTCTCAGGATCTTCAAAACCAGGAGGTTGCATGACATATACCTCCTCAACAATTGTTCCATAGAGGAAAGCACTCTTCACATCCATTTGATAAACAGTGAAGTTCATACAAGAGGCATAAGCTAGGAAAATTCTTATAGCTTCAATTCTTGCAACAGGAGCAAAGACCTCTTCATAATCTATACCTTCCTCTTGTGTATATCCCTGAGCTACCAAACGTGCCTTGTTTCTGACCACAATACCCCTTTCATCTTTCTTGTTCCTTAGAACCCATCTTGTCCCAATTGGTCTCACATATCTAGGACAATCAACCAGCTCCCAAACATCCTGTATAGCAAATTGGTGAAGCTCATCCTGCATTGCTTCCACCCAACTAGGTTCTTTGAGAGCATCAAAAATCTTCTTGGGTTCCTGTTGTGACAGAAAACAGGCAAACAAACATGCTTGTACAAGAGGGGTATCAACCTTCTTATGAATATTAGCAATGAAGCTATCATGAGTCTGGTGAGATCTTCTAGTTTGAACAGGAGTCATGATATTCCCAATAATTTGAGAGGGAGGATGATTCTTCAAAGTAGATCTAGGAATTCCATTTTCAAGAATTCTGTTGTCTTCAATATCATCCTCCATGTTGCTAATATCTTCTTCAGACTCTCTTCCATCTTGAACCTCTTCATTTATTCTTGAAGATTCACCTTGTTCAAAATTGGAAGATACGAAATGCTCATGAGTGTTGTCAACGTTGGAATGTTGCTTGTCAGCGCTGGAATTACTTTTGTTAGCGCCAAAATCATTGTTGTCAACGTTTGAGCCATCAGCGTCTGAATTGGTCTTGTCAGCGCTAGAATTGTACTTGTCAGCGCCTGAATGACCATGCATGTTATCAACTGGTTGTATTGAAGAACCACCTATATCCTTTCCAGCAGCAGCAACAGCAGCATAATACTCATCTGTCCATATGGGAAATGTAACATATTCTTGTGTGGGAGATGACTCAACTGCTTGTGGTCCATCCTTCTTAGCAACCTGTGTACCTGAAACATTACCAATTCTCTTTTCCAAAACACTTGAAGTTACCTTCACAATGTCTGGATTAGTAACAGGCATATAATTTAAAGCTCTAGATAAAGGTTCCAAGTCAAACAACCAATTTGGACCACTTTCAGGATCACTAGGTTTACTCTCTAAAAACCTAACATATACCTTTTCAAGTATACGTTTTTCCTTTTTAATGTAAACCCTATATCCTTTGCTCTGCACTGAATAACCCATGAAATAGCCTTCATCACCTTTTGCATCAAATTTACCTAGGTCATCACTAGTTTCTAAAACAACTACATGACAACCAAAAGGCTTGAGAAAGCCAATATTTGGCTTCCTTCCCTAAAGTAACTCATAAGGTGTCTTATTGTGTATTTTGTTGACCAATGCCCTATTTTGAACATAACAAGCTGTGTTAACAGCTTCAGCCCAAAAGGCGATAGGAAAGTGGGCATCAGCCAACATGGTTCTGGCTGCTTCAATTAGGGTTCTATTCTTTCTTTCAGCAACCCCATTTTGCTGTGGGGTTCTAGCTATGCTAAACTGCCTAGTAATCCCTTTCTTGGCACAAAAATCCTCTAGTAACTGATTTCTAAACTCACCCCCATTGTCACTTCTAAGAATTTTGACCTCATTACCACTCTTCTTTTCAATCTGGGTAATGAAATTAATCAAAATTTGGGCAGTTTCACTTTTCTTGGCTAAAAAGAAAGTCCATGTAAACCTGGAAAAATCATCAGTGATGACAAAACAATATGATTTACCCTTCAAACTTTCTATATTAGTTGGACCAAAGAGGTCCATATGCAATAAGTGAAGTGGTTTAGAACTAGAGTGCACCTGTTTAGATTTGAATGAGACCTTGTGCTGCTTGCCCTTAAGACATGCAACACAAGAGTGGTCATTGTGGAAAGCCTTTTCAGGCAAACCATCAACTAAACCAAGTCTCACAAGTCTATTGATATTTTTAAAGTTTATGTGCCCTAATCTCCTGTGCCAAAGATTACTTTCATCTACTGAAGCTTTAGCATAAAAACATGACATTTTATTATTCATCTTAATTCCATTAAGATTCACATTATATATGTCTTTATGCCTTGGTGTTCTAAATTCTATGTATTTCTCCTCAGGGAGCTTGTAATCTTTGCTTAACACCAAGCATTCAGTATCAGTAAAAAGAACTTTATTCTTGTTATCACACACCTGTGATACACTAAAAAGATTATAGTCGAGTTCTTTTACCAGAAATACGTTTTCAAAACGTAAGTTGTTGGTGAGAAGAGTTCCTTTGCCTGTGATAGTTCCATATCCGCCCCCAAAGAGAACCTTATCACCATCTTCAATGGGAGTGAAGTTACTCAAGTAATCTTCTTTCCCAGTCATGTGCCTAGAGCATCCACTGTCCCAATATCCATAGTCATTAAACTGTTTTTGAATGCCCTGCACATAAGAAAACAAATTAGTTTTCTTTGGGAACCCAAGCCTTGGAAGACTTGGATTCATCTGGTTGTTCAACAAGAACAGACTTGGTTCTCATAACAACCCCATTTTCATCCCTTTTTGGATGAAATGCCCAGTTAACCCCAATTGGTCTTGACATGACCTTTGAAATATAATGAAACCTGTTGCATGTCATAGAAAGACCAGTAGAATTAGGGTTTTGGTCTTGTTTTGGTCTCCATGTTAAGCTAGTAGAAGCTTTAGACCCCTTTCCCTGTGATTGCAAATACCTAGGTTTGGCAGTGTGTCTGTCAGCGCTGAAATTGTTCTTGTCAGCGCCCCGATTGCCTTTATCAGCGTTGAACCTAGGGTTTGCTACAGGAACCCATTGCCTATTGGACCAAGTGTTTGTCTTTTGGAAAGGTCTTAGGCCATGTGTGTTAGACTCTCTAGAAAAGAATGGGGCTGGTCTAACAACTTGTGAACTTTTGTTCACAAAGGTTTTGTGTCTGACAGTATTTGACCTATGTTGACTTTTGTCAGCGCTGAAATGGTTCTTGTCAGCGTTGACATTTGAAGCGTTGACACATTTGTATGCCAAATGTGAAAAGCTACCACAAGTGTAACAGGCTTTTCTAGACATAGTCTTAGGTCTAGAAGCAAAGAAGCCTGTTCCATGGTTACTAACTTGGCTTTTTGGTGACCTAGTATTCCTATACATCTCTGCATACTTAACACTAGGTTTTCTAACAGTGTGTGAGCCAAGGTCAACAGCTTTGCCAGTGGTTGGGTGTGTGATTTTAATAGGTGTAGGATCATGGCTCGTGATTGGTGTGGGCTCATTTGGATTTTCACACAACAAACCTCCCTTAACAAACAAAGTGTGGTTAGCTTTCTTCCACTCATCTAGGTTAGTCAGTTTTTGTTTATATTCTTCAACTGGGGAAGTCACTCTAGGTGGAGGAATGAATTCCTCCTCTTGGAGTTCTGGCAAGCCAGTCCAAGATAAGTCCTTTGATTGGACACCATAGAAATCCCCAGCTGGTGGTGGAACACCAGTATAATCTTTCATCCCAATCCCACTCATGTCCTTAGAGTCTCTTTGTTTACTAACACACTCTCCTAGGGTTTGTGTGGCCTTATCAAATCTCTGGATTTTAAGACTCACATTATCTTTATTTTTGTTAGCCTCATCTAACTTAGCTATCAAATCAAGATTAACCCTGTTTGTGATATCTTGAATATCTTTACTTTGATGTAACTCATGTTTTAAGATATTTATTTTATCCTTTAAATCAAACTCCATTTTCTTATACTCAGTTACTGTCCTTTCTGTTTGGGTGAGAGCAATTTGATAATTAGATACTTTGCATCTTTCAGAACTTGCCTCATCTAATAATTTTACTATCTCCTTATTTAGTTTTTCAGTATTTAAACGACAACCCTTAGAACAGAAAGCATCATCATATACCTCATTATCTGATGAAGAGGAGGAGTGTGCCATGAGAGCATATTCAACATGCTCTTCTTTAACTTCAGCAACCAATGCTTTGTCCTCTTCCTCATCCTTAGCCAAAAAGTTCCAGCTCCAGTCCCATCCTCCAACACCATCAATTTTTTGAACAGCTACCATGGCCTTGGAATCTTGGCTCTTAACCATTTGGCTTGAAGGCTTACCAGCATCAGATCTTCTTGGAGATCTACATTCCCTCATAAAGTGACCCATACGATGACAGTTTTAGCACTCAACTTTGGATTTGTCAAATCCAGCAACATCCTTAGCATCAAAGGTCATCTTCTTCTTGAACCTTTTATTAAACCTGTTTGCTCTTAAACTTACAAGAGCCATAGTCCACTTGATGTCCATCTCTTCCAATTGCTCATCACTTATTTGCTCAAGATCCTCATATGTAATCCTTGAATCACTGGGCAAAGAAGCAATGAATGCACACACAGTATCTAGATCTAAACCAGCAGGTTTAATTCCATCAGCGCCAAAACCGTAAGTGTCAGCGCTTGAGTGTGAGCGTTGACAGGATGTAATCCAGCGCTGACAGGATGTGTTCCAACGCTGATAGGATGTGATCCAGCGTTGACACATGCAGATCCAGTGACTGGATGTCCATAGGAGTTCATGGAATCAAATTGACCTTCACTTTGTGAGAAGAAGGCCATGTTGCTACTAGAAGGTTTAGTATCATGCTCCAGAAGCCATTCATTCTCCAACAGCCTTAGTTTGTTGAAGATGTCATCAAACCTAGAGGTTTTGTGGGTGTTATTGACAAGAATGGATCTTGCCTCAATCTTCCATATATCACCAAGACTTTTGAGAAAAGTAGCATTCAAGTCAGGGTCATCAATCTATGTTCCCATGAAGGAAAGTTGACTTGTAATGTCAAGCAGTCTACTTCTCACACTGCTGAGATTCTCATTGGGTTGAGCCTTAAAGACAGCATACTCATGCATGAGTTGCTTCTTCTTTTCTTCTTTAGTATCAACATTGCCACCATGTGCTACTTCAAGAGCTTCCCAAAGCTCTTTTGCAGACTCAAAGCGTTTGTACTTGTGCTGATTCTCATGACCCAAGGCGTGTTTCATGATGTTCAAAATTTTCATGTCCACCCTTTTCTTGGATATATCTTCAGCAGATACAGCTCTTCCATCTTCAGGCCTTTCCTTCTTATCAGCTTCAGGACAATTAGGAACAGCTGACCTTGTGGCAATAGCATTAGCAATCTTTTGAGCTTTGTTGAATGTGTTCCCATATTCAACAATCTCCCAAAGAGTGTAGTCATGGATGGCTACATATTGCTCAAAATTGGACTTCCAAAGCTCGAAGTTCCTGGCATCAAACATGGGAATTTTGATACTAGGGTCTGTGGTGTTGCTTTGTAGCAAAATAGGAGCAGGAGGTTGTTCTGAGCCAGACATGATGTTTTTAGGGTTTTGAGAAATTTAGGGTTTCGTTGTTTTAGGGTTTTTGGTGTTTTAGGGTTCTTGCGTTACTTAAAGATCAAAAGTTTCTCAACAAGCTCTGATACCACTTGTTGATCCCAAACTTAGATCGATTAAGCTTTGTGTATACGAGATTAGATCAAGTAATACACGTAGAGAAACCTTTGCTTATGAATAAAGTAACTAAGTGTTATGCGGAATTAACACTTAATCTAGAACACAAAGATGTTAAACAAACTTTCACTTGTATTAGAATAATCGAACTTGATTACAATGAAAGAGGTTTAACAGTCGAATACTTGTGAAAACTTATTATAACTGATGATTAACATTAACCTAAAAGATCTTCTTTTATAGATTAAGAAGTCTTGTACAAGAAGCTACGAATCAACTATTCTAGGTAAAGATAATAATGAAAAATACAATGTCGAACTTATCTTTACCATATACAAATATAGAAACAAATAAACAAAAAGATTCGTATGAAGATATATTCCATCAGTGCTTGTCTTCAAGGTTGTCAGCGTTGACTTCTTCAAATGTCAACGCTTGGCTGTCAACGTCCAACTTCTTCTTATCAGCGCTTGAACTCTTCTTATCAGCGTCTAGTGAACTGACCCATAATTGTGGAGTCCATTGATCGTTAGACTCAATGGTTATGAACCATTATATCTAGGTTGATCATCGTTCATATGATAACATAGCGGAAAAGAACAATGATCATGAACAAGGTATTTAGGCACAAGACACATGAATTAAAACAAACGGGTTGCTCATTATATTAATAACAAAGAACCACTAGACGTGTGTACATTGAATCCCACGTCTAGTGCGACACACACTTTAGGTTTACATTGTGAATGAATAATATATAAAACCTAAGACTCTTGTTCCTTTTATAGTGGAAGGAACAGAATCTACAAGAGATAATATCAAATAAACATCTAAATATTCTATTTCTATAGATATATATTGAATATATTATTTAGAATATATCCAATATATTCCGTAAATAGAAATTCCATCAGCGCCGTAGACTTCTGTCAGCGTCCAAACATGGCGTGTCAGCGTCTACCATGTTTTCTTCGTTTTGGAGTTTCTGCCACATCAACTCATATTAATTTTGACCCAACAATCTTCCCCTAGTTGATGTCGGCAAAACTCTTTGTGTATCTCTTGTAAGTTGTACATGATCTTCAAATTGCTTCCCCTTAAGTGTAGCATGCGTATCTTCCCCTTTTTGTCACATCAACAGGGAAGTAAACAATGTATGCAATCTTTGAAGATTCTCCAAATGTAGGCTCTGTGTAATGATCCTGAAGAAAAATAACTATAATATTTTTGATGTAGAAGTAGAATAACCCAAACCTATGTTCCATGTCTTGTACTATCTAGGTGATGAAGAACTTATACTCATGGTACAAAGTATAAGTAGACCTCGATCCGTTTGTCAAAAATCCTCATCCTATGTGAGACACTGAGCACGATAATGTAACTCCTTCAAGTGATAGCATCTACAACTGCTAGATTTTGACAAGTCTTCATCACCAACCATGTAAGCACGAACAAGTTACCTTGAAAGTTAGTTGTCATGCTAATTACTTTCAAGATATGATAGAACATAACCTCGCGAAAATCTTCTTCAATCATCAAA
This sequence comes from Glebionis coronaria, assembly GCA_025667525.1. Taxonomy (NCBI): domain Eukaryota; kingdom Viridiplantae; phylum Streptophyta; class Magnoliopsida; order Asterales; family Asteraceae; genus Glebionis; species Glebionis coronaria. The sequence goes on from JANFOE010000175.1 coordinate 275,041, forward strand.
CTTACCATAAGAATTCTTCCCCTTAAGCTAACACCTCTTCATGACAAGTCATTATCTTCATATGTAAAAGATGTAAGCGAATAACTCTTTCACAAGGCTATCCCGATTACATAATTCAATAAAATTCTTCATGAATTGTTGCTAACTTACTTAAAAATCATCTACCCCTTGTAAAAATATCCGAGCCATAAATAAAAACGGAGATTCCATGTACCTTCGTGTGTAAACTCCTCCTTTTTGTGTGCTCAAAACGTACCTATTTTCTCAAACAGCAGCAAACAATGTGTTGTCCAATATCCAATTCTGTCCAATATCTTCATCAGATGCATTGTCCGATATCGGACGACACTTATCAGCGTTGAAATACATATCTCGGACAACACTGTCAACCTGTCAGCGTTGACTTATTCTGTCAGCGTCAAAATTAAACCTGTCAGCGCCTAAATAACAAACGTCAGCGTTAATCTTTGTCAGCGTCATGTTTCCTGCTGACGTCATCTTTGCATCCAAAAGTGGCGTATTCCATGTCTTGCATTCTTTGATGCACCGTGTGAACACACACTCAATAGCCAATCAAAAGTTTTTGGTCGTGTAAACACAGAATGAATAGACAATCAAACACCAATAGGAATTAAGTAACCGTGTGAATGCAAAGTAAGGCACTTGCTTGATCCTTCGTGTGAACACACATTAAATGTATCGTCACCATCACATCTAGGATATATAGCAGATCAAGGCTTCTTTTGCTTTGCTAAATAAAAGGAGTACATCAACCAATCACGTGAATCTCCATACCACGTTGTGAAGCCAATATCACGTGCTGATTTTCTTTACCCACGTCTCTAGCAGAGCAACATAAAGTGTATAGTACAAACAGTAGCACCTACCTGCTGCTGACTATGTTGATCTAGGGTTTTTAAATAAAAACAAATCTAGGGTTTCACTATAACCCTAATATCATAGCCATGACGAATTATCATAAATCACAACAGCCACAACCTCATAACATTCTGCTTTTATGTCGATCTAGGGTTTGAAGAAACCCTAGGTCATGATTTCATGTGAAAAGCAAGAACATCATTAACTTAAAACAGCGAACTTCAACCTTGAATAACTTCTTCATTAGGGCTCAGATCGAAGATCGCTCCGGTGAGATTCAAGACACAAGTGCCAAGAATCTACAGTTCAAAAATCACGAAGATCCAACGGTTAACGAAGGAGAGATCGTGTTTTGAACATGGCTGTTCACAGAAACTGCATTCATACTGCTGCTGACTTTGACGCTTAATAACTTTTGCCTGGGGACAAAACTCGACAATCCCTTGGGTGGATGTTTAGATCTATGTATGTAGAACACACATATAAAATTTCGTGACTATCCAACGGTTCAATCAAAAGTTATGACCTTCTGAATACTGCTGCGCATACAAAAACGTCCAGAAAAACTCCATACGAATTTTTCTTTTCTTCACCATACACGAACACCTCGTCGGACCTAGATATCAAGAGCCTTAGGCTCTGATACCAATTGTGGAGTCCTATGATCGTTAGACTCAATGGTTATGAACCATTATATCTAGGTTGATCATCGTTCATATGATAACATAGCGGAAAAGAACAATGATCATGAACAAGGTATTTAGGCACAAGACACATGAATTAAAACAAACGGGTTGCTCATTATATTAATAACAAACAACCACTAGACGTGTGTACATTGAATCCCACGTCTAGTGCGACACACACTTTAGGTTTACATTGTGAATGAATAATATATAAAACCTAAGACTCTTGTTCCTTTTATAGTGGAAGGAACAGAATCTACAAGAGATAATATCAAATAAACATCTAAATATTCTATTTCTATAGATATATATTGAATATATTATTTAGAATATATCCAATATATTCCGTAAATAGAAATTCCATCAGCGCCGTAGACTTCTGTCAGCGTCCAAACATGGCGTGTCAGCGTCTACCATGTTTTCTTCGTTTTGGAGTTTCTGCCACATCAACTCATATTAATTTTGACCCAACATTTTCTTGGCCATGCCGGCTTCTATTGACGTTTTATCCAATACTTCTCTAAAAAAGCTTAGCCTATGACCCATCTTTGGGGAAAAGAGACTTCATTCTTCTTCTCGGATGAGTGTATTCAAGCCTTTGAGATTCTTAAAAAGAAATTATCCAAATTGCCCATTTTGGTTGCCCCAGATTGGGACCTACCTTTTGAGATTATGTGTTATGCTAGTGATGAAATACGCGGTAGGTGCGGTTTTGGGGCAACGTAAAACCAAACATTTCTTGCCTATACACTATGCAAGTAAGACAGCGATGGATGCTCAAACTAAGTATACTACAACAGAAAAGGAGTTACTTTCCGTTGTATATGCTTTTGAAAGTTTCAACCATACCTCGTCTTGTATAAAACCATTGTGTATATGGATCATTCGGCTATAAAACATCTTTTTAATAAATAAGATGCAAAGCCGAGGTTGATCCGGTGGACTCTCCTCCTTCAAGAGTTTAATGTCAAAATTCTTGATAAGAAATGAGCCAAGAATCTCGCGACCGATGATCTATCTAGAATTGATAATCCTCACCAAAGCGATCGAGAGAACAAGGAGATTAATGAAACATTTCCTCTTGAGACGCTTAGTATGGTGGCTTTTCGTGGTGATGATAGTACCTCATGGTTTGCAGACATCGCAAATTACCATGCGGGGAATTTCGTGATTAAGGGTATGTCGTCCCAACAAAAGCAGAAATTTTTCAAGGATGTAACTTACTATTTTTGGAACGAACCCTATTTTTTTAAAGTGCCCGCGGATCTAGTGATTCGTAGGTGTGCGTTTGGTAAAGAAGATAAAGATATTCTTAAAGCTTGTCATGAAGGACCCATCGGGGTGCCAACTGGCAGTGAAGAAATTATTTGATGTCGGCTTCTTCTGGACTTCCATATATTGAGATGCCCATGACTTGATCAAAATTTGTGATGCTTGTCTACGTCAAGGAAAAACCTCACAAATGGATAAGGTTCCTCAAAATATAATACAAGTTTGTGAGATTTTTTACGTATGGGGAATCGATTTTATGGGGCCATTTCCACCATCAAGTGGCAATAAGTATATTCTTGTATCCATTGATTACTTGTAAAAATGGGTTGACGGTAAGGCTTTACCCACTAATGATGCTTGAGTTGTGGTGAAATTTTTAAAGCAACTCTTTGCTAGGTTTTGAACTCCACGGGCTATTATAAGTGATCGAGGGACTCATTTTTGTAATGAAAAATTTTAAAAGGTTCTAAATAAATATGGTTTCACTCGTCAACTTCGACGACTTATCACCCACAAACGAGTGGTCAAGTCTAGGTTTCCAACCGAGCTCTTATGAGGATTTTGGAACGTTCTATTGGAGAAAATCACACTTCATAGTCGGATAAATTGGATGATGCATTGTGGTCCTTCCGCACGTCATATAAACTCCTATTAGTTGTACACCATTTCGTTTGGTCTACGGAAAGGCATGCCACTTCGTATTGGGCTCTAAAACATTGGAACTTCGATCATCACAAAGTTCAAATGAATGAACTTAGTGAATTTAGGGATCACAACTTATGAGAACTCTCTGATTTATAAAGAGAATACTAAGAGGATTCATGACTCCAAGATCAATAATCGCGCATTTCAATGTTGGTGATCAAGTCCTCATATTCAACTCTAGACTAAAGATTTTCTCAGGAAACCTTAAGTCCCGTTGGTCCTGACCATGCACCATTTCACAAATATTCCCTTATGGCACCGTAGAGATTGCTCAAAAGATGGGCTTAAATTTAAGGTGAATGGTCATCGAGTTAAGCACTACGTTGGATGGGACATACCTATGGAGGTTGTTTCGGATCTCTAAACATTCCCCAAGGACTAATGAATGCGGGGACCAAGTCGAGCTCATGACTCGGTTAACAAAAACGAGGTGCCTCGTGGAGGATTTCCATACATTCTATCTTCTTTCTATTTTTAACACTAATAAAGGCTTATTCTTTCAAGCTCGATGTAAGACCAGCATAAAATAAATAAAGACATTAAATACAAGAAAATAAAAATTAATTAAAACATTATATTATTAATACACGACAAGTATTTACGTATAATACACAGTGCACGACAAAAAGTAACACGATAAAACACGAACTAAGTCGCGAAGATTTAATACACGAGGATCGTAATAAGACACGGAAAATATTCTTTAAGGGATGCAGTTTGTTGGCCGGTTTATTAAGAAGAAACAAAGGGGCCCATTGCCCGGCCCGTTAAGCTTTAACTAGTAACAAAATAATCCTAGGTTCGCATTTTTCAAGTTTAATAAAAAAATAAAAATCCTAGCTCCTTTGTGTTCTTGGTGATGCCGGTTTTACAAAGAAAAAGGAAGGAGAATCAAGTGTTGATCTTTGATAAATCCTTGGGATCATGGTCGTGTTTTTCCATCCTTGAATATTAATCAATAGGTAACACTTAATCTTATACTTTTCATTATTATAGATTGATTCATGAGCTCATTTGTAAAAGTATGCAAAACATGTTTGTAATAATTTAAACAATAAAGAAATCGGGCATGTTCGGTTTTGTTTGTCTCGGAAACCGAGAGCTTGAGCTCTCGTTGGGGTTTCTAGCCGGCCAATCGAGCCCAAAGGGTGTCTCGATGGCTACTTCATTTGGTCAGCCGCAACACATTAGACCCCAGCAGGGGGTGTGTTTGTTTATCAGTGGCAACCGAGACCAATAGGGTCTCGGTAGGTATGTTGCGCGAACAGGGGGAACCGGCTACAGCCGGGGGGAAAGATGCACCGACAGCGGCTAGGTCATGCTGTCGTTGGGAAGAAGTTCAGACCAAGCAGTCCACTGCCTTGGGGCATCGGCTAATACCAGGGCGCAAGGGAAAAGAACCGCAGCCGGGGGCAAGGCTGTGGTGTTTGGATTTGTTGTTAGGTTTGTTTGTTCGATCGTGCAACCGAGACCAATATGTTTTCGGTGGGCTTGTTACGAAGGACTCGGTACCCGAACCAAGGGAATGTTTGGCTATGGTTTTGGACTAAGTAATTTTAGACTTTTAATAATTATGTTATTTAATTATTCATGACATAGTATTTATTTATTAATTAATCAAGAAATTAAACATAGCGTAATTTAAGAAAATAATCAAGGACTTAGTTATTTTAACTAATTACATGGTAATCATGGTTTAATTAAAGTAATATTTTACTTTAATTTAATTATACAGTTATCAAGTTATGGTAAAGTTTTATTAATATAAAGTGATGTTATATTATTAATTAATGATCACTTATAAATCATGTATTATATTATTAATTAATAATTATTATGTTAGACTAAAGTATTTATTCATTAATAAACTTTACTATTTTGTCATTTAATTAATCATGACTTATAAAATATAGTCATTAAGCTTTAGCTTATACCATATGCTTATTTACAAGCTTATTATTATTTATGGAAACTTACTAATTATGGAAACTTTCAATTTTTGGAAACATACTAATTATGGAAACTTTCTATTTTGGAAACTTACTATTTAGGGAAACTTACTATTTTTGGAAAGTTACTATATATAGAAACCTACTATTTTTGAAAAGTTACTCATTATGGAAATATCAATTATAATAACACATGAAACATGAAATACTTTAATCAAGAACACATGAAACACTAAGAAATACATGATAAAACATGAAATAGTAAAACAAGTCAAGAACATGTAAAACAAGTCAAGAACAAGTAAACGAGTCAAGAACAAGTAAAGTAAACTAATAATCAGCAAGTTATACATGAACATACAACTCATTCACGTCCTTTATTATGTAGCACTCATGAAGCCAGAGTAGTTACTTTCCGCCTTTCATCTTCTTTTGTTACGGATATTCCGTTCTTTAGTAAGGACATTCTCTTTCTATGCATGATTAGGATTCCCCGTTTTCTTCCATTTGTTTTCCCCAGTAGTTTACATGTCATAAAACTTTTCAGTAATTACCATGCTATCATTTTAAATTTCTTGAGTTATATACATGCATGACCATGTCCACCTAGTTATGGAGGTACCATAACCATAACGTTTGAGGCACCAATGTTATGACTCTTCCGCGACAAGAGTTATTTCTTGCGGCGTCCCTTTCAATTATTTTGCCATTATTAATATTATCATGTGTGCCGTATGGGTGCATCCTAATACATGTTTTGCAGGTTTACAAGGTGAATGTGGTGTGTGCTCTACATCCGTTATATTGGAGTTGATCCCTCCACCCAGACTTATATAATTAGAGGTCACCCCTCTAATTGCATGATGAGGTCACCCCTCTATGTATTCATGTACGTTGATACCTTTCATGACCTATATGAGCTCTTTGGCATTTAAATTATATTTTCATGAATAAACATAAAACTTTTCAAATATAAACCAGTTTATAAAATATGTTCCAGGTTTTCCAAGACTTACACATATTCTGCTGCATTTCATATTGTACTTATGTTTCTGTTATTCTTATCATGTCATTATATCTGTTCACTGAGCGTATTGCTCAGTCGTATTTTCTTTCCATGTCCCATACGGCAGGTACCCAAGGACAGACTTGTGCATTTATAGGACGTGCATAGGATGGGCGCTACCTTATACTTCTTTTCCTTTTGCACTTAATTTACTTTATGTATGTTTTGGTAAAGGGAGTTACCCGGTAAATATATTAACCAAAAAAACCAATGTTAAGTACAAATGAAATACGGCTGAAGTACCGTATTAACCTCAAGCCCAAAGCTTGATCAAAAAGTGCTTATGACAGGCCATAAACACATCAACAGTTTATGCATGTTCTGGGCTTATGTTTGGGAGTTGATGTTTGATTTCGGTTTTTCCTTTATGGTCATTTATGTTTTTAGGACATATTACCTTGCATGCTTTGATGACACGCCATAATTATCATGTAACGGTCCACTTATCAAAGTGGGGAGTTACAATTATGGTATTAGAGCCTGGTTTCGACCTGTAGGCTCAAAAACTTGACCTGTGACTAGTGGGTAGTCACCAGGATTTTCCTAAAATGACGTTTGTTACATTCCATGTAATGCTAATTATATTTTTGTGTATTGTTGATCCTTACTCACAATGTTTTCGTTGAAGTTTTGACTAATATGGATTGGACCACAGCCATCCATATTTAGTCCCATGTTGTTAATTTCTATCTATGATGTTTTCTTGAAATTTTGACAAGTATGGATTGAACCAAAATCGTCCATACTTAGTCACATGTCTTTTCTTCGAACTTTGTGGATTGAACCCTAGTCGTCCACGCCAGTAAATGCTAAATCTCTGTTGATTATGCTTTTTTGTTCTTTATGACAACTAGGTTTTCGTACTCTCATGTTGATTGCGTTTTCAGTCTAATTATGTTTCATGCCTCCTTATGTTGATTATGTTTTCATCATGTTGATTATGTTTTCATGCTAGACATTAATGGATTTCATTTAATCCTGCTTTCATGATAGTCATGGTTGGTTTTCATTAATCATGCTTTCATGCTGATCATCATCGAATTTCGTTTAATTATACGTTTATGTTTCTCTATGGAACCAGAATTATGTCTACGTTGGAATTGCTAGGCTATCATGTTACTCACTTCAGTTCAGTTTTTCTAACCGTTTAATCAGTTACCTTCCTTTGATCATGTTAGATGTTTGACACCCGTATCGATCATCTCACGTGAACTACATGTGTACTCCATGTATTGTATTACACGTGTACTCCATGTACCATATTCCATGTGCACTCCATGTACCGTATTCCACGTGTACTCCATGTATCATATTCCATGTGTACTCCATGTACAATATTCCACGTGTACTCCATGTACCATACTCCATGTGTACTTCATGTATCGTATTCCACGTGTACTCCATGTACCATATCCCATGTGTACTACACGTACCGTAATCCATATGTATTTCACTTACAATACTCCATGAGTATTCTCTTGTCGATTCTCAATCATCTCAGGTGTATTCCGCTTGCCGATATTAGTGTTGATGTTGCTCGTAACTTAGAGATCCTACAAGACGAGACGAAGGCGATAGATCGGAACGACCAGACAAGAAATATACTTCACCCACCAGACGTTGCCATTTCTTTCCATGTCCTTACCATCTCAGTCATATATCCCACGTCACTCAGTTGTCTTTTCAGGCATAGGAGTGGGAACCGGTACCAGCCGGCCACTCATCAGAATAGTTACATGAATCACAGTCATGATAATGACCGTCATGGAACTGATAGACAAGGCGATAGTGACCGCTACCATGACAACAACTATTCTGGCAATAACAAAAGAAACTCCAGTGACAGAGGTGACCATAAGTACAAAGGTCAGCGGTCCAACCGATCCGCCAAGTCTGGTATTATGACCAAATTTTCAATTTTACTCGTTTTCACATCTGTCAAGATACATGTATTACGTATATTTTCTGAAGGCACGTGGCAAGACATCCGTCAAGACACATGTCTTACGTATATTTTCTGAAGACACATGTCAAGACATCAGTCAAGACACATGTCTCACATATATTTCCTGAAGACACATGTCAAGACATTAGTCAAGACACCTGTCTCATGTATATTCTCTGAAGACACATGTCAAGACATCAGTCAAGACACATGTCTCACATATATTCTCTGAAGACACATGTCAAGACACCAGTTAAAACACATGTCACACATATATTTTCTCAAGGCTCGAGTCAAGACACATGACTTACGTATATCTTCTAAACTAGACCCTCAGTAATTCAGGGTACCCTACAAGGGGTATACCCATCCTGTTGTGCCATGTACGAATCAGGCCACTAAAACTTCAGTACCATCTTTGGTGTATTGTTCATGTTTGGACACGCAGTGTTCATTCTGTGTGAGACGGGCAAAACACATTTAATGAGATATGCCACGTTTACTTCATTTATTGACATGGCACCTTCATTTCTCGATCACATATTACATATATCCATGTCCATTAAAAGACTCCGTTCGTATCACCAGGTATAAAGGATTTCTTTCAGTTTGACGACAAGATCCATTCTGCTAACGCACTTTCCTTGGACATGTGCGAATTCGATATGAATTCTGGGGATGGACTCGTTAGCAACACATCGCGCTACGATTGATCGCCATTCATATCAGAATCATATTCAGCGATGTTCAGACTCCTTAATACATTCATCATGGTTTTCTACTGGGAAAATCTGTATCAATTACTTCTGCTTTACAAGCATGTGCTTTATTATCCCATGGCTACGAAAATTTTATAGCTACCATTAATGACGCAATTTCTTAAGTTTTTAAAATCCATGATCAGCCTTTTGTTTTTTTGTTTCTGGATGTTTTCCCAGAAGAACTTCCGAGTACACTTCCTATTCACAAGGTGGAGTTTAATATCGAGCATATTTAGGGAGCGGAACCAGTCTCCAAGGCTTTTTATCGCATGGCTTCCTTGAGATAAAAGAGTTGAAGGATCAGCTGCAAGAATTGCTGAGACAAGATTTATTCGCCGAATGTATCACCATGGGGTGCACCGGTTCTGTTTATAAAAGGAGAAGGACGGTAGCATGAGATTATGTATCAACGACCGTCAATTTAAACAAATCACCATTCATAACCATTATTCCCCTCCACGTATTGAGGATGTGTTTGATCGACTACATGGTGCTAAGCACTTTTCAAGATTAATTTACGATCATACTACCATCAGTTTCGATTGGAAGAGCTAGACATTTCTGTGACTGCCCTTCGCAAACGTTATGGTCATTATAAATTCGTGGTTATTCCTTTTTGGTCTCACGAATGCCCAGATGTAATTATGTACTTGATAAATCGAATTTTCATGAATTCTTGGACAAGTTCGTCATTATGCTCATTGCTAACATTTCGATCTTCTCTAAGTCTAGAGAAGAGCACGAACGTCATCTTCGCACTATGCTATAAATGCTATGACAGAATGTTAGAAATACGTTTTACGTATATTAGAAGTATCGGTCACTCCACAATATTATTTATGTTGTAATAGCTCGTAGTTAACAAATAGTTGTTAGTTGCTTATTAAGTTAAGTAAGAACCGGTCCATGGGCTTGTCATGGACCGGCCCAAGCCCATGTAGCTTGGAAGTATAAATACCCCTTTCCACCATGGAAAGGGGTTGGTTGTTGTCATTTTCTAGTTTCCATTTATTGAAATAACACATAGTTTCTCTCACTTTCTCTCTCTAACTTTCTCTCTCTAGAAATCAACAAACCCCTTCATAGATTCATAGGTTATCAATATTCTACATTTGGTATCAGAGCTATGGGGTGATTTAAGGTAGTGATTTGTGTGGTTCTTTAGTTTTTGATTGTATTAGTATTCTTTAAGAAAATCCATCTTGATTCTTGGTGTTTTTGGTGTTTTTGTGATTGGGATTAGTGGATAAGTATTAGTTTTTACTTATTATTGTTGAAATCACAAAAATTTTTGGGTCATTTGGTCAAAATCTGGGTTTAATCTCTCTTTTTTGTGGTCGACTGTTCTTCGTATTAAGTTTCTGATTACCCAGCAAAAGTTCCGAATCAACAAGTTCCGGATCAAGAAGTTCCGGATCAAGAAGTTCCGGATCAAGAAGTTCCGGATCAAGAAGTTCCGAACCAAGAACTTCCGGATCAAGAAGTTCCGGATCAAGAAGTTCCGAACCAAGAACTTCCGGATCAAGAAGTTCCGGATCAAGAAGTTCTGGATCAAGAAGTTCCGGATCAAGAAGTTCCGGATCAAGAAGTTCCGAACCAAGAACTTTCGGATCAAGAAGTTCCGGATCAAGAAGTTCCGAACCAAGAACTTCCGAACCAAGAAGTTCCGGATCAAGCCAAACGTTCCGAACCAAGAAGTTCCGAACCAAGAAGTTCCGGATCAAGCCAAAAGTTCCGAATCAAGGTAATTCCAAGCCAAATCTTCCGAATCAAACTTCTGAATCAACAAAAAGTTCCGAATCAAGGGTTATTTTGCTTGTTTTTTCGACGATTTTTTAGAGGATTTAATCTTGGTTTCTTACAACAAAAACACAACACAATTCACAAGCTTTACTTCACTGCTCGATCAACCGATAATCTTTGTCTCTTTGAAGCTAACAAAATGAATCCGAATTCAGTAATGCCTCAGATGACATCACTTACGGATATTTCCGTCATTACGGGAACGGATAATCGCCCGCCAATGCTCATCAAAGAAGTTTTTGAAGCTTGGCAAGGCCGGATGATGTCTTATCTTAAGGGAAAACCGGTTTATGGGAGGCTTATGGTTAAGTCAATCTTAAATGGTCCACTTGACTATGGTACCATCGTGGCTAACAATGTGTCTCGACCAAGAGAATTTGAAGAACTTACACCAGCTCAACAACTTGTTGCCGATGCAGACGAGAAAGCTCTTCAAACAATTCTCCAAGCTCTTCCCCATGACATCTATAGGATGGTAAGTCAGTATACTGTGGCAAAGGATTTATGGGAACGTCTTAAGGTGTTGCTACAAGGTACGTCTCTCACCAAACAGGAAAGGGAATGTCAGTTGTATGACCTGTTTGACAGATTCACTTACAACCCAGGGGAAACGCTTCACGATTATTACTTCAGATTCACCACACTCATGAATGATCTGAATGTATACAATCTGATGATTGCTCCATTCCAGGTTAACACCAAATTCTTGAATACTTTACCTCAAGCTGAATGGGGTGAGTATATTACCGATGTTAAGTTAACCAGGGATCTGCATAAGTGCAATTTGGATCAACTATATGCTTTTCTTCAGCAACATGAGAAACATGTGATCATGCACCGTTCTCCACGAGGTATGTACCCTGATTCATTAGCTTTGATGGCGAATCAACCAAGCTTGTCTCACAACAACACTCCTTATATTTTGGGACATCAAGCCTATCATCCATCACCTTACATGACACCAGCCTTTCCCCAATACTCGATTTTACCACAACCACCCACCTCACATCAGCAACAATATCGGTTCAGTGCACCTTCATCACAATATGCTACACAACCTCACCCAGCTAGTATTGCACCTTATGCTCAATCTTCATATTCTTCTTATCAAGAGAATGCATCATATCCAACAAGCTACCCTGATCAAATGAGTATTCCTTCTAGTGATTATGCAGTTCAAGACCAAGCAATGTACTGTGATGATGAGGAAGTCCCCGTTCCTGTATTCAAACAAGGTGCTGATCTAGTTGAAGTGTTAACCACTATGTCTGCTTATCTCACAAGGACTTTAAGCAAACGAGGATTTAGGGGATCAGCTCCTACCAACAATCAGTTGAGGAATTCATCCAATTCTCGCCAACAAGCTACTATTGAGAATGGCAGGGTAATGGTTCAGCCTATTCAACCATATCAGGGGAGACCTACCACATCAACTACAAATGCTCGCACGGTCAATCAGGCTCCAATGGCCAATCCTGCTCCACGGGCTAATTCCACGGGCAAGTTGCGAATGATTACATGCTACAACTGCAAGGAAGAGGGTCACATGTCTAGGGATTGTAAGAAACCCAAGAGGAGAAGGGATGGACAATGGTTTGCAGAAAAGATCTATCTGGTAAATGCTCAGGCACAAGGAAGGGAACTTGATAAAGAGGAGCTTGCATTTCTTGCTGATCTAGGGATTGCTGAACAAGACGTTGTCACTACACAGAATGCAGCTTACCAAGCCGATGATCTTGATGCGTATGACTCAGACTGTGATGACTTTCAATCTGCAAAGGCTGCTCTCATGGCAACTATCTCCAGCTTAGGGCCAGAAAAGAGATCTGAGGTACTTATTAATACCACCGATAATACCACTGATGCTAGTATTCAACCACATCAAGTTGTGCAAGAGAGTGCTGATTCGAATGAATCTTCGGTGGTGAGTCTTTCAAATGAGGAGACAAACAATGATAGCATTATCAATGTGAGTCCCCAGACTTTGAGTGAATCACAACCGGAACCCATTTCGCATACGACTACTCCTGCTCAACAAGATTTGGTCATGGTTCCTGCTACATTACTTAGCCAAATGAATGCTACACTCTTAGAAACCTTAGCTAAGAATAAGAATTTGTCTGATGAGCTAGCCTTAAGCAATGAGAAAGTTCAAACCTTGGAATTTGTGCCTTCGTCTACTGTTCTAACTAATCCCGAATATGATCATTTTAGAAACAAACAAATGGATCACTTGCAAGAAATTGAAAACTTAAGAGCAAATCTGTCTAATGAACTTAAAGAAAAGGAGTTAGTGGTCACTAATTTTCAAAAACTTCAAACGGATTTTGAATCACTCGAGTCTAAGAAGAATGAAATGGAGATTAATGCCACTAATAAGATTAGAAGTCTAGATTACTTGCTGTTAAGACAATACGCTGCTTCTCAACTAGTTCACTTATTTGATGCTTCGTTTAGAGAGTTTAACTTATCACGTCTAAAAGGCCTTCCCCCTAATCCACGGTATGCAAAACAAGCTTTAAGACATAGTCCTAGACTTTATAATGCAACTCAATTAGGATTGGCTTTAGACCCGATTGTTTTTCCCGATGATCGAACAAGTAAGGATCTAGTTGATGAGGACCGGTCATACAATTCTACAAAATATCCCGAGTGTGATTATTTTAAATTGAATAAGGAGCTTGCAAAAACGGATTTTAGAATTCGCTTCCATATGGACAAAGATCTCATAACAGCACCGACCTACATATTAGATGAAGAAAACCCTAGTACATTTCCTACACTTGTCAATATGGAAGGTCCTAAGGAAATTCCAAAGGATCTTCCACCTGTTAGCACTGTATGGTTAAACTTGCAAGAGATTAATCAATAATTTACTAATTTTGATAAGGTCATTTTGGAATGTACGACTTCAAATGGCTTAAACGCCGGAGAATGGGCTTTCGAACATATGAACGAGGTGTTTAAAAATGAGATCAATCCGTTTGTCGAAAGCCTAAAAGGAATTTTTGCATCTCTTAAGGAAAATCTTGTGTTTGAAATTGGTGAAGTTCAAAAAGTGTTTTATGAAATGGACACCGCTTACGAACTACAACTAATTGAAAAAGAAAAGATTTTAACCGAATATGACCGATTCTTGTCTGCAGTAATCTCGTGTGATGTGCTTACTACTGTAAATGTTAATTATTCGAATGAGCTTACATCCGTTATGATTAATTGTGATGATGTGCATAAATGTGATGATGTTTGTAATCTCTCTGTAAATGTTGCTGATACTGTAAATGAGGTAGATAATCATTCTTGTCACGAATCTAACGCTGATTTTTTAAAGCTACAAGATTCTTACAATTTACTTTCAAAACGCTTTAATCAACTAGAACAACATTGTATATCTTTAGAATTAAAACAACAAACTGAAAATGAGGATCTTTTGATATCAAATGGTTGTGAAAACGGTGTTGAGACGAGTGACAAGATGATTGCAATTGTTAAGACATTAGAGGAAGAAATCATGAGATTGAAGAGAGATGTGTCATCAAAGGAAACATTAAAATTGGAACTAGAGGCTGCAGAGTCTAAAAACCAGGTCTTAGAAATTAGACTTTCGTCTGTTCTAGGGGAGATGGATCGGACAAGACAGGGACTATCCGCTCTTTATGGTTCACTAGAAGAACGCTTCGCTTTTAATGCGGCACAGCAACAATCTTATGTTGAACAACTGAACCAAAAGTGCGAAGAAATCTCTGACTTGAACATCCTCATTGACAAAAATATGGTTTTGGCCGAGTTAAAGGAGACACTTCTTCTCACCCGACAAGAAGTTGTTGATAACTTAGCTACCGACTCTGCACCGTCCACTAGTGCTCCAACAACCAAGTCAGTAGTGCTTTATAAGAATCCGCTTCATAAGAGAAACCCGGTTACCTACGATGATTATATGAAGAATGCCATTAAGCATGTCGATCTTCTTAGGGATATTTTAGACGATCTTTATGCCTTAGATCCCTCAAGTAGTGACTATTATTCGGCTCATGAATATATTAAGCGAGTTCAATATTGCTTAGCATATTTGCAATACATAGGTACACCAGGTTCTGCACTACTTAATAATAGGCCCATTGCTGTCACTCCATTTAATAAGACTCCAGGAGCGAAACCGTCATTGGCACAATCAAGTAAGACACCTTTAAAATCTGTTGCTAATGTTCCCACTTTGCCTTCTACAGGATTAAAAGAGACTACTAAGGCTAAAGGATCGCCACTCAAGAAAGATAAGATCAAGCCCTCCACTAGTAGTGCCAAAAAGAAGAAAGTAGAAGTTCACAATAGGAATGCTAGTTCAGTTTTAAATAAAAAGAATCATGTTAAGACTAAAAGCTCTGCGCCTGTGCAGCAGCCTAAACCATTCGTGAATTCTGATTTGAATTGTTGGAATTGTAATGAATGTATGTTTTCCCAACGTCATGATTTGTGTCTGATTGATCACGTGAATGAAATGAATGCTATTAAGAATGGTCTTGAATGGAAGCCAACGGGTAGAACTCGTGCCCAAGTTGGCTGGTAATGGCGTCCCACTGGTAGGACCTTTACATTAGATGGAAAAATGTGCCCTTTAACTAGGAATGCATCCATTGACGTTAGGTCTGAGCGTCCTTTAGTTAGGAACACTCGCACTCAAGTATGGAAACAGCGCCCTTTAATTAGGTCAGCCCCCACTATAGTGCCTATCAGTGAAGAAATACCTCAGGATTTAAGCCAACTAGAATCTACACCACCAATTAGGAAGAAAAAGGCTAGGAAATCTAAGAAACCTAGAGTTAGCAAATCTAAGATTATTAAATCTATACCTGCTAATAACAAGGAACACTCAGATTCCGATACCTCTACATTGTCTTCGTGTGGTGATATTTTCAGGTGGTCCAAATCATCCTGTGGTATTTGGACTCCGGTTGTTCAAAACATATGACCGGAAATCGCTCGATGCTCCGAAATTTCGTCAGCAAGTTTCTTGGTACGGTTAAATTCGGGAATGATCATATAGCAAAGATAATGGGGTATGGTGAATATCAGATTGGAAACGTGACGATTTCAAGGGTATACTATGTAGAAGGTCTTGGTCATAATTTATTCTCAGTAGGACAGTTTTGTGATTCCAACCTTGAGGTTGCCTTTCGACAACACACTTGTTTCATCCGCAACTTGGAAGGAAAAGATTTGTTGAAGGGATCTCGTGGTGCAAATCTATATACCTTGTCCTTACAAGACATGATGGCCGCCTCTCCAGTATGTCTTCTCTCTAAAGCATCTAAGACCAAGTCATGGTTATGGCATCGCAGATTATCTCATCTTAACTTTGATGCTATTAATCATCTGGCTAAAAACGATTTAGTTCGTGGTCTTCCAAAGCTTAAATTTCACAAGGACCATTTATGTTCCGCGTGTTCAAGGGGGAAAAGTACCAAGAAATCTTACAAGCCCAAAGCTGAAGACACCAATCAAGAAAAACTTCATCTTTTGCATATGGATCTTTGTGGGCCGATGAGAACTGAAAGTGTGAGCGGTAAGAAATTCATTCTGGTAATTGTGGATGATTTCTCCAGGTTTACATGGGTTAGATTTCTACGTACAAAGGATGAAGCACCGAAGGCTATTATCACCTTTCTAAAATTCATTCAGGTACGTTTGAATACTACTGTCCGCCGTATTCGTACAGACAATGGTACAGAGTTCGTCAACCAGACTCTCCGTGATTACTATGAGGGAGTTGGTATAACACATGAAACATCCGCTGCACGCACTCCACAACAAAACGGTGTCGTTGAAAGACGGAATCGTACACTTATAGAAGTTGCTAGGACTATGCTTATTTACGCGAACGCTCCATTGTTCTTGTGGGTAGAGGCTATATCTACTGCATGTTTCACCCAAAACCGTTCTATCCTTCGGAAACGCCATGGAAAAACACCTTATGAGCTTCTACATGACCGTAAACCCGATGTTTCATTTTTTCATGTGTTTGGTGCTCTTTGTTATCCAAACATTAATAGTGAGAACTTGGGTAAGCTTCAACCGAAAGCCGATATAGGTATTTTCATTGGTTACTCACCGTCCAAGAAAGCATATCGAATCTATAATCGTCGTCTTGGCAAGATTGTAGAAACTATGGACGCAGATTTCGACGAGCTGACAGCGATGGCTTCTGAGCAACACAGCTCTGAACCCGCGCTTCATGAGATGGGAACCGGTGCTATTAGTTCCGGATTAGTTCCCAATAATCCTACTTCTACATCATTTTTACCACCATCAAGGCCCTAGTGGGATAAACTGTTTCAACCGTTGTTTGATGAATTCTTCGATCCCCCGACTGATGAAGTTCCAGCACCTGCAGTAATCGCTCCAATCCCTGAATTGGTTGCTCAAGCTAATGAACATTTATCTAATGCATCTACAATTCACATTGAACCGGATGCACCTTCACCAAGTGATTCTCAAACTACACCTGAATCATCACCCCTACTTGTGCCTAATGATGTGGAAGAGGATTCTATTGATCACGACTTGGAATATGCTCATCTGCAAGAGCTTCCTTTCTTTGGTGTAGCGATACCTGAAAACCCTTCAGCCGCGTCTACCTCAGAAGAAGCTCCTTCTATTGTTCACTCCAGACCACCTAGGATTGAAAACCATAGCACTAAATGGACAAAAGATCACCCAATTAGGAATGTTATTGGAGATCTAGATCGACCAGTCTCTACACGCCATCAATTACAAGAGAGTGCACTTTATTGCTACTTTGATGCATTTCTCTCTGAAGTTGAACCTAAAAATTGGCAGCAGGCTATGACCCAATCATCTTTGATTGAAGCTATGTAGGAGGAACTAAATGAATTCCAACGACTTGAAGTATGGGAATTGGTTCCTCTCCATGACAAGGTCAACATCCTTACTCTGTTATGGTTTTATAAGGTTAAACTTGATGAGATGGGTGCGGTATTGAAGAATAAGGCTAGATTGGTTGCTAGAGGATATAAACAAGCCTTGGGTATAGACTTTGAAGAATCTTTTGCTCCTGTGGCTAGATTGGAGGCTATTAGACTATTCCTTGCGTATGCTGCTCATATGAACATGATCGTCTACCAAATGGATGTGAAGACGGCATTTTTGAACGGTGAACTAAGGGAAGAAGTCTATGTTAGTCAGCCGGATGGGTTCGTCAGTACGGAGTTTCCTAATCATGTGTACAAGCTTAAGAAGGCTCTCTATGGGTTGAAACAAGCTCCACGCGCGTGGTATGATCTCCTGTCAACATATCTCATTTCGGAAGGCAAACCCAAAGGCAAGGTGGACCCCACTCTATTCACTCTCAAGGAAGGCAACGACATGATTCTGGTACAAATTTATGTTGATGATATAATATTTGCTGCCACTAACATAGAATTGTCAAATCGCTTTGAGAAGATAATGTCTACACGCTTTCAGATGTCGATGATGGGAAAAATTTCGTTTTTCTTAGGATTACAGATTTCTCAGAATCCCAGAGGCATCTTTATTAATCAATCCAAATATGCTCTAGAATCTCTTAAGAAATATAACTTTGAAAATTGTGACCCCGTGGACACTCCAATGGTGGAGAAATCCAAGTTAGATGAAGATAGGAATGGGACTATTGTCGATCCAAAACTTTACCGTGGGATGATCGGCACCCTTCTATATCTGACTGCTAGCAGGCCTGATTTGCAATTTGCTGTATGCATGTGTGCCCGGTATCAGGCTCGGCCTACCGAAAAGCACCTACATGTTGTGAAAAGGATCTTTCGGTATCTAAAAGGAACACTTCATCGTGGTCTATGGTATCCGAAAGATTCCTCTATTGCTTTAATATCATACGCAAATGCCGATCATGCTGGATGTCAAGACACGAGGCGTAGCACTTCTGGATCTGTGCAACTCCTTGGAGATAGATTGATCAGTTGGTCTTCAAAAAGGCAGAAAAGCGTTGCAATATCAAGCACGGAGGCTGAATACATCGCCATGTCCGGTTGTTGTGCTCAAGTCCTTTGGATGAGATCACAATTAACTGACTACGGTTTGGGATTCAACAAAATCCCGATGTATTGTGACAACAAGAGCGCCATTGCCCTTTGCTACAACTATGTTCAACACTCCCGGGCCAAGCACATAGACATTCGCTACCATTTCATTAAGGAGCAGGTGGAGAACGGAGTGATCGAGCTGTATATTGTCACTACTGAGTACCAGCTGGCGGATATGTTCACCAAAGCCTTAGATCGAGGACGAATCGAGTTTTTGATCGACAAGCTTGGCATGAAATCATTCACTCCAGCGTCTCTCAAAGATTTGGCAGAAGAATCAGCTGAATAGTCGTGGTAAACTATTCAGAGTATCCTTTGTTCGTGATCATGTATATTATAGTAAATATATAAAACACAAAAGAAAAATACAAAAATATAAAACCAACAAAAACCATAAAAAAAAATATATAAAACCTAGAAAAACCATAAAAATTATAAAATCAAGAAAAACCAAAAATATTTTTCGTTTTAAATCGGGCATGTCTTTTAGTACGGTAATATTTACGGCCTTAGAAATGTCGATCAATATTGACACGGTGCCATAAATAGAGTCAGTATAAAAGTTGTACATTTTTAAAACATGCCCATTATGGCTTGTAGTTATTTCAGACTGCAACCCGCCTTTCATATTAAAGTCACGTATTTCCTTGGAAAACGTTGGCTCAGAACGGGAATTAATTTTCTCGGGCGTGATTTACAAGCCAAATCATGCAAAGGGATCAAGTTTACTTTATAACTTGGTCTAACACTAATTTGTGTACGTCTCAGTGCATTAATTTGTTAAAATAAGAGAAATCTTATTGACACCACGAATCAAACTTTTTCAAGATATAAATTGGAAATGCTTTCATCAATATTTGACTCTTTAAACAATGACTACAGCTCTTTAAATAGAAAACGGGTCATCGTTTAAGGGGGAGAAAATATTAACATCATCTTCGTCATTAAATTGATTTTCAAAAGTGATTGTGGAAAATTAA
The DNA here is from genome assembly GCA_025667525.1 of Glebionis coronaria. Taxonomy (NCBI): domain Eukaryota; kingdom Viridiplantae; phylum Streptophyta; class Magnoliopsida; order Asterales; family Asteraceae; genus Glebionis; species Glebionis coronaria. The sequence continues at coordinate 295,180 of JANFOE010000175.1, forward strand.
GGGCTAAATGGTAATTGAGTGGTTTTACTTTAGAAAACGACTTGTGGTCGTTCTAAGTGATAGGCATTGCTTTTAGATATTGGAGATATGCTAATAGATTGCGTTTGCTAAGTTGTGTGTAAGTTAAACAAGGGATAAGAGAATTGAAAAAGTTAGAAACAAAAAGGAAAAGGAGAGAAAAGTAGAGGGACTTAAGATGACATTGTGTGTAAGTTGTAAAAACTTGACCTAAGTCAAATATAAACACCCCCGCCCCTTTTTTTCCTTTTCACTGTATCACTAATCACTTGCCGCCATTGTTATATCTCACACACAAGATCTAAAACCTTTCGTTTTTTAGTCAATCCAATCCTGTTCATTCGATAAATAAGGTAATAACATCTATATTTAGCTTATAATTCGTTACATTCATCATCTAATCTTGTTAAAATTGATTCGGGTAGTAAACTTTACCAAATCTAGGGTTTACTTGCCAAATATAGGATTAATTGTTACAGATTTGTGGTGGGTTTTGTGCGGATTAGCATGATATGATGTTTAAATGTCTTAGATTACCTTAGAAATCACAAATGCGTTTAGAATTAATCCTCTTAGAATGTGTTTTGATGTTCCGGATGAACAAGGATAAGAACTTCCGAATGAAGGATTTTTTTCTGAAAAACTTCCGAATGAGGAAGTTCCGAATGAAGAACTTCCGAATGAAGGAACTTCCGAATGAAGAACTTCCGAATGAAGAAGTTCCGAATGAAGAACTTCTGAATGAAGGAAGTTCCGAATGAAGAACTTCCGAATGAAGGAAGTTCCGAATGAAGAACTTCCGGATGAAGGAAGTTCCGAATGAAGGAATGTTCCGGATGAAGGAAGTTCCGAATGAAGGAATGTTCCGGATGAAGGAAGTTCTGAATAAAGAACTTCCGAATGAAGGAAGTTCCGAATGAAGAACTTCCGGATGAAGGAAGTTCCGAATGAAGGAATGTCCCGGATGAAGGAAGTTCCGAATGAAGAACTTCCGGATGAAGGAAGTTCCGAATGAAGAACTCCCGGATGAAGGAAGTTCCGGATGAAGAACTTCCGGATGAAGGAAGTTCCGATTGAAGGAATGTTCCGAATGAAGAAGTTCCGAATGAGAAAAAGTTCCGGATGAAGAGTTGTTTGATTAGTATTGTTTGCATGTTATATGTACTTGTTGTATTATGAAATGTGTTATGCTTAGAAGTAAGAATGATATATATCTATATGTTTTTATGCATCAACCTTTCATGTCTTATCTTAAGCAGATACAATGACTAATCCAACAGTACAAGCAATCCAAGACTCTAGAGAAGCTGCTATTGCTAAAGCACGAACCCTTAAGTTTATACCCAACAATCACCGACTGAAGCAAGTCTCAAAATCCACTCACCATGGATTTAAAGTAGCCATCGCAATCCTTGATCAATCCCACTTTAAGAATGCTTTGAGAATTAGTGCCTCGGTGCCTTATGACTATATGTATGAGTTTTGGGCTACCAAGGAAATCACTTCAAACAATATCACCTTCACCATCGACAACAAGAAGCAGACGCTCACAGTTTCAGACTTCCGTAAGATTTTTGGTATACGGGATACACCCAAAGGCATGTCATTCTCGAGGGATCCTACTAAAGATGAACTCATGGAGTTATTTGACGCTCTTGGATGTCCGGAAATACGAGTTGCGTCTGAGTTTACGACTGCTAAAGTAGGACAACCTTGGAGAGCATTGATGGGTATTCTCAGTAGATGTCTTACACCAAAAACAAGTGGCCATGATGCTCTGCGCAGTCCTATAATAAACCTGTTCTATGGCATGTACAAAGCTGCAAATGCAGATTATGCATTGTTGATATGGGAGGAATTCACCTTTCAACTCTGCTAGAACAAGAAGCTGAAGACAAATTTCTTTCCTTATCCAAGGTTTATCAAGCTTATCTTTAATTATTTTATGAAAAATGATGCTACTATTGATAGGCGTGCAGCAAGTCGTTATCACACTGAAGAAGCTGATGATACTGTGGATCTGAGGCATGAAGGACCGTCTATTGGTGTGATTCCTGGTCCTATTCCCGATTATCTTCTGACGGAGAAAATCAAAGGTTCTGCTGATTACAAGCTACTGCAGCTAGATATCAAGAAGCTGAAAGCAAACCTTCAGACTGGAGAAGACTCGTCTACAACGGTTAAGAGTAAAGGTAAACGCAAACAACCAGCTGCGTTACCTGAACCCGAAACCAAGAAGAAGAAGACAGAGGGTAAGAAGGGAAAGGGTAAGGCTGATGAGATGGTTTTACGTGATGAAGAAGATGTTGTTGATCCTGCTCTTGACAAAACAGAGAAACAAATGATGAAGATAGCAATTCAAAGGAGTAGGAAAGATACTGGCGGTAGTGGTTCAGGTGCAAGGGTAAATGTTGAGGAAGAGTACCAGGAACCAGATGATGTTTATGAGTTTGGGTCACCTGAAAATTATTCCACTTCGAAGGAGCCATCAATCCCTATTTCAGCAAGTGTGGAAAAGGAGTCTGTTGCTCCTACGATCATGGTGTCAACTCAACCTTTAGCAACTCAACCTCCACCAATACAACCCTTACCAACCAGACCGGCTTCAACACCATTTCTTCCACCACCTATAATTCCCATCCTTAGTACCGCAGTAACAACCGAGCCTCTTCAATCAACCCAGAGCAGCTCTGCAACATCTACAATGGCTGCATTGGTGATGGCCGAACTGTTGGATAAACATGTGGATACTCACAAACGAGAAATGGATGAACTTCGCCAAGAGTTACAAAGACGAGCTCAAAGTGAAGAAGCATCTAGGAGAGCCCAAGAGGAGATGATTGCTAGGTTCGCTGCAGATATGGAGTTGACTCGAAAAGCACATGCAGAAGAACTAGCTCGGGTCAAGCAGGCATGTTGCACGTATCACCAGACTTCAAGCGATGAGGGATAAATACAAGGAGCAAAAAGAAGCACTTGAAGCCTCTGTGGAAGAAAGAGTGCAAGAATCCGTTGAATCCATTATGCCTAAACTGCGTGATGAGTTGAAGACGCTAGCAGCTGATAACTTGTTGATCAAGTCATCCAATCCTTCAGAATCCGCCTACAAGATTGCTTATGACTTGACGGATTTTGAATTGAAGAAGATCCTTAAGGCTCGTATGGTGGAACTTGGATCGTTTGATAAGTCTAGGATTCAACGGGCTCTATACAAATCCCTGAATGATGCTATCATGGAGGATGATAGGTTATTCAAAACGTTTGGAAGTGTGGTACCTTATCACATTCTACCTGAAGAAGAAAGGGAAGAAAGTGAGCAGGAAGAGGGTACTGGTGAAGAGGAAGAGGAAGAAGAAGGAGAAGAAGAGGAAAAGGATGACGATGATGGTGATGATGAGGATAAGGATGAGGATGATGATGACGATGATGAGGATGATGATGATGGCGATGATGGTGGTGATGGGAATGAGGAGAGTGCTAGGGGTAGTAACGGGGATAACAATGAGGATGATGATGGGGGTGAACAGCCTAAAGAGGGAGACAAGGTTACCAGCTCCAAGAAAACTGCTAAGACTGGAACCAAGTCCAAGAAAGATGCAGCACAGAAGGACAAATCAACATCATCGGAATCAAGACGATCTAAGTGGCGCCACGATGTGAATGCTACTACAGCGTCTTCGGTTCCTGGTACTTCTATTGCTGTATCTATACCTATTACCACTAACCCTATTAGTCCAGTTGTTGTTGCTCCTGTGATTGCAGAATCAGTAACGGAACCCGAAGCTGCACAACACTCACCCGTTCACGACACTGCCGAAATGCCTGAAACTGAACCAACAGATGTTCGAGCTTCCACTCCTCTACAACAAGCACAACAATCTACGGTTCCTGAACCAAGCACACGAGACTGGGCAGACACGTTGGAGATAGACGAGACTGCACCACCACAGGCTTGGATCAGGGCAGCAGCACAATATGATCCGATCACAGATGCTGACAAAGATGTGTTGTATCTCCGTATCCGCAGTCCTATTGACTTATGTGCATTTCTTGCTCATGAGTATAAGACTTCGGTTACTACATCCTTGGTGAAGAAAGCGCTGAAGGATAAGAGACTTCGTGCCAAAACCCGGTTAACCCGAATGGAGTTCGAGTACTATGCCGATGAGATCCTGAAGGCTCTGAATACCGTTCAACGCCAGGACTTCATGAATCAGAAAGAGCTCCACCTCCAATGGATCCTTCTCAAGATAATCAGATTGCTCTTGACTTCTTCGTTACCAATGATCTTGTGTATCTTCTGAAAGGGTCATCAAAGTACGCAACCTCCCTGACCTTGCTGAAAGCTGCCAACTGGGGGACAATACCCTTTATCGAGGAAAAGGTAAGCCGACTCTGGGTCCCAAAGATAAATCGTAATTATGATATGTATGCTGTCATAGGTGCATCTCATTGGGACGAACGAGTCCGAAGGGCGTACAGGGGTTGCTGCCTAGTCAATTCTGGAAGTATCGTTAGATACGATATCCGCATCTCCAGCATTTTAGGGTTGAAAACTGAAGCCAAGAACGGCTATTATCATGTGACGGAGATTCGCTTGAAAAGGGAGGATGACAGGGAATACAAAATCCAGCAGGGAGATTTTTCCATCATTCGCCTTGAGGATATCGAAGATATGCTTCTTCTGATGACCCGAGATCAACTCACACATATTCCTTGTGAAGACCTGATTGCTTTGAATACAGCACTTCGTATGTTCACACGAAGGGTTGTCATCAAGACACAAGTTGAAGATCTTCAGTTGGGAGTCGAAAGCTATGAAAGGAAGCTTAACCTAACCCGTCCAGTGAATCAAGTGCTACCTCAACATGTAGAAAGATGTCCCTATACCGGCATTTCTGTCCCGAATTACGGCATTTTCTACTTGAACAGTCGAGGTTTGATGAAATTTATGAGGGTGGGTGAGCTCCATAAGTACAGTGATGGGACTCTTCTACAAGTCAGAGGAAAGTTGGAGCATCTGAACTCGGTGGGACTTTGCCAGAGATGACAGAGGATTGGCATCCGGGTTACCGGCAAATGGCAAAGTACGTGACCAAGAAGATTGATCAAAAGCTCCGTGAACGTAGATTGATGAGGAGCTTGGAAAGATTCGTTGGTGGAAGACCGTATTTAGTGCACCACAAGCTACTGCAACGATCCATCTAATGGGTCGTACACTTCAGGTCCACTTTATATTGGTTTTCAATTGTGAATATGTATATTTGTGAATAATGTGCTTTACTGGCTTGGTGTAGTGTTAAGGTATGATAATTTTTCAAGAATTTCTCACGAGATTCTAAATCTTTCAAAATATATCATACTAAAGCACTACAACTATCCCTTATTAACTTAAGGGGGAGCAATAACTTGTTCTATGGCCAAACATCGATTTCATTTTTACCCAAAGACCGGTTAATCCATTCAATATCCAAATATTAATGGTTAACATTTTGGATAAGGGGAGAAAATGGGAATAAGGAGACGTAAGTGATACTTGGCTAAAAGATGAAAAAGACTTAAAGATTATCCAACTTAATATGCGTAAAGCACGTGTTAAGGGGGAGCGTTTTTGATGAACAAAACACCTAAGGTACAAAACTTTTGATTTCAATATCACAAGTACTTTAGGTGATTTTCAATGATTTTTCATGGTGGCAATTCCTTCCCAAAACACGCTTAATTCACGACGAATGTGGTGACAAAAGGGTGGTAGGAATAGGTTTAGTCCAATGATTCATCAGAGCCGATGGAATCTTCCCAAGGACAATTTCCTAGATAGAATTAGAAGTCCTAGGAAAGATGGAGAAAGAATGTGAACGTAGCTGAATGCCGACCAAGTACTTAAGCTAGCACTGGAACAATCACAACAAGGTGCTAGTGATGACGTATTGGTAAGCATTGAAGGGGTTGAAGAATGAAAAAGAATTGTAAAGATAAAGGGTCTAAAGAAAGAAGCCCTCCTTACAACTTTAGGAAGAAACCGGGTCAATACATATGCTATTGAGGTCATTTTTATTAATGATTCTCGGTATTGAAGAAAGACATCATGGACCCAGTGATGCAATGCACAACCCTTCCCAGCTAACTCAAATATCTCTCAAAAGGTATTTGTTTTAATCACACGGAGATCAACACGTTATCTATTGGTTTATTCACTCCGAATAAACTGGTATTGAAAAGGTGGCACTCCTCTCCAGCCATCGCTCACTAAATCAAAACGCACAATCGAGTCTAGAGCCAAGAGATCATCAAAAGTCTCATTAGGACACTTTCCATTTATTCCTTGCTTTCTCACACACTGTGAAAAGTAAGAGATTTTCATGAGTTCTACGCAGTATTCCTGTAATATTGCCAGAACATCCGAGTAATATGCAAGTATTACAATGAAGATGGAAATCCTGCTTGAGCCAACATCAAACAAGCTCATGGTAGGTTACACGTGCGGTTCTTTTAGAACCAATCTTGTGAAAAACTGGAAGGTAACAGTGGTTTAATTCTTAATTGAACTTAAACTCGTTCCAGGCCTCTTCGCATTATCATATGATCTTGCCAGAACACTCAGAGTGACTCTTTATTGATCACAGTGACGAGTGGAAATCCTTCTAGTGTCAACATCAAACATCACTTGGTAGGTGACGTGCAAGATTCTTTATGAATTGAGCTCGTGACAACTGGAAAGCAACGATGGTGAAAATCTTAATTGAAATTCACTTGTTCCAGGTTTCATGAATTGACGACTTCAAATCACAAGGATAATTTATCCAAGTGATTCACTCTTTATGTTCGCAGTCAGCTTTGGACGGTCGAATAAAGAGAACGGGTTTACCCGCGAAATCCTGTCAGGAAGTTACTTAATTGAAACTATCCGTCACGGGTATGATATCTAATATCGTCCAACGGTCTTCACCGACCGGAGGTAAAATGCTACCGAATTAGAATAAAATGTTCAAAGCCATTTTATTCGTGTCGTTGCTGTGTACCTGTTAAAGACGGTGGCGTTGCTGTGTACCTGTTGAAGACGGTGGCGTTGCTGTGTACCAGTGAAGACGGTGGTGTTGCGGTGTACCTGTAGAAGTCGTTCCCACATGCTTACGTTTTTCTGCATCAAAGTTTAGCAAAAATTCAAGAAAGTACAAGATAAAGTCTTCCGCTGTACCAAACTCTGAAACATTCGAGAATTCAACAAAAAGACATAAGTGTGTGGAACATGGAGTCACGAGAAGGCAAATTCACAAGAGAGGCAAAGATCGCACGTGAAAGGCCAAAGAACAATGCTCTCAAGCCAAAGCCAAAAAGATCAAACCAACATATTCACAACAAAAGAAAGAAAAGAAGAAAAGACTACGAGCTAAAGAACGAAGACTTAGTATAGTATGCTAGGTTTAGAACTTTGTAACGTGGAGTGACCTCCCTTAGGGGGAGATTGTTAGAAATACGTTTTACGTATATTAGAAGTATCGGTCACTCCACAATATTATTTATGTTGTAATAGCTCGTAGTTAACAAATAGTTGTTAGTTGCTTATTAAGTTAAGTAAGAACCGGTCCATGGGCTTGTCATGGACCGGCCCAAGCCCATGTAGCTTGGAAGTATAAATACCCCTTTCCACCATGGAAAGGGGTTGGTTGTTGTCATTTTCTAGTTTCCATTTATTGAAATAACACATAGTTTCTCTCACTTTCTCTCTCTAACTTTCTCTCTCTAGAAATCAACAAACCTCTTCATAGATTCATAGGTTATCAATATTCTACACAGAAGGAACTGTATATATAGAATATTTCAAGTACGAATTTTGGTTAATTACATTGACACTCTGAGTCACATTGTTTCTCATGGTTGTTTTTACCATGACTAAGCTTACGCGTAAAGGAGAGAATCCTACACTAAATTAGTGTTCCAGAGTATCCTAAGCTAAGAGAGGTCTAATTTACCGAGACTCGTAGTTTTTCCAACATCTACGTATCCAGGTTCTACAAGATGCATCATGATCTCAAACAACATTTTGGTGGAGCGGTGTGAAACAAGATGTAGTTACGTTCATATCTAAATGCCTGACATACCAGCAGGTTAAGATAGAACGCCAACATGCTAATAGTTTATTTTAACCATTAGAAATTTCTGAACGGAAGTGGGACAGGATCTCCATGGTTCTTGTTACCGGAATACCACATGCTCAGAAGAAGCATGATGCTATTTGGGTCGTTTTCGACCGTTTGACCAAGTCTTCATATTTCCTTCCATCCGCAAGGATTTCACAGTTAACAAATTATCAAACATTTTCCAGCAGAAGATCGTACGATTACACAGTACTTCATCGGCAATCAGATCCGATAAAGATTTATGTTCGCGTCCTTTGTTCACATTCACGTCCTTGTTCCATTTTACGATTTGCTTTTCGCATTCACATTCATGACATTGTTCACGTTCATGATCGTATTCTATATCACGATTTATGTTTCACATTTCATTATGGAAAGATTTGCAGAAAGCTTGGGAGACCAGACTCAAGTTTAGCACAAATTTCCATCCTCAGACAGATGTTTCATGTCACATTTCACGTCTCATCTAGTATCGTTTGGCGTTACCTTCTCAGTTATCGCACGTTCACGATATGTTTCACGTATCATGTTCACCCTACGTTTCTCATATCACGTTCACGATATGTTGCACGTATCAGGTTCACCATATGTTTACATATTACATTCACCATATCGCCACGTATCACGTTCACAATTGTTCACGTATCATGTTCACATTTATTCACGTACTACGTTTCAATATGTCTCGCGCATCATTGCTCAGAGGTTACTGATATCATTATTTCAGGTTACTTTTTATCATATCATTTCATGTATCCTACATCCTATTTCTTATCCACTCGATCAGATTCGTAAGGATCCATCGTAATTTGAAGAACCAGAAACTTTTCCGTATCGTAAAGACAACGTCATGAAGACCAAGATTATCCCTTTCGTCAAGATCCTTTGGAGGAACCATCCCGAGCGAGAACTTGTGAAACGGAGGAGTCCATCTTGATTTCTTATTTTCATTCCCTTCCACAATCCGGATATGTTCTTTTCAGCCACGTCATGTTCCATGTTCTCTTCAGCCACGTCACGTCCATATTCTTTTAGCCATATCATGTTTCTAATTTGAGGACGAAATATTCTTTTTAAAGGGGAAGATTTGTAAAACCGGCATAAAATACATGAAGACATTAAATACACGAAATTACGAATTAATTAAAACTTTATATTAATTAATGCACGATAAGTATTTACGTATGATACACAGTGCACGACAAGAAGCAACACGATAAAACACGAACTAAGTCGCGAAGATTTAATACACAAGGATAATAATAAGACACGAAAAATATTCTTTAAGGGGTGTGGTTTGTTGGCCAGTTTATTAAGAAGAAACAAAGGGGCCCATGGCCTGGCCCGTTAAGCTTTAACTAGTAACAAAATAATCCTATGGTTCTCATTAGTCAAGTTTAATTAAAAAAAATAAAAAAACCCTAGCTCCCCTGTGTTCTTGGTGCCGCCGGTTTTACAAAGAAAAGGGGAGGAGAATCAAGTATTGATCTTTGACAAATCCTTGGGATCGTGTTCGTATTTTATCCATCCTTGAATATTAATCATTAGGTAACACTTAATCTTATACTTTCATTATTATAAATTAATTCATGAACTCATTTGTAAAAGTATGCAAAACATGTTTTTAATAATTAAAACAATATAGAAATCGGGCATGTTTGGTTTGGTTTGTCTCGGAAACTGAGAGCTTAAGCTCTCGGTGGGGTTTCTAGCCGGCCAGGCGAGCCCAAAGGGGGTCTCGGTGGATGCTTCATTTGGTCAACCGCAACATATTAGACCCCAGCAGGGGGTGTGTTTGTTCATCAGTGGCAACCGAGATCAATAGGGTCTCGATGGGTATGTTACGCGAACAGGGGGAACCGGCTACAAACGGGGGGAAAGATGCACCGACATCGGTTGGGTTATGTTGTCGGTGGGAAGCAGTTTAGACCAAGCAGTCCACTGCCTTGAGGCAATGCCTAATACTGAGGCGCAGGGGAAAAGAACCACAACCGGGGGCAAGGCTGTGGTGTTTAGATTTGTGGTAATGTTTGTTTGTTTGATCATGCAACCGAGACCAATAGGTTTCGGTGGGCTTGTTATGAAGGACTCGGTTACCGAACCATGGGGATGTTTGGCTGTAGTTTTGGACTAAGTAATTTTAGACTTTTAATAATTCTATTATTTAATTATTCATGACATAGTAATTATTTATTTATTAATCAAGAATTTAAACATGGCATAGTTTAAGAAAATAGTCAAGGACTTAGTTATTTTAATTAATTACATGTTAACCGTGTTTTAATTAAATTAATATTTTACTTTAATTTAACTGTACAATTATCAAGTTATGGTAAAGTTTATTAATATAAAATCATGTATTATATTATTAATTAATAATTATTATGTTAGACTAAAGTATTTATTCATTAATAAACTTTACTATTTTGTCATTTAATTAATCCTGACTCATAAAATATAATCATTAAGCTTTAGCTTATACCATATGCTTATTAACATGCTTATTATTATTTATGGAAACTTACTAATTATAGAAACTTTATATTTTTGGAAACTTACTAATTATGAAAATTTCTATTTTTAGAAACTTACTATTTTTGGAAACTTACTATTTTCGGAAAGTTACTATATATAGAAACCTACTATTTATGGAAAGTTACTCATTAAGGAAATATCAAGTATAATAACACATTAAACATGAAATACGTTAATCAAGAACACATAAAACACTAAGAAAAACATGATAAAACATGAAACAGTAAAACAAGTCAAGAACATGTAAAACAAGTCAAGAACAACTAAAACAAGTCAAGAACAAGTAAAGTAAACTAATAATCAGCAAGTTATACATGAACATACAACTCATTCACATCCTTTATTATGTAGCACTCGTGAAGCCGTAGTAGTTACTTTTAAGGCCATTTGTTGGAAATACGTTTTACGTATTAGAAAGGATCGATCACTCCAACAATAGATTAAGTGATAGCTTGTCGTCTAGTATTATTAAGTTAAGTAAACAAGGCCATGCCTAGCCCATGATTTGTATGAGGTCGGCGGCCCATTGTGTAAGCCCAAGCCCATCACAAGGCTTGGGTAGATAAACCCTCTCCTTAGTTGGAGAGGGTGGTGGTTCACTTTTATTTTACACATAGTAAAGTGTGTTTTCTACACTTTTTCTCTCTAAGTGTGTGTGTGTTCTCACCATCTTTCTATCTCTTTCTCTCTCTAGATTAAGCATAGATTTACAATATCATACAAATGGTATCAAGAGCCATGGGATGATTTTATTGTTTATGTGTTTGTGTTCTTGATTTTAGTGCCTATTTTGATCTAAACCATTCGATCCAAAAAAAATTTGTGTTTTTATGGTTTTTTCTTGATACAAATCTTCTACATAGTTTTGGTGGAGATTTGGTATATTTAATTTGGCTAAAAACACAAAATATTTGGGTTCTTGGATCATTTGTTGGCTTAAAATCTCGAATTGGGTGTGTTTTATCCGAGGAAAGTGCTAATATTGTTCATTGTTGTACTATTGTGGCAGAATTGCTTGATTTTCCATCGCAAAGCTTAAGTGTTTATGTATTGCGATCCAGATTGCGATAGAACGTCTCTTGTGATATTGCGATCAATATTCCGACCCATTGCGACAAAACCTATTTTTGTGCATTGCGATAGAGATTCAGTTAGACATTACGACAGCTTAGTGTATTGCGACAGGTTTATTGCGACAGGTTATTGCGATAGAATTATTACGATAAGATTATGGCGATAGGAATTATTGCGATAGGATTATTGCGATAGGAATTATTACGATAGGATTATTGCAATAGGGATTATTGTGATAGGTGTTTATTGCGACAGGTTGTGATATTGCGACAGGTTGTGATATTGCGACAGGACTTATTGTGATAGGCTGAGACATTGCGACAGAATTCATTTTGGGCATTGCGATAGAGTGACAAGTTTCCCAAGATTTTTCAAAAACGTGTTTTTGTTTGCCTTCGAATTTTTGGTTTATCGAGAACATATTTTAGGGGATTTCCACATTGTTTCTCGAATTCTACACATAATAACAAACATTTTTACTTTCTTTCATTGTTCGATCAACTTTTGTAAATCTTAACTTATCAAAATGGAGTACACATCTCTTACGGATAAGTCATCCTCTCGGGTACGGATAATCGTCCACCATGTTGGTGAAGACTATGTACGAGGATTGGGCTTCTCGAATGGAACTTTATATGTTGAACAAAGAGAACGGACATCTCATTTGGGCATCGGTGCTAAATGGACCATTGGTATATGCAACTGTGATGGAAGGTACTGTTACTCGTCCTCGCACAACGTATGAATTAACTAGAGATGCTAAGATTCAAGACAAGTGTGATAAACAAGCTACAAACATCATTCTCCAAGCCATTCCTTCAGATGTCTACAAACTCGTCAGTAAACATAAAGTTGCCAAAGAGTTAGGGGATAGAATTCATATTCTAATCCAAGGCACCTCATTAACTAAACAAGAACGAGAGTGTAAGCTATATGATACGTTTGATAAGTTTGCCTACGTCCCCATGGAGACTCTCAATGATTACTATTTGAGATTAACTCTATTGATGAATGAGCTTAACATCTATGGCCTGGCAATTCCTACGTTTCAATTAAACACCAAGTATTTGAATACTCTCCCTTCTGAATGGAGCAAGTACGTGACGGCTGTTAAATTGGCTAAGGATTTGCATCAAACCAATGTGGATCAACATCAAGATTTTCTTCAACAACATGAATGTCACGTGATCGAAGCTCGGTTGTCAACACCTCAAGTTCATGATCCACTTGCCATGTATGCTTCTCAACAAAACATGGCTTATACTTATCAACAACCATCATACTTACAGCAGCTACCACAACACAACTATCATCAACCATCTTATCAACCACTAATAATGCCACAGCAAGCATTTCAACAAAGTGTTCTTCAACAACCTTATCTACAGCAACCAGCACATCAGGCATCACCATCACAAGCTATTACTTCTTCAATGGGCTATACTCCTCAGCAAGGATATTTTCCAATCGAAGCACCACAAGCACAAGCCTTCTACTCTAATGAACTTCCACCAATTCAAGCACCGGTCTTTACTCCAAATGATACACCTACTGATGTCTTAAACCATCTCACTGCATACTTGTCAAAACTTGTTGCAACTAAAGGTTTTCCACCAAAAAATAATCAGCTCCATACTTCTTCAAATCCTCGACAACAAGCCACTATTCAAGATGGTCAAGTGACGGTGCAATCCAATCAGGGAAGGCAAAATTCATATGGACCTACTACAAGGACCGTGAACACTCAAGCTGTGACTTCTCAAGCTAATGGAAATGGAAGCCCTATTTGGCCCTCAAAAGGTTGTGACTTGCTACAATTTCCAAGGACACGGTCATATGGCTAGGGAATGCACTCAGTCGAAAAGGAGAAAGGATGAGACGTGGTTTCGTGAGAAGATTTATTTGGTCAATGCTTAATCTTTAGGAAAGATGTTGGATTCAGAGGAATTAGCATTTCTTGCAGACCCAGGGGCAGCAGATAATGAAGGCATTGCAGTCGTCTCTACTTCTAGTGCAGCATATAAAGCAGACGATCTTGACACATATGATTCGGATTGTGATGACATTCACTCAGCCCAAGCCTCTCTCCTTGTTAATCTCTCTCACTATGGTTCTAATGTCGTCAGTGAGGTACCAACCACATCTAATATTGTTCATGATAATCCACATTAAGTTGAACATGAAAATGACAACCTCGAACAGCATTCGGGAACTAGTAACTCAAATGTTGTGGTATCCAATCCAACACATTTGAGTGAACCTCAACCAAATGCTATGACGGGTATGGAATCTTATGATCAACATAATTTGGTAATGGTTCCTAAACATATTATTGATAACAAACCGTAGATATGAATGCCAACCTAACCACTGAGCTTGCGCTGTATAAGGAAAAGGTCAAAACTTTTGAAATGGTCCCTCAAGCAGAAAAAATAACTTATTCTGAATTTGACCAATTTCGTTTTGAAATGATTGAACACTTAAAAGAAATAGAATCATTAAAAGCTAATCTTTCCAATGAATCAAAAGAAAAAGAGTCGGTTGTAAATGATTTTCAGAAACTTAAAATGGATTTTGAAACTCTCGAGTCTAAAAAGTTTGAATCGGAAATTAATGCTACCAAACTTCTTAAATTCAAGGAACAAAAGCCTTTAAATAATACGCTTCCACAAAAAAGGTTCATCTTTTAACTAAATCGTTTAAATAACTCGAACTTAAGCGTCTTCAAGATTTACCACCTAATCTCGGTTATGCAAAACAAGCTCAGGAATACATTCCTTGTCTTTATGATGTGACCCTAATTGGCAAATCGAAAGAAGCACCTTATATTCGTAGTACTGAGGAGACTATGTCACTTGCGGAAGAAACTCGATCTAAAATGCTTTCAAAATTCCATATGCTTGATTATGATAAGTATAATAAAGATCAGTTTACTAAAAAGACCCGTATTCGCTTACAAAAGGAATTAGCTCAATTATCAGCTTTTGTGCCCCAAAGTTTGTTAAAGGAAAACCTTCCTAGTACGTCTCCTACACTTGTCAAAAAGGATTTAACTAAGTTAATTCCACCGGTAAGTAAGGTGTCAGATAGCTTAAATACGGTGCACCAACACTTTGTCGATTTTGACAAGGTCATTACGGAGCGTATGACGGCTTCGGCCATAACCGAAGGTGAATGGAATTTTGAGCATACTAGAGTTGCGTTTCGAGACGAAATTGTTCCATTTGTAAACAATATTAAAGCTTGTCTTAGCAATATTGATCAAGATTTGCTTTTGGAAATAGAAGAAGTTAGACGTGTTTTCAATGAAATGGATGATGCATATGAAAACAGTTTACTTGAAATAGAACGAATTTCACGCCAAAATGATTAGCTTCTGAAGCAAGTGATGTCGCATGATATTGTTTCTGTCTGTGTGAATAAAAGTGTTGATAATGGTTCTAGTGTGCATAATGTTGAATCTGTGGATAATGTGGTAGATAGTACTTGTGACAAATCTGACGCTGAATTTTTAAATCTTCAAGATTCTTATTCTTCGCTTTCAAAACGTTTTTATGAGATTCAAAAACTTTGTATTTCGCTTGAATGTACACAACAATTTCTTCAAGAGCTTATTCGAAGGTGTTAATATAGATGATTCAAATTTTCAAAAGAATTTTCGATTGAATTTACAATCTAAACAACGTCAGCCAAGTGACAAGGTTACTAAATTATTGTCGATAGACATTGAGAAATCAAAGGAGATTAACTATGTTAACGTACTTGAGGCTGCTGAGAATTTTAAACTTGATCTAGATAATCGAGTTTCCAAGATTTTATCTAAAGTTGATAACTTAAAACAGAAAAAGACACAACTTTTTGATTCGGTAAAGCCCGCATGTGCTAATACCACTGCACAGAATCAATCATTGATTGAACAGTTGAATCGAAAGTCGGTGGAAATATCTGATTTGAGGGAACAAATTTGTGATAAAAATTTGGCTTTGGCTGAGTTAAAGGAAACACTTTGTACCCTAAAAGGTAAGAATGTTATGGATAACGCAACCACTGTCTCAGCATCGTCCTCTAGTGTAATCAAAAAGAACCTCATCGCCGTCACACCACTTAACAAGGGCCCTAGGATTAAACCATCTCAAACATTGGTCACTAAAGATAAGGTAAAATCAAAACCAGCTTCTAATATTCCCGTGTTGCCTTCTACAGGAGTAAACACCACTACTAAGGCTTAAAGATCTAAGCTTAAATAGGATCTTGCCCCCATCCAGTAGTCAAGTGAAGAAGAAAGTAGAAGCCCATCCTAGAAATGTTATTTCTGTTTTGAATAAAAAGAATCATGTAGCTAAACCTAAAGGCTCTACGGTTGTGCAAAGTTCTAATCCTACTGTGCATTCTAATTTTAAATGTTGGAATTTCAATGAGTGTATGTTTTCTAGTCGTCATGATTCTTGCCTTATTGACCATGTGAATGAGTTTAATGCCCGGAAAAATGGTTTAGAATGGAAACCTACTGGGAAAGTGTTAACCCAAGTTGGCTGGATGTGGCGTCCCACTGGTAGAACTTTCACTATAGTAGGAAATGTGTGCCCTTTAACTAGGATCACTCCCACTAAAGCGAAGAAAGTGTGCCCTTTAACTAGGAGTACCAAGGCTACCAAAACACAAGCGTGTCCTTTAACTAAGAACACCAACACTACTGTAGGAACCAAGTGCCCTTTGAATAGGTCTACTCCCACTGTAGTGCCCGCTAAAACTCTAAAACCTCATAAAGTTGGAACAATAAAACCTATTAGTGGTAAAACTCACATTAGAAAACGCAGGAAATCTAAGGACAACACAAATGTTAGCAATTATGATAATTTTATATCTGTATCTGCTAACACTCCAGAACCAATAGTTTCCAATGCATTGTTTACTGTTGTTACTGAAAACATGTGGTCCAAATTGTTCTCTAGTATTTGGACTCTGGTTTCTCCAAGCATATGACCGGAGATCGCTCTCAGCTCAGAAATTTCGTCAGCAAGTTTCTTGGTACGGTTCGATTTGGAAATGATCATATTGAAAAGATAATGGGTTACGGTGAATATCATATTAGGAATGTTATAATTTCAAGAGTGTATTATGTGGTAGATCTCGGTCACAACTTATTTTATATGAGACAATTTTGTGATGCAAACCTAGAAGTTGCTTTTCGAGAGCATACCTGCTTCATTCGTAATTTAGAAGGGGTTGATTTATTAAAAGGTACTCGAGGGAATAATTTGTACACTTTGTCTCTACAAGATATGATGGCCGCTTCTCCCGTATGTCTTTTCTCCAAAGCATCGAAGAGTAAGTCACGGTTATGGCATCGACGGTTATCTCATCTTAACTTTGACGCTATTAATCATTTGGCAAAAAACGAACTTGTTCGTGGTCTTCCTAAACTTACATTTCACAAGGATCATTTGTGTTTCGAGTGTACAATGGGGAAAAGCACTAAGAAATCATACAAACCCAATACTAAAGACACCAACCAAGAGAAACTTTATTTGTTGCATATGGATCTTTGTGGGCCAATGCGTGTTGAAAGACTTAGTGGTAAAAAGTACATCCTCGTCATTTTCGATGATTACTCTTGGTTTACATGAGTGAAATTTCTTACAACAAAAAATGAGGCACCTAATTCATCATCGGATTTCTCAAGATGATTCAAGTGCATCTCAACACTACCGTCTGACGCATTCGTACAGATAATGAAACCGAATTTCTGAATCAAATCTTGCGTGATTATTATGAAGAAGTTGGCATATCTCATGAAACATCCTTGCTCGCACTCAACAACAAAACGGTGTCGTTGAAAGGCGTAATCGCACACTTATGGAAGTTGCTCGAACGGTGTTAATTTACGCAAAGGCTCCATTTTTTTTATGGGCAGAAGCAGTATCTACAACAGTTTTCACCCAAAACCGGTCACTAATTAGAAAACGCCATGGAAAAACACCTTATGAGCTTCTACATGGAAAAGTACCAGATTTATCATATCTTCATGTATTTGGCTCTCTTTGCTATCCGAATAATGATGGTGACAATTTTGGGAAAACTTCAACCCAAGGTTGATATTGGTATTTGATAGGTGTGAAAACACCCATCCTTTTACCACTTATTTCTTGCTAAAACGAGACCAAAACGCGTATTTAATATCATTTGTTTGGAATTATGCGTGGTTTTTGTCTTTGTTTTGTTTTCAGAGCCAACCGGATAAATATTGAAGAAAACGTGGGATTGCACGAGTTTTGTTGAAGAAAAACGCTGAAGACGAAGTCTAGAGTCCAAGAATGCAAAAGATTGGAAGTCAATGAACCTATTTGAAGAAAAGGGCCAAAGACGGAAGATTTACATATGTTGAAGGAACTCGAGTCTAAATTAATGAAGAAATATTAAGACGAGTTTAATTAATCCCGAGACGACATCGAGAAAGACAAATGAATTAATAGAGTCGAGAAGAAAAAGAAAGAAGGAAGCACCACACATGCACTTCCCAACTCCCTATAAATACCCTCCTAATCACATTAGGAGGGGAGTTAGTTTTTAGTAGTTAGTTTCATTTTTCACTTTTCTTTCTAGTTTTAGAGAGAGAAAGTTCTCAACTTTCTCTCACTAAGTTTTCATCTTCTCTTTCTTTTAATCTTTCAAGATTAAACCTTTTGTATTGTTGATTTCATTAATCAAATTTAAGTTTAAGCTTTTAATCTTTCATCTCTTTCTACCTTTCTTTGATTTAAAGATTAATTTTGGTGCGAATTTCATTTGATCCGTGTTGTTCTTAATGATTTCGTGCTTAAAAAGTTAATCTTTTTATGCTTACTTAAGTTTTCATACGAATAACCTTTAAGATCTTTGTGCTTATTGGCTTATTTATATGTTTAGCTTATTTACTTTTTAAAAGTTTTCTTAAAAAGTTTATCTTTTTATGGTTTGATTTAAAAGTTTGTTTATTTTAAGTTTAGATAAGTTGTTATTTGAGCTTATTTAGTCCTTTTCACTTTAGATTCGTTTATGTTTAGTTTGAGCTTATTCCTTATAGCTTATAGCTTGGCTTATTTCGGATCAAAAGGTTAATCGGAAAAGGTATAAACCCTTTTCCGATTGTAGTATTCCGAACAGCACCCCCCTCATTCCGATCTTCATGATCGGATTAGGCTTTTAATACATTCCGATTTGCATCTCCAATATTCCGATCTATCAGATCGGATTAGGGTTTAATATTCCGACGGGTGATCATTTTACATTCCGATTGGGTAGCTTTGCAACATTCCGATTTGAACCTAGCTTCTAACATCCCGATTGCCTCCTTTTTATGATATTTCTATTGAGCTTTCCGACGACCATATTCCAATCAGCCACATTTGCCATATTCTGATCAGCTACATTTATCAGCATTTCGATTTGCCTTATTCCGACCACACATTCCGATCATTCATTTTTGACACATTCCGATTGGATGAGTTTCATGTTTTTACAAAGTTTTCAAGTTTTAGATTTATTAAGTGCTCAAGTATTTTTCTAATCTTGCCCTTAAGTTTTCAAGCATTTATTTTAAACTCGTTATTTTAATTTAATCTTTAAAACTCTTTTCACTCAACGACATTTACATTTATTTACTTTTAGTTTAAAATAGATAACAAACCAACCCCTTTTTAGTAACCAAGAACCAACTATTCCACTTTGAACCGTGATCAATTCGAGAAGATACCGAGAACTAATCTGAAACCCTATGAAAATCTCTTGTATCAAATGGCGCCGCTGCCGGCTCTTCTCGTTAAGATTAACAGTTTTTGTGAGAACTTGGATTTTGGGATCCGTTCACCGTGAACGTTACTTTTTCATAAAAACTTTCAAAAACCCCAAAAAAATATAAAATTTTCAAAAAAATACAAAAAAATTAAAAAAACCATAAAAACCAAAAATATTTCTTGTTTGCTTTGTTAGTTCTTTTTCAGGTACATGCGTACACGTTCCACGTCTTATCAAGAGCCCGAGCCTCTCGAAGACTTAGACTGGCTGGTGTACACAACAACAACAATAACCCACCTCAAAACAACAACAATAACAATCCACCTCTCAACAACAATAATAACAACAACAATGAACCTTTACCGGACAATCGCCCTATGATTGAACTGTTACAAGCACATGTGGAGGGCAACAATGATCCAATTGTCATACCCGCAATTGCATCCAACAATTTTGAGCTCAAATCCGGCTTTATTCAGATGGTCTCAGCTCAACCATTCTTGGGGCGTACCATTGATGATACACATGACCACATCAAAAGGTTCCTGCAACTCACGAATACGGTCAAATTCAATGGTGTTCCACAAGAGGTAATCCGTTTACAACTTTTTCCTTTCTCCTTAGAGGGACAAGCCCGACATTGCCTTGCAAAGGAACCGCCACAAAGTATTCTGACATGGACGGATTTGGAGACCAACTTCATAAACTACTTTTTCCCACCCTCTCGTACTACCGCTTTGCGGAATGAAATCATTAATTTTGAACAAAAGTACAATGAGTCTTTTAGTGAATCTTGGGGACCGTTTTAAAGATATTTTAAGAAAGTGCCCACAACATGGTTTTACCAAAGTGCACCAAATTAATACTTTTTATAATGGTTTAAGCATGAATGACCAAGATTCACTAAATAGTGCCTCGGGGGTAATATTTTGGTTAAGACTTCCAATGTCGCTTGGGATATTATTGAAAATAAGTCTCGTGTGCAAACCAAGAGTGTTCGGACCAATGCCGCTAGTGCTAGTGCTAGTGACAACGACAAGCGACTTGACAAAATTACTACGCTTCTTGAATCGCTTGTTACCCACACCGCTAACAATACCAACAGCATCAACGCTAAAAACGCTCAAGACGCTCAAGTCAATGCTGTTAGCCAACCATGTGAGATATGCGGGGGTCCTCACTCTTACACCACTTGTACCGCCACCCAAGACTACCCTTCTGAGAATGTGAATGCAGCATACGGTACCTATCCTCCGGCCGCTTATCAAGCTCGTCCTCAAGGTGACTGCAACTTGCTTAGCTACCGCTCAAACAACTTTCTTTCCCCGCCCGGTTTTCCTCCTAACAACCCAAACCAACAACAAAACCTCAATCGCCCTCCTCAACAACAACCTTGTGCACCATACCAACCACCTCACAAACAACCATATCCACCTCAAAGAAACAACCAAGTTTACCAACAACCTGCTTATCAACCACCCACCTACAATGCTCCTCCCAACCAACCCACCGCATTACACCAAGATATTGGAACCTACATGAGGACTAATGATGTGATCGTGGACAATCTCCAACGAGAAGTGCTCAACTTGAAAGCAGACATGGTGAAACAAGGGAACGACCTGCGAGCTGATATGAGAAACACTTTGGCAAGTCAAACAAATGACTTAAGGAACATGATGGCCAGTTTCTTCCAAGGTAATCAACCCTCTTCTTCAGGTACTCTTCCGAGTAACACCGTTGCGAATCAAGAGGGGAGATGAAAGCAATCACCACTCGCAGTGGCAAAGGTACCAAGGAACCCGAGCTTCATATACCTCCACCGGTGATTGTGACTAAGGAAAACGAGTCACCTGCTCCTCTTCCTCAATCTTCTAAATCCCCAATTTCTCCACCTCTTACTTCTACCCCTCCTCCACCCAAGGATGTGAGTGATCCTTCGATCCCAAAGCCTTCCTCTTCTTCCGATATACCTTATCCCTCAAGGTTGAGGAAAGAGAAGCTCAAAAGCAAGGACGATATTCAGGTTTTGAACTTTCTCAAAATGTTTAAACAATTGAATTTTAACATCTCCTTCGCTGAGGCTCTCGCTCACATGCCTAAATACGCGAAAATGTTCAAAGATCTTCTTAGTGACAAGGAGAAGCTTCTTGATATTGCTAACACCCAACTTAATGAGAATTGCTCTGCAGTGCTCTTAAGGAAATTGCCAACCAAGCTTGGTGATCCGGGTCGCTTCTTAATCCCTTGCAACTTCCCGGGAATAGAGAATTGCATGGCCCTAGACGATCTAGGTGCCAGTATTAATCTAATGCCTCTAAGCGTTTGGAAGCAATTATCTCTCCCCGAGCTAGTCCCCACCAAAATGACTTTGGAATTAGCTAACCGTACGGTTGCTTATCCAGTGGGTATAGCCGAAGACGTTTTTGTAGGAGTCGACAAATTCACTTTTCCTGCCGATTTCGTTGTCGTTGACTACGACATGGACCCTCGTGTACCATTGATCGTTGGTCGTCCATTCCTGATGACCGGTCGCACTCTCATCGATGTTGAAGCGGGTGAGCTTATCATGAGAGTGGGTGACGATAAAATTGTTTTCAACATGGGAAAGCTTTCTAAACAGCCTTATTCATACGAGAGTGTTAATTGTATTGACGTTCTTGATGAGGCTTGTGAAGAACACTTCAAAGATGCTTGTAAAAGTATTCCTACCTCTCCCCCAATGTTGAGACCGTTTCCTCTATTGATTCATCACTATCTCTATTTGGAGAAAGTGATTTCCTTTGGAAAGATTTGGCAGCCACCATGGGAGATGTGAACTTAGAACATGACGATTCTCCCACCGATTGGGATGAAGATCTTCGCCTCATTGAGAACCTTCTTAAAGAAGACAATATTTCTCCACCATCTCCCAAGGATATTGCTATCGATGAACCGACTTTGAATACGCCTCCCATCGGAAATCCTCCGGATTTAGAACTTAAGGAGTTGCCGCCCCATCTCTAGTACGTGTTCCTTGAAGATAAGAAGAAGTCGCCCGTCATCATTGCTAAGGACTTGAAAGAAGAAGAGAAATCTTGCCTCATCGTCGTGCTTAAAGATCATAAGAAAGCAATTTCTTGGAAAATTTTCGATATCCGCGGAATTGATCCAAACTTTTGTACTCACAAGATTCTCATGGAAGATGAGTTTAAACCCGCAATCCAGAGCAAAAGAAGGGTTAATCCTCGTATTCATGACGTCATCAAACAAGAGGTTATCAAACTTCTTGATGCCGACTTGATTTACCCTATTTCGGATTCGCCTTGGGTAAGTCCCGTCCATTGTGTGCCCAAGAAGGGCGGAATAACCGTTGTTCCCAATGAACACAACGAGTTGATTCCCACTCGTCTCGTTACTGGGTGGAGAGTTTGTATCGACTATCGCAAACTCAATGATGCCACGAGAAAAGATCACTTTCCTCTTCCTTTCATGGATCAAATGCTCGAGCGTGTTGCGGGTAATGACTATTACTGCTTCTTAGATGGTTTCTCCGGGTATTTTCAAATTCCCATCGATCCCAAAGACCAAGAGAAGACCACATTCACTTGTCCCTACGGAACATCTGCTTACAAACGTATGCCTTTTGGTTTATGCAATGCTCCTGGGACGTTCCAAAAGTGTATGATGGCTATCTTCCATGACATGGTTGAAGAAACTATGGAAGTATTCATGGATGATTTCTCGGTTTATGGTGATTCATTCTCTGCTTGCCTTTCCAATTTAGAACGTATGCTTAAGCGGTGTGAAGACACTCGCCTTGTTCTTAGTTGGGAAAAATGCCATTTCATGGTAAAAGAGGGCATCGTGCTAGGACACAAGATCTCCAAAGCCGGTCTTGAAGTGGACTGTGCTAAAGTCGATGTTATTTCTAAGTTGCCTCCACCTTCAACCGTGAAGGGTGTGAGAAGTTTCCTCGGTTATACGGACTTCTACCGTCGCTTTATCAAAGTTTTTTTCTAAAATCGCTCGCCCGATGACCCACCTCTTGGAAAAAGATACTCCTTTTAACTTTTCTACATAGTGTCTTGAAGCCTTCAACTTGCTTAAGGATAAGCTAACTAAGGCACCGGTCTTGGTTACCCCTAATAGGGAGCTTCCCTTTGAGTTGATGTGCGATGCTAGCGACTTTGCTATTTGAGCGGTTTTGGGCCAAAGAGTGAACAAACACTTCCAACCGATCCATTACGCTAGCAAGACAATGATGGGGGCTCAATTGCATTACACGACAACCAAAAAAGAGCTTTTAGCTGTTGTCTATGCCTTTGAAAAGTTCCGCCCCTATCTTGTCCTTTCTACAACAATCGTTTATACCGATCATTCCGCGTTGAAGTACTTGTTAACTAAACAAGATTCCAAACCAAGACTTCTTCGCTGGGTTTTGCTACTTTAAGAATTTAAAATCGAAATTCGTGATAAGAAGGGAGCTAAAAACCTAGCCGCGGATCATCTCAGTAGACTTGAGGATCCTTATCAAGGGGATCATCCGAACAAAGAGATCAATGACTCTTTTCCCCTGGAGTCCTTAATGTCTATCAACTCGACTTCTGATGAAACCCTGTGGTTTGCGGACATTGCAAACTACTTGGCGGGTGGAATTCTCGTTGACGGGTTAACATCCCAACAAAAGAAGAAATTCTTCAAAGACATTAAGACTTACTTTTGGGATGACACGTATCTATTCAAACAATGCGCTGATTTGATTATTCGCCGATGTGTTGATGGATCGGCAGCTTTAGAAATCCTTGACGCTTGCCACAAAGGACCCACCGGTGGTCACTTTGGTCGCAACTACACCGCCAAAAAAGTGTTTGACTCGGGATTTTATTGGCCCACCATTTATCGTGATGCTCACGAGATGGTTAAACATTGTGATGCTTGCCAAAAACAAGGCAAGATCACACATAAAGACGAGATGCCTCAGAATTTCATTCAAGAATGTGAAATCTTTGACGTTTGGGGTATCGACTTTATGGGGCCATTCCCTTCCTCTAAAGGAAACAAATACATCCTTGTATCCGTTGACTACGTTTCAAAATGGGTTGAAGCCAAAGCTTTACCCACTAATGACACAAGGGTGGTTTGTAACTTTTTGAAATCGCTATTCGCTAGATTCGGTGTGCCTCGTGCCTTTATTAGTGATCGCGGGACTCATTTTTGCAATGACCAATTCGCAAGAGTCATGGCTAAGTATGGTGTAAATCATCGTCTTTCCACCGCCTACCACCCACAAACTAATGGCCAGGCTGAAATCTCTAACCGAGGATTAAAGCGAATTCTTGAAAGAACCGTGGGAGAGCATCGTGCCTCATGGGTCGATAAACTTGATGATGCTCTGTGGGCTTTCCGTACCGCATACAAGACTCCGATTGGTTGTACACCATATCGTCTCGTGTACGGGAAAGCATGCCACCTCCCCATTGAGTTGGAGCACAAGGCTTACTGGGCCTTGAAGTGGGATAATTTTGATATCAACAAAGCTGGTGACCTACGCAAGATCCAACTCAATGAGATCAATGAACTCCGTAATGAGGCTTATGAAAATTCTTTGATCTATAAGGAAAGGACTAAGCTCATTCACGACTCTAAGATTAAGAACCGAGAGTTCCAAGTTGGAGACAAAGTTTTGCTCTTTAACTCTCGGATGAAAATCTTTTCGGGCAAGCTGAAATCTCGTTGGTCCGGCCCATTCACCATTGCCCAAATTTTTCCATATTGTACTCTCGAGCTCGCTCAACCTAATGGACCTAATTTTAAGGTGAATGGCCAACGAGTGAAGTTGTACTTTGGTGAGGACATCTCTCATGAAATGATTCCATCCCTCACCACGTTCCCCATGAACTAATTTTGGGTCAAGTCAGGCTCGTGACTCGGTTATCAAAAACAAGCGCTCCTCGGGAGGCAGCCCGAGTATCTATCCTTTTCTGTTTTAACCTCCTAAGTGTAGGGGGACTTCTATAGGTGTTTGTGTTTGTGTGGTGATGTGATTACAGGGATGAATTCACTTTTGGAACCTTTGAAGAACCGTGCTCCCGTGTTATCCGAAATCTGGTTCTATCTCTCAACTATCGTGATTCAATTTTCTTCATACTCGCATTTAAAATTGATAACTTTAGTCGTCTCTTCCTTAGCTTGATTTAACCAACGTGCACAATGTCATAAGTGTAGGGGAGACTTTTCCCACATACTTAAACATTGAGGACAATGTTTATCTTAAGTGTAGGGGGGACTTCTATCGAAGTTTTAACTGGACTTTTCCATGAAAATGCCTTCATTTAACCGGAAAATCATCTTTTTCAACATTTTCAAATTTTTAATTAACTTTGGCCATTTAGTCGTAATTTTTAAATTTTTTATCGTTTCTTTCATATGTATATATCCCGCAATAAAGTCAAAAATATTAATAAGTGGTGTAGCTAGTTTAGAAATCTTTGACATATTAGGCCCGTTGCGATTATTTTGACTCAACCCGAATAGACTTGTCCAAGTTTATTCTAGCTAGTATCCTTAACCATGTAGACATTAATTGGTTTATTAGGCTAAGCATCCACGAGTTTCATTACTTGAGATTTTAAATTGTGAAGAACGAGAAAAGATAGAGTCAATTATAAGTCGGTATTCTTACACAAGCTCACTTGGTGTAATTATTTGCCTTTTCTCCCATCACTTGCTAATAATTTATCTGCAATAAGTAAGGTCGTACGATTTGAAAAGTTACTTAGCTTCTAGCCCAAGATCGTTTAAAAGTTGCTCGGTAATGATAAGAGTTCATAGCCAAGGCATAACTTATGAAGCGGGGCGCGAAGATTGGCGAGTCAGAAAAGGCCCTAACAAGGCATGAGGATTCAATCTTATTGCTAAAGATCCAAGGTGATGTGAAAAGCATTATTCCCAAAATCAATATGAAGGATCAAGACTCACGACGAAAAGCAACCAACTCCCATAAAGATCATGGAGAAGTCTATCCGAAAAGACCCTAACAAGGTATGAGGATAAATAGATCCAAGTCCAAAAAGGAGGCGGATCGTTGTATCTCAAAATCCCAATTAGCGATTGAAGAAATAATCATGAAGTCGTGGTCAACAAAGTTGGAGTACCCCTCAAAAGTCTCCAAGTGAAGAAACTCTATTAACGAAGAGAAGACCATTATCTCAAGCACGTCTCTCAAGATATGAAGTATGAAGTACATGCCAAATATCGGCCCGAGAAAGGTCTCAAATTGTGAACCGAGTTATGCCAAGATATGAACTTTTTGATATCCCGAGAAGCAGTTTTAAGAGATTTTGTCCTTTAGCTAACTATTGATCAAATCGTCCTACTTTGCTTTCAGCCGAAATAAACTATCGAAATAAGTCCAAAAATGCATCTTCATGATCATTCTAAGACAAAAATAAAATATAAGAGATACACCTAGGAATAAGGGAGTTTAAGCATATAATTAAGCCATGTGTGTAAGTGTTTGATTTGCTAACTTATAATAACAATGATCTCGTTTTTAAGCTTAGTTTGGGGAACGTGAAACTTGAGGGTGATAAATCTTCGCAGCACCAAAGCCCTAATGTAAGTCCTTGATCTCTTTGCAAGATATCTCCATATAGCTATTTTCAAGTGAAAATGGTTTTCTATCCTTTTGTTTACTTTAAAGATTTTAATTTCTCTTAGTACTTTAATTTTTGTTTAGTAGTATTTTAATAAGGCCAAGGTTGATTGATTATGAGAAAAGTGTAAAATTGTTTTATCACTAAGCATTGCATGAGGGCATGGCAATGGTTAAGTGTAGGGGATTTGATAGGTGTGAAAACACCCATCCTTTTACCACTCCTTTCTTGCTTAAACGAGACCAAAACGCGTATCTAATATCATTTGTTTGGAATTATGCGTGGTTTTTGTCTTTGTTATGTTTTCAGAGCCAACAAGATAAATATTGAAGAAAACATGGGATTGCACGAGTTTTATTGAAGAAAAAGGCTGAAGACGAAGTCTAGAGTCCAAGAATGCAAAAGATTGGAAGTCAATGAACCTATATGAAGAAAAGGGCCAAAGACGGAAGATTTACCTATGTCGAAGGAACTCGAGTCTAAATAAATGAAGAAATATTAAGACGAGTTTAATTAATCCCAAGACGACATCGAGAAAGACAAATGAATTAAATCGAGTCGAGAAGAAAAAGAAAGAAGGAAGCACCACACATGCACTTCCCAACTCCCTATAAATACCCTCCTAATCATATTAGGAGGGGATTTAGTTTTTAGTAGTTAGTTTCATTTTTCACTTTTCTTTCTAGTTTTAGAGAGAGAAAGTTCTCAACTTTCTCTCACTAAGTTTTCATCTTCTCTTTCTTTTAATCTTTCAAGATTAAACCTTTTGTATTGTTGATTTCATTAATCAAATTTAAGTTTAAGCTTTTAATCTTTCATCTCTTTCTACCTTTCTTTGATTTTTAGATTAATTTTGGTGCGAATTTCATTTGATCCGTGTTGTTCTTAATGATTTTGTGCTTAAAAAGTTAATCTTTTTATGCTTACTTAAGTTTTCATACGAATAAGCTTTAAGATCTTTGTGCTTATTGGCTTATTTATATGTTTAGCTTATTTACTTTTTAAAAGTTTTCTTAAAAAGTTTATCTTTTTATGGTTTGATTTAAAAGTTTGTTTATTTTAAGTTTAGATAAGTTGATATTTGAGCTTATTTAGTCCTTTTCACTTTAGATTCGTTTAAGTTTAGTTTGAGCTTATTCCTTTTAGCTTATAGCTTTGCTTATTTCGGATCAAAAGGGTAATCGGAAAAGGTATAAACCCTTTTCCGATTGTAGTATTCCGACCAGCACCCCCCTCATTCCGATCTTCATGATCGGATTAGGGTTTTAAGACATTCCGATTTGCATCTCCAATATTCCGATCTATCAGATCGGATTAGGGTTTAATATTCCGACGGGTGATCATTTTACATTCCGATTGGGTAGCTTTGCAACATTCCGATTTGAACCTAGCTTCTAACATTCTGATTCCTCTTTTTTATGATATTCCGATTGAGCTTTCCGACGACCATATTCCGATCAGCCACATTTGCCATATTCCGATCAGCTACATTTATCAGCATTCCGATTTGCCTTATTCCGACCACACATTCCGATCATTCATTTTTGATACATTCCGATTTGATGAGTTTTATGTTTTTACAAAGTTTTCAAGTTTTAGATTTATTAAGTGTTCAAGTATTTTTCTAATCTTGCCCTTAAGTTTTCAAGCATTTATTTTTAACTCGTTATTTTAATTTAATCTTTAAAACTCTTTTCAATCAACGACATTTACATGTATTTACTTTTAGTTTAAAATAGATAACAAACCAACCCCTTTTTAGTAACCAAGAACAAACTATTCCACTTTGAACCGTGATCAATTCGAGAAGATACCGAGAACTAATCTGAACACCTATGAAAATCTCTTGTATCAGTATTTTCATTGGTTATGCACCCACGAAGAAGGCATACCGAATCTACAATCGTAATTCTCGTAAGATCCTCGAAATTATGAATGTTGATTTTGATGAGATGACGGTAATGGCTTTTGAGCAAAGCAGCTCTGAACCCGCACTTTATGAAATGGGACCCAGTAACATTAGCTCTGGTCTTGTCCCAAACAACCCTACTTCATCATCATTTACACCACCTTCTAGGAATGAATGGGATACGTTGCTTCAACCGTTCTTTGATGAATTCTTTACTCCTCTATGTATTGTTGCTCCAGAACCTGAGGTATTAGCTTCGGTTACCAAAGTTGTAGCTCCAACAATCGAAGCACAATCAGATGCGTCTACACCTACTATTGGTCAAGATATACCTTCAACGAGTAATTCTCAACCAACACCCGAATCAACTACCCATGATATGCATGTTGATGATGAAGAGGATGATGATGATCACGATTTGGAATTCGCTCAAATGCGTGAACTTCTATTCTTTGGTGTACCAATTCCCGACCATAATCAAGCCGGGTCGTCCACCTCAGAGGAAGCTCCTACTACGGTCTACTCCAATCCACGGATTCGTGAACATGACAGCAAGTGGACAAAGGATCATCCTATAGATTCTATTATTGGTGACCCTAATCGTCCGGTATCCACACGAAGTCAGTTACAAGAAAGTGCAATGTTTTGTCATTTTGACGCTTTTCTCAACGAAGTTGAACCTAAGACGTGGCAACAAGCATTTACCCAATCCTGGTGGATAGAAGCTATGCAAGATGAACTTAATGCATTTATATGTCTTGATGTATGGGAACTTGTCCCGTCCCTGGATCAAGTGAAGTTACTCACTTTGAAATGGGTTTACAAGGTGAAACTCGACGAGTTAGGCAGAATATTGAAGAACAAAGCTCGACTAGTAGCTCGTGGATACAAGCAATTATTGGGCATCGACTTTATGGAATCCTTTGCACCCTTTGCCCGTTTGGAAGCTATTAGACTATTCCTTCCTTATGCAACCCAGATGAATATGATCGTCTATCAGATGGATGTGAAGACGGCATTTCTCAATGGTGAAATCAAAGAAGAGGTCTATGTTCAACAGCCGGATGGTTTTGTGAACTCTAAATATCCTAATCACGTATAGAAGCTTAAGAAGGCTCTCTATGGATTGAAGCAAGCTCCACGCGCATGGTATGATATATTGTCTCAATTCCTCATTACGTAATGCTTCGCTAAAGGCGAGGTGGATCCCACGCTGTTCATTCAGAAACGAGGTAAAGATATGATTATGGTACAAATATATGTTGATGATATTATATTTGCTGCCTCGACCCAAACCTTATCCGATGAGTTTGGGACACCCGTGTCTTCCAAGTTTAAGATGTTAATGATGGGAAAAGTATCATTCTTCTTAGGTCTTCAGATATCTCAGAGTCCCAGAGGCATCTTTATCAATCAATCCAAGTATGCCCTTGAATCGCTTAAGGAATACAAGATGGAATCTTGCGACCCCGTAGATACTCCAATGGTAGAACGAACTAATCTATATGCATATCCAAATGGGACTTCCGTTTATCCGACACTTTATCGTGGAATGATCGGTACCCTTCTGTATATCACAGCTAGTCGACCTGATCTTTAATTTGCAATATGCATGTGTGCTCGGTATCAAACTAGGCCTACTGAGTTACACTTAGCTACTGATAAACGGATCTTTCGCTATATTAAAGGTACCATTAATCGGGGACTTTGGTATACGAAGGACTCTTCGATTGTACTTATGGCATATGCAGATGTTGATCACGCGGGTTGTCAAGATACACGACATAGCACGAGTGGAACATTACAACTACTAGGAGATCGACTAATCAGTTGGGCATCTAAAAGGCAGAAAAGCGCTGCAATTTCAAGTACGGAAGCAGAATACATAGCTATGTCTGGTTGCTGTGCTCAAATTCTTTGGATGAGATCGCTATTAACCGACTATGGTCTAGATTTCAATAAAATTCCGATGTACTGTGACAACAAAAGTGCAATTGCCTTACGCTGCAACAATGTTCAATTCTCCCGGTCGAAGCATATTGACATTCGCTACCACTTTATCAAGGAGCAAGTAGAAAATGGAGTGATCGATCTTTACTTTGTCTGATCTGAGTATCAATTGGCGGATATTTTCGCAAAGGCTTTAGATCGCGCTCGAGTGAAAATTTTTGGCCGAGAAGCTAGGTCTGAGAACATTCTCGCACGAGATTCTAAAGGAATTGGCAGATGAAGCGAAAGAATAGTGGTGGTAAACTATTCTCCGTATCCTTGGTGATCATCTGTATATATTGTTTATATTTTTATCCACCAAAGCAAAATATAAAAATATAAAACCATATAAAAATTGAAAAATTTAGAAAAATCCAAAAATATTTTTGCTTTATTTTTCAAAGACATGTCTTTTGGTACGATAATATTTACGGCCTTAGAAATGTCGATTAATATTGACACGACGCCATAAATAGAGTTCGTACAAAAGTTGTAAATATTCCATAAAAAAAACATATATGGCTTGTAGGTATTCTCTGACAGCAACCCGTTTTTCATATTTAAGTCAAGAATTTCTTATGAAAGCTTTGGCTATCAACGGGAATTAATTTTCTCGGGCAAGGTTTACTTTAATACCTTGTAAGGGATCAAGTTTACTTTATAACTTGGTCTAACACGGGTATATTTACGCATCAGTGCATTTATTTGTTAAAACAAGAGAAATCTTGTTTTTATGAAGTTATCATCTCTACAACGATAGCACTTTACAATTGGTATCTACATACTCGACGATGCGACTACTCAGACGACGACTACAACTCTTTCAATAGAACACAAGTTAACAATTGAGGGGGAGCAATTGTCAAGCATTCAGAATCTTTATTGCTGAATGTGCCAAGTTCACAAATTGGTGTCAAGACAACAATACCAATCGTACATGTGGTGTCAAGAGATGACTTCACACGTGACGAGGCGACCAACATTTGCCGACAAGAACCATTTGATCTTATCATATGATGTTCTCATCAATTAGGTCCAACCTTGTCAATTTATTCTAATATGGTGAATCTGTGATCATTTTACTAATCGATATCATTTCTCAAAATTTGGTATCATAAAGATAAAACGGACTTGCATCTTTCTTCCCAAAACTTTGTTAAAACTTCATTAAATCAAATGATATTAATAACATCGATTGGGTTAATATTTTTAATATGGGGAAGAAAATGTGATTTAATATGGGACATGATTATTCAAAAATGGTTTAACTTAACGTGATGGCTCATTCCGACATGTGCGAAATGTTTTCAGATATCGTGGCATATGTTAAGGGGGGGTAAAACGGATTTGCACATCTAAAATGGATTTCATGGTGACATATACTTACCCTAAACCCATTTATTTCACGAGGGTGAAGATTGTGGTGACATAAGGATTGTAGGATAGTTTAAAGTCCAATGATTCCTCTAGAACCGGAGGAATCTTCCCAAGGACATTCCATAGCTAGAAATAGTAGTCCTTAGAAAAGATGGAGAAAGATTATGAATGTAGCTGAATGCCGACCAAGTACTTAAGTTAGCACTGGAACAATCACAACAAGGTTCTAGTTATGACGTATTGGTAAGCATTGAAGGGGTTGAAGAATGAAAAAGAATTGTAAAGATAAAGGGTGTAAAGAAAAAAGCCCTCCTTACAACCTTAGGCAAAAACCAGGTCAACACATATGCTATTGAGATCATTTTAATGATGCTCAATATTGAAGATAGACATCATGGACCCAGTGATGCAATGCACAACCCATCCCAGTTAACTCATATAGCTCTCAAAAGGTATTTGTTTTATTCATATGGTGACAACGCATTATCTATCGATTTATTCACTCCGAATATATTGATATTGAAAAGGTGGCACTCCTCTCCAGCCTCCGATCACAAAAAATCTAAAATGCACGATCGAGTCTAGAGCCATTTGAGATCATCAAATATCTCATTAGGACACACTTTCATATTTCCTTGCTTCTTCACACACTGTGAAAAGTAAGAAAGATCTTAAGAGTCCTACGCAAAATCTTCATGATCTTGCCTGAACATCCGAGTAATACGAAAGTATTTACAATGAAGATGGAAATCCTTCTTGAGTAAATATCAAAAAGCTCATGGTAGGTAACTTGTGCGATTCTTTACGAATCAAACTTGTGATAACTGGCAAGCAACAGTTGTTTAATTCTTAATTGAATTTAAACACGTTACAGGCCTCTACGCAATATCTCAGTAATCTTGCCAGAACACTTAGAGTGACACCTTAGAGTTCACAATGATGAGTGGAAATCCTTCTAGTGTTAACCTCAAATAGCACTTGGTAGGTAACTTGAAAGATTCAATATGAATCAAGCTCGTGACAACTGGAAAGCAACGATGGTACGATTTTTTAATGAATCAAACTTGTTCTAGGAATCGGAATTAACGGTTTCAATCATGTGGATAATTTTATCAAAATGATTCACTCTTTACGTTCGCAGTCAGCTTTGGACGGTCGAGTAAAGAGAACTGGTTTACCCGCGAAATCTTGTCAAGGAGATTTTTAATTAAATCTACCTGCCACAAGTATGATATTTTATATCGTCCAACGGTCTTCACCGACTGGAGGTAAAATGCTACTGAATTAGAATGAAATGTTCAAATCCATTTCGTTCGTGTCTACTTATGTTGCGGCATTTGAAGACGGTGGCGTTGTGGAATCCGGGAAGAAGTCGTCCCCGCATGCTTATATTTTATGCACTTAATACTTCATCTAATTCTAGAAAGCCTAAAAGTCAAGTCTTCCGTTGTATCAAACTCTAAAGCTTTCAAGAATTACAAAGGTATAAGTATGTGGGACATGAAGTCACGAAGAGGTGAATATCACAAGTGATGGATGCACAAGATCAAGGCAAGAGATTGATGCTCAAGATTGATATCAAAAATCACATCAACATGTTCACCAGAAAAGAAAAAGAAAAGAAAGACGAAGACTAAGAGCTCAAGACAAGCATAGTATGCTAGGTTTATTTTATTATTGTAACTTGGGTAACGCCCTTGTTTGGAGTGACCTCCCTTAGGGGGAGATTGTTGGAAATACGTTTTACGTATTAGAAAGGATCGGTCACTCCAACAATAGATTAAGTGATAGCTCGTAGTCTAGTATTATTCAGTTAAGTAAACAAGGCCATGCCTAGCCCATGATTTGTATGAGGCCGGCGGCCCATTGTGTAAGCCCAAGCCCATCACAAGGCTTGGGTATATAAACCATCTCCGTAGTTGGAGAGGGTGGTGGTTCACTTTCATTTTACACATAGTAAAGTGTGTTTTCTATACTTTCTCTCTCTAAGTGTGTGTGTGTGTTCTCACCATCTTTCTATCTCTTTCTCTCTCTAGACTAAGCATAGATTTACAATATCATACACCATTCATCTTATTTTGTTACTAGACATAAGGTACGGATATTTTTCCTTCAGTAAGGACATTCTCTTTCTATGCATGATTAGGATTACCCGTTTGTTGCCATCTGTTTTCCCTAGTAGTTTACATGTCATAAAACTTTTCAGTAATTACCATGCTATCATTTTAAATTGCATAAGCTATATACATGCATGACCATGTCCACTAGTTATGGAGGTACCATAACCATAACGCTTGAGGCATCGGTGTTATGACTCTTCCGCGACGAGAGTGATTTCTCGCGGCATCCCTTTCAGTTATTTGGCCATTATTATTATTATCATGTAGGGAGTATGGGTGCATCCTAGTACATGTTTTGCAGGTTTACAAGGTGACTGTAGTGTGTGCTCTACATCCGTCACATTGGAGTTGATCCCTCCACCCAGACTTATATAATTAGAGGTCACCCCTCTAATTGCATGATGAGGTCACCCCTCTATGTATTCATGCACGTTGATACCTTTCATGAACTATATGAGCTCATTGGTATTTAAATTACATTTTCATGAATAAACATAAAACTTTTCAGATATAAACCAGTTTATAAAACATGTTCTAAGTTTTCCAGGACTTACACATATTCTAATGTATTTCATACTGTACTTATGTCTCAGTTATTCTTATCATGTCATTATATCTATTCACTGAGCGTATTGCTCAGCCGTATTTTCTTTCCATGTCCCATACGGCAGGTACCCAAGGACAAACTTGAGCATTTAGAGGACATGCATAGGATGGGAGCTACCTTATACTTCTTTTCCTTTTGCACTTAGTTTATTTTATGCATATTTTGGGCTAATGTTTGGGAGCCGATGTTTGATTCCGGTTTTTCCTTTATGGTCATTTATGTTTTTAGGACATATTACCTTGCATGCTTTGATGATACGCCATAATTATCATGTAACGATCTACTTATCAAAGTGGGGTGTTACACTCGTGCTCGTGTTTTTTCTTGTCATGTGATTCTTAA
This sequence comes from Glebionis coronaria, assembly GCA_025667525.1. Classification (NCBI taxonomy): domain Eukaryota; kingdom Viridiplantae; phylum Streptophyta; class Magnoliopsida; order Asterales; family Asteraceae; genus Glebionis; species Glebionis coronaria. The sequence goes on from JANFOE010000175.1 coordinate 330,702, forward strand.
GGATGACCCAAATCATTGAAGACTCTTGTGTTTGGTTTTTGCCCGGTCCACTCGAGCTTCCATTCATTGATTGTCATTTGGGGAATTCGATATCCATTGATTTTTATAGACTAACGTGTTATCTTGAGAATAATTAATAAATGGCTTATAGATTTGTGTACCCTTACCATGTTAGGACTATTAAATTTGACTTTTCGTGTTCTAGCATGGGGGTGTTATTCTTATGCTGGAAACATTGAGGACAATGTTTTGGTTTTGGCATGGGGGATCAATCAATATAATCGCTTGCATTTGCTTTTGTCCTGTTTTTACGTGATCATTTCTCTCAAAAATAATAAAAATTTTAATTTTTTAGTGTCATTTTATGTTCAATAATAAAGAAAATAAGTGTTTTGACCCAAATGCAAGCTTTCCGTTGGAGAAAATGAGAATAGTTTTTGACTCGACTGGTTTTACCTTAGCTCATTCCTTAACTGCTTAGATCAAGTTTTGCAACTTTTATATAGGGAGCTTTAAAATTATAGCTTGAAAAAGTCAAGAATTTGCAAGTACCTATAATTTATTCTAGTTGGTCTTTTATAAAAGGAGCTTCAAAACACAAACTCTAGCTTGAAAAAGTCAAGAATTTGTAAGTTCCTATAATTTACTTTAAATACAAAACTTGATCTAATATAGTCATAATTAAGCTAATCTCGTGTAGATTTTAAATATGCTAAATTTTGACTTGCAAGGTAAGCATCCATTAGTCTCTTTGTGATTTTACAATATGGAGAATAAGAGATGATAAAGTTGATCAGAAGTTTTAATGTTAATTCTTCCTAGCTTATATAAGTTTTTGTGGCTCTTTCTCCTATAACTTATTTTTCACGTTTAAATATTTAATTGTTTAATAAATGAAATTTTTAGCCGTTTAGGTTCAATATTTTAGCTCTTAACCGGCTCTTTTATTCCACTTGTAATTAAAGCAAGAAAACATTAAGGGTGCCAGCGTCATGGACTTTTTTAACCATGGTATTGAGGAATTCGACCTATTATATGTATCATAAATAAAGAACATTAAAAACATGATCACAATGAGCATTAGGGTATGAGACATGTAGCACTATCCTTGTCATTAGAGCCTTAGGATATATGACACGGTAAAACTCTTTATAAAAATTGCTTTATCATTACTTAAATGAGCCTTAGGGTGTGAAGTGATGATGAATATCAATTACCTTGTCTATGGTTCAAGGAGTCTAATGGTGTAGATCATAGATGGGGAGCATGTTTACATCTTAAAGAGCCTAAGGGTATATGATGTAAATGTTACTAACTCCATTTAGAAGTCAAAATGACATTAGAAGAATAAATGTTGCTTAAGTAGTCCTAATAAACCAATTTTTAGATCTGGTAATTTATTCCCTAAAGCGTGTTAAGTTATCCTTGATGTGGGCTTTCTTTAGTGACAACAGTTTTAGAATATGAGGTTAGGTCCTAAGTGTTGGGTTTACATCGTTTTTTCTTCATTTTTGGACTAATATTATTGAATAGTCAAATGCTCCTATGGGTGAATGACAATCTTTAAAATCTAGAGATATAATTTAGGAATAAAGGAGAATATGTTTTACACAAATTATGTTGGAAATACGTTTTTTGTATTAAGAAAATATCGGTCGCTCCAACAATATAGTTATAAGCTCGTAGTATATGTTTTATTAATGTTTATGTTTAGCCCGACCCATGAGCATGTTCATGGGCCGGAGGCCCAAGTCCACTTAGGGACTTGGGTATATAAACCCCTTTCCACCATGGAAAGGGGTGTTGGTTGTTTACTTATTTCTCACATTAATAATTTTTTTTTTTGTTTTCTCTCTCTACTCTCTCTCTCTAGAATAACAACAACCCTCTTGATTAGTTATAAGATTATCATTGTTCTACAATTGGTATCAAGAGCATGCGATGATTTAAGGTATGTTGATTCGTGTTGTTTAGTGTTTGTTTGGGTCAGTGGGTGTTTTAGGATAATCCATCTCAAATCTTGAAATTTTTTGTGATTTTATGGTTTAAAGTTGTAAACAAAACATTCGGTTTGATTATTTTGGTTGAAATCACAAAAAATTTTCGTGTTTTTGGGTAATTTTTTGCTATTATTTGGTTACTGTATATCAAGAACTGTACCAAAAATTTCGGAAAAGGGTTTATAATTCCGAAATTCTTTTTTTCGGAAAAGGGTTTATAAGTCCAAAATTAGTTTTCGGAAAAGGGTTAAGTATTCCGAAGATTTCTCTGAAAAAATCCATTATTCCGAAGATTTCTCTGAAAAAATCCATTATTCCGAAGATTGGCGATTTCTTTGAAAAAATCCATTATTCCGAAGATTGGCTATTTCTCTGAAAACCCATTTATTCCGAAGATGGGCTATTTCTCCGAAAACCCATTTATTCCGAAGATTGGCTATTTCTCTGAAAAACCCATTTATTCCGAAGATAGCTATTTCTCTGAAAACCCATTTATTCCGAAGATTGTCTATTTCTCTGAAAACCCACTTATTCCGAAGATTGGCTATTTCTCTGAAAACCCATTTATTCCGAAGATTGGCTATTTCTCTAAAAAAAACCATTTATTCCGAAGATTGGTTAATTCTCTGAAAATCCAATTATTCCGAAAATTCTAGTATTCCGAAAATCCATCATTTATCTGAAGATCCAGGTTATTCCGAAGATAAGGTTATTCTGAAGATAGGGGATTATTCTGAAGATTAGTGATTGGTTTTATTTAGAATATTTTTCTAGGATTCTTAGTGGATTTCAATATTGATACATCAACACACGATCTAAATCGACAACAAAAATTTTCACATCCTTACTTCATTGAACGATCAAAAGATAATCTTTTTCAATCAAGTGTTTAAAAAATGAATCCTCATTCATTCATGCCTACAATCACATCACTTACTAATATTTCAATCATTCCGGGTACCAATACTCGCCCACCGTTGCTCATCAAAGATTTATTTGAAGCATGGCAAAGTCGCATGAAAACGTATATCATTGGTAACCCCAATAGTAGACTTATGCTTCAATCCATTGAAAAAGGTCCACTCGATTGGGGAGAAGTTACTGTCAACAATGTGACGCGGCCAAGGTTCTATCATGAGTTACCGGATGCTAACAAACTCATTGCCGATGCAGATGAAAGGGCCGTTCAGACAATACTTCAAGATCTTCCACCCGCTATCTATCGGATGGTAAGTGAACACACAGTGGCAAAGGATCTTTGGGATCGATTAACTTTTTTGTTACAAGGGACTTCTCTAACTAAGAAAGAACGAGAGTGTCAATTGTATGACTTGTTTGATAGGTTTACATACATTCCAGGGGAAACTCTTCACGATTACTACTGGCGTTTCACTACTTTGATGAATGATATGAACGTGTATAATCTAAGGATTGCTCAGTTTCAACTAAACACCAAGTTCTTGAACATGTTACCCCAAGAATGGAGTCAATATGTCACCGATGTTAAGATGATTCGAGATTTGCACAATTCGAATTTAGATCAACTCTATGCTTTCTTGTAGCAACACGAGAAGCACGTGATCCAAAAACGCATCTCTCAGGGATCTTATCAAGAACCATTGGCACTAATGGCAAATCATCCAACTTTGTCATATCACAACTCTCCGTTTGCTTTGGGACAACAATCTTCCTATCAACCATTGTATCAAACACCAAGCTTCCCACAGTATTCGATCCTGCCACAACCGCCTACATCTTATCACCAACAATACAAGCAACCAGCAACATCATCACAAGGAGACTCGCATCAGTTACCTTATGCTTCACAACAGTATTCACCTTGTCAACCTCCAACAAACCCTGCCATCACCTATCAACAACATGAGGCTCCTCAACCCCATTACTCACAAAATGTTAGTGCTCCTTCAAATCAGTTTGTAGCTCAACCAGCACCAGTATTATATTGGGATGATGAGATCCCAGTCCCCGAGTTTAGACAAGGGGATAATCCTACTGATATACATGCTCAAATGTCTGCTTACATCACTCAAGCGTTGAACAAACGAGGTTATAGAGGACCATCTCCAACAAACAATCAATTCAATAACTCTTCTAACTCTCGACAACAAGCTACAATTCAAGATGGCAGAGTAATAGTGCAACCACTTCAGGGGAGACCAGGTTCATCTAATGTCGGTGCACGTCCATCTAACACTGTTGCTACAAGGGGTAATAACACTGGCAAAATGAAGATGATTATATGTTATAACTGCAAAAGGGAAGGGCACATGGCTCGAGAGTGTAAGCAGACCAAGAGGAAAAAGGATAGCACATGGTTTTAGAAGAAGATCTACTTGGTGAATGCTCAAGCCCAAGGACGTGAGCTCGATGAAGAAGAGTTAGCATTTCTCGCAGATCCGGGAGTTGCGGACACTGACGGTCTCACAGTAGCCATCACAACCAATGCCGCATATCAATGTGATGATCTCGATGCATACGACTCTGACTGTGATGATCTCAATACCGCCAAGGCAGCTCTCATGGCAAATCTCTCACTTTATGGAGCTGACACAATTTCTGAGGTACCAAATATTTCCACGAATACTAGTATTGTACCTTATCAAGTTGAGCAAGTGTATGAGTATCCGGAACAACCTCCGGTGGTTAGTAACTCAAACGAGGAGACAAACAATGATAGCAATATCAATGCAAGTCCCCAGACTTTGAGTGAACCACAACCGGGAGCTATTACGAATACAAATTCGTTTGCTCAACAAGATTTGGTTATGGTGTCGGCATCTATGCTTGGCCAAATGAATAATGCAGTCCTTGAAACCCTCAGTGTTAATCAGACTTTATTTGTCGAGCTTGCTTTGTATAAGGAAAAGGTTAAAACCTTGGAATTAAATTCAGTGACCACTACCCTAACCAATCCTGAATTTGATAGGTTTAGGAAAGTCCAAATGGATAATTTGCTAGAAATTGAGAGTTTAAGAGCAAATCTTTCAAAAGAACTTAAAGAAAAAGAGTCAGTCGTTAATTATTTTCAAAAACTAAAAACGGATTTCGAAATTCTCGAGTCTAAAAGGGTTGAAACGGAAATTAAGGCGTCTGAGAAGGTTAGAAAGACTGAAATTTTTCTTTTAAAACAATACTCTGCTTCACATTTACCACACTTGTTTCATTCTTCTTTTCAAGAATTCAATCTATCGCGTCTAATAGACCTACCACCTAACCCTAGGTATGCAAAGCAAGCATTTAACCATAACCCACGACTTTATGATGCAACAAAGTTAGGATTGGTCTTATATCTGATTGTGTTTTCAAATGAATCTGAGAGCATGTCACTACATGAAGAGAATCGATCAAAAGTAATTTTTACATATCCTGAGTATGATTATGCACAACTTAATTCAACATATGCAAAAATAGATCTTAGAACTCGCTTTAATATGAAAAAGGAATTTATCCATACACCAGCTTACATGCCTACTAGAGAAAGCCTTAGTATACTTCCTACACTTGTTAATTCAGACGAAACTAAGGAAATTCCTAAGAATCTTCCACCGGTAAGTACGGTATTGCTAATCTTAGAAGAGATTCAGCGATACCTAACCGAGTTTGACAAGGTCATCCTGGAATGTACGACTTCAACGGCTCAAACCGCTGGAGAATGGGCTTTCGAACACATGAAAACGGTGTTTGAGAAAGAGATCTTTCCGTTTGTAGACAATATTAAAAAGGGATTTTTCGATCTCGCGGAAAATCTTAGTTTCGAAATGGGTGAAGTTCAAAAAGTTCTCTATGAAGTGGATGATGCTTATGAACAACATTTAATTGAGAAAGAAAAGATTTTGTCCGAATATGACTGATTCTTAGAAAATATAGTGTCTCTCGAAGTGATGCAAGCTGTTACTATTGAATTTGCTTTTGTGATGACATCTGCTATGAATAAATGTGATGATGTGCATGATATATCTGTGAATATTGTTGAACCTGTGAATAATGTAGATAATCACTCTTGTCATGAATCTAACGCTGAATTTTTAAAGCTTCAAGATTCTTATAACTCACTTTCAAAACGTTTTGATGAGCTTCAACAACATTGCATATCTCTTGAAATTGAAAATCAATCTAAAAACGAATCTCTTTCAAAAACAAATGATTGTGAAAACTCCGTTGAGACTAGTGACAAGATGATTAAGGTGGTTCAGGCATTAGAGGAAGAAATTACGAGACTAAAGAGAGAATCGGTAGCAGAGAAATTGGAACTAGAGGCTGCAGAGATTAAAAATCATGCCCCAAAAGATAGAATTAATTCTATGCTGGGGGAGTTTGATAAAGTAAAGCAGGGTTTTTTCACAAATTTATGGTTCATTAGAAGAACGCTTCGCTATTAATGCGGCAGAGCAAAAGTCACTTGTTGAACAACTGAACCATAAGTGTGAGGAAATCTCTGACTTAAATATTCAACTCATAGACAAAAACATGGTTTTGGCTGAATTAAAGGAGACACTTCAACTCAAAGGACAAGAAGTTGTTGATAATCCAGCTATAATCTCTACCCCGAACTCTAGTGCTCCAAAAACCAACAAGGTGGTGATCACTAAGAACCCGTACAATAAGAACAATCCACTATCATATAAGTTATATTTGGAGCATGCAATTAAGTACGCGGATCTTACTAGGGAAGTGGTAGATGATCTTTATGAACTTGATCCTAGGAATAGTGACTATTACCATGCTCAAGCCTACATTGAGAGGGTACAACAATGCTTAGAGCACTTGAAGTACATAGGACAACCGGGTTCTACACCACTTAAACAACAAACCACCACCATTTCCATGACCTCCATTCGATAAGAATCAGGATCTAAGCCTATATTAAACACACCCATCAAGGCTAAATCAAAATTTGTAACTAATGTTCCCTTGGCTTCTACAGGAGTAATTGTATCTACTAAGGCTAAAGGATCTCAAGACAAGAAGAATAGGATCAAGCCTTCCACTAGTAGGACTGCGAAGAAGAAAGTAGAAGTTCACCCTAGGAATGTTATTTCAAATTTGAATAAAAGAATCATGTAACTAAGACTAAAGGCCCTACGTCTGTGCAGCAGCCTAAGCAAAATGTGAATTCTAATTTACGATGTTGGAATTGTAATGAATGCATGTTTTCTAAGCATCATGATTTATGCCTTGTTTATCACGTGAATGAAATGTATGCAATTAGGAACAATCTTGAATGGATTCCAACGGGGAAGAGATTCACCCAAGTTGGTTGGCAATGGAAACCCACTGGTAGGACCTTCACTGCTAATGGAACTACGTGCCCTTTAACTAGGATCACATCCACGGAAGTTAGGTCTCAGCGTCCTTTAAATAGGAACAATAGCAATAAGAAATGGAAAAAGCGCCCTTTAACTAGGTTTGCCCCCACTATTGTGCCTACCAGTGAAGAAGTACCTCAGGATCTTAGACAACTAGAATCTAAGCCGGCATTTAGGAAGCAAATCCGAAAGCCTAAGAATTCTTCGGTTAGCAAATCTAAGATAAATATATTTGTACCTGCTAACACAGAGGAACTACTAGATTCCGATACATCGTCTTTGTCTGGTGATATTTTTAGGTTGTCCGAATCATCCTCTGGTACTTGGACTCTGGATGCTCAAAGCATATGACTGGAGATCGCTCGATGCTCAGAAATTTCGTCAGCAAGTTTCTAGGAACGGTTAAATTCGGCAACGACCATATTGCGAAGATCATGGGTTATGGTGAATACCAAATTGGGAATGTTACGATTTCAAGGGTATATTATGTGGAGGGACTTGGTCACAATTTATTTTCAGTGGGACAATTTTGCGATTCAAACCTTGAGGTTGCTTTTCGACAACATACTTGCTTTATTCGCGATCTTGCAGGAAATGATTTGTTAAAGGGTTCTCGATGGGATAATCTCTACACAGTGTCCATTCAAAAAATGATGTTCGCCTCTCTTGTATGCCTTCTTTCCAAAGCATCTAAGACCAAGTCATGGTTGGGGCATCGTCGGTTATCTCATCTTAATTTTGATGCTATAAACCATTTGGCTAAAAACAAACTTGTTCGTGGTCTTCCAAAACTTAAGTTCGACAAGGATCATTTATGTTCCGCGTGTTCTTTGGGGAAAAGCACTAAGAAATCATACAAACCTAAAGCTGAAGACACCAACCAAGAACCACTGTATCTTTTGCACATGGATCTTTGCGGGCCAATGCGTACGGCTAGTGTGAGTGGTAGAAAATACATCCTCATCATGGTGGATGATTTCTCAAGGTTTACATGGGTAAAATTTTTATCATCCAAGGATCAAGCACCAAATTGTATTATTACTTTCTTAAAGATGATCCAAGTACGTCTTAATACTACTGTTAGCCGCATTCGCACTGATAATGGAACTGAGTTCGTTAATCAAACTCTACGAGACTATTATGAAAAGGTCGGTATTTCACATGAAACTTCTGTTGCTCGCACTCCACAACAAAACGGTGTCGTGGAAAGACGTAACCGTACACTAATGGAAGCTGCTAGAACTATGTTGATTTATGTGAATGCTCATTTATTCATATGGGCTGAAGTAGTGGCAACCGCATGTTATACCCAAAACTGCTCCATCATTCGTAAACGCCATGGTAAAACTCCATATGAGCTACTTCATGGACACAAACCCGATATTTCATTTCTTCATGTGTTTGGTGCACTGTGTTATCCAAATACTAATAGTGAGAATTTGGGCAAACTTCAACCGAAGGCTGATATTGGAATTTTCATTGGTTACTCACCCGCAAAGAAAGCTTACTGAATTTATAACCGTCGTCTTGGCAAGATAGTAGAAACTTTGGATGCCGACTTTGATGAGCTGACAGCGATGGCTTCTGAGCAACACAGCTCTGAACCCGCTTTACATGAGATGGGAACCGGTAAGATTAGTTCCGGATTAACTCCCAACAATCCTGTTTCTCCATCATTTACACCACCTACAAGGTCCGAGTGGGATGAATTATTTCAACCTATGTTTGATGAATTCTTTGATCCACCTAGTGATGATTCTCCAACACCTGCAACAGTAGCTCCGATTCCCGAAGTTGTTGCTCAAGATAATGGTAATCAATCCGAGGCATCTACTTTCACTCTTTAACCAGATGTCCCATCCCCCACCAATTCACAAAGTACACCTGAATCATCACCCGCACTCATTCCTAATGATGTTGAAGAGGACTACTATGATCACGATTTGGAAATTGCTCACTTACAAGAGCTTCCATTCTTTGGTTCACAAATACCCGAAAACCCTAACGGTGCGTCTACCTCAGAGGAAGCTCCTGCAATCGTTCACTCTAGACCACCACGGATTGAAACTCACAACACAAAAGGAACAAAGGATCACCCAATCCGCAATATTATTCGTGTCATCAATCGACCAGTCTTAACACGCCACCAACTCTAAGAACATGCATTATATTGCTACTTTGATGCATTTCTTTCCGATACTGAACCTAAAAATTGGCAACAAGCCATGACAAAATCATCTTGGATTGAAGCCATGCAAGAGGAACTTAATGAATTTCAACGTCTTGAAGTGTGGGAACTAGTTCCTTTACCCAACAACGTTGAAATCCTTACATTCTTGTGGGTATATAATGTTTATCCCAAATTTAGATCGATTTAGCTTGTGTAAACGAGATTAAACGTAGAGAAACTTTTTTGTGTATAAAACAATTTAAGTATTATGCGGAATTAATATTCAAACAAGAACACACAAACAATATAAACCAAACTTTCACTTTGACTGATTAGAACAAACTTGCTTACAATGAAGTGTTTAAGGAATGAAAAACTTATATAAAACAAAACATAAAGGTCTTCTTTTATAGACATAAGAAGCCTTGTACAAGAGTCTACGTATAAGCTATTCTAGGTAAAGATAAACATAGAATATACATTGTTGATCATATCTTTACTACGTGTAGACTAAGTCTTCTATCAGTGCTTGACTTCCTCTTATCAACGCTTGACATCTTCCTGTCAACGCTTGATCTGTCAACGTTTGTTTTCTTCTTATCAACGCTTGTTTTCTTCTTGTCAGCGTCCAAGTGTACTGGCTACATTTTATTCCCAACAATCCTCCCCTAAACTTGATATCTACTCTAGTAATCAAGTTTCAGAATAAAAACTAAGAACTAAGATGAGTCTTACAAATCTTATCATATTGGTAATAAACATGCCTAATCAAATCTTTGGCCACATCACTTGAATAGTCAATCTCTAGCTGTGTTGTCTTCATCTTGTCCAAAACTTCTTTGGACATGGGAATCTCAGTATCTACAAGAAGATACTCAGCAAACTTTGTAGAACTCAAATAATACACACCAGCAGCTGAATACAAACGCCATTGAAGTCCATTGATATCATCCTCAAGATCCTTCCAAACAGGATCTTCTTCTTCTGGTGCACACATTCTTTTGAATGTTGACCAAAGCTTTATTCCATTGACTGAAGTAGGTGCTTCAGCCTCATACTTGGCCAGCAACAACCTTTAAAGGTCTGCCAAGTCTTCCCTATCCATACTTTCAAAGAGAGACATAAGAGTAGTAAATGTGTGTACCTCTTTCCCATATCTGCCAATCATCCAAAACCCACTTGCATCTTATTCATAGCTAATGATAGGGTTTCTGGCATCAAGAGGTAATACTTGTACCATATCTGAAGCTTCCATGGGTGAGAGGCTCCTTCTAAGAACAGCTTCACTGGGATTCAATTTATCCATATCTTTAGGGAACTTAAGTGTAACTCCCTTCTTCAAATGCCTTGGAACAATCATTGCCTTTTAAATCTCAATCTCTTATGCAAGTTCTTCTCTTCTTTCATCTGAGAGAAGTCTGATAGTATTCATTTCCTGCATTGTTGCCCAAATGGGATAAGCCTTATACTCCAACTCTTCAAAGGTTAAACCTTGCAATTTCTTAAATTTCCATCATGTTCCATGACATCTGAGTAACATGTAGTAAAGCTCCCTTCTATCCCTCTTCAACAGTGAGAAAACATTGCTAGCCTTATGCTTCAGAATTACCTTGAAATCTTTTTGAACTCTTAGAAGAATCCCCAATCCCCAAATTTGATCTGAAATTGTCATATATGGATTCTCTATAACCTTATCTTCCCATGCATGGTACATCTGAGCAACTTCTGGCATATCATTATCCACCTGCAACTTTAACTCTCTAAGCTTCTCCCTTGCCAACTCATCACCATATTCAAGTCTTTCTGGTTGTTCAATTATCATAACACTTGAATCTGAACTCCCTTCATCACTTCCTTCTTGTTCCTTAGAAGTAACAACAAATGGTGATTCACCAACCTTCTTCATCACTTGTTCCACAAGTTGTGCAGCCAACTTTGAATCAAACTCTACTTGAGCTACATCCTTTGGAACTTCTGTTTCTACCATGATTCCTTTACCCTTATCTAATGGATCAATGATGGGTAAAGATGATGATGGTACCTGTGAAGACACTTCCTTGATGATAGCTGATCACTGGAATACACCAACCATATCTGGAGGTCAGTCAATGCTCAAATTCTGTGTGTCAGCGCCCAACTTACTCTTGTCAGCGCTTGGTGTGTCAGCATCCAAAGTTTGCTTGTCAACGCTCACCTTACTTGTCTCAGCGCCTCTTGTGAACTGCTCCATCATAGCTGTAAAGGACAAGTTCAAGTTTGTAGGAGTAACCAAAGATGTATCAAAACCTGGTTGCTTCTTCAATTCGGTAAGGGCTTCAGCAACACCCAAAGATTCTCCATCATGTGAGCCTTTGTTACTCACATGAATCTGCTCATCCTCCCCTTTGGAAGAATCCTCCATACCACGCCTAGTGTTAGCATCCTCCAAAAGAACAATACTCTCCCTCAATTGCTTGAGTTCAACGCCTTGTATACTGACTGTTTGTACCAGGTCTACATTTTGCTTTTGCAAGCTAATGCAGACAGCCGTCAATTCCAACATCGTGTATGGTTCCAATCTGCCCTCCTCTAGAATGGGTATTTGACCTCCCAAAGTAGAGTCATGGGGCATGGATGAGGTCTTAACGATGTTAGGACTGGCTTGGCCTGCATCTAAGCGAGTACCAATAGTCCTAGCCTCATCCATAGCACCAACCACACTTGTGGTGGTGGTTCTCTCTGCAACATGGCTAGGACCACTAGAGGAGAACACTCCAGTAGTCCTTGGGCGTTTTTGCAACCTATATTCAGGGGGTGTAGAAGATGATGTGGATTAGGTGGTAGTTTGAAGGTTAAGGGGTGTTTGGGTCTGTGAAGGAAAAGTGTCAACATTTGGATTACTAGTGTCAACACCAACATTTAACGTGTCAGCATTGAAGGATTCTTGGTCAAGTTCCATGTGTTGAGGTGAAGGTAAGGGATCTGGTATTGGGTCAAGTTGTGGTTGTGGGTCATGTTGAGGTTGTCCTGCTGCAATAACAGCAAGCATAGCTTGGGTGAGGGGTAAGTCTCTATGTGGGGGTGAGTTCATCTTACTAAAAATAGCTTTCTTTTGCATAGGGATCTCATAAAAATCATCATGATCCCTTGTGCAATACCCTTGGTCATCAAAACTCATTTGTAAAAATCTGGGATAAGCCAAAGTCATCTTATTACCCTTGTTTTTACACATGCCATCAAAAATCATTTTAGAAAAAATATAGTTTTGCCCATTTGTAATGCACATAATTGCACTAGCAATTGATCTATTAATTTCATTATGTGCAGTACATTTGGGACTCAAACATTGAAGGATGACATGTATTAAGTACTTCCAGGCTGGGGGGAATTCTTGTTTATGATATTTATTTAAAGTACCCTCTTCAGGGAAAGGATACCCCAAAGCCCGAAGTCCTTGTTCCATCTCTTTAATGGGGATAGTGGTTATACCATCTGCATCATTAAGATGCAAAGCCTAGCGAACCAAAGCTTCAGTAACCACCCAAGTACGCCCATGAACAATAGCTTTTAATGTAGTCACATTATTAAGCGTTAAGGAACTAACAGTGTTCCAAAACTGTTTAATATGAGTGACAGGGATAAGAGGAGCATGAGAAAGTGCATACCGAAGTGGAGATGCATTCAAATACGCCACCATCTGGGTGTATTGTGGAAACAGAGCATCATCAGCCTCCAAATAAGCAATCATATTGTGCTGACTTCTGAATCCCAATACCAAGTCACTTGGTTTAAACTTTGGTGCCATTGTTGAAGAAAGCTGTTTGTGAAAGATTGATGAAAGATGAATTATATGAGAAAATTGTTAGACAAGAATATGAGAGTATCCTGTTTAAAAATAGGAGCCAAATATATAGGAGTGATAGGCACATGTGATTGGTAAAAAATGAGACAAGTATTTTCAAAATATAATGATGAAAATATTGAAAAGAAAATAAGTTATCTTGTGCATTATTAAAAGTTATCTACTCCAAAAATTACGGCCTCAATTTTCGTCAAAAATAACAACTGGGTAGGACCCAATGAGTGTCAACGGTAAAAAATAACCCATCAACACCCAACGGCTATATTCTTGTCAACGTTTGCAAAAGCCATGTCAACGTCTAATTTGGTCACAACAACGCTTGGAAATATATTTGTCAGCGTCCAAAAATAAAAGTAATAAAAATGAAAAAGGCCCTTAACAAAGTAATTTCTCCTAGTGAAGATAACCTATAAACTGAAAGTTATTATAGGGCGACAAGCACTGTCCAATTATGCACACTTGCTTATGCAAGATAGACATAATAGTCCTCTAGTGTCCCTTGCTAACCAAAATTCTTAACAGTTATGTTATCTTATAAAATCCCTTGTAACTCCCAGGTAAACCCAATATAAATCATACCCAAGTCTCCCAACAGACCAATCCAATTCTAGGCCAAAAAGGTCTTGGCAGCATGCATAGTATATCAACTTTGCATGCGACAGTGCCTCATGAGATAGAAAACTAACTCATACTCACATGTGGACACAATCTAGAATTGTGATAAGAGTATTATAAGAATACCCAAAAAGTCCTAAAGGTTCCTAAAACCTCCCCTTAAACTGTGATACATAAGTTGCCAAATAATATGCATGTAAATAAAAATTTATTTCAAGATAGGAATATAAATATTCCAACCATCATCCATAAATTGAAACATGCTCCAATGATTCTCCAAGGATCCATAAGCAACTCTGTATCCAATGGTACAATGCTAACAACGCCTGCACACTTAGATCAAAAACCACAAAACTAACATGTTGCTAACAACGTCACGATAACACTTATCAGCGTTAAGATAACCTTTGTCAGCGTTAGACAAGTAAAGTGGAAAATCTAACATCACAAATAGACCAATAACAATGCATATCCTGTACATACTTTTACACTAAGACCCCAAAACACATATTAAGGGAGATTGATCATTCCAATACTTGTTACCAAGTATTGAAATCTTCCAGTATCAAAAGGTTTAATTAATAAATCAGACACATTTTCTTTTGTGTCAACCCTATCTGGTTGTATTAAACCCTTTTCAAAACAATCTCTTATAAAATGATGTCTAATTTCTATGTGTTTTATTTTAGAGTGATGTACAGGATTTTTAATAATACATAAAGTACTGTTATTGTCTACAAAAATCTTGGTATGCATGAAATTATACCCATAATCTAACAGCTAGTTCTGAATCCATAAGACTTGTCCACAATAAGCAGCTGCTGCAACATACTCTGCTTCAGTTGTAGAATTGGCCACCACTGTTTGTTTCTTGCATTGCCAAGATATCAACCTACTCCCAAGAAACTGACATCCACCAGTTGTGGATTTTCTATCAAATTTGTCACCACCATAGTCACTGTCTGAATATGCAATAAGCTCCAATGGTGAATCTTTTGGATACCATAATCCCAGGTCTGGATAACATTTAAGGTACCTAAAGATTCTCTTGACAGCATGAAGATGACACTCTTTGGGAGTCACTTGATGGCGTGCACATGCACACACAGCAAACATAATGTCAGGTCTTGAAGCTGTGAGATACATCAATGAACCAGTCATTGATCTATAGTGCCTGACATCCACATCTTTTCCATATCCAACTTTTCCCCAAGGGTGTTCTCTATCCATAGAAGTACTAGCCCTTTTCTCATGTGGAGAAAAGCCAAACTTCTTCAAGATTTCTGCTACATATTTATCTTGAGAGATGAAGATACCATCCTCTTTCTGCTGAACTTGTAACCGTAGAAAGAAGTTCATCTCCCCCATTGCACTCATCTTGAACTTTTCTGTCATAAGCTTGGAAAAGTCTTCACTCATCTTTGGGCTTGATGAGCCAAAGATGATATCATCCACATAGACCTGGACAAGTAAGAAATCCTTACCAGTCTTCTTTGTAAATAAGGTCTGGTCTATGGTGCCCATTTGAATCCATTTACCACCACATAAGTGGACAATGTGCCATACCATGCTCTTGGGGCTTGATGAAGTCCATACATAGCTTTCTTGACTCTATAGACCTTGTCTGGATGCTCTGAATCTTCAAAACCATGAGGCTGCATTACATAAACCTCCTCTACAATTGTGCCATAAAGAAAAGCACTCTTCACATCCATTTGATAGACAGTAAAGCCTATGCAATAAGCATAGGCTAGAAATATCCTTATAGCCTCAATCCTTGCAACTAGTGCAAAGACCTCCTCATAGTCTATCCCTTCCTCTTGTATATATCCTTGAGCCACTAAACGTGCCTTGTTTCTGACCACAATGCCTCTTTCATCCTTTTTGTTTCTAAGAACCCATCTTGTCCCAATAGGTCTGACATGTCTGGGACAATCAACCAACTCCCAAACATCCTGAATAGCAAATTGGTAAAGCTCATCTTGCATTGCTTCCACACAACTTGGTTCTTTGAGAGCATCAAAAATCTTCTTGGGTTCCTGTTGTGACAGAAAACAGGCAAACAAACATGCTTGAACAAGAGGGGTATCAACCTTCTTGTGAATATTGGCAATAAATCCTCCAAGATTCTGATGAGATCTTCTAGTTTGAACAGAAGACATCACATCACCAATAATTAGAGAAGAGGGGTGATTTTTTATTGTAGAAGTAAGCACTCCTCCCTCAAAAAGTGTGTTGTCTTCAATCTCATCTGTTCGTTCAAATAT
This sequence comes from Glebionis coronaria, assembly GCA_025667525.1. Lineage (NCBI taxonomy): Eukaryota > Viridiplantae > Streptophyta > Magnoliopsida > Asterales > Asteraceae > Glebionis > Glebionis coronaria. The sequence continues at coordinate 346,922 of JANFOE010000175.1, forward strand.
TGAGTTGATGTGATAAAATAAACAAAATAAGAAGACAAGGACTAAAATGTACAAGACGCAATTCTACAAGCTGGTGGAGTCTTTTTATTATTATGTTAGCTTTCTTTGTAAGCTATGTTTTCTAGTATATAAAGAAAACATAGGACGTAGGTTTTACATATTATTCATTCACAATGTAAACCTAAAGCTGAGTTCATGTTCTAGACGTGGGATTAATGTATACACGTCTAGAGATTATTTGTTTTATTATTTAATACAAGTAATCATTAGGGAAATTCATCTTGTTAACATCTTGTTCCTATTAATGTTCTATTCCGCTATGTTTTATACATATGAACATTGATAATCCTAGATATAATGGTTCATAACCATTGAGTCTAACGATCATATGGACTCCACAATTGGTATCAGAGCGGGTGGCTCTCGATCTAGGATCTACAAGGTGTTTTACAGTCGAAGAACGAAGAAGAAATCTAAAAATCCGTTTAAGGTTTTTAGGTTCGGATTTTCTGGGCAACTGTAGTAAAATGGTGATTTCTCCTTCGTTAACCATTGGATCGGGCTGAAATTTTGTGTGATTTTTCTTCACATATGAGGCTGCGATCTCACTGGAGGGATCTTTGACTCATGGTTTTATTCGGGAGTTATAGGTCGTCGAAATTGGCTGCAGAAGGTGGTTTTTAAAAACAGAAAACATGTTTCAGAAGGTGGTGTTCGTGTTGCTGTGAAGATCTAGGGTTTGTGTTCGATTTAAAACCCTAGGAATGATTATATAGAAGCGGTGGTTATCAAAAGAAGTGGGTATGGCAGATTCGATTAGGGTTTCTGGATGAACTCTATATTTAGTCATGTTGCTACTGTGAGGAATTCATGTTGCTGTGATGAAGCGATTGAGGCTGTGATATGATCGTTTGTCGCTTACATCATGATGTAAAAGAAAGTAAATTAGGGTTTATCATAAAACCCTAAATCGATTTTAGAAGTAGCAGATCAAGAACATATATAATTGGTGATTTATTTTGTTAGTTGTGATGCTGGATCCTGTGTTCGACTAAGGTTCAAGAATTAAAGTTACTATTTATTAAAAGTGGACAGTGACAGGACGAATGCAAGAATTTTTGGGTAATCATGCTTTGTTTATTCGGTTGCTGTGTCTCAAGAGCAAAAGGAGGTTCAAGTGGACTAATTATAAAGAAAAGGACGTGGCTCAAGAAAGTGAAAGAGTACTTATGGTTCAGAGTTTTTGACATGTATGAAAAAGTAATACAAGACGCATGCTATTTTCGGTCTCAATACTTGTACCAAGTATGAACAGAGTATTGCTTTGTTTGTGTGCAATGAGATGTACGTCAAGCAATAGTGGTTCATGGTATAAGTGCAACATCAAATTAAAGGAGATATGTGTTACGAGGGTAGAAGCAGAGAATAAAACGAGTGGTGTTAATGGCTGCTTGACGTAGATCGCTATTAGCCAAAGATATTATGGCTCGTTTGACCTATTTACGTGGGCTTCAAAGGTTAATGCAGTAAATATGTGAAAAGGTGAGTGATATTCGTTTGTGATTCATACGGAATTGTTTGAATATTATATTGGCTATCATGTGATGATATAAGGATGTTAGTTAAAGTGAACAGAAAGCAATGGGACGTTTACGGTACATGTGTTTGCTTATACAGAAGGTATAATTCGTAACTGATGTCACATATTCTTTAAGTCACTGACAGATGTCAATGGATTGAGCTCAACACTAACACGTTATATTTAGTCGCTGACACTTGTAGTCCAGCCGCTGACAGCGTTGTTCGCAGCCACTGACAAAAAGTTTTGAAGATTTTTGGTTTGGAGTTCGGTTTATTTACAGCAACTAGGTCTTAAAGGTATAAAGGCTCGTTTTATTTTCATTGATTACGAAGAAAAGTTTTTATTACTTGTTTGAAGACGAAGTAGATTTTCGCGGATTGATGTTCTATCATATCTTCAAATTTTGTCAGCATTTGAAGGTAACTTGTAGGTTCTTTTAATTTGTGACAACGGACTTGATAAAAAGGTAGCAAAGGTATGATATTTTTCTTAAGACGATCTATGCTCATATTTGCTAGAGAACTCTTTTTGTCAAGAGACTACTCATTATAGCCGTGAGTTTTATAGTCTACTCATTATAGCCGTGAGTTTTGGAGTCACGTGTTTAGTACAAGACATGGAATATAAGTTCGGGTTATTCTATTTCATCATCAAGTAAGTCATAATTAGATTTCTTCATATGTGAGGATTACATAAAGCCTATAGAATTTGAAGATTCAAGATACTTGACAAAAGTTGATCTTATTTGGTTCTATTCAACCATTGGAAGTTTCTCTTTTCAAAGATACTACTACTTGGGTACGTATACTATTAGTCATTTAAAGATGGCACCACATGTTAAATTCCGGTGCTGCTCTCATCATGGATGGTACTACATAGTATTCGTTTCTGCAAGTGGTTAGTTATTCATTTGCTTTTGATGGTTGATACATCTACTTTCGTTCAAAAGAAATGGTGAACACATGGTATAAGGGGAAGCTTATTGTTCTAAGCGTTACATCATTTACATGGTACTTGTATGCTTCATAGTTGTCTACGTTTTACTACTTCCTTGTTGATGTGACAAAAAGGGGAAGAAGTAATAAATTAAGGGGAAGATGGAAACTTGAAGAACTAGTGTCATGAAAGAAAGCAGTTAGTTTTGTCATATCAACTAGGGGAAGATTGTTGGGTCAAATATTGAGTTGATGTGACAAAATAAACAAAATAAGAAGACATAGACTAAAATGTACAAGAAGCAATTCTACAAGATGGTGGAGTCTTTTTATTATTATGTTAGCTTTCTTTGTAAGCTATGTTTTCTAGTATATAAAGAAAACATAGGACGTAGGTTTTACATATTATTCATTCACAATGTAAACCTAAAGCTGAGTTCATGTTCTAGACGTGGGATTAATGTATACACGTCTAGAGATTATTTGTTTTATTATTTAATACAAGTAATCATTGGGGAAATTCATCTTGTTAACATCTTGTTCCTATTAATGTTCTATTCCGCTATGTTTTATACATATGAACGTTGATAATCCTAGATATAATGGTTCATAACCATTGAGTCTAACGATCATATGGACTCCACATCATCTTCCATATTACCAATATCTTCTTCAGACTCTCTTCCCTCAATATCTGAATGAACCTCTCCATTTCTGTTTGAAGGTTCACCTTGTTCAAAATTAGAAGAGAAAATATGGTCAAGAGAGCTGTCAGCACCTGAATCATGGCTGTCAACGTTTGAACCATCAACGTCTGAAGTTGTCTTGTCAGCGCCAGATTTTCCTTTGTCAAAGCCTGAAAGATCATGCATGTTGTCAGCTGGTGATACTTGAGGACCACCATTTTCCTTTCCAGCAGCAGCAGCAGCAAATGCATCTGTCCATATAGGAATAGTTACATACTCAAGTATGGGTGATGATTTGTCTACTTGTGATCCAAACTCTTCATTAACCTGTGTACCTGAAACATCAACAACTGGTTCTTCCACAACATTTGAAGTTACCTTCACAATGTTTGGATTAGTAACAGGCATATAATTCAAAGTCCTAGATAGAGGTTCCAAGTAAAATAACCAATTTGGACCACTTTCAGGATCACTAGGTTTACTTTCTAAAAACCTAACATGTACTTTTTCAAGTATACGTTTTTCCTTCTTAATGTAAACCCTATATCCTTTACTCTGCACTGAATAACCCATGAAGTAGCCTTCATCACCTTTAGCACTAAATTTACCTAAGGAATCACTAGTGTCCAGCACAACTACATGACAACCAAAAAGTTTAAGAAAACCAATATTAGGTTTCCTTCCCCAAAGTAACTCATAATGTGTTTTGTTATGAATCTTGTTGACTAATGCTCTATTCTGAACATAACAAGTTGTATTCACAGCCTCAGCCCAAAAGGCAATGGGAAAGTGAGCATCAGCCAACATAGTCATGGCTGCTTCTATGAGGGTTCTATTCTTTCTCTCAGCAACCCCATTTTGCTGTGGGGTTCTAGCTACACTAAACTGTCTAGTAATCCCTTTCTTGGCACAAAAATCATCCAACAGCTTATTTCTAAACTCACCACCATTATCACTTCTAAGCATCTTATCCTCATTCCCAGATTTCTTCTCAATTTGGGTAATAAAGTTGATCAAAGTATCAGCAGTGTCACTTTTCAAAGCTAAAAAGAAAGTACAAGTAAACTTAGAAAAATCATTAGTGATGACAAAACAGTAAGATTTACCATTCAAGCTTTCTATATTAGTTGGACCAAATAGGTCCATATGCAGCAAGTGAAGTGGTCTAGAACTAGAGTGCACCTGTTTAGACTTAAATGAGACTTTGTGCTGTTTGCCTTTAAGGCATGCAACACAAGAGTGGTCATTGTGGAAAGCCTTTTCAGGCAAACCATCAACCACGCCATGTCTTACAAGTCTGTTTATATTTTAAAATTAATGTGCCCTAATCTCCTGTGCCAAAGATTACTCTCATCAACTGAAGCCTTAGCATAAAGACATGACAAGTTATTATTCATCCTAAATCCATTAAGATTCACATTATAAATGTCATTATGCCTACGTGTACTATAATCAATGAATTTCTCATCTGGTATTTTAAAATCTTTGCTCAACACCAAGCATTCAGTATCAGTGAAAAGAACCTTATTTTTGTTATCACATACTTGTGATACACTAAACAGATTATAGTCAAGTTCTTTTACCAGAAACACGTTTTCAAAACGCAAATTATTGGTGAGAAGTGTTCCTTTGGCTGTGATAGTTCCATATCCGCCTCCAAAGTAAACTTTGTCACCATCCTTAATGGGAGTGAATTTTGTGAGATAATCTTCCTTCCCAGTCATGTACCTAGAGCATCCACTATCCCAATAGCCATAATCGTTAACCTGCTTTTAAATACCCTGCACATAAAGAAAACAAATTAGTTTTCTTTAGGAACCTAAGCCTGAGCAGACTTGGATTCATTTGGTTGTTCAACAAGAACAGACTTAGTCCTCATAACAACCCCTTGTTCATCCATTTTTGGATTAAACACCCAGTTAACCCCAATTGGTTTTGTGATGACCTTTGAAATATAATTAAATCTGTTACAGGTCATAGAAATCCCATCTGAATTAGGGTTTTGATCTTGCTTAGGTCTCCATGTCAAGCTAGAAGAAGCTTTAGACCCCTTTCCCTTTGGTTGCAAATATTTACCATTATTTGGTCTGGCAACGTTTCTGTCAACGTTTGATTTGGTCTTGTCAACGCTGAAATTACCCCTATCAGCGTTGAACCTAGGGTTTGCCATAGGAACCCATTGTCTATTAGACCATGTATTGGTCTTCTGAAAAGGTCTTTGTCCATAAGTATTAGGCCCTTTAGTAAACAATGGGGCTGGTCTAACAACTTGTGGACTTTGCTGAACAAAAGTTTTGGGTTCGACAGTGTTTGACTTTTTGTCAGCGTTGACCTTTTAAGCGTTGACACACTTATAGGCTAAATGTGAAAAACTACCATAAGTATAAAAGGCTTTTCTAGACATAACTCTAGGTCTAGAAGAAAAGAAACCTGTTCCATTATCACTAATTTGACTTTTTGGTGACCTAGTTTTTCTATACATTTCTGCATATTTAATACTAGGTTTTCTAACAACGTTTGAGCCAAGATCAACAGTCTTGCCAGTGATTGGGTTTGTTACTTTGATAGGTGTAGACTCATTTGGGCTATCACTAAGCATGCCACCCTTGACAAACAAGGTAGGGTTGGCTTTCTTCCATTGGTCCAAATCAGTCAACCTCTGCCTATATTCTTCTACTGGGGTAAGAACTCTTGGTGGAGGAATAAATTCCTCTTCTTGGAGTTCTGGTAAACCAATCCAAGATAAGTCCTTTCTTTGGATACCATAGAAGTCCCCAGCTGGTGGTGGAACACCAGCATACTCTTTCATCCCAATCCCAGTCGTATCCCTAGAATCCCTTTGTTTACTAACACATTCTCCTAAGGTTTGTGAGGCTTTATCAAATCTCTGAATTTTAAGATCTACATTATCCTTATTTTTGATAGCCTCATCTAACTTAGCCTGTAATTCAGCATTGACCCTCTCCATGATGTTTCTAATATCAGTACTAGCATTTAAATCATGTTTTAAGATATTGATTTTATCTTTTAGGTCAAGCTCCATTTTCTTATACTCAGCTACAGTCTTTTCAGTTTGAGTAAGAGCAAGTTGATAGTTAGACAACTTGCATCTTTCATTACCCACATCTGTTGACAATCTTAAAACTTCTTTGTTAAGTCTTTCAGTGTTTAGACGACAACCCTTACTACAAAAAGCATCATCATATACCTCATTGTCTGATGAAGATGAGGAGTGTGCCATGAGAGCATAGTGAACATGCTCTTCTTCTTCCATCTCAGCAACCAAAGCTTTATTCTCTTGCTCATCCTTAGCCAAATAGCTCCAATCCCATCCAACACCATCAATTTCTTGCATTGCAACCATGGCTTTGGATCCTGAGCCTTAATGATTTGGCTTGAGGGTTTTCCAGCATCAGATCTTCTTGGAGATCTGCATTTTCTCATAAAGTGTCCCATACGATGACAATTGTAACACTCAACCTTGGATTTATCAAATCCAGCAGTGTCCTTAGCATTAAAAGTCATCTTCTTCTTGAATCTTCTATTCCATCTGTTTGCTCTTATACTTGCAAGAGCCATATTCTACTTTATGTCCATCTCCTCCAAATGCTCATCACTAATTTGCTCAAGGTCCTCATAAGTAATCACTAAACCATTGGGCAATGAAGCAATGTATGCACACACAATATCTAGATCAATACCAGCAGGCTTAACTCTTGGTGAGTCAATTTTGTATGTGTCAGCGTCTGAACGTGAGGCGTTGACAGGATATGATCCAGCGTTGACACATGTTGATCCAGTAACTAGGTGCATGTATGACTCCTTTTGATCAAATTGACCTTCACTGTGTGAGAAGAAGGCCATGTTTCCATTGGTAGACTTGCTTCCATGATCCAAAAGAGTTTCATTCTCTATCAGCCTCAGTTTATTGTAAACATCATCAAAAGTAGAACTTTTGTGAGTGTCATTAGCGATTATCGACCTTGCTTCAATCTTCAATGCATCACCAAGGATTTTAAGAAAGGTGGAGATAATATCAACATCACCAAGCACTGTTCCCATGAAGGACAGCTTGCTTGTAATGTCAAGAAGTATGCTTCTCACACTACTTAGCTTCTCATTAGGTTGAGCCTTAAAAACAACATACTCAAGAAGTCTGCTTGTAATGTCAAGAAGTCTGCTTCTCACACTACTTAGCTTCTCATTAGGATGAGCCTTAAAAACAGCATACTCATGCAAGAGTTGCTTCTTTTTCTCTTGCACAGTATCAGCATTACCACCGTAAGCAACTTCAAGAGCTGCCCAAAGATCTTTTGCAAACTCATAGCTTCTGTATTTGTGTTGATTTTCTTGCCCCAAAGAGAGTTTCAGAATGCTTAGGGTTTTCATGTCAACCCTTCTCTTTGCTATATCCTCAGTTGAGACAGCTCTACCATCTTCAGGTTTTTCTCTTCGATCCTATTCAGTAGAACCTTGAACAGCTGTTCTTTGTTGGATGGCATCTGCAATCTTTTGAGCCTTATTGAATGTGTTTCCATATTTAATAATTTCCCATAGGGTGTAGTCATGGATTTGTAGATATTGCTCATAGTTAAACTTCCACAGCTCAAAGTTGTCTGGGTATAGCATGGGAATCTTGATGTTGTGGGTTGAGGAGGAGGAGGAGTTTGCTTCTAGGGTAGACATGATGTTTTTAGGGTTTTGTGAAAATTAGGGTTTTTGGCAGTTTAGGATTCTTGTGTTCTTTAGATCAAAGTTTCTCAACAAGCTCTGATACCACTTGTTGATCCCAAACTTAGATCGATTTAGCTTGTGTAAACGAGATTAAATCAAGTTAAACACGTAGAGAAACTTTGTTGTGTATAAAACAATTTAAGTATTATGCAGAATTAATACTCAAACAAGAACACACAAACAATGTAAACCAAACTTTCACTTTGATTGATTAGAACAAACTTGCTTACAATGAAAGTGTTTAAACGAAGGAAAAACTTATATAAAACAAAACCTAAAGGTCTTCTTTTATATACATAAGAAGCCTTGTACAAGAGTCTACGTATCAGCTATTCTAGGTAAAGATAAACATAGAAAATACATTGTTGATCATATCTTTACTACGTGTAGACTAAGTCTTCTATCAGTGCTTGACTTCCTCTTATCAACGCTTGACATCTTCCTGTCAACGCTTGATCTGTCAACGTTTGTTTTCTTCTTATCAACGCTTGTTTTCTTCTTGTCAGCGTCCAAGTGTACTGGCTACATTTTATTCCCAACAATCCTCCCCTAAACTTGATATCTACTCTAGTAATCAAGTTTCAGAATAAAAACATGATACTGGTACAAATTTATGTTGATAATATAATATTTGCTGCCACTAATCAAAGACTGTCTGACCATTTTGAGAAAATCATGTGCACACATTTTAAGATGTCTATGATGGGAAAATTTTCATTTTTCTTAGGGTTACAAATTTCTCAAAATCCCAGAGGCATCTTCACTAATCAATCTAAATTTGCTCTTGAATCATTAAAGAAGTATCATTTTGAAAATTGTGACCCCGTGGATACTCCAATGGTGGAGAGATCCAAGTTAGATGAGGATAAGAAAGGGATAGCTGTCGATCCTAAACTTTACCATAGAATGATCGGCACCCTTCTCTATCTGACTGCTAGCAGGCCCGATTTGCAATTTGCTATATGCATGTGTGCCCGGTATCAGGCTCGGCCTACCGAAAAGCACTTACATGTTGTGAAAAGGATCTTTCGGTATCTTAAAGGAACACTTCATCGTCGTTTGTGGTATCCGAAGGATTCCTCTATTGCACTAATATCATATGCAGATGCGGATTATGCTGGGTGTCAAGATACTCGACGTAGCACTTCTGGCATTGTGCAACTTCTTGGAGATAGATTGGTTAGTTATGCATCCAAAAGGAAGAAAAGTGTTGCGATATCATGTATAGAGGCTGAATACATTGCTATGTCGGGTTGTTGTGCTCAAGTTCTTTGGATGAGATCACAATTAACTGACTACGGTCTTGGATTCAACAAAATTCCGATGTACTATGACAACAAAAGCACCATTGCTCTATGCTGCAACTACGTTCAACACTCTCGGGCAAAGCACATTGACATTCGCTACCATTTCATCAAAGAGCAAGTGGAAAATAGAGTGATCGAACTATATTTAGTCAACACTGAGTATCAGCTGGCGGATATATTCACTAAGGCCTTAGATCGAGGACGTATCGAGTTTTTGATCGAAAAGTTAGGCATGAAATCATTCTCACCAGCGACACTTAAGGAGTTGGCAGAAGAATCTGTAGAATAGTGGTGGTAAACTATTCTAGAGTATCCTTTTCTCGTGATCTTGTATATTATCGTATATACTTAAACCACCAAAAGAAAAATACAAAAATATAAAACATACAAAAACCATAAAAAATATAAAATCAAGAAAATAAAAAAATAATTTTCATTTTAAATTGGGCATGTCTTTTAGTACGGTTATATTTACGGCCTTAGAAATGTCGATTAAAATTGACACAACGCCATAAATAGAGTCCGTATAAAATTTGTACATATTTTAAAACATGCCCATATGGCTTGTAGTTATTTCTGACTGCAACCCGCTTTTCGCATTCAATTTCATATGAAGACGTTGGCTCACAACGGGAATTAATTTTCTCAGGTATGGTTTACTTTTAAACCATACAAGGGATCAAGTTTACTTTACAACTTGATCTAACACAAATTAGTGTACGTTTCAGTGCACTTATTTTGTTAAAATAAGAGAAATCTTATTGCCACCACGAATTGTTTTAATATCATCTTAAACAAAAAAGTGTTTCATCAGTACTCTTAAATACAAAGACTACAGCTCTTTAAATAGAAAACGGGTCTGTATTTAAGGGGGAGAAAATGTCAAATTGTTTTCATCATTAAATCGGTCTTCAAAAGTCTTTCAGAAAAATTAATTGGTTATTTGCTTTATGGTGAATTATTCTTCGTGTGTACTCGTTGTGCTTCATGAACTTTCGTGATTTATGTGACTCGATATTAGGCTTTGTTGTGAAAATATAATTAATGAGTGTTAAGACATTGGAGGTCAATTGTGTGCTTTGGATTGTGTGTGACTAAATAGGATAATCAATAAACGGAAATAGGAGGACTAAATGCGTAAAAAGGGAAAAAGGATTATTTTGACCTAAGTCAAACAAATAAATACCCCCCCCCCCCCCCCCCCCACATTTGTTTTTATATCGTCTCTCTGTTTCACTCAAACACATCCACCATCTTTGCCACCCTTGATTGATTTCCTCAAGCTTGTATTTGATTGAATCTGCTAAAAACATCTAAGGTATCTATGTTAAACCTAATTTTGTTTATGATTCTTCTGTTTCTTTGATTAGTTAGTCAATCCCCAAATGTCAAAATTAGGGTTTATAGATTTTTTTGATTAATTGGTTAATTGATAGAGAGGTTTTTGTATGCCATAAGATTTAGAACATAGAGGCTTAGTGTAGGATGCATTAGATTCATTCACGTTTGCCCTAAGAATCTTCAAAGTTAGTGTTTGAGGATAATCATGTAATCTGTCTTAGACTGTTTATCCGAAAAAAGTGATTATCTGAAAAACACTTTTATCCGAAAAAGTGCTATTATCTGAAAAACATGCATTTATCTGAAAAAGTCTTTTTATCCGAAAAACATGTGTTTATCTGAAAAAGTCAGTTTATCCGAAAAAGGTTGATTTCTCTAAAAAAGTCTTTTTATCCGAAAAAGATATTCTTTCTCTGAAAATGTCAGGTTTTCAGAATAAGAGAGTTTTCTCTGAAAATGTCATTTATTCCGAAAATGTCAAGTGCATGTATCCAAAGAATGTGGTTTTATCCGAAGATGGTGTATTGTTTGTTGTCTATGGTATATGTTTGATTTTCTTAGGTATAGATTCATCATGATATATATATATTTGGGTATATCAATCTTGTATGTTTGTTCATCTTAAGCAGAAAACATGTCTCAACTTACCGAACAACAAATCAAAGCTAATCAGGCACTTGACGCCACCAAGGCTCTACAGTTTATACCAAACAACTTTCAACTAAAAGAAGACAAAGAAGATTATGCCTCAGCTCACTATGCTTTCAAAGAGTCCATAGACATTTTTGATCGAACTCCAATAAAGAAGGCTTTATGGGGTACGGCTTCGGTTCCAACCGATTATATGTATGAATTTTGTGCTTCAAAGAAACGGCTATCAGATAGAAAGCTCACATCCACCATAAAAAAAAGGAATATACTCTCACAATTCTTATCTTTCGTCAAATACTCGAATTACCAATGCCACCTACAGGTCAAAGGTTTACAGTCGACCCGGACAAGAATGAAATTGTGAAGATGTATCATTATCTTGGATACGATGATCCTGAGTTACGAGTGGTGTCTCAGTTTACTACAGCTAACTTGGGTCGACCTTGGAAAGCATTTTTTGGAATACTTATTCGGTGTCTTACTGCTAAATCAACTGGATATGACTCTTTGCGTCTTTCAACTGCTTGTATCTTTTGGGGCATCTATAAGGGTAAGAATGTGAATTATGCAGAGTTACTATGGGAGAAATTTCTTTATCAACTCTTCCACAATACCAAGAAGAAGACAGGTTACTTTCCTTTCCCATGTTTTAGTAAGCTTATTATCCGTCACTTCATGCAATTTGATGCCTCAATCGATAAGCGTGAAGAAAGTCCTCATCATAATCCCGATGACGATGATACTCTTGCGGATTTAAAACACGATGGACACACCGGTGTTTACTCAGGTATTCCAACCGCTATTCCTACTCATATGTTGACTGATGAACTCAAAGCAAGTGACGCATACAAGCAATTGTTAGATGAAATGGAACTTCAAAAGGAAAGAGTTGCATTGGGATATTTCTCTTCATCAAAACCCAAAGGCAAAGGCAAACGCAAACAAGGTGAACCATCAGATGAAACAGCTTCACCTAAGCCCAAAAAGAAGAAAATTGTTGCCAAGTCTAGTGGGAAGGAGCTAATGCTTTAGGATGAAGATGAAGATATTAATGAAGACGAACTGCTTCGCAAAACTGAAAGACGAAATGTGAAGAAAGCAATCATCCAAAGTAAGAAAGACACATGGGGTAGTGGTTCAGGAATGAAGGCAAAAGAAACCATACTACCTCATGATATTGCTTAATTTGGGAAGCCGGATGACTACATACCTCCTCGTGAGAAATCTACCCAAGTTGATGACGATGTCGATATTCATGATGAACAACAACCTTATGACAGATTGAAGGACATGGACTTTACCGGGTCTACTGATACGACAGCACTTGTTGAGACTACCAAAGCCTTAAGTACTACAGTGTCTCTACCAGTTAATACGGTGTCTCTACCAGTTTCTATAGTGCCTCAACCAGTGTCTACAGTGCCTCTACCAGTTTCTATAGTGCCTATACCAGTTTCCACAATGCCTCCACCAGTTTCTACAGTGCCTCCACCAGTATTAACTCTACCTGCACCAGTTATTACAGTGACCCCACCGGCGTCAATTCAACTTCCTTTGACTCTACCAAGTCGACCTCTCGCCACTTCACTTTCAAGCACTGCCATGACCATTTCTCCTACACAACAAACCCTAGCAGCACCAATATCGTTGATTCCATCATTACCAGCAATGTTCATGATTCAAATAGAACAACTCATGACAGCTCAACAAGAAGAGATGAGTCGAATTAAAGAGGAGTTAGCTCGTAGATAGCAAAGTGAAGAATCTACAAGAAAAGCTCGAGAAGACACAATTGCTAAATTCCAAGAAGAGTTAGAATTATCTCGCAAACTTCATGCAGAAGAACTAGCTCAAGTCAAAGCAAATGAATCCGCCAAAAATGAAGCAAAGTTGATTCATCTTCAAGACCTCAAAAGAAGGTACCGAGATGAGAAAGAGGTTCTTGCCAAAGCTAACGATTCAATTGTGGAATCACTTGATGAAAAGGTTAAGGAATCTATTGATAATCTGCGAGACGAGTTGAAACAAATTGCCGCAAGCAAAGTCATGATCAAGTCTTCTGACGCTAAAAAGTCAGATTTTCTCATGGCTCAAAGGTTCACGGATTATGAGTTAAAGAAACTCTTACATGCTCGGATGATTCAAGTCGGGTCCTACAACAAAACCAAAGCTCAAAAAATCCTTCACAAATCTCTTAAAATGGCTATAGATGAAGATACTAAGATATTCGAGAAACATGGTACTATAGTTCCCTATAATATCTTAAATGAAGAAGAAGATAAACCCGACAATGATGACGATGATGCTGATGATGACAATGATGATGATGACAAGGGTGATGACGACAAAGGTAGTGATGACGAAGGAGGGAGTGATGAAGACAAAGGTAGTGATGACGAAGGAGAAAGTGATAAAGAACGAGGTAGTGATAATGAAGAAGGCACTAATGACGAAGAAGAAAGTGATAAACACGGTGATGGTGATGATAATGGTGATGGTGACGGCAAAAATGGTGATGATCAAGAAGAAGGGGACGATGATACAGGGAAAAAGGGTGGAGATAAGCAAGACAAGTCTAATAAAGACAAGTCCAAAGATGACAAATCTCCCAAAGATGATGTTACCAAGGGTAAATCAACTCCAAAACCTACACCTCGTCAAGGCAGACGCACCAAGAAGTTTCATGATGTAGATGCTAATACAGCCTCATCACATACTCCAGCCGCAACCGCTCCTGCAACCACATCCGTTTCTGTCACATCTGCCCCAGTTGCTTCAGTTACTACACCTTTAGTGCAACAACAACTGACGAAACCCGATCAACCTGTACCAGATATCCCAGTTTCTGATCCAGTCTAAGACATACCAGACACTGAAGCAGTAGCAGTACCTGTTGTTGATGTTCCTGTCTCTACTACCGTTCCTGATATTCCAGAGTTAAGTGAACCAGCATGGGTGGATACACTCGAGGAATATGAAAATGCACCCGTACAACCTTAGGTGTCCAACGCTGCTGCACTCCGTCCACTGACAAAGGCTGATGAAGCTGACTTCTCCTAATTCCTAAGCAATCGAATAGATTTTTCAAGATTCTTGGAGTACACATATGGGTCTAACATAACTCAAGCAATGGTTGTGAGAGGACTCAAAAATCCCAACCTTCGTGTTAAATCCAAGCTCAGCAGCACGGAATACGAGTACAATGCAAATGAACTTTTGAAAGCATTGAGAACTACTCAAAGGGATGGTCTTCATACGTCTGAAAAACCTCCTCCTACTACAGCTGTAGATAATGATCAAATTGCACTTGAATTCTTTGTCAGTGAGGATCTCGAATACTTGGTCAAGGGAGCAAACAAGTATGCAACTTCCTTAACATTGGTAAAGGCTGCAACTTGGGATTTGATACCTTGGTTAGAAGAAAAAGTTCATCGTCTCTGGGTTCCACAAAAAAATCCTGAATATGGTCGATATGCTGAATTGGGTGCTTCACATTGGGATGAGCGAGTGCGACGCGCCTACAACTATGCATGTGTGCACAACTCAGGTTCTCAAGTCTTCTCTCTAATTCGAATCAAAAGCATCCAAGGAGTTAGGATTGAACCCAAAACAGGCTATCAACATTTGATAGATATCAGACTCATTAGAGAAGATGAAAAAGTCTACACTATCCAGGAAGGAGATTTTCCACTTCTTCGTCTCGAAGACATTGAGGACATGCTGCTTTTTCTAACTAACAACGCCCTCAGACACTTGAAGTCTGAAGAACTAATTGCCCTGAATTCAGCTCTTCGAATGTACACACGTCGAGTTGTCATCAAGAAAAGAGTTGAAGATCTACAACTTGGAGTAGAAAGTTATCAAAGGAATCTCAATCTTTCAAAACCACGTACTAAAGTCTTCCAGAGGCATACAGACAAATCTCCTTACACCAGCACCACTGACCCGATGCCCGGCATTTTCTACCTGAATGGTCGTGCTCTAATGAAGTTCATGAGAATTCCAGATATCAACAAATTCAGGGACGGGACTCTCACCCATATTAGGGACAAGTGGGTGCATCTCAACAAGTATAAGACTCTTCCAGAGGTCACTATAGATTGGCACACGGGCTTTTAACAGAGTGCTGCCTATACGATAAAGAAGATTGATGAAAAGCTGAGGGAACGACGTCTTATAAGAAGTCTTGATCGATTCGTTGGTGGAAGACCGTATGGAGCGCACCACAAGATGATGCAACGATCCATCTAGTGGGTCGTACTACCTCAGGTCATCTCCATATTGTTTAATTTGTGAATATGTAAATATTGTGAATATTGTGCTTTTGTGGCTTGCTGTAGTGTGAAAGTATGATTATGTTTCAAGAATTTCTCACGAGATTCTAAATCTTTCAAAATCTATCATACTCAAGCACTACAACTAACCCGCATTAACTTGAGGGGAGCATTAATATGTTCTATGGCCATAGATTGATTTCATTTTTACCCAAAGACCGGTTAATCCATTAAGTATCCCAAATATTAATGGTTAACATTTTGGATAAGGGGAGAAAATGAGATTATGGAGACTTAATGATATTTGGCTAAAAATGAAAAAGACTTAAAAGATAAACCAACTTAATATGTGTAATGCACATGTTAAGGGGGAGCGTTTTTTATGAACAAAACACTTAAGGCACAAAAACTTTGATTATAATATCAAAAGTGCTTTAAGTGATTTTCAAGGATTTTTCATGGTGACAACACTTACCCAAAACACACTTAATTCACGAAGGATGTGGTGACAAAAGAGTGGTAGGATTAGGTATTAGTCCAATGATTCATCAGAACCGATGGAATCTTCCCAAGGACAGTTCCCTAGATAGAATTAGAAGTCCTAGGAAAGTTGGAGATGATTGTGAACGTAGCAGAGTACCGACTAATTACTGACGCTAGCACTGGAACAGAACAATCACAACAAGGTGCTAGTAATGATGTATTGGTAAGTACTGAAGGGGTTGAAGAATGAAAAAGAAATGTAAAGATAAAGGGTGAAAATACAGAAGCCCTCCTCATAACTTAGGACAGAAACCGGGTCAACACATCTATTATTGGGATCATTTTTAAATGATTCTCAATATTGAAGACAAGATATCATGGACCCAGTGATGTCATGCACAACCCCTCCCAGCTAACTCAAATATCTCTCAAAAGATTTTTGTTTTAATCACACGGAGCTCAACACGTTATCTATTGGTTTATTCACTCCGAATAGACTAATATTGAATAGGTGGCAATCCTCTCCAGCCATCGCTCACTAAATCAAAATGCACTATCGAGTCTAGAGCCACGAGATCATAAAAAGTCTCATTAGGACACTTTCCATTTATTCCTTGCTTCTTCACACATTGTGAAAAGTAGGAGATCTTTATGAGTCCTATGCAGTATTCTCGTAATATTGCCAGAACATCCGAGTAATACGCAAGTACTACAATGAAGATGGAAATCCTGCTTGAGCCAACATCAAACAAGCTCATGGTAGGTGACACGTGTGGTTCTTTAAGAACCAATCTTGTAAAAACTGGAAAGAAACAGTAGTTTAATTCTTTATTGAACTTAAACTTGTTCCAGGCCTCTACGCATTATCGTATGATCTTGCCATAACACTCAGAGTGACACTCTTTAGTGTTCACAGTGACGAGTGGAAATCCTTCTAGTGTTAACATCAAACAGCACTTGGTAGGTGACAAGCAAGATTCTATTTGAATCAAGCTCGTGACAACTGGAAAGCAACGATGGTGAAAATCTTAATTGAAATTCACTTGTTCCAAGTTTCATGAATTAACGGCTTCAATCATAAGGATTTTTAATCCAAATGATTCACTCTTTATGTTCACAGTCAGCTTTGGACGGTCGAATAAAGAGAACGGGTTTACCCGCGAAATCTTGTCAAGGAGATCTTTAATTAGAGCTACCTGTCACAAGTACGATATTTATTATCGTCCAACGGTCTTCACCGACCGGAGGTAAAATGCTACCGAATTAGCATAAAATGTCAAAGCCATTTTATTCGTGTCTTATTATGTTGTTGCATTCGAAGACGGTGGCGTTGCGGTGTACCAGTTGAAGTCGTCCTCACATACCTATTCCTTCTGCATCAAATATTTTAGCAAATTCAAGAAAGTCTGACCTAAAAGTCTTCCGCTGTATCGACTCTGAAACTTTCAAGAATTCAACAAAGGATAGGTGTGTGGGACATGAAGTCACGAAGAGGCGAACATCACAAGAAGATAAAGATTGCACGTGAAAGGCCAAAAGAACATGTTCCAAGCAAAAGCCCGATGTTATTCAACACATATTCACAAAAGAAGAAAAGTTAAAGAAGAAAAGAGAAAGTGGACTACGAGCTCAAGAACAAGATCTAACATGATAAATTAGGACTTTGTAAATTTGGAGTGACCTCCCTTTGGGGGAGATTGTTGGAAATACGTTTTTTGTATTAAGAAAGTCTCGGTCACTCCAACAATATAGTTATAAGCTCGTAGTATATGTTTTATTAATGTTTATGTTTAGCCCGACCCATGAGCATGTTCAGGGGCCGGAGGCCCAAGTCCACTTAGGGACTTGGGTATATTAATATAGGAATTTTAGTATATCGTTTTTCCTCTCGACTCGACTCGAATTGATTTCCGATTTTAACGTAGAGATTAATTGTTTTCGGTGAATAAAAATTTGTTTGGTATTTAAAAACTAAAAACTGTTTAATTAAAAACTATTTAATCTAATTAAAAGGAAAATCTTTAATTAAAAATACTTAATTAAAACTAATTAAATTATTTTAAAACTATTTTAAAATTAAGTCTAATTTAATTAACTAAAACTTAACTATTTAAAATTTATAACTAATTTAGACTATATATAAAACTATTTAAACAAATATGAAAACTATTTTAAATTTAAATAAAACTAAAATTAATTTAATCTAATTAAAAAGTAAATACTTTTATACTATTAAAACTCTTAATTAAAACTAGTTTAAACAAAAGTATTTAAAAATCTAATTTAAACTATTTAAAATTAAAACTATTTGAAAAGTAACTACTTAACCTATTTAAAAAGAAAATATTTTAAAACTATTTAATTAAAATTAATTAAACAATAAAACTTTTAATTAAAATTAATTAAACAAAAACTTTTAATTAAACTAATTTAATAAAACTGACAGCCTTAGTAAAAGCCTATATTAATAAAGAAAGTTGAAGTTATAACAAAATAAGTAACTAGGTGAGATGGTTAAGTCGTATGTCTATTGAACTAGAGGTCAGGGGTTCGAGTCCCGTAAGAGACGATTTTTTTTTACTAATTTATTTTTTATTTATGGACCATCAAGTAGAGCTAATCCAACAGACCAATGGAGTCTGTTAGCAATAAACAAGACAGCAACAAAAAAAATCAGTAAACTAAACTCAAAATCCAAATCAAATAAGCAAATAGTCCTGAATAATCAAAATAAGCAAAACTAGACTTAAACAAAATAAGTAAATCTAATATATACTAATCAGCAACTCAACAAAATCAAATAAACCTAACTATATAGCAAATAAACCTAAGCAGAAAATAAGCAAATAAAAACAATAAGCAAAGCTAACTATATAGCAATACCATTGATATATCAATTCAAACCATATAAACCATATAAACCAATCAGCAAAACTAAAACCATATAAACCAAATCAGTAAACTAACAGCAAGCAGATTAAGATTTTAAATTCGAGCAGTATGCAAACTAAATCAATCAAACAGATAGGCAAATAAAATCAGATAAACTAACAATAAAAAACTTTAAACCTCAAATAATAAACTAAAGCAATTAAACATCTAACAAAATTAATCTAAAAATAAAACATGAACAATTAAACAAGAGATTAAACCTGGTGGAGAAATCCGTTGAGATGAAGGACGGCGCTGAGCCTCCTTATGAACCTAATCCGACACCATCTTTCAAACCAAACGAACCTCCGAAATCATTAACACCACTCGAACCAGTAATGTACGAACAGATTTATAGAAACTTCCCAGTGGGGGAAATTTATCCACCAAAATTTTATTTTTAATTATCTAAACAAGCTATTGTTTAACTTTGCTTAAATAAATTTATTAATTATTATAACAAACTATTTTAAGAATAAATTGCAATCATACGAACATTAATCAGAAAAAATAGGACACGAAATTAATAAAACTTAAATAAATTTCATTAATAATAAAAAATCATTACAATAATGAGAAAATTGAAAATACAATTTAACCTAAAAACTAATTTGCATAATAAAAATAAAAATAAAAAATGGCACCTAAACATTACAGAATATGGGAGTATTTATAGCCAACCCCATGGCTTGTTGATGAAGCCTGGTGAGCACGATCTTAAATCGTAGCCGCTCTTTCTTCTCTCTCTTTCTATTGTCTTGATCAAACGGTGGATAAACATCTATGTGCCACGGATTGCCAGGTTGGATGAACTTGTGCATCTTGTGTTTCTTCTTTGCTGATGTGGAGGATGATTATTGGTGGACTGATTTTTGTGAGGTGTTTAAACCAATCACATGAGAGAGATGAGCCACGTCAATTGAGGACCACCATCTTCTTCATTCTGATAAAGATGGGGATTTAATTACCCATGCGTGTATAACACGCACTTGAATTTAACTAAATAATGAAATCCCCAATTTTTAGGGTTTGGGGTGAAAGTTGCGTTTTTATCAAAGGTGAGAGAGAAAAGGGGTGACTTAGTTTGTAACGAAGGTTTGTGAATGTGTGGGCGAGGTAAGTTTGACCAAGCCAAAAGTTTATATAAAAAAAACTTTTTTTAACCGTCCCGTTATTTAACTTGGGCTTTGTATTTGGCCTTTGACCGAATTGTATTTTTCACTAACTTGATATTGGGCCTTGGATATGGGATTTTAAAATTCATATACTCCATCCGTTGCATTGTTGTTGGATTTGGGCCCAATTTGTTGGGCTTTGAAATTGAGCTTGGATAAAAAGATAGTAGACTCCATCCTCTATTGGGCTTTCAGGCCCAATAAGCAAATGTGGGACCCACAAGGCCCAATTAACTCCAATAATATTAAATCCACTAAAAACAAGCTCGATTTCGGCTTCCTTGTTCTTTCCTTTAAACCCGTGTTGATTTTGCCGGTTTTCGTGATCTTCGGTATACTTTTGGTTCTTTGACTTTGACTTTGTCTCTTTCTTGGACTTTTCTTCAACAATCGACCGTGAAATCCCGTGTTTTCTTTCCTTTTGATCTTTTATACCTATTTCACACAAAAACACAAAACCACGCGTAATTTTGACTTTTACGATATTAAACACATGATTAGGTCTTGTTTTTCATTGATTTTAGTGGCAAAAAGATATGTGTTTACACACTTATTAAATCCCCTACACTTGACCATTGCAATGACCCCATGCAATGCATAATTTTAAAGCGTAAAGTTACATTTTTCTCATAATTAACCCATCTTGGCCTTTATTAAGATATACTATTACCACTACAATAAAAAGAAACTAAAGGACGATGAAAAGATAAAAACTTTATTCAAGGAAACAAAAGTTATAATTTCCATTAATTTATTAACTTTAAAATTCTTTGATGGAAGAAACTCGTAAAGAAATCTAAGACTTAAATTAGGGCTTTGGTGTCATGAATATTAATCACCCTCAAGTTTTACGTTCCCCATACCAAGCTTAAAAACGAGATCATTGTTAACCATAAGTTCTTAAGTAAAAACCACTTATATAAGACAATTGTGTAATACTCCTTCTCTAATTCCTAAGTTGTATCTCTAGATTTTAAAGATTGTCATTCACCCGTAGGCTCATTTGACTTATTTAATAATCATTATTCCAAAAATGAAGGCAAAATGGTGCAAACCCGACACTCAGAACCTAACCTTGTCCTCAAAAACGTTGTCACTAAAGTAAGCCCACATCAAGGATGATTTAACACGATTTGGGGAATAAATTCCCGGATCCAAAATTTGGCCAATAGTACTACTTATTAATTATTCCTCCAAAGTCATGTTGACTTTATGTGGAGTTTAGCAAATTCACATCATATACCCTTAGGCTCTTTAAGATGTAAAAATGCTCCTCATCTATTGTCCACACCCTAAGGCTCCTTGAACGATAAACAAGGGAATTGATTTTTTGATCAATTTTTATTCAACACTTACCATGCCATACACCCTAAGGCTCTAATGACAAGGTTCGTGCTACATGCCCCACACCCTAAGGCTCCTTGAGGTCATGTTTTAATCTTATTCTTTCTTTGTTTATGATATATATATTAGGCCAAATTCCGCGGTTCCATGGTCTGAATACCTCCTACTTAGTGGTTATGAGCCACCTTAGTCGGAAGTCCACAACGCTGGCACCCTCAATGTGTTCATGCTTTAATTACAAGGAGATAAAAGATTTGGCTAAGAGCTAAGATATCGAATCTACACCGCAAAAATCCTCATTTATTAAGCAATTAAATATACAAGCGGGAAGAAAGAGCCACAAAAACTCATATAAGCAAGAATTAACCCTTAAACTTATTATCAACTCTATCATCTCTCGTTCTCCACAATTTAAAATCTCAAGGAATGAGACTCATGGATGCTTAGCCTAATAAACCAATTAAGGTCCATATAGTTAAGGATACTAGCTAGAGTAAACTTGGATAAGTAAACTCGGGTTGAGTCAAAATATTCACGACGGGCTTAATATATCAAAGACATCTAAACTTGTTAAAACTATTTTATTCATTTATTTATTATTTTATTTTTTTGACTTTATTCTTGAAATGGAATTTATTCATACGATGCGATGACAAAAGGAAAGAAAATAAATGGAAAATACTACTAGGCCAAAATAGATCAAAAATTTTGAAAAATGTTGAAAATTTTTAATTTTCCGATTAAATGAGGTAAATTCATGGAAAATCCCACTAAAATTCGATAGAAGTCCCCCCTACACTTAATATAAACATTGTCCTCAATGTTTAAGCATGTGGGAGAATAAACTCCCCTACACATAGGACATTGAGTACGTTGTTTAAATCGAGCTAAGGAAGAGACAACTAAAGTTATTACATTTATTCATCTTATTTATATACATGTATGAATCACAATAGTTTTGATAGAACCGGGTACACAGGAACACGAGATCACGGGTCGCGTCAAAAACATCAAAATTGGATCATGAAAGCACACATCCCTGCACAACATCACAACACAAACAACCTACTTGGCTCCCCCCTACACTAATTGGTGGAAATGGTTGAAGGTGAAAAAGGGTGGAAAGGGTAAAAATCTGACCTAGTTATACGATGCTTAATTTTTTATCACGAGTCTCTAGCTCGACTCGATTTCCCGAATATCATAATTCAAATGGGAAAAATCATGGAAAACCGAGATTTCCAAGGGAGGAAAATCTCTCCATGATAAAGGGTAAAACATAGTCATATAAGGAATACCCCAATAAAATCCACCCGGGTCAAACACATAATTTCCATCACGAAAGGAAATAAACCCTAAGGTGGTAAAATCACACAAGCCAAAGAAAAGGGGGGTACCCTTAGTAAAAAATCTTTTACAAGGAAAGGTATTATGGGGATAATGCAATGAAAGCACTAAAGTCTCTATTCTGGGATCAAACACCGGTTACTTAACGGGAAAATAGCAAGAGGTGTTGACATTTAAGCTCAAGATATCATCATAATCCAAAGTGGGAAAGTCGTCCTCTTCCAAACTTGATGTGAAAACATAAGTATCATCGGAGTCATAGGAAAACTCATCCTCGTGAGGAAAATAGGTATTTAGAAAGATATCTAAATCCTCCTCAAATGGAAT
Organism: Glebionis coronaria; assembly: GCA_025667525.1. Classification (NCBI taxonomy): domain Eukaryota; kingdom Viridiplantae; phylum Streptophyta; class Magnoliopsida; order Asterales; family Asteraceae; genus Glebionis; species Glebionis coronaria. Next base: position 370,039 of record JANFOE010000175.1, read on the forward strand.
ATCCTCTAAAATAGGGGCAACCTCTAAAGGTGGAGGATCCTTTTCAAAAGTCATAACCCCCAATATAGGAATATAAGAGTCAAACGGAGACTCAAGAATGGGAGGATCACTCATAGAGATAATAGGATCATTAAGCTCACTAGGTGTCTCGTCAAAACCCAAAGAAATGAGATCACTTAAAGAAGTGTCGTCATCATAGTCATCGTAGTTTGGGGTATCAAAGATTGGAGGCTCTAAAGGTGTCTCCCTAAGATCGAAAGGAAAGTGAGCACTTGAATAAGTGTCATCACTATAGGTATCATAGAGTGGGGTATCCTCAAAATCCGAAGTGGAATGATCACTTAAAGAAGAGACATCACTAAAATTAGCTTCCTCATTTTCTTCAAAAAGGGGATTATCATTTGAAGTTTCAAAAAGTGGATTTAAATGTACCACAAAATCATTAAGGTTAAACTTTTTAGTTTCAAAAGGATTGATAAAAATTTCTTCATTATCAAAATTAAGCACATCAATCATATTGACCGATTCTTTTCCGTTTGATTAATTTACCATTTTTCCCATTTTAAACACTTGTTGATCATTCCCTACCCTATGAATTAATTCCCCTTCGGCTACATCAACTAATGCTTTTCCGGTTCTTAAGAACGGTCTACCAAGTATTAACAGAATACGAGGATCCATCTCATAGTCGAATACAACAAAGTCCACGGGAAAAGTGAATGTACCAACTCGAACAAAAACGTCTTCGGCAATACCAACGGGGTATGCGAGAGTTCTATTAGCTAACTCGAGAGTCATGCGAGTCGGTACAAGGTCAGGTAATGATAATCGTTTCCATACCGAGAGTGGCATAAGATTGATGCTAGCACTGAGATCCGCTAAAGCCATACAATCATCAATTTGAGGAAACGAACTAGGTAACACGAATCGTCCGGGATCTCCTAGATTTTTGGGAAGCTCTTTGAGAAGAATCGCGGAACAATTCTCATTTAAACGAGTATCAACGAGCTCAACCATTTTTTCTTTCTTATTGAGCAAATCATTAAACATTTTCACAAATTTAGGCATTTGAGCAAGCGCTTCAATAAGGCTAATGTTAACATTCACTTGAGAAATCATTTTCAAAAAGTTGGAAACATGAACGTCATCTTTGGTGAGCACTTTAGCCTTGTCCAATCTAGAGGGATAAGGGATATTGGGCTTAGACGTTGAAGGTTGAGAAGGAGAAGGACTCGCTTCTTGAACAACCTTAGGGTTAGGCGCATTAGGCAATGGAGAACTAGTACTAGGAGTGGTAGTGGGAGGAATCACTGGAGGGGTAGTAGGATTACTCATTATGACCTTCGGGCCTTGTCTCTCCTATATGGGCGAAGAGATGGAGGGTCCCACTAACGTGGCTCCACTTCGAGTAGTGATACCACTCACATTAGCACGGGGATTAATCTCGGTATTAGAAGGTAAGGCTCCTTGGGGTCTAAGGGCTTGCAACATTTGCACAAACTTCCTATCGGTGGACTCTTGCATTTGTTTCGTAGTTCTCTCATGTTCGGTCAATTTTTGTAGAACCAAGTCCATTTGAGGATTATGTATGTTCATTTGATTATACCCTTGATTGTTAAACCCTTGATTATGAAAACCTTGATTAGAAAAACCTTGGTTATTAGAGCCTTGATTTTGAGTATTAAACCCTTGGTTTTGCCCTTGAAAATTCCCTTGATTTTGATTAAAATCCCTTGCATTTGAATTCCCTTGAAAATTACCCATTTGAGGACCTTGGTTCCTATTTTGGTATTGGGTATTTTGGGCGGGTGGAGGTGGTCTTTGTGGAGCTACAAAACCCGGGGGAGCCAAATAGTTAGTACTCTTATAAGACAAATGGTTAACATCAACATTTGGTTTGAAATAAACCCGCTCATTTTCATTGTTGTTATAAGAATAAACTTATTGTTGTTGATTGTAAACCTTGTCACAATTATAATACGAATGTGGTCTACCACAAGTCTCACACGTTTCACAAGTCTCTTTTAAGGCATTTACTTGACCATTGATGGCTTTGGTATTGTTAGCGGTTTGTAGAGCAATTGTTTCAACAAGCGAAGTAAGCTTATCAATTCTCTTGTCGCTCTCACTAGTACTAGCACTTGCCATAGTAGCTCTAACACTCTTGGTTTGTACTTTTGCCTTGTTTTCAATTATTGCCCAAGCCTCGTTCATGGATTTCACAAGAATATTACCCCCGCGGCACTATTAAGTGAGTCTTGGTCATTAAGAGTTAAACCATTGTAAAACGTATTGATTTGATGCACTTTTGTAAAACCATTTTGTGGACATTTTCGTAAAAGCTCCTTAAAATGGTCCCAAGACTCACTTAACGTTTCCCCATATTTTTGTTCAAAGGTAATGATGTCATTCCTTAAAGAGGTGGTCCGTGATGGTGGGAAAAAGTATGTTAATGAACTTGGTCTCTAAATCCGCCCATGTAAGAATGCTTTGGGGTGGTTCCTTATCAAGCCAAATCCGAGCTTGTCCTTCGAGGGAAAAAGGAAAGAGCAACAAACGTATTGCTTCTTGAGTCACCCCATTGTATTTCACCGTATTAGTCAAATGGATAAATCTCTTAATATGATCATGGGTGTGATAGGTGTGTAAACACCCATCCTTTTACCACTTAATTCTGGCTAAAACAAGACCAAAACACGTATTTAATATCATTTGTTTGGAATTATGCGTGGTTTTTGTGTTTATTGTGTTTTCAGAGCCAACCAGATGAATATTGAAGAAAACATGGGATTGCACGGGTTTTACTGAAGAAAAAGACTCAAGATAAAGTCTATTGTCCAAGAGATGCAAAAGATTTGAAGTCACTGGGCCTACTCGAAGATTTATCGAAGAAAAGGACCAAAGATGGAAGATTTACATAAGTCGAAGAAACTCCAGTCTATTAAACGAAGAAATTAAAAGACGAGTTAAAATTAATCGACAACAAATCCCGAATCAGAATCGAAAACGGAAACTTTTCTGAAAAGACGAAAAGACAAGAAGGACGGGAGAAAGCCCACTCACCAACCAAAGGACAAGCCTATAAAAGGAGCCCTTCACACACATCCACTAGTTAGTTTTTAGTTAGTCTGGAGTTTTCTCTCCTCCCCTTTTTTCTCCTTTCTTGTTCGTTCCATCACCATCACCACTAGGGTGATTGGAGATTTTAATCTTTGTTCTTCCAATCTTGTAATTTTAATCTTTGATTTATCTTGTCAAAACATTAATCATTCAATACAAAGTTCTTGTTTAATCTTTCCATTTTATCTTGTTCATCATCATCTTTATCTTCAAGTTTTTAAGTTTTTATTTTCTTGATTTGATCTTCAAAAGTTGTTGGGATTTGTGTTTTTGTTGATGGGATTAGTAGTTTATGGTTAGTAGATGCTTTGTGATTGATTTATTTAAGTTTTTGGTGAAAAACTTGGTGATTTTTGGATCAAAATCGTGTTTCCTTGTTCTTCGGTATAGTTTCTGTATCTGGGTTTCCCAGAAGTTCCGAATGAATGAACAGTAACTTCTGAATGAGTTTTGTTTTCAAAAGTTCCGAGTCAGTTAAAAGTTCCGAATGAGTTTACCTATAAAAAGTTCCGAACCAATCTAAGAGTTCCGAACCAATCCATAACTTCTGAACCAATCCATAACTTCCGAACCGATTTTTAAGTTCCGAATCAATCCATAAGTTCCGAACCAAGGCATAAGTTCCGAACCGATTTTTTTACCAAAAGTTCCGAATCGGAACATAGAGAACTTCCGAATCAGTAAGTTCCGGATGAGTCCAAAAGTTCCGAACCAAGCACAAAGTTCCGGATGAATTGGAATCTTCCGAACGAAGCCAAAAGTTCCGAATAAAGATAAACTTCCGAACCAAGGTTAAAGTTCCAAATCAGTCTTCTTTTAAGTTACTATTTCTGTTTCTTTATGTCTGTCTTAGCATTTCTCATTATGTCTTAATTTAAGTTTGATTTTAATTCAAAGTTCTGTCAATTATTAATAATTCAATTGCTTTTAAGTTACTTTTAAATTTAAGTTTAAATTTTCATTTCCACTTTTTATTAAATTAGAAAACCAAACCCTTTTATTTAGTAACCAAGATCAATCATTCCACTTAAGATCGAGATCAATTCGAGAAGATTCCGAGAGATTAGAACCCCTAGCAAAATCCATGTATCAAATGGCGCCGCTGCCGGCTCTTCTCGTTAAGATCAAAAGTTTTTTGTGAGAACTTGGATTTTGGGATCCGTTCCCTGTGAACGTTACTTTTTCATCAAAAATTTTCAAAAACAACTAAAAAATATAAAAATTTTCAAAAATACAAAAATACAAAAAAAAAATTGTGCTTTGCTTTTCTTTGTTCGTTCTTTTGCAGGTGTATGCGCACTCGATCCACGTCATATCAAGAGCCCGAGCCTCTCGATCACTTAGACATGGCCGGTGTACCACCTCCAAACAATAATAACAACAACAACATGAATAATAACAACAACAATGAGCACCTTCCGGATAATCGCCCGATGATTGAATTGCTGCAAGCTCATGTCGATGGCAACACGGATCCAATTGTTATACCACCAATTGCCGCCAACAACTTTGAGCTAAAATCAGGCTTTATCCAGATGGTCTCCGCTCAACCATTCTTGGGACGAACCATTGATGATCCACATGACCATATAAAGAGATTCTTGCAACTCACCAACACGGTCAAGTTCAATGGTGTTCCACAAGAGGTTATAAGGTTACAACTTTTTCCCTTTTCTTTAGAGGGACAAGCCCGGCATTGGCTTGCTAAGGAACCGCCACAGAGTATTCTCTCGTGGACGGATTTGGAAAGAAAGTTTATCAACTACTTTTTTCCACCCTCTCGTACTACCGCTTTGCGGAATGAGATCATAAATTTTGAAAAAAAGTACGATGAGTCATTCAGTGAATCTTGGGATCGTTTCAAAGATCTTTTAACAAAATGCCCACAACATGGTTTTACCAAAGTACATCAAATCAATACTTTTTACAATGGTTTAAGCATGAGTGACCAAGATTCACTGAACAGTGCCTCGGGGGGTAATCTATTGGCTAAGACTTCCAATGCTGCTTGGGACATCATTGAGAACAAATCTCGTGTGCAAACCAAGAGTGTTAGGACCAATGTCGCTAGTGCTAGCACTAATGACAGCGACAAGCGACTTGACAAAATCACCACGCTTCTTGAATCGCTTGTCACCCACACCGTCAGCAACAACAACAGCAACAACGCCAAAAACGCACAAGTGAACGCTGTCAGCCAACCTTGTGAGATATGCGGTGGTCCTCACTCTTACACAACTTGTACCACCACCCAAGATTACCCTGCTGAGAATGTGAATGCGGCATATGGCACCTATCCTCAACCTGCTTATCAAGCTAGACCTCAAGGTGACCGTAACTTGCTTAGCTATCGATCAAACAACTATCTTTCACCACCTGGTTTCCCTCCAACCAACCCAAACCAACAACAAAACCTTAATCGCCCTCCTCAACAACAACAACCTCGACAACCATACATCCCTCCTCACAAGCAGCAACAACAACCTCAACGTAACAATCAAGTCTACCAACAACCTGCTTACCAACCACCTGCATACAATGCTCCTCCTAACCAAACCAACACTGCATTACACCAAGAGGTTGCAACCTACATGAGAACCAATGATGTGATAGTGGGAAATCTCCAAGAGGAAGTGCGCAATTTGAAAGCAGACTTGGTCAAGCAAGGAAATGATTTGAGAGCCGACATGAGAAACACGTTGGATAGCCAAACTAATGATCTGAGGAACATGATGGCTAGTTTCTTCCAAGGTAATCAACCCTCTTCTTCGGGTACTCTTCCGAGTAACACCGTTGCAAACCCAAGAGGGGAGATGAAAGCAATCACTACTCGAAGTGGTAAAGGTACCAAGGAACCCAAGCTTCCTATACCTCCACCGGTGGTTGTAACTAAGGAGAACGAGTCACCTGCTCCTATTCCTCACCCTTCTCCTTCCCCAATTTCTCCACCTCTTCTTTCTACCCCTCCTCCACCCGTGCTTGTGAGTGATCCTATTCCCCTAAAGCCTTCCTCTTCTTCAAATATACCTTATCCATCTAGGTTGAGGAAAGAGAAGCAAAAGAGCAAGGATGATATTCAAGTTTTGAACTTCCTAAAAATGTTCAAAAAACTGAATTTCAATATCTCCTTCGCTGAGGCTCTCGCTCATATGCCCAAGTATGCAAAAATGTTTAAAGATCTTCTGAGAGACAAGGAAAAGCTCCTCGATATTGCCAACACCCAACTTAATAAGAACTGCTCTGCAGTACTCTTAAGGAAATTGCCAACCAAGCTTGGTGATCCGGGTCGTTTTCTTATCCCTTGCAATTTCCCGGGAGTAGAGAATTGCATGGCCCTAGCCGATCTAGGTGCCAGTATTAATCTCATGCCTCTAAGTGTTTGGAAGCAATTATCTCTCCCAGAGCTAGTCCCCACCAAAATGACTTTGGAATTAGCTAACCGTACGGTTGCTTATCCAGTGGGGATAGCCGAAGACGTCATTGTAGGAGTCGACAAATTCACCTTCCCTGCTGATTTTGTTGTCGTCGACTACGAGATGGACCCCCGTGTGCCACTCATTGTTGGTCGTCCATTCTTGAGGACCGGTCGCACTCTCATCGATGTTGAAGCTGGTGAGCTTATCATGAGAGTGGGTGACGATAAAGTAGTCTTCAACATGGGAAAGCTTTCTAAACAGCCTTATTCTTACGAGAGTGTTAATTGTATTGACGTTCTTGATGAGGCTTGTGAAGAACATTTCAAACATGCTTGTAAAAATATTCCTACCTCTCTTCCCCATGTTGAGACCGTTTCCTCTATCGACTCATCACTATCTCTATTTGGAGAAAGTGATTTCCTTTGGAAAGATTTGGAAGCCACCCTGGGAGATGTGAATTTACACAATGACGATTCTTCTACCAATTGGGATGAAGATCTCAGCTTCATTGCTAACCTTCTTAAAGAAGACAATCCTTCTCCTCCTTCTCCCACTGTCATTGCTATCGATACTCCGACTTCGAATACGCCTCACGTCGAAAATCCTCCGGATTTGGAACTTAAGGAGTTGCCGCCCCATCTTGAGTATGTATTCCTCGAAGAAGAGAAGAAGTCGCCAGTCATCATTGCTAAGGATTTGAAGGATGAAGAGAAAGCCCGACTTGTCACCGTGTTGAAAGATCATAAGAAGGCTATTGCTTGGAAGATTTTGGATATTCGTGGAATTGATCCTCACTTCTGCACACACAAAATTCTCATGGAGGACGACTTTAAGCCCACAATTCAAAGCCAACGAAGGGTGAATCCAAAAATCCATGAAGTCATCAAAACTGAGGTTCTCAAACTTCTTGATGCGGGTATGATATACCCTATTTCGGATTCACCATGGGTTAGTCCAATCCATTGTGTGCCCAAGAAGGGCGGAATAACCGTTGTTCCCAATGAACACAACGAGTTGATTCCCACTCGTCTCGTTACTGGGTGGAGAGTTTGTATAGACTACCGCAAACTCAATGATGCCACGAGAAAGGATCATTTCCCTCTACCTTTTATGGACCAAATGCTTGAACGTTTAGCCGGTAATGAATATTACTGCTTTCTTGATGGTTTCTCGGGTTATTTCCAAATACCCATCGATCCCCAAGATCAAGAGAAGACTACATTCACTTGTCCCTATGGCACATTTGCTTACAAAAGAATGCCTTTTGGCTTATGTAATGCGCCCGGGACTTTCCAAAGGTGCATGTTAGCTATCTTCCATGACATGGTTGAACAAACCATGGAAGTCTTCATGGATGATTTCTCGGTCTTCGGGGATTCTTTCTCTTCTTGCCTTGCCAATTTGGAACGTATGCTCAAGCGGTGCGAAGACACTCGCCTAGTTCTGAATTGGGAAAAATGCCATTTTATGGTAAAAGAAGGCGTCGTGCTTGGACATAAGATCTCGAAAGCCGGTCTTGAAGTAGACCGTGCTAAAGTCGATGTTATCGCAAAGTTGCCTCCACCTTCAACCGTGAAGGGTGTGAGAAGTTTCCTGGGTCATGCGGGCTTCTACCGTCGATTCATCAAAGATTTTTCTCAAATCGCTCGCCCGATGACCCACCTCTTGGAAAAAGATACGCCTTTTATCTTCTCCAAAGAGTGTCTTGAAGCCTTCAACTCGCTTAAGGATAAGCTCACTAAGGCACCTGTCTTGGTTACCCCTAATTGGGAGCTGCCCTTTGAGTTGATGTGCGATGCTAGCGATTTTGCTATTAGAGCGGTTCTTGGACAAAGAGTGAACAAACACTTCCAACCGATCCATTACACTAGCAAGACAATGACAGGGGCACAATTGCATTATACGACAACCGAAAAAGAGCTTTTAGCTGTTGTCTATGCTTTTGAAAAATTCCGCCCCTATCTTGTCCTTTCTACCACCATTGTGTATACCGATCATTCCGCGCTGAAGTACTTATTGACAAAGCAAGATTCCAAACCAAGACTTCTTCGCTGGGTTTTGCTGCTCCAAGAATTTAAAATCGAAATTCGCGATAAAAAAGGAGCAGAAAACCTAGCCGCGGACCATCTTAGCAGACTTGAGGATCCTTACCAAGGGGATCATCCGACCAAAGAAATCAATGATTCTTTTCCCTTGGAGACCTTAATGTCTATAAACTCGAAGCCGAATGAAACCCCGTGGTTTGCGGACTTTGCAAACTACTTGGCGGGTGGAATTCTCAAGGAAGGGTTGACGTCCCAACAAAAGAAAAAGTTTTTTACCGACATTAAGACTTATTTTTGGGACGACCCTTACCTATTCAAACAATGTGCTGACCTGATTATTCGCCGATGTGTTGATGGACCGGCAGCGTCTGAAATCCTTGATGCTTGCCACAAAGGACCCACCGGTGGTCACTTTGGTCCCAACTACACCGCTAAAAAAGTGTTTGATTCGGGATTTTATTGGCCCTCCATATATCGTGACGCTCACGATATGGTTAAAAGATGTGATGTTTGCCAAAAACAAGGCAAGATCACACATAAAGATGAGATGCCTCAAAATTTCATACAAGAATGTGAAATCTTTGATGTTTGGGGTATCGACTTTATGGGGCCATTCCCTTCTTCTAAAGGAAACAAATACATCCTTGTAGCCGTTGACTACGTTTCAAAGTAGGTTGAAGCCAAAGCTTTACCTACTAATGACGTAAGGGTGGTTTGTAACTTTTTGAAAGCCCTTTTCGCTAGATTCGGTGTGCCTCGTGCCATTATTAGTGATCGTGGGACTCATTTCTGCAATGACCAATTTGCTCGAGTCATGGCTAAGTACGGTGTAAACCATCGTCTTTCCACAGCCTACCACCCACAAACTAATGGCCAGGCTGAAATATCCAACCGAGGACTGAAGCGAATTCTTGAAAGAACCGTGGGAGAGCATCGTGCCTCATGGGCTGATAAACTTGATGATGCTTTGTGGGCTTTCCGTACTGCTTACAAGACCCCGATCGGCTGTACGCCTTATCATCTTGTGTACGGGAAAGCGTGCCACCTCCCCATTGAGTTGGAGCACAAGGCTTATTGGGCCTTGAAGTGGGCTAATTTTGATATAACCAAAGCCGGTGACCTACGCAAGATCCAACTCAATGATTTGAATGAACTCTGTAATGAGGCTTATGAAAATTCTTTGATCTATAAGGAAAGAACTAAGCTCATTCACGACTCCAAGATCAAAAACCGAGAGTTACATGTTGGAGACAAGGTCTTACTTTTTAACTCTCGGTTGAAAATCTTCTCGGGAAAGCTCAAATCTCGTTGGTCCGGCCCATTCACCATTGCCCAAATTTTTCCATATGGTACTCTCGAGCTCGCTCAACCTGATGGACCAAATTTTAAGGTGAATGGCCAACGAGTGAAGTTGTACTTTGGTGAGGACACCTCTCAGGAGGTGATTCCATCCCTCACCACGTTCCCCATGAACTAATTTTGGGTCGAGTCAGGCTCATGACTCGGTTATCAAAAACAAGCGCTCCTCGGGAGGCAGCCCGAGTATCTATCCTTTTATGTTTTAATCCCCTAAGTGTAGGGGGACTTCTATACGTGTTTGTTTTTGTGTGGTGTGATGAGACTGCTTTTATACATGGTCTCATCGTCCAAAACGGCTTTAAAATGCATAAAATATCATAAAATACACCAAATATATGCTCGTGTTTGTTACTTGTGTATTTTTAGGTACGGATATTGAGGAATTGGCAAAAGATCACAAGAATCAATCAAAAACGAACACGAGAAACGAAGCCGCACAATGAACCGGGCCCAAGTTTGGAATTTTGCAAAATGACCCTTGAAGAATTGAAGATTGTCAAGATTAGTCCCTCATCTTTGAAGAACTTGTCACAATTGACCCTCCAAATGTCAATTGTACAAGAATGGTCCTTAATATTTGAAGATATTACAATTCCAGTCCTTGAAGAATCAAGTTTGTACAAGTTAAGCCCTTGGAAAAAGTTTTAAAAATCTTTTGTGCCAATTTTGACAACTTGTCCAAAGTTGTCAAGTGTAATTTGGGCGCTGATGGGATTAAAAACAAAGTGAAGAAGAGTGGATAACTTGGGGACCCTTTCTGCCAATCAACCAAACCTCCTCACCCAGTCACATTGTGACACCTCAGCCCTTCCCACCCACCAACCCATTAACCCTACCCATATCCTACCCAAACCCGCCCAACAAGCCCAAACCGGTTTCATTTAAAAACATGGTCAAAAGGTCAACGAATTTTTCCCACTAAACAGTTTTTTTAAAAATCTTTTTTTCCCTTTTTGGATTAAAACAACCTTAATCCCCCATAAACCCTAATCTTTCCCCAGATTTAATCACACCCAAATCAAGGGGTTTTTGGCTTAACTTGTCCAGATCCTCAATTCACCTCACTCTCACCTTTTCCCACCCAAAACAACACCATCACATGTCCTTTGGGACCCACCCCGTACCTCCCCTGCTACATCACTTTCGCACCAAAACCCACACCCGACCATTTAAACGCACCAGATCACTCTCCTTGGTCCCCAAGACTCATCCAACGTCCAAAAATCAAGATTCCAAGCCGTCAAGTCACATGGGACGTTTTTGACCCAAAAATCAGTCAAATCTTCAAGGGCACTTTAGGCAATCCAATGTTTAGGGTTTTTAGATTCTAGAATAGTCTTTTAGTTGTATAAAAGGAGGATGAGACCTGTTCATACCCCTTGTTCCAGTTTTTAGCATTTGCATATTGTAATTCCTTTTTTAAAAATTAATGAAGTTTGGTATTTGTGAAAGACAAGTGTAATTCCTTTTATTAAGTTTAAAAAGTTTGTGTATTGTGTTAAAGGCTAAGGCTGAGTTCCATTTTAAAGTTGTGTGTTTGAAGTTCCAAGTTTCAAAAGGGTTTTGAAAAGGTTTTGAAAAATATTTTATAAATTCAGAAATCATAGGGTGTTAAGAAGTGAAAGTGGATTAACAGTCCTTGATTTGTGATTTATAAGTGTTTTTAAAACGTGTTAAGTCAAGTGGTTCAAAGGTTTGAAAGTTTTAAGAAAACCAGAAAGTTTGCTTTTCTTGTGTTTGTTCTTATTTGCAGGTTTAATTGTTGAAGGATTGTTGCTGTTAAAGGTTCAGCACAAACCCCAGTTTGTAGGAGGTGGTTATTCAACCACTGAGGGACTTGGATGTAAGTCCCTCAAGGTAAAATCCCTTTTCATTTTTAGTTTTTCTGAAAAAATTATATGCTATGCATGATTCTTTGTGAAAGGTGTTGATTGTTAGTGTAAGTTGTTTTATTTGAGTTCTTTTATGTTAGTATGCATGTTTAGAAGAAACTGAATCAGTTTGGAGTTGGTTTGATAAGTGTTGCTTTGTTAAATCTCTTAAACTAATTTTAAAAGGGGTGTTTGGATTTGAGTTTTACAAAGAGATTTTGATAGATTTAGTAGTGGAAAACGTGTTATATAGATTCAATAGGGTTGTTTAGGTTGTATGCTAGTTTTGTGTTCATTTTGGTTGAGTTTAACACAAGGTTGCATGACAAAAAGTGAAAACCATAGCAAAAAAATTGCATAACCACTTTTTCTGCTTATTTTCATGTAATTTGTGCTTGGATCTTGACACTTGTTAGATTATAGGGGATTCTAGGATTGAAGCTTGTTGTTATGTTAATTGGTGCTACTGTGTGCTAAAACTTGGACTTTGAAATCCATTGGTGTGCTAGTAATCTGCTAAGAATACCACCAGACCTGCTCTTAAGTTTTCAAAAACATTGATTTGGTTTTGTGTGCATATTTGTGTGGAATTTTTGGCTATCAATTGTTTGTTTCTGCTTTGTATTGACTCCCTACACTCCAAAGAGTGTAGGGGTGCCTTGTTTATCCAAAAACATCCACAAGACAATCACAAACCAAGTCCTCTTGGTTGTTAATTGCACATGTGAATGAACACACTTGTTCATCAGTAAACAAACAAGTAATTGGGCACGTTTTGCTTATCATTTGCTTTAATCTTTGTTGAAATTAGTTTGTTTTTGTGTTTTTGTGTTCATTAAAGTCACTAGATTAAGTTTTAAAAAAAGAAAAAAAAAAAAAAAATTTGTAAAAAGTCCACCCTGCCTGGACTCGAACACGCGACCCCTCGCTGGGGGACTAAGCGTGTTAACCAGTGATCTAGAGGGACCTTTTACGTTAAGGGTTCATTTCAAGTGTTACTTAAGGGTGATTTGAGTTTGGCTTATTAATATAAGCCGTGACCATTTTCAGCTTATTTAAGCTTATTTGTTAAGCTTATTTGATAGTTTACATTTTTCCTAGGTTAATATTAGAGTTTAGGATTTTTCTGTGTAAAAATTTTATTTTTCTCATTATTTAATTAATTATTAGGATTATTTTTAGTTTTAAATTTAGAAAGTCTATTAAAAATATTAAACAGTAATATAAAAATACAAAAAAGAGTTTTTAAGTTTTAATTAAGTATTTTGAGGTTTACATTCAAAAAAGTTTTCAAAAACTTTAATTTTTAATTTTATTTAATTTTAGGGTTTTTAGACAACTTTAAAAATTAATATAAAATTAACTAAAAGGTTTTAGGAACTTTAATTTGCATTTTCTTCTTAATTACAATATTTAGGATTTTTGAGAATTTTTTAGAATTTATTTGTGAACTTTTTATTTTTTGCATTATTTTTAATATTATTTTATTCACAAAAATTCAAAGTTTTATTTTTAACTTTTTTTCATTTTTCCTAGATTCTAGACATTAAAATAGGACCTTTTTCACTTTCCAATTAATTTTTAGGTTTTTCAATTAATTTTTAGAATTAATTTAAGATTTAATAGATTTTAATAGTTTTTAGGAGTTTAAAAATAGTTTAATTTGGTTTTAAAATTTTTAAAAATAGTTTTTAGCTTAATTAGGTCATTTTTAAGGTTTACAAACTATTAAATCTTGTTTAGGGCTTTTTAATATTTAAAAGTGATTTTTAGGGCTTTAATTAGCATTAAAAAGTCATTATTAAATTAATTAAAAGGTTTTGGCAAGTTTGGATTTTTTGTAAACTCTTAGAATTTTATTGTGGATTTTTAGTAATTTTTAGGAATTTTTAGATTAAAATTTTAAATTTTGTGTTTTTTATGTTTCTACGTCGTAACTTTCTAGTAGTGTTTTTGCCAATTTTTTTCTATTTTTTTCGTCTTCGTCAATTTCTCTTCTTTTCTTCTTGTTAATAATCAAAAACATTAATCAATCATTCATTACACAACACACGTGCCTCCTCGAGAGAACGATCCCCATTTGGGTCATAACTTGTGGTTTTCCTAAACTACTCGTTAATACTTACCGCTTTTACCTTGTTTTCCTAAACAAGTGTAATTGTACAACTATCATTTTTGGCGCCGCTGCCGGGGAGGCGTGTTGTGTTTTGATTGAACACTTGTTGTTTTTTTTTATATTAGCCATAATAGTAATTGTATTAATAGCACTCTATTAATACGTATTATCGTTTTTCGGTTTTTGTGTGAATATTATTACTATATTGTATACGTAGAACAATAAATACACAAGTACTCCAAATACGTGAGCAATCACAACCTTGATTCGGGATTTCATCACTCGATCATTGTATTCGAATCTCAAACCAAAGAAAAAGGCAAAAATAGATAAATACTTTCGTGAAGCTTAATCTTGATAATACAAACTATAAGGTGGGTATAAGGCGGTTGTATTTCACAACCTAAAGGAAAAAGGCTCTTAAGTGCGCCGCCTCGTTTCCTCCGCTTGCTTGTGCGTATTTGATTTTGAGAGTGAATCGAGGGTTTTGCCGCCCAAAGTATTATTACATATCATATATATTTTTTCTTGGTTTCATTTGATTAAACCCTCTTGAACGATTTGGTGTTCCACCATCGTTGTGGAAAAATTTTCATAATTTTCTGTTTCTAATTGTCTAGAAAAGAAAAGACTTCTCTTTTCTAGAAAATAGTTGAGAATTTTGAAAACTTGTTTAGATAATATTTTTCATTTTCTAAAAAAAATAATCAATGTTTAAACGAAACTATTTTCAACCATTTTTTTCATGATCAACTTTTTTTTCACGTTTTTGCTAGTCTTTTTTTACGTCTTCGTCTGTTTTTTCCCGTCTTCTTTTTTCATATTTTCGTAAATTTTTTACGTTTTAATTTGTTTTTTACTTTTTATCAGTATTATTACGTTTTAGTGTATAAATTTACGTTTTCGTCAGTATATTTACGTTTTCGTCAGTAAATTTATGTTTTCGTCAGTAATTTTACGTTTTTTCTATAAATTTACGTTTTCGCCAGTAAATTTACGTTTTCGTCAATAAATTTACGTTTTCGTCAGAAAATTTACGTTTTCGTCAGTAAATTTACGTTTTCGTCAGAAGATTTACGTTTTCGTTAGTAAATCTACGTTTTCGTCTGTAAATTTACGTTCTCGTCTGTAAATTTAGGTTTTCGTCAGAAAATTTACGTTTTCGTAAAAAATTTACGTTTCCGTCAGTAAATTTACGTTTTCGTCAGTAATTTTACGTTCTCGTCTGTAAATTTAGGTTTTCGTCTTTAAATTTAAATTTTCGTCAGTAAATTTACGTTTTCGTCAAAAATTTACGTTTCAGTCAGTAAATTTACGTTTTCGTAGTAGATTTACGTTTTTGTCAGTAATTTTACGTTCTCGTCTGTAAACTTACGTTTTCGTCAAAAATTTATTTTTTCGTCAGTAAATTTACGTTTTCGTCAGTAATTTTACGTTTTCGTCTGTAAATATACGTTTTCGTCAAAAAATTACTTTTTCGTCTGTAAATTTACTTTTTCGTCGGTAAATTTACGTTTTCGACAGAAAATTTACGTTTTCGTCAGTAAATTTACGTTTTCGTCAGTAAATTTACTTTTTTGTCAGAAAAATTAAATTTACGTTTTCGTCAGTAAATTTACGTTTTCGTCAGTAAATTTACGTTTTCGTCAGTAAATTTACTTTTCTGTCAGAAAAATTAAATTTATGTTTTCGTCTGTAAATTTACGTTTTCGTCAGTAAATTTACTTTTTTGTCAGAAAAATTAAAATTTACGTTTTTGTCAGAAAAAGTAAATTAATAGACGAAAATATAAATTTACTGACGAAAACGTAAATTTAAAGACGAAAACGTAAATTTTCGGACGAAAACGTACATTTTCGGACGAAAACGTAAATTATCCGACGAAAACGTAAAATTACTGACGAAAACGTAATATTACTGACGAAAATGTAAATTTACTGACGAAAACTTAAATTTACTGACGAAAACGTAAATTTACGGACGAAAACGTAAATTTACAGACGAAAACGTAAATTTTCTGACGAAAACCAAATTTACTGGTGAAAAAGTAAATTTTCCGACGAAAACATAAATTTTCTAACGAAAACGAAAAATTACTGACGAAAACGTAAAATTACTGACGAAAACGTAAAATTACTGACGAAAACGTAAAATTACTAACGAAAACGTAAATTTACAGACGAAAACGTAAATTTACAGACGAAAACGTAAATTTACAGACGAAAACGTAAATTTTCTGACGAAAACCTAAATTTACTGGCGAAAACGTAAATTTCTGACGAAAACGTAAATTTTCTGACGAAACGTAAAATTACTGACGAAAACGTAAAATTACGGACGAAAACGTAAATTTTCTGACGAAAATGTAAATTTCTGACGAAAACGTAAATTTACTGACGAAAACGTAAATTTACAGACGAAATCGTAAATTTACAGACGGAAACGTAAATTTACTGACGAAAACGTAAATTTTCTGACGAAAACGTTAAAATAATGATGAACAGTGAATATTGAATAGAGTAACGTGTTATTGAAATGGGTTAAATAAAACAATGGTGGGTATGAGGTGAAAATTTAGAAAAGGGTAAAATGGAGTTTTCTAATTTTCTATATAAATTTAGAAAATGAAAATTTTGTAATTTTTGAAAAATAATGAAAAATGATGTTGCTAAACAGGTTTTCTATTTTTCACTTTTCAAAATGAAAATTTTTCTAGAAAAATGGAAAATTTTTCTCAAACTAAACAGCCCCTTTAATTTTTAATTTTATTTAATTTTAGGGTTTTTAGACAACTTTAAAAATTAATATAAAATTAACTAAAAGGTTTTAGGAACTTTAATTTGCATTTTCTTCTTAATTACAATATTTAGGATTTTTGAGAATTTTTTAGAATTTATTTGTGAACTTTTTATTTTTTGCATTATTTTTAATATTATTTTATTCACAAAAATTCAAAGTTTTATTTTTAACTTTTTTTCATTTTTCCTAGATTCTAGACATTAAAATAGAACCTTTTTCACTTTCCAATTAATTTTTAGGTTTTTCAATTAATTTTTAGAATTAATTTAAGATTTAATAGATTTTAATAGTTTTTAGGAGTTTAAAAATAGTTTAATTTGGTTTTAAAATTTTTAAAAATAGTTTTTAGCTTAATTAGGTCATTTTTAAGGTTTACAAACTATTAAATCTTGTTTAGGGCTTTTTAATATTTAAAAGTGATTTTTAGGGCTTTAATTAGCATTAAAAAGTCATTATTAAATTAATTAAAAGGTTTTGGCAAGTTTGGATTTTTTGTAAACTCTTAGAATTTTATTGTGGATTTTTAGTAATTTTTAGGAATTTTTAGATTAAAATTTTAAATTTTGTGTTTTTTACGTTTCTACGTCGTAACTTTCTAGTAGTGTTTTTGCCAATTTTTTTCTATTTTTTTCGTCTTCGTCATTTTCTATTCTTTTCTTCTTGTTAATAATCAAAAACATTAATCAATCATTCATTACACAACACACGTGCCTCCTCGAGAGAACGATCCCCATTTGGGTCATAACTTGTGGTTTTCCTAAACTACTCGTTAATACTTACCGCTTTTACCTTATTTTCCTAAACAAGTGTAACTGTACAACTATCATTTTTGGCGCCGCTGCCGGGGAGGCGTGTTGTGTTTTGATTGAACACTGGTTGTTTTTTTTTATATTAGCCATAATAGTAATTGTATTAATAGCACTCTATTAATACGTATTATCGTTTTTTCGGTTTTTGTGTGAATATTATTACTATATTGTATACGTAGAACAATAAATACACAAGTACTCCAAATACGTGAGCAATCACAACCTTGATTCGGGATTTCATCACTCGATCATTGTATTCGAATCTCAAACCAAAGAAAAAGGCAAAAATAGATAAATACTTTCGTGAAGCTTAATCTTGATAATACAAACTATAAGGTGGGTATAAGGCGGTTGTATTTCACAACCTAAAGGAAAAAGGCTCTTAAGTGCTTCGCGTCGCCTCGTTTCCTCCGCTTGCTTGTGCGTATTTGATTTTGAGAGTGAATCGAGGGTTTTGCCGCCCAAAGTATTATTACATATCATATATATTTTTTCTTGGTTTCATTTGATTAAACCCTCTTGAACGATTTGGTGTTCCACCATCGTTCTAAAGTCATCGAAGGCGTTCACTCCACGTGATCGTTTTCATTCCTTGAGGCCTTTTTAATCAAGAGATTTGATTAGTGAGGAGATTTGTGGACTCATTGTCTACTTAATACATTCACCAATTTCCAAAAAAGTTAATACAATAAAAAACCACAAAAAATTGAAAAATTAAAAATACCAAAAAGAATCTTCTTTGCTCGTCTCCACATTGTACGTGACGTTTATGCTCACTCGTAATCAAGCAAAACGTCCACGTAAACGAAAGAACAAAACTCCCACTCCAACTCATTCTAGTGAGGAGTCTCCTATTGACGAACCCATTGTACGAGAAGAACCTACCATGGCGAATCGAACTATGATGGAGTTACTTCAAGCACCCACCGAGGGTTATGGAGAAGCTATTGTGATTCCCGCAATCCTTGCGGAGAATTTTGAGGTGAAAACGGGTTTGTTGTCGATGATCCAAAACAACAAATTCCGTGGTGATGAGAAGGACAATCCTCACAACCATATCCGCCAATTTAATCGTCTTACCGCCACGTGCAAATTTAAGGATGTCTCGAATGACTCGATTAAGATGATGTTATTTCCGTATTCCTTAGCGGGGCCCGCTAAAATTTGGTTAGAGAAAGAGCCACCCAATTCTATATTGACGTGGAAGGATCTCGTTTCAAAATTTGTGAACCAATTTTTTCCGCCCTCTAAGACTACGCATTTGAAGAATGAGATTTCTAAATTTTCACAAGAATCAAATGAAAGTTTTTCTACGGCTTGGAATAGGTTTAAGGAGATGTTACATGAATGTCCTCATCACGGTTTTTCCGATTTGCACCAAATCGACACGTTTTACAATGGACTTAACGATCATGAAAGAGATTATTTAAATGCCGCCGCGGGTGGTAATTTTTTGTGTAAAACGGTTGAAGAAGCTTTAGTCATAATCGAGAATAGGTCTAAGGTTTATAGCCCTCGTCACACACCGAGTGTTGCCAAATTGGGCTCATCATCGTCTCAAAGTATCAATGCATTACATGATGAAGCAAATGAAGAAAACCGATTTTTTGATAGATTTGCTAACCTTATGTCCCATTGGAAGGCTCAAGAAGCTTCCAATTCCGGTTCGGTTAAAGCGGTTTCTAAAAGTTGTTTGTCGTGTGGGGGAGCTCATGATCTTTCCGAGTGCATTACTGCGGATGGTAACACTTCGAATGCTTTTGTAGCCACGGGAACTTATAACCAAATCGGTCAAGGTTCTCGTTCAAATCAAGCTCCACCCAATCAAAATGCTAATAATTATCGCAACAACAACCAAGGTGGAAATTACCAAGGAAATCAAAGAAACTATAACAAAGGTAATTACCAAAGTGGTAATGGGCAAATTTCAAACCAAAACCAAAACCGTGATTTTCAAAACAATGCCCAAGGTTTTCAAAACGATCACACCAAAAATCTTCAAGGAGAGTTTTTGAATTATGCTAAGGCTAATGATGCTAAGTTTGACAACATGCAACGTGAAATGGTTAGCTTAAGATCCGAGTTGAAAAACGAGCTTAAAAACGAACTTGCTAATGAACTTAAAACTCATGCTAATAAAATGGAAGGAAATGTCACACGACTCCAACAAAATCAACAAAAAATGGACCAAGGACAACATGAGATTAAGCAAGAGTTGTTAAAAGCGGATGCTAAATCTAAGTTTGAAGACCAAATGGCTAAAATGTTTGAAGCTATCATGTGTAAGCCCTCTTCTTCGGGTGGTCTTCCTAGTGATACCATCGTGAACCCGAAAGGAGAATTGAAGGTTATTACTACTCGTAGTGGTAAAACTTTCAAAGAACCCATTTCTCGTCCAAGTACTTCTATGGAGAAGGAAAAAGAGAAAGAACCCGAGGTTGTGGTTGAAAAGGAGCACATTACAAGCCCACGAAGTACCGCTCAAACCACACCTACGGTTGAACCAATACCAATCATGGAACCCGAGATTCCAAGGCCGATGCCTATGCCTAATTTGCCCCAACCCACACCACCTTTACCCTACCCATCAAGACGAAACAAGGAAAAGGCACAAGAACGAAATAATTATCAATTTGAACTCTTTATTAAAATGTTTCGTGACTTGCATTTCAATATAAGTTTTGCCGACGCCTTAGTCATGATGCCTCGATTTGCCGCGAACTTCAAAAGTATGTTGAATAACAAAGAAAAATTGCAAAAATCGTCTAGTTGTTCATCGGTTTTTCTAAGCCGCATACCTCAAAAGGTCGGTGATCCTGGAAAGTTTTTAATCCCATGTGCTATCCAAGACATGGAAGAATGCTACGCCTTGGCCGATCTTGGTGCTAGTATCAATTTGATGCCTCTTGAGATTTTTAAATCTCTCAATCTTCCAAATCTCACTCCTTCAAGAATGTCAATCGAAATGGCCGATCATTCTACGATTCTAGCTTGTGGAGTTGCCGAGGACGTCTTTGTGAAAGTTGGGAAATTCTATTATCCCGTGGACTTCATTGTTGTTGATATTCCCATCGATCCTAAAGTTCCGTTAATTTTAGGTCGATCTTTTTTGGATACCTCGAGAGCACTTATCAATGTGCATGCAAGAAAAATCACTCTTCGTTTCAATGAGGAAGAACTCGTCATTAATGCAACCCAAAACTCCACTCTTTCTCATGTTTATTCTATCACATCTTTGTACAATGTCAATCCCATCAAAAACATTTGTCAAAAGATTTCAAATAGAGTTTTAGGAGTTGTTGAGAAAAATGAAGTTCCGTCCCCTCCGCCGATGGAGGTTAAGAGTGTTAAGCCTATAATTCCAATCTCGAGTGATTCTTCGGATGATGAATACGTTGATCCCGATGGGGAGGTTTTCTTCGTTGACAAAAGATTTGAAAACTTACCACCACCCAAACTAAAACGCTTTCAAAATGTGAGAATTTTTAGTGTGACTAACATTGTTTTAGATACACCAAATATTTTTGACATAATCAAATCGGGTTTTCACAAGGAGAGTGTTAAAGATGAAAAAGGAAAAGATTTTGAATTTAATTTAAAAGATTTTTCTACAACTCTAACTCCGTCATCACCGCGTTTATTGAGTACTACAAGCTCGTCTTCTCCTTTTGACGAGGCTTTGTGTGGACTTAGTGTGGGGGAAGCCCCTTATGTTCCCTCCCCTTTCTCCATCGAGGACGAGATATTTGATCCTGGAATTGATTTTATAGGGAAATCTCGGTCTTCCACCGATGCAATAAATGGAAAATCTTTTCATTTGATTGGTGCGAGTCTACCTCGAGTAGCTCAATGTTTTGACTTACCCATTGTCCCACCCTTCTATTTCTTCTCTCCTATTTTCTTCTACCCCATTGGGGTTTGTGTTGAAGAAGCGTTGTTTCGTCTTTCATCCGAAAACGAGGACGCTATCTTTGACCCCGGTATACGTTTATCGGATTTTTAAAAGTACTCCACGTGCTTTTGGGCCTTGTTTATCATGTAAGCCCCACCAAAAATTGACCAAACCATGATTATCCCTAAATGATCACATTTATGGGGATTCGAGTCGAGCTTTTGACTCGGTTATCAAAAACAAGGTGCCTCGTGGGGGAGACCCATGCTTATCCATGTACATATTATTGCTTTCTAATGTAGTTAATGTGAGGGGATTTGTGCCCTTCCAACCTTTGTTCCGTGGTTGTTTGTGCATTGTGGTTTTTAGATCATCATCTTCACGATTGGAGCCTCTCGTGTTTGTTTCATTGGAGCACTCGATCGTTTGCTTTGGAGGCCTTTCCCAATATCCATATGATATATCCTTTTATGTTCTAACCTTAGGTTTTTAGCACACTTCCTAAACGGCTATTACTTATTGGTTACACCCTTTCCATGCTAGATTAGGCATTCGACTACGTCTCTAGTATGGGGGTGTTTGCACCCCTAGACTCGAAACATTGAGGACAATGTTTAACTTTAGTATAGGGGAGGGTGAATAGATACTTGCCTTGCCAAACCTTCACGCTTTCCAAAGTTTATTGTTTTGTTATCATTTTGTTGCAAAATAAGGCTAAAAGTGGCCAAATTTTAAAAATTTTCTCATGTTTTATAAGTGTTTGAAGACACGAATGTAGATTTTCCGATGGCGAGAATAAGAGTAATTTTTGACTCGACCGTGCGTGTTGGGCACTTAGCTTTGATTCCTCAACTTCACATTAGGCTAAGTCTCTTAAATGAGGACGAGAAATGATAGAGTTAATTATAAGTTACTATGCTAAACGTAGAATACTCGTATTCTTTCAAAAACTCATGTGTTCTCGTTGTTTGCTTATTCTCCCTTCGCTTGTAAATATTTTTTGCTTAATAAATATTGACTTAGCGGTTTAGTTAGGATTGTTGGGTTTCTAGTCTTTTCTAGTAGCTTCCGTGTAATTAAATTGGGAAGACATTAAGGTATCGCCAGCGTCACGGTTTTGAAGTATTGGCACCCGAATAATCGAAAGCTTCACCCAATAATAAGATTTCAAGTGCTCACCTAAATCTAGCAAACAATTTGAAGCCCCACAAGGCCTAAAATCTATGCAAAATTGAAAGTGAATCAAGCCTTAATCTTCGAAGCTTTAAAGATCCAAAATTCGCTTTAGCGTGAGGATATACGTCTTTGGCTAATAAAACCACCGATGATGGCGGATAATAAAAGGCAAGGCAAGACCGAAGTCATAATAAAAGCTTCATGGCGAAGTTGAATAAAAGATGGAGGTAAACCAAAGATAATAAGGTCCTTCCGTTAGGGGGCGTATAAAAGTCTTGGTAATAAGTCTCATGTTCAAAACCGTTATAAAACCGTGTCTATCGATCCTTCTTGTCAACTTAATTTTTTAACATCGTTGTCTATTAGGAGGGGTTATTGATTTGATGGTCTTAGTTACACCGTTAGGACTCTATTTTTAGACCTAAATCTCTATTATCGCATAAGTCAATGATGTATCCTCGTGAACATTAAGACAAAATAAAATATAAGAGGTACAACTTAGGAATAATGGGAGAATAAGTACGTGATTAGGGCATATGAGTAGTGTTAGCATTACTAACTTATAATGACAATGATCTCGTTGCACGCTTGGCATGGAATTAAGGTGAAAATCGAGGACGACGAAATTATTTCTAACGAAGCATTCACGTGTTCTTATTCTATGAACCTAAACGTCCCATTTTGCGATGAAAATCATACATTATGTCTATAACACAAGTAGAAGTAATCATAGTATGAAGTTAGTTTATCATTTGAATAAAAGTGAATAAAAATAAATTTTGGAGATGCTTCGATACTTTATTCTAGCATTGCGTGAGGGCACGGCAATGGTTTAGTATGGGGGAGTGATGAGACTGCTTTTATACATGGTCTCATCGTCCAAAACGGCTTTAAAATGCATAAAATATCATAAAATAGACCAAATATATGCTCGTGTTTGTTACTTGTGTATTTTTAGGTACGGATATTGAGGAATTGGCAAAAGATCACAAGAATCAATCAAAAACGAACACGGGAAACGAAGCCGCACAATGAACCGGGCCCAAGTTTGGAATTTTGCAAAATGACCCTTGAAGAATTGAAGATTGTCAAGATTAGTCCCTCATCTTTGAAGAACTTCTCACAATTGACCCTCCAAATGTCAATTGTACAAGAATGGTCCTTAATATTTGAAGATATTACAATTCCAGTCCTTGAAGAATCAAGTTTGTACAAGTTAAGCCCTTGGAAAAAGTTTTAAAATCTTTTGTGCCAATTTTGACAACTTGTCCAAAGTTGTCAAGTGTAATTTGGGCGCTGATGGGATTAAAAACAAAGTGAAGAAGAGTGGATAACTTGGGGACCCTTTCTGCCAATCAACCAAACCTCCTCACCCAGTCACATAGTGACACCTCAGCCCTGCCCACCCACCAACCCATTAACCCTACCCATATCCTACCCAAACCCGCCCAACAAGCCCAAACCGGTTTCATTTAAAAACATGGTCAAAAGGTCAACGAATTTTTCCCACTAAACAGTTTTTTTAAAAATCTTTTTTTCCCTTTTTGGATTAAAACAGCCTTAATCCCCCATAAACCCTAATCTTTCCCCAGATTTAATCACACCCAAATCAAGGGGTTTTTGGCTTAACTTGTCCAGATCCTCAATTCACCTCACTCTCACCTTTTCCCACCCAAAACAACACCATCACATGTCCTTTGGGACCCACCCCGTACCTCCCCTGCTACATCACTTTCGCACCAAAACCCACACCCGACCATTTAAACGCATCAGATCACTCTCCTTGGTCCCCAAGACTCATCCAACGTCCAAAAATCAAGATTCCAAGCTATCAAGTCACATGGGACGTTTTTGACCCAAAAATCAGTCAAATCTTCAAGGGCACTTTAGGCAATACAATGTTTAGGGTTTTGAGATTCTAGAATAGTCTTTTAGTTGTATAAAAGGAGGATGAGACCTGTTCATACCCCTTGTTCCAGTTTTTAGCATTTGCATATTGTAATTCCTTTTTTAAAAATTAATGAAGTTTGGTATTTGTGAAAGACAAGTGTAATTCCTTTTATTAAGTTTAAAAAGTTTGTGTATTGTGTTAAATGCTAAGGCTGAGTTCCAATTTAAAGTTGTGTGTTTGAAGTTCCAAGTTTCAAAAGGGTTTTGAAAAGGTTTTGAAAAATATTTTATAAATTCAGAAATCATAGGGTGTTAAGAAGTGAAAGTGGATTAACAGTCCTTGATTTGTGATTTATAAGTGTTTTTAAAACGTGTTAAGTCAAGTGGTTCAAAGGTTTGAAAGTTTTAAGAAAACCAGAAAGTTTGCTTTTCTTGTGTTTGTTCTTATTTGCAGGTTTAATTGTTGAAGGATTGTTGCTGTTAAAGGTTCAGCACAAACCCCAGTTTGTAGGAGGTGGTTATTCAACCACTGAGGGACTTGGATGTAAGTCCCTCAAGGTAAAATCCCTTTTCATTTTTAGTTTTTCTGAAAAAATTATATGCTATGCATGATTCTTTGTGAAAGGTGTTGATTGTTAGTGTAAGTTGTTTTATTTGAGTTCTTTTATGTTAGTATGCATGTTTAGAAGAAATTGAATCAGTTTGGAGTTGGTTTGATAAGTGTTGCTTTGTTAAATCTCTTAAACTGATTTTAAAAGGGGTGTTTGGATTTGAGTTTTACAAAGAGATTTTGATAGATTTAGTAGTGGAAAACGTGTTATATAGATTCAATAGGGTTGTTTAGGTTGTATGCTAGTTTTGTGTTCATTTTGGTTGAGTTTAACACAAGGTTGCATGACAAAAAGTGAAAACCATAGCAAAAAAATTGCATAACCACTTTTTCTGCTTATTTTCATGTAATTTGTGCTTGGATCTTGACACCTGTTAGATTATAGGGGATTCTAGGATTGAAGCTTGTTGTTATGTTAATTGGTGCTACTGTGTGCTAAAACTTGGACTTTGAAATCCATTGGTGTGCTAGTAATCTGCTAAGAATACCACCAGACCTGCTCTTAAGTTTTCAGAAACATTGATTTGGTTTTGTGTGCATATTTGTGTGGAATTTTTGGCTATCAATTGTTTGTTTCTGCTTTGTATTGACTCCCTACACTCCAAAGAGTGTAGGGGTGCCTTGTTTATCCAAAAACATCCACAAGACAATCACAAACCAAGTCCTCTTGGTTGTTAATTGCACATGTGAATGAACACACTTGTTCATCAGTAAACAAACAAGTAACTGGGCACGTTTTGCTTATCATTTGCTTTAATCTTTGTTGAAATTAGTTTGTTTTTGTGTTTTTGTGTTCATTAAAGTCACTAGATTAAGTTTTAAAAAAAGAAAAAAAAAGAGAAATTTTTTGTAAAAAGTCCACCCTGCCTGGACTCGAACACGCGACCCCTCGCTGGGGGACTAAGCGTGTTAACCAGTGATCTAGATGGACCTTTTACGTTAAGGGTTCATTTCAAGTGTTACTTAAGGGTGATTTGAGTTTGGCTTATTAATATAAGCCGTGACCATTTTCAGCTTATTTAAGCTTATTTGTTAAGCTTATTTGGTAGTTTACATTTTTCCTAGGTTAATATTAGAGTTTAGGATTTTTCTGTGTAAAAATTTTATTTTTCTCATTATTTAATTAATTATTAGGATTATTTTTAGTTTTAAATTTAGAAAGTCTATTAAAAATATTAAACAGTAATATAAAAATACAAAAAATAGTTTTTAAGTTTTAATTAAGTATTTTGAGGTTTACATTCAAAAAAGTTTTCAAAAACTTTAATTTTTAATTTTATTTAATTTTAGGGTTTTTAGACAACTTTAAAAATTATATAAAATTAACTAAAAGGTTTTAGGAACTTTAATTTGCATTTTCTTCTTAATTACAATATTTAGGATTTTTGAGAATTTTTTAGAATTTATTTGTGAACTTTTTATTTTTTGCATTATTTTTAATATTATTTTATTCACAAAAATTCAAAGTTTTATTTTTAACTTTTTTTCATTTTTCCTAGATTCTAGACATTAAAATAGGACCTTTTTCACTTTCCAATTAATTTTTGGGTTTTTCAATTAATTTTTAGAATTAATTTAAGATTTAATAGATTTTAATAGTTTTTAGGAGTTTAAAAATAGTTTAATTTGGTTTTAAAATTTTTAAAAATAGTTTTTAGCTTAATTAGGTCATTTTTAAGGTTTACAAACTATTAAATCTTGTTTAGGGCTTTTTAATATTTAAAAGTGATTTTTAGGGCTTTAATTAGCATTAAAAAGTCATTATTAAATTAATTAAAAGGTTTTGGGAAGTTTGGATTTTTTGTAAACTCTTAGAATTTTATTGTGGATTTTTAGTAATTTTTAGGAATTTTTAGATTAAAATTTTAAATTTTGTGTTTTTTACGTTTCTACGTCGTAACTTTCTAGTAGTGTTTTTGCCAATTTTTTTCTATTTTTTTCGTCTTCGTCATTTTCTCTTCTTTTCTTCTTGTTAATAATCAAAAACATTAATCAATCATTCATTACACAACACACGTGCCTCCTCGAGAGAACGATCCCCATTTGGGTCATAACTTGTGGTTTTCCTAAACTACTCGTTAATACTTACCGCTTTTACCTTGTTTTCCTAAACAAGTGTAAATCTACATCCATCATGGTGTGATTACAGGGATAAGTGCACTCTTGGAATTTTTGAAGAACCGTGCTCCCGTGTTATCCGAAATCCGGTTCTATCTCTCAACTATCGTGATTCAATTTTCTTCATACTCACATTTGAAATTGATCACTTTAGTCGTCTCTTCCTTAACTTGAGTTAACCAACGTGCACAATGTCATAAGTGTAGGGGAAACTTTTCCCACATGCTTAAACATTGGGGACAATGTTTATCTTAAGTGTAGGGGGGACTTCTATCGAAGTTTTAAGTGGACTTTTCCATGAAAATGCCTTCATTTAACCAAAAAATCCTATTTTTCAACATTTTTCAAATTTTTTATTAACTTTGGCCATTTAGTTGTAATTTTTAAATTTTTATCGTTGCTTTCATATGTATATATCCCGCAATAAAGTCAAAAATATTAATAAAGTGGTGTAGCTAGTTTAGAAGTCTTTGACATATTAGGCCCGTTGCGTTTATTTTGACTCAACCCGAATAGACTTATCCAAGTTTATTCTAGCTAGTATCCTTAACCATGTAGACCTTAATTGGTTTATTAGGCTAAGTGTCCACGAGTCTCATTACTTGAGATTTTAAATTGTGGAGGACGAGAAATGATAGAGTCAATTATAATTCGGTATTCTTGCACAAGCTCACTTGGTGTAATTATTTGCCTATTCTCCCATCACTTGCTAATAACTTATCTGCAATAAGTAAGGTCGTACGATTTGAAAAGTTACTTAGCTTCTAGCCCAAGATCGTTTAAAAGTTGCTCGGTAATGATAAGAGTTCATAGCCAAGGCATAACTTATGAAGCGGGGCGCGAAGATTGGCGAGTCCGAAAAGGCCCTAACAAGGCATGAGGATTCAATTTTATTGCTGAAGATCCAAAGTGATGTGAAAAGCATTATTCCTAAAATCAATATGAAGGATCAAGACTCACGACGAAAAGCAATCAACTCCCATAATGATCATGGAGAAGCCTATCCGAAAAGACCCTAACAAGGTATGAGGATAAATAGATCCAAGTCCGAAAAGGAGGCGGATCGTTGTATCTCAAAATCCCAATTAGAGATTGAAGAAATAATCATGAAGTCATGGTCAACAAAGTTGGAGTACCCCTCAAAAGTCTCCAAGTGAAGAAACTCTATTATGATGAGAAGACCATTATCTCAAGAACGTCTCTCGAAGATATGAAGTATGAAGTACATGCCAAATATCGGCCCGAGAAAGGTCTCAAATCGTGAACCAAGTTATGCCAAGATATGAACTTTTTGATATCCCGAGAAGCAGTTTTAAGAGATTTTGTCCTTTAGCTAACTATTGATCAAATCGTCCTACTTTGCTTTCAGCCCTAATAAACTATCGAAATAAGTCCAAAAATGCATCTTCATGATCATTCTAAGACAAAAATAAAATATAAGAGATACACCTAGGAATAAGGGAGTTTAAGCATTTAATTAAGCCATGTGTGTAAGTGTTTGAATTGCTAACTTATAATAACAATGATCTCGTTTTTAAGCTTAGTTTGGGGAACGTGAAACTTGTGGGTGATAAATCTTCGCAGCACAAAAGCCCTAATGTAAGTCATTGATTTCTTTGCAAGTTTTATTTTTTTAATTTTTGTTTAGTAGAATTTAAATAAGGCCAAGGTTGATTAATTATGAGAAAAATGTAAAATTGCTTTATCACTAAGCATTGCATGAGGGCATGGCAATGGTTAAGTGTAGGGGATTTGATAGGTGTGTAAACACCCATCCTTTTACCACTTAATTCTGGCTAAAACAAGACCAAAACACGTATTTAATATCATTTGTTTGGAATTATGCGTGGTTTTTGTGTTTATTGTGTTTTCAGAGCCAACCGGATGAATATTAAAGAAAACATGGGATTGCACGGGTTTTACTGAAGAAAAAGACTCAAGATAAAGTCTATTGTCCAAGAGATGCAAAAGATTTGAAGTCACTGGGCCTACTCGAAGATTTATCGAAGAAAAGGACCAAAGATGGAAGATTTACATAAGTCGAAGAAACTCCAGTCTATTAAACGAAGAAATTAAAAGACGAGTTAAAATTAATCGACAACAAATCCCGAATCAGAATCGAAAACGGAAACTTTTCTGAAAAGATGAAAAGACAAGAAGGACGGGAGAAAGCCCACTCACCAACCAAAGGACAAGCCTATAAAAGGAGCCCCTCACACACATCCACTAGTTAGTTTTTAGTTAGTCTGGAGTTTTCTCTCCTCCCCTTTTTTCTCCTTTCTTGTTCGTTCCATCACCATCACCACTAGGGTGATTGGAGATTTTAATCTTTGTTCTTCCAATCTTGTAATTTTAATCTTTGATTTATCTTGTCAAAACATTAATCATTCAATACAAAGTTCTTGTTTAATCTTTCCATTTTATCTTGTTCATCATCATCTTTATCTTCAAGTTTTTAAGTTTTTATTTTCTTGATTTGATCTTCAAAAGTTGTTGGGATTTGTGTTTTTGTTGATGGGATTAGTAGTTTATGGTTAGTAGATGCTTTGTGATTGATTTATTTAAGTTTTTGGTGAAAAACTTGGTGATTTTTGGATCAAAATCGTGTTTCCTTGTTCTTCGGTATAGTTTCTGTATCTGGGTTTCCCAGAAGTTCCGAATGAATGAACAGTAACTTCCGAATGAGTTTTGTTTTCAAAAGTTCCGAGTCAGTTAAAAGTTCCGAATGAGTTTACCTATAAAAAGTTCCGAACCAATGTAAGAGTTCCGAACCAATCCATAACTTCCGAACCAATCCATAACTTCCGAACCGATTTTTAAGTTCCGAATTAATCCATAAGTTCCGAACCAAGGCATAAGTTCCGAACCGATTTTTTTACCAAAAGTTCCGAATCGGAACATAGAGAACTTCCGAATCAGTAAGTTCCGGATGAGTCCAAAAGTTCCAAACCAAGCACAAAGTTCCGGATGAATTGGAATCTTCCGAACGAAGCCAAAAGTTCCGAATAAAGATAAACTTCCGAACCAAGGTTAAAGTTCCGAATCAGTCTTCTTTTAAGTTACTATTTCTGTTTCTTTATGTCTGTCTTAGCATTTCTCATTATGTCTTAATTTAAGTTTGATTTTAATTCAAAGTTCTGTCAATTATTAATAATTCAATTGCTTTTAAGTTACTTTTAAATTTAAGTTTAAATTTTCATTTCCACTTTTTATTAAATTAGAAAACCAAACCCTTTTATTTAGTAACCAAGAACAATCATTCCACTTAAGATCGAGATCAATTCGAGAAGATTCCGAGAGATTAGAACCCCTAGCAAAATCTATGTATCAGGGTGTCATCTTGGGAACGGCCCAAAAATGGTGTAGCGGAAACCATTTGAATAAAACCCGTTTTGATTTCAAAATTATTTGCTCCAATTGCGGGGACAACGATAGCGTCATCGTTTCCCTCAACGTGTGATTGCAAAATCTCGATCATAGGTCGGTTATCCGTTGCCATCGTATTGTCGAAAGCGCGATTCTCGGGGATCGGCTTGAGTGACGGTCTTTTTGTTCTTCTTCGTCTTTTTGGAAGAATTAGAAGTATTTGGTACACCACTCGGTATGTGTGCACGCGCGCGAGTGCGCATACAACTAAAATCAAGGAATGAGGTAGGAGACCTCGGTCGACTTTGAGAGGAAAGGGATTATCCCTCTCGAGGTTCAATATGAAAAAGCTACAAAAAATTTATACGTAATACTACTTGAGTTGGCAAACCAATAATCGTTCGTCCCTCTCAATACGCACAAGCAAGCGGGGAAACGAGGTGGCACAAAGCACTTAAAAACCTTTTTCCTTAGACGGCCTTTTATAGCGCGTCGCCTTATACCCACCTTATAGCTTGTATAAATCGAGTTCAAACTTTTATTAGTATTTATCTATCTTGCCTTTTTTCGTTTTTGATTCGAATACAATAGCTAGGTGATGAAATCCCATCTAAGGTCTTATCTGAAAGTAGGTAAATTAATTGTTTTACGTAATATAATATAGTAAAAGAAAAATCTTTTAGTATTTTTTATATATTCACAATAAAAGCGAAAGAAATCGAAATAAGAAAAATAACAATAATACGTAATATTTTTGGTGTAATACTTTGGGAAAAGTATTACTTTTGGTTTTTTTAATTTTTTTGGTGCAAATCTTAGGAAAGAGTTTGCTTTTGATAATTTTTCAATTTTTTTGTATTTTTAAGTTTTGGATTTTTTATGTTTTTGATTTTTTTTTGC
Source organism: Glebionis coronaria (assembly GCA_025667525.1). Taxonomy (NCBI): domain Eukaryota; kingdom Viridiplantae; phylum Streptophyta; class Magnoliopsida; order Asterales; family Asteraceae; genus Glebionis; species Glebionis coronaria. The sequence goes on from JANFOE010000175.1 coordinate 401,526, forward strand.
AAGAAAAGTAACGTTCAAAATTGGATGGATCCCAAAATCCAAACCTTCTCACGAAAAATCGTCAATCGTAACGAGCGAAGCGGCAGCGGCGCCAATTTAATATAGGAATTTTAGTATATCGTTTTTTCTCTCGACTCGACTCGAATTGATTTCTGATTTTAACGTAGAGATTAATTGTTTTCGGCGAATAAAACTTTGTTTGGTATTTAAAAACTAAAAACTATTTAATTAAAAACTATTTAATCTAATTAAAAGGAAAATCTTTAATTAAAAATACTTAATTAAAACTAATTAAACTATTTTAAAACTATTTTAAAATTAAATCTAATTTAATTAACTAAAACTTAACTATTTAAAATTTATAACTAATTTAGACTATATATAAAACTATTTAAACAAATTTGAAAACTATTTTAAATTTAAATAAAACTAAAATTTATTTAATCTAATTAAAAAGTAAATACTTTTATACTATTAAAAATCTTAATTAAAACTAGTTTAAACAAAACTATTTAAAAATCTAATTTAAACTATTTAAAATTAAAACTATTTGAAAAGTAACTAATTAACCTATTTAAAAAGAAAATATTTTAAAACTATTTAATTAAAATTAATTAAACAAAAAAACTTTTAATTAAAAATAATTAAACAAAAACTTTTAATTAAACTAATTTAATAAACTGACAGCCTTAGTAAAAGCCTATATTAATAAAGAAAGCAGAAGTTATAACAAAATAAGTAACTAGGTGAGATGGTTAAGTCGTATGGCTATTGAACTAGAGGTCAGGGGTTCGAGTCCCGTAAGAGACATTTTTTTTTATTAATTTATTTTTTATTTATGGACAATCAAGTAAAGCTAATCCAACATACCAATGGAGTCTGTTAGCAATAAACAAGACAGTAACAAAAAAAATCAATAAACTAAACTCAAAATCCAAATCAAATAAGCAAATAGTCCTGAATAATCAAAATAAGCAAAACTATACTTAAACAAAATATGTAAATCTAATATATACTAATCAGCAACTCAACAAAATCAAATAAACCTAACTATATAGCAAATAAACCTAAACAGAAAATAAGCAAATAAAAACAATAAGCAAAGCTAACTATATAGAAATACCACAGATATATTAATTCAAACCATATAAACCAATCAGCAAAGCTAAAACCACATAAACCAAATCAGTAAACTAACAGCAAGCAGATTGAGATTTTAAATTCGAGCAGTATGCAAACTAAATCAATCAAACAGATAGGCAAATAAAATCAGATAAACTAACAATAAAAATCTTTAAACCTCAAATAATAAACTAAATCAATTAAACATCTAACAAAATTAATCTAAAAGTAAAACATGAACAATTAAACAAGATATTAAACCTGGTGGAGAAATCCGTTGAGATGAAGGACGGCGCTGAGCCTCCTTATGAACCTAATCCGACACCATCTTTCAAACCAAACGAACCTCCGAAATCATCAACACCACTCGAACCAGTAACGTACGAACAAATTTATAGAAACTTCCCAGTGGGGGAAATTTATCCACCAAAATTTATTTTTAATTATCCAAACAAGCTATTTTTTAACTTTGCTTAAATAAATTTATTAATTATTATAACAAACTATTTTAAGAATAAATTGCAATCATACAAACTTTAATCAGAAAAAAATAGGACACGAAATTAATCAAACTTAAATAAATTTCATTAATAATAGAAAATCATTACAATAATGAGAAAATTGAAAATACAATTTAACCTAAAAACTAATTTGCATAATAAAAATAAAAATAAAAAATGGCACCTAAACATTACAGAATATGGGGGTATTTATAGCCAACCCCCATGGCTTGTTGATGAAGCTTGGTGAGCACGATCTTAAATCATAGCCGCTCTTTCTTCTCTCTCTTTCTTTTGTCTTGATCAAACGGTGAATAAACATCTATGTGCCACGGATTGCCAGGTTAGATGAACTTTTGCATCTTATGTTTCTTCTTTGCTGATGTGGAGGATGATTATTGGTGGACTGATTTTTTTGAGGTGTTTAAACCAATCACATGAGAGAGATGAGCCACGTCAATTGAGGACCACCATCTTCTTCATTCCGATAAAGATGGGGATTTAATTACCCATGCGTGTATAACACGCACTTGAATTTAACTAAATAATGAAATCCTCAATTTTTAGGGTTTTGGGTGAACGCTGCGTTTTTATCAAAGGTGAGAGAGAAAAGGGGTGACTTAGTTTGTAACGAAGGTTTGTGAATGTGTGGGTGAGGTAAGTTTGACCAAGCCAAAAGTTTATATAAAAAAAACTTTTTTTAACCGTTCCTTTATTTTACTTGGGCTTTGTATTTGGCCTTTGGCCGAATTGGATTTTTCACTAACTTGATATTGGGCCTTGGATATGGGCTTTTAAAATTCATATACTCCATCCGTTGCATTATTGTTGGATTTGGGCCCAATTTGTTGGGCTTTGAAATTGGGCTTGGATAAAAAGATAGTAGACTACATCCTCTATTGGGCTTTCAGGCCCAATAAGCAAATATGGGACCCACAAGGCCCAATTAACTCCAATAATATTAAATCCACTAAAAACAAGCTCGATTTCGGCTTCCTTGTTTTTTCCTTTAAGCCCGTGTTGATTTTGCCGGTTTTCATGATCTTCGGTATACTTTTGGTTCTTTGACTTTGACTTTGTCTCTTTATTGGACATTTCTTCAACAATCGACCGTGAAATCCCGTGTTTTCTTTCCTTTTGATCTTTTATACCTATTTCACATAAAAACACAAAACCACGCGTAATTCTGACTTTTATGATATTAAACACATGATTAGGTCTTGTTTTTCATTGATTTTAGTGGGAAAAGGATAAGTGTTTACACACTTATTATATATAAACCCCTTTCCACCATGAAAAGGGGTGTTGGTTGTTTACTTATTTCTCACACTAATAAAGTTTTCTTTGTTTTCTCTCTCTACTCTCTCTCTGTCTCTCTAGAATAACAGCAACCTTCTTGATTAGTTATAAGATTATCATTTTTCTACAAATTACTTATATGATTGGTCTTAGCATTGAAGTTTGTTGTTAACAATGATCTTGTTTTTAAGCTTGGCATGGAAAGAGTGAAAATTCGAGAAAAGTGAATCTATTTAAGTTTAATGATCCTAAAAGTTATTTTCCAATAATGAAAGCAATACACTATGTCTCTTAAATAAATAAAGTGTGAAAAGTCGAAAACTAAAGTAATTGGATGCCTTATCTTAACATTGCGTGAGGACACGGCAAGCGTTTAGCAAGGGGGAGTTTCATATGAGTTGAAACACACATATCATTTACCTAATAAAACGTGAAATAAAACAAGTAAATGCTTTAAAATCCTATTATATATGCTTGTTTGTTTCATGTGTGTAGGTACAAGTTTATCTAAAATATTGCAAAAACCAACAAAAACCGACACGGGATTGAATATATAATCAAAATTAATAAGACGAGTTCGTTTTTTTTCATGGAACGAAGAGTTAATAAGCTATTGGGTCAAGTGGGTCCCATGTGAGCTTGATGAGACTGCTTTTATACATAGTCTCATCGTCCAAATCGGGCTTAAAATGCATAAAATATCATTAAAACTGCCAAATATATGCTCGTGTTTGTTGCTTGTGTATTTTAGGTACGGATATTGAGGAAATGGCAAAAGATCACAAGAATCATTCAAAAACGTACACGGGAAACAAAGCCGCACAATGAACCGGGCCCAAGTTTGGATTTTACAAAAATGCCCTTGAAGTTTTGAAGATTGGCAACTTTAGTCCCTCATTTTTGAAGACTTGGCAAGTTAAGACCTTGAAGAAATCAAGTTATGCAAGAATGGTCCTTGAGGAATGAAGATATTGCTTATTCAGCCCTTGAAGAATGCCATAATTACATTTGAAGTCCTTGATACAAGTTTAGAAACAAGTTGTGCCATTTTTGACAAGTTTGCCAAAGTTGTTACAAGTATAATGGGGCGTTGATAGCTTTTAATACAAAGTGCAAAGAATATAAACCTTTGGGGGCCTTTTCTGCCAAACAACCAAACCGTCACCACCACTCAGTGACTTACACGTCACCATAACCCACCCATTTACCCAATTACCCTACCCATTAACCCAACCCGAACCCAATACCCAGGTTTATTAAATAAACCTGGTCAATCAACCAGTCAAACCCTCCCATTTCCCACTAAACACTTACTTAAAAAACCCTTAACCCCTTTTCAGATTAAAACCCCACCCTGCTACTATCTTTAAACCCATAAACCCTAATCTCCCATTTCATCAAATCAAAGGGTTTTACCCTTAAACTCTCCAGAACCATAATTAATCCCCTCCTAACCAATTCCCACTCCCCAAAAACAAGTCACCCTCACTCCTATGGCCTACCCACATGACCCTGCTCAAGTTTTTGCAACAGTCCAAAGAGTGTACAGCAAAATCAACGTCCCACAATGATTTCGTACTCCCAAAGGACATTTTAACAGCCAAAATGAAGTTTTAACAGTTGGCACATCACCATCATTCACGTGAAGCCTCAAAGACCAAGATTGAAGACTTTTCAAAGGGCATTTTAGGCACTCCATGTATTAGGGTTTTTAGTATTCTAGTAGCTTCTCTTTAGTGCTATATATAGAGGACGCATGTGTCCCTATACTCTTGTTCCAGTTTTTGGCTTTCACATTGTAATTCCTTTTTAGTGATATAAAATTTTGGTATTTGTTTGAAGCAATTTAATTCCTTTTTATAATTATTAAAAGTTGTATGTGTGTTGAAAGCCTAGCTGAGTTCCATTTTTCAAATTGTGTAAACACTTGTGTGTTTGAAATTTCAGTTTTCAAAGGTTTCAAAAAGTTTTTTAAGTTTTCAGAAATCCAAGGTTCATGAAGTGAAAGTAGATTGAACCATTGGATTTCTGATATTGGACTTGTTTCAGAAGTTTTTCATTGGTTCAAAGTTTGTGAGAAAGATTTGAAAGGTTTTAGAAAATCAGAAATATTGGTGTATTGTGCTTGAATTTGTTTTTCTTAGCAGGTGTTAAGAGTTTGTTTTGACCAAGGATCTGCACAGACCTGGGTCTGTTGGGAGGTGGCTAAGCAGCCATTGTGGGACCTGGATGTAGGTCCCACAAGGTAATATCTTTGTTCACTTAGTTTTTAGTTTTCTAGTATAAGGTTGTGAAATTTGGATTCATAAGATTTGTGTGCAAGTGTTTAAGTGTTTCCTTTTGGTTTGATTTCATTGAATAGTTGGTTGAATGCATGTTTAGGACTAGTAGAATCAGATTGGTTGAGTTTGTTATAGATTTGCTTTGAAAAAACCATTTTCAGTGATATTAAGGGGTGTTTGGATTAGGGTTTAAGGTGGTTCAAATGATAAGGAACTTGGCTTAAAACTGGTTAGACACCCTCACTAGGTTGTCAATAGGTGGTAAGTGTAATTGGTTTTCAGTTTGGGTGAGTTTTATAGCAATTGCATGCTTAAAATTTGGTCATTGTAGCTAAAAACAGTCAAGTGCCCTTCTACTGCTTATTTTGTGAAATTTGTGCATCAAAATTGATATACTGCTAGATTATAGGTCATTTGAGGATTGTGAATCATTTGTATGTCATTTTGTGAGCTTATGTGCAAGATTTAAGCATTTGAAACCCATATTTGTGCCAAATAGGTAGTTACCATTCATCAGAAACATAAGCTTCATCAGAAACTCTTTGGTGCATTTTTGTGCTTGATTTTGTGTGTATACTTGCAAGTTTTGTGTTGATATTGACTCCCTACACTCCAACTGAGTGTAGGGGTGCCCATTTGTCCATCAAAAACCAACACAAATCCAAAGACAAGTCCTCTTGTTAACCTCTTCACAAGTGAAGATAACATACTTTGTGTTCATCAGTCAAGATTGCAATCTGGGCATTCTTTCTGCTCTTGTAACTTTAATTCTTGTGTATTTGTTATTAGATTTGTGTTTTTGAGTAAATTCAAGTTACTGTGTTTGTGTTTTTAAAATTTAAAAAAGAAAAAAAAATAAAAAGTAAAAAGGACGTGGCCAGGACTCGAACCTGCGCCACTCCTCTCACAACACACACAACTTACCAGCGCGCCCTTGGGTCTTTTACTGCTAAAGACTCATTTCAAATTGTATTTAAAGGGTTTTAGTTTGGGCTTTTCAAATTTAAGCCGTAGCTAAATAAGCTTATTCAAGCTTATTGGTTAAGGTTTGTGACCAGTTAGTATTTTTCTTTTGTTTTTATTTAGTTTTAGCACTTTTTGGTTCAAAAAGATTATTTTTCCCGTAAGTAATTAATTTTTTAGGATTATTTTTAGTTTAAATTTTAGAAAGTGAATAAAAAATAGGAAAAAGCATTTTAAAATCTTAAAAAATAGTTTTTAAGTTTCTAATTATATTTTTGAGGTTTACAGCCCATAAAGTTTTCAAAAAGTCTTATTTTTAATTTTATAGGATTTTAGGGTTTTTTACCAACTTTAAAATTTAATATAAAATTATTAAATAGGTTTTAGAAACTTTTGATTGCATTTCTGTCTTAGTTACATTATTTTAGATTTTTTTTAATTTTTTAGAATTTTTTAGTGAACTTTGAATTTTTTTTATTATTTTATTATTAAAAATTGAAAATTAGTTTTTTCTACTTTTTTCATTTTTCCTAGATTGTAGACACTTAATTAGGAGTTTTGTAACTTTCCAAATATTTTTAGGGCTTTTCAATTATTTTCTAGAATTAATTTAAGTTTTAATTGATTTTAATAGTTTTTAAGTGTTAAAAAATAGTTTTATTTGGTTTTAAAATTTTAAAAAATACTTTTTAGCTTAATTAGGTCATTTTTGAGGTATACAAACTTTAAAATCTTGTTTAGGGCTTTTTAATAATTAATCGTGATTTTTAGGGCTTTCATTAGCATTAAAAAGTCATTATCTAATTAATTAAAAGGTTTTAGCAAGTTTGGATTTTTTGTAAACTCTTAGAATATTATTGTGGATTTTTAGTAATTTTTAGGAATTTTTAGGTTAAAATTTTAATTTTTGCACTATTTACGGTTTTACGTGATCGCCTTTTTCGTCTTAGTTTAATCCGTCTGCGTAACCGTCATTTCGTTCTTATCTCATTTCTTTCTTTTCTTCTTAACAATAAAATCATCATTAATCAATTCTTAACACAACACACGTGCCTCCTCGAGAACGAACTCACTTCATTTTGGGTCATTCACACACGATTTTCCTAAATCGTCGTGCATACTTGCCCTAATTACCTTCCTTTTCCTAAAGGGGTAAAAATACATACAATCAATTTTGGCGCCGCTGCCGGGGAGGCGTGTTGTGTTTTGATTAAACAATTGTTGTTTTTTTATATATAGCCATAATTAGTACTTGTATTAGTAGCACTCTACTAATACGTATTATCGTTTTTCGGTTTTTGTGTGAATACTATTACTATACTGTATACGTAGAACAATAAATTCACAAGTACTCCAAATACGTGAGAAATCACAACCTTGACTTGGGAGGTCATTACCCAATCATTGTATTCGAATCTCAAACCAAAGAAAAAGGCAAAAATAGATAAATACTTTCGTGAAGCTCGATTTCGAAAAATACAAACTATAAGGTGGGTATAAGGCGGTTGTATTTCACGACCTAAAGGAAAAAGGCTCTTAAGTGCTTCGCGCCGCCTCGTTTCCTCCGCTTGCTTGTGAGTATTTGATTTTGAGAGCTAATCGAGGGTTTTGCCGCCCAAAGTATTATTACATATCATATATATTTTCTTGGTTTCTATTGATTAAACCCTCTTGAACGATTTGGTGTTCCACCATCGTTCTAAAGTCATCGAAGGCGTTCACTTCACGTGATCGTTTTCATTCCTTGAGGCTAATCAAGGGTTTTCCCGTCTCCTCGTTGTACGTGACGTTTATGCTAACTCGTAATCAAGCAAAACGTGCACGTAGACGAAAGAACAAAACTCCCACTCCAACTCATTCTAGTGAGGAGTCTCCTATTGACGAACCCATTGTATGAGAAGCACCAACCATGGCGAATCGAACTATGATGGAGTTACTTCAAGCACCCACCGAGGGTTATGGAGAAGCTATTGTAATTCCCGCTATCCGTGCGGAGAATTTTGAGGTGAAAACGGGTTTGTTGTCGATGATCCAAAACAACAAATTCCGTGGTGATGAGAAGGACAATCCCCACAACCATATCTGCCAATTTAATCGTCTTATCGCCACTTGCAAATTCAAGGATGTCTCGAATGACTCGATTAAGATGATGCTTTTTCCGTATTCCTTAGCGGGGCCCGCTAAAATTTGGTTAGAGAAAGAGCCACCCAATTCTATATTGACGTGGAAGGATCTCGTTTCGAAATTTGTGAACCAATTTTTTCCGCCCTCTAAGACTACGCATTTGAAAAATGAGATTTCTAAATTTTCACAAGAATCAAATGAAAGTTTTTCAACGGCTTGGATTAGGTTTAAGGAAATGTTAAATGAATGTCCTCATCACGGTTTTTCCGACTTGCACCAAATAGACACGTTTTACAATGGACTTAATGATCATGAAAGAGATTATTTAAATGCCGCCGCGGGTGGTAATTTTTTGTGTAAAACGGTCGAGGAAGCTTTGGTCATAATTGAGAATAGGTCTAAGGTTTATAGCCCTCGTAACACACCGAGTGTTGCCAAATTGGGCTCGTCATCGTCTCGTAGCATTAATGCTTTACATGATGAGGCAAATGAAGAAAATCGGTTTTTCGATAGGTTTTCGACTCTTATGTCCCATTGGAAAGCTCAAGAAGCTTCGAATTCCGCTTCGGTTAAAGCGGTTTCTAAAAGTTGTTTGTCGTGTGGTGGAGCTCATGATCTTTCCGAGTGCATTACCGCGGATGGTAACACTTCGAGTGCTTATGTAGCCACGGGAACTTATAACCAAAACGGTCAAGGTTCCCGCCAAAATTAAGCTCCACCAAATCAAAATGCTAATAATTATCGAAACAACAACCAAGGAGGTAATTATCAAGGAAATCAAAGGAATTACAACAAGGGTAATTATCAAAGTGGAAATGGGCAAATTTCTAATCAAAACCAAAACCGTGATTTTCAAACTTCGACTCAAGGTTTTCAAAATGATCACACCAAAAATCTTCAAGGAGAGTTTTTGAATTATGCTAAGGCTAATGATGCTAAGTTTGACAATATGCAACGTGAAATGGTTAGCTTAAGATCCGAGTTGAAAAACGAGCTTAAAAACGAACTTGCTAATGAACTTAAAACTCATGCTAATAAAATGGAAGGAAATGTTCAAAGACTCCAACAAAATCAACAAAAAATGGAGCAAGGTCAACATGAGATTAAGCAAGAATTGTTAAAAGCGGATGCTAGGCAATCTAAGTTTGAAGACCGTATGGGAAAAATGTTTGAAGCTATCATGTGTAAGCCCTCTTCTTCGGGTGGTCTTCCTAGTGATACCATCGTGAACCCGAAAGGAGAGTTGAAGGTTATTACTACTCGTAGTGGTAAAACTTTCAAAGAACCCATTTCTCGTCCAAGTACTTCTATGGAGAAGGAAAAAGAGAAAGAGCCCGAGGTGGTGGTAGAAAAGGAGCACATTACAAGCCCACGAAGTACCGCTCAAACCACACCTACGGTTGAACCAATACCCATCATGGAACCCGAGATTCCAAGGCCGATGCCTATGCCTATGCCCCAACCCACACCACCTTTACCCTACCCTTCAAGACGAGACAAGGAAAAGGCACAAGAACGAAATAATTATCAATTTGAATTCTTTATGAAAATGTTTCGTGACTTGCATTTTAATATAAGTTTTGACGACGCCTTAGTCATGATGCCTCGATTTGCCGCGAACTTCAAAAGCATGTTGAATAACAAAGAGAAATTGCAAAAATCGTCTAGTTGTTCATCAGTTTTTCTAAGCCGCATACCTCAAAAAGTCGGTGATCCCGGCAAGTTTTTAATCCCATGTGCTATACAAGACATGGAAGAATGCTACGCCTTGGCCGATCTTGGTGCTAGTATTAATTTGATGCCTCTTGAGATTTTTAAATCGCTCAATCTTCCAAATCTCACTCCTTCAAGAATGTCAATCGAAATGGCCGATCATTCTACGATTCTAGCTTGTGGAGTTGCCGAGGACGTCTTTGTGAAAGTTGGAAAGTTCTACTATCCCGTAGACTTTATTGTTGTTGACATTCCTATCGATCCTAAAGTTCTGTTAATTTTAGGTCGATCTTTTTTGGATACCTCGAGAGCACTTATCGATGTGCATGCAAGGAAAATTACTCTTCGTTTCAATGAAGAAGAACTCGTCATTAATGCAACTCAAAACTTCACTCTTTCTCATGTGTATTCCATCACGTCTTTGTACAATGTCAATCCCATTAAAAACATTTGCAAAAAGATTTCAAATAGAGTTTAGGAGTTGTTGAGAAAAATGAAGTTCCGTCCCCTTCGCCGGTGGAGGTTAAGAGTGTTAAGTGTACGGTTCCAATTGTGAATGATTCTTCGGATGATGAATGTGTTGATCCCGATGGGGGAGTTTTCTTTGTCGACAAACGTTTTGAAAACTTACCACCACCTATACCAAAACGGTTTTCAAATGTGAGAATTTTTAGTGTGACTAACATTGCTTTAGAAACACCAAATATTTTTGACATAATTAAGTCGGGTGTTCACAAGGAGAGTTTAAAAGATGAAAAAGGAAAAGATTTTGAATTGAATTTAAAAGATTTTTCTACAACTCTAACTCCGTCATCACCACGTGTATTGAGTGCTACAAGCTCGTATTCTCCTTTTGACGATGCTTTGTGTGGACTTAGTGTGGGGGAATCCCCTTATGTTCCCTCCCCTTTCTCCACCGAGGACGAGATATTTGATCCTGGAATTGCTTATAAAGGGAAATCTCGGTCTTCCACCGATGCAATAAATGGAAAATCTTTCTATTTGATTGGTGCGAGTCTACCTCGAGTAGCTCAATGTTTTATGACTTACCCATTGTCCCACCCTTCTATTTCTTCTCATCTATTTTCTTGAAACTCTTTGAGTTTGTGTTGGCACACGATGAAGTGGCGTTGACTTGTTTTTCCAATGAAAATGAGAACGCCATCTTCGATCCCGGTATTTTGCACCATCAAAGGACTTAGTCCTTAATACCGGTTGTTTTTGGGCCTTGTTTATCATGTAAGACCCACTAAAATATGACCACACCATGATAATCCCTAAATGATCACATTTATGCGGATTCGAGTCGAGCTTTTGACTCGGTTATCAAAAACAAGGTGCCTCGTGGGGGAGACCCATGCTTATCCATGTACATATTATTGCTTTCTAATTAGTTAATGTGAGGGGATTTGTGCCCTTCCAACCTTTGTTCCGTGGTTGTTTGTGAATTGTGAACTTTAGATGATCATTATCTTCATGATTGGAGCCTCTCGTGTTCGTTTTATGGGAGCACTCGATCGTTTGCTTTGGAGACATTTCTCAATATCCAAATGATATATATCCTTTGATGTTCTAACCTTAGGTTTTTAGCACACTTCATAAACGGATATTAATTTATTGGTTGCACCCTTTCCATGCTAGATTAGGCATTCGACTACGTCTCTAGTATGGGGGTGTTTGCACCCCTAGACTCGAAACATTGAGGACAATGTTTAACTTAGTATGGGGGGTGAATAGATACTTTCCTTGCCAAACCTTCACGCTTTCCAAAGTTTATCGTTTTGTTTATCGTTTTTGTTGCAAAATAAGGCTAAAAATGGCCAAATTTTAAAATTTTTCTCATATTTTATAAGTGTTTGAAGACACGAATGTAGATTTTCCGATGGCGAGAATAAGAGTAATTTTTGACTCGACCGTGCGTGTTGAGCACTTAGCTTTGATTCCTTAACTACACATTAGGCTAAGTCTCTTAAATGAGGACGAGAAATGATAGAGTTAATTATAAGTTACTATGCTAAACGTAGAATACTCGTATTCTTTCAAAAACTCATGTGTTCTCGTTGTTTGCTTATTCTCCCTTCGCATGTAAATATTTTTTGCTTAATAAATATTGACTTAGCGGTTTAGTTAGGATTGTTGGGTTTCTAGTCTTTTCTAGTAGCTTCCGTGTAATTAAACTGGGAAGACATTAAGGTATCGCCAGCGTCACGGTTTTGAAGTATTGGCACCCCAATAATCGAAAGCTTCACCCAATAATAAGATTTCAAGTGCTCACCTAAATCTAGCAAACAATTTGAAGCCACACAAGGCCGAAAAATCTATGCAAAATTGAAAGTGAATCAAGCCTTAATCTTCGAAGCTTTAAAGATCCAAAATTCGCTTTAGCGTGAGGATATACGTCTTTGGCTAATAAAACCACCGATGAGGCGGATAATAAAAGGCAAGGCAAGACCGAAGTCATAATAAAAGCTTCATGGCGAAGTTGAATAAAAGATGGAGGTAAACCAAAGATAATAAGGCCCTTCTGTTAGGGGGCGTATAAAAGTCTTGGTAATAAGTCTCAAGTTCAAAACCGTTATAAAACCGTGTTTATCGATTCTTCTTGTCAACTTAATTTTTTTGACATCGTTGTCTATTGGGAGGGGTTATTGATTTGATGGTCTTAGTTACACCGTTAGGACTCTATTTTTAGACCTAAATCTCTATTATCGCATAAGTCAAACAATGTATCCTCGTGAAACATTCAAGACATAATAAAATATAAGAGATACAACTTAGGAATAATGGGAGGATAAGTACGTGATTAGGGCATATGAGTAGTGTTAGCATTACTAATTTATAATAACAATGATCTCGTTGCACGCTTGGCATGGAATTAGGGTGAAAATCGAGGACGATGAAATTATTTCTAACTAAGCATTCACGTGTTCTTATTCTATGAACCTAAACGTCCCATTTTGCGATGAAAATCATACATTAAGTCTAAAACGCAAGTAGTAGTTATAGTAGTAGTGTAGCTAGTTTATCATTCAATAAAGTGAATAAAAATGAATTTTGGAGGTGCTACGATACTTTATTCTAGCATTGCATGAGGGCACGACAATGGTTTAGTATGGGAGAGTGATGAGACTGCTTCTATACATAGTCTCATCGTCCAAATCGGGCTTAAAATGCATAAAATATCATTAAAACTGCCAAATATATGCTCGTGTTTGTTGCTTGTGTATTTTAGGTACGAATATTGAGGAAATGGCAAAAGATCACAAGAATCATTCAAAAACGAACACGGGAAACGAAGCCGCCAATGAACCGGGCCCAAGTTTGGATTTTACAAAAATGCCCTTGAAGTTTGAAGATTGGCAACTTTAGTCCCTCATTTTTGAAGACTTGGCAAGTTAAGACCTTGAAGAAATCAAGTTATGCAAGAATGGTCCTTGAGGAATGAAGATATTGCTTATTCAACCCTTGAAGAATGCCATAATTACATTTGAAGTCCTTGATACAAGTTTAGAAACAAGTTGTGCCATTTTTGACAAGTTTGCCAAAGTTGTTACAAGTATAATGGGGCGTTGATAGCTTTTAATACAAAGTGCAAAGAATATAAACCTTTGGGGGCCTTTTCTGCCAAACAACCAAACCCTCACCACCACTCAGTGACTTACACGTCACCATAACCCACCCATTTACCCAATTACCCTACCCATTAACCCAACCCGAACCCAATACCCAGGTTTATTAAATAAACCTGGTCAATCAACCAGTCAAACCCTCCCATTTCCCACTAAATACTTATTTAAAAAACCCTTAACCCCTTTTTAGATTAAAACCCCACCCTGCTACTATCTTTAAACCCATAAACCCTAATCTCCCATTTCATCAAATAAAGGGTTTTACCCTTAAACTCTCCAGAACCATAATTAATCCCCTCCTAACCAATTCCCACTCCCCAAAAACAAGTCACCCTCACTCCTATGGCCTACCCACATTCCCCTGCTCAAGTTTTTGCAACAATCCAAAGAGTGTACAGCAAAATCAACGTCCCACAATGATTTCGTGATCCCAAAGGACATTTTAACAGCCAAGATGAAGTTTTAACAGTTGGCACATCACCATCATTCACGTGAAGCCTCAAAGACCAAGATTGAAGACTTTTCAAAGGGCATTTTAGGCACTCCATGTATTATGGTTTTTAGTATTCTAGTAGCTTCTCTTTAGTGCTATATATAGAGGACGCATGTGTCCCTATACTCTTGTTCCAGTTTTTGGCTTTCACATTGTAATTCCTTTTTAGTGATATAAAAGTTTGGTATTTGTTTGAAGCAATTTAATTCCTTTTTATAATTATTAAAAGTTGTGTGTGTGTTGAAAGCCTAGCTGAGTTCCATTTTTCAAATTGTGTAAACACTTGTGTGTTTGAAATTTCAGTTTTCAAAGGTTTCAAAAAGTTTTTTAAGTTTTCAGAAATCCAAGGTTCATGAAGTGAAAGTGGATTGAACCATTGGATTTCTGATATTGGACTTGTTTCAGAAGTTTTTCATTGGTTCAAAGTTTGTGAGAAAGATTTGAAAGGTTTTAGAAAATCAGAAATATTGGTGTATTGTGCTTGAATTTGTTTTTCTTAGCAGGTGTTAAGAGTTTGTTTTGACCAAGGATCTGCACAGACCCGGGTCTGTTGGGAGGTGGCTAAGCAGCCATTGTGGGACCTGGATGTAGGTCCCACAAGGTAAAATCTTTGTTCACTTAGTTTTCAGTTTTCTAGTATAAGGTTGTGAAATTTGGATTCATAAGATTTGTGTGCAAGTGTTTAAGTGTTCCCTTTTTGTTTGATTTCACTGAATAGTTGGTTGAATGCATGTTTAGGACTAGTAGAATCAGATTGGTTGAGTTTGTTATAGATTTGCTTTGAAAAAATCATTTTCAGTGATATTAAGGGGTGTTTGGATTAGGGTTTAAGGTGGTTCAAATGACAAGGAACTTGGCTTAAAACTGGTTAGACACCCTCACTAGGTTGTCAATAGGTGGTAAGTGTAATTGGTTTTCAGTTTGGGTGAGTTTTATAGCAATTGCATGCTTAAAATTTGGTCATTGTAGCTAAAAACAGTCAAGTGCCCTTCTACTGCTTATTTTGTGAAATTTGTGCATCAAAATTGATATACTGCTAGATTATAGGTCATTTGAGGATTGTGAATCATTTGTATGTCATTTTGTGAGCTTATGTGCAAGATTTAAGCATTTGAAACCCATATTTGTGCCAAATAGGTAGTTACCATTCATCAGAAACATAAGCTTCATCAGAAACTCTTTGGTGCATTTTTGTGCTTGATTTTGTGTGTATACTTGCAAGTTTTGTGTTGATATTGACTCCCTACACTCCAACTGAGTGTAGGGGTGCCCATTTGTCCATCAAAAACCAACACAAATCCAAAGACAAGTCTTCTTGTTAACCTCTTCACAAGTGAAGATAACATACTTTGTGTTCATCAGTCAAGATTGCAATCTGGGCATTCTTTCTGCTCTTGTAACTTTAATTCTTGTGTATTTGTTATTAGATTTGTGTTTTTGAGTAAATTCAAGTTACTGTGTTTGTGTTTTTAAAATTTAAAAAAGAAAAAAAAATAAAAAGTAAAAAGGACGTGGACAGGACTCGAACCTGCGCCACTCCTCTCACAACACACACAACTTACCAGCGCGCCCTTGGGTCTTTTACTGCTAAAGACTCATTTCAAATTTTATTTAAAGGGTTTTAGTTTGGGCTTTTCAAATTTAAGCCGTAGCTAAATAAGCTTATTCAAGCTTATTGGTTAAGGTTTGTGACCAGTTAGTATTTTTCTTTTGTTTTTATTTAGTTTAGCACTTTTTGGTTCAAAAAGATTATTTTTCCCGTAAGTAATTAATTTTTTAGGATTATTTTTAGTTTAAATTTTAGAAAGTGAATAAAAATAGGAAAAAGCATTTTAAAAATCTGAAAAAATAGTTTTTAAGTTTCTAATTATATTTTTGAGGTTTACAGCCCATAAAGTTTTCAAAAAGTCTTATTTTTAATTTTATAGGATTTTAGGGTTTTTTACCGAATTTAAAATTTAATATAAAATTATTAAATAGGTTTTAGAAACTTTTGATTGCATTTCTGTCTTAGTTACATTATTTTAG
Source organism: Glebionis coronaria (assembly GCA_025667525.1). NCBI lineage: Eukaryota > Viridiplantae > Streptophyta > Magnoliopsida > Asterales > Asteraceae > Glebionis > Glebionis coronaria. The sequence continues at coordinate 417,679 of JANFOE010000175.1, forward strand.
ATTTTTGGTAATTTTTTAGAATTTTTTAATAAACTTTGAATTTTTTTGATTATTTTATTATTATTTTATTATTAAAAATTGAAAATTAGTTTTTTCTACTTTTTTCATTTTTCCTAGATTGTAGACACTTAATTAGGAGTTTTGTAACTTTCCAAATATTTTTAGGGCTTTTCAATTATTTTCTAGAATTAATTTAAGTTTTAATTGATTTTAATAGTTTTTAAGTGTTAAAAAATAGTTTTATTTGGTTTTAAAATTTTAAAAAATACCTTTTAGCTTAATTAGGTCATTTTTGAGGTTTACAAACTTTGAAATCTTGTTTAGGGCTTTTTAATAATTAATCGTGATTTTTAGGGCTTTAATTAGCATTAAAAAGTCATTATCTAATTAATTAAAAGGTTTTAGCAAGTTTGGATTTTTTGTAAACTCTTAGAATATTATTGTGGATTTTTAGTAATTTTTAGGAATTTTTAGGTTAAAATTTTAATTTTTGCACTATTTACGGTTTTACGTGATCGCCTTTTTCGTCTTAGTTTAATCCGTCTTCGTAACCGTCATTTCGTTCTTATCTCATTTCTTTCTTTTCTTCTTTACAATAAAATCATCATTAATCAATTCTTAACACAACACACGTGCCTCCTCGAGAACAAACTCACTTCATTTTGGGTCATTCACACACGGTTTTCCTAAATCGTCGTGCATACTTGCCCTATTTACCTTCCTTTTCCTAAAGGGGTAAAAATACATACAATCAATTTTGGCGCCGCTGCCGGGGAGGCGTGTTGTGTTTTGATTAAACAATTGTTGTTTTTTTATATATAGCCATAATTAGTACTTGTATTAGTAGCACTCTACTAATACGTATTATCGTTTTTCGGTTTTGTGTGAATACTATTACTATATTGTATACGTAGAACAATAAATTCACAAGTACTCCAAATACGTGAGAAATCACAACCTTGAATTGGGAGGTCATTACCCAATCATTGTATTCGAATCTCAAACCAAAGAAAAAGGCAAAAATAGATAAATACTTTCGTGAAGCTCGATTTTGAAAAATACAAACTATAAGGTGGGTATAAGGCGGTTGTATTTCACGACCTAAAGGAAAAAGGCTCTTAAGTGCTTCGCGCCGCCTCGTTTCCTCCGCTTGCTTGTGAGTATTTGATTTTGAGAGCTAATCGAGGGTTTTGCCGCCCAAAGTATTATTACATATCATATATATTTTCTTGGTTTCTATTGATTAAACCCTCTTGAACGATTTGGTGTTCCACCATCGTTCTAAAGTCATCGAAGGCGTTCACTTCACGTGATCGTTTTCATTCCTTGAGGCTTCTTTAATCAAGAGATTTGATTAAGGAGGAGATTTGTAGATTTTTGTCTACTTAATACATTCACCAATTTCCAAAAAAGTTAATACCATCAAAAACCACAAAAAAATTGAAAAATACAAAACACCAAAAAGAATCTTCTTTGCTCGTCTCCTCGTTGTACGTGACGTTTATGCTAACTCGTAATCAAGCAAAACGTGCACGTAGACGAAAGAACAAAACTCCCACTCCAACTCATTCTAGTGAGGAGTCTCCTATTGACGAACCCATTGTATGAGAAGCACCAACCATGGCGAATCGAACTATGATGGAGTTACTTCAAGCACCCACCGAGGGTTATGGAGAAGCTATTGTAATTCCTGCTATCCTTGCGGAGAATTTTGAGGTGAAAACGGGTTTGTTGTCGATGATCCAAAACAACAAATTCCGTGGTGATGAGAAGGACAATCCCCACAACCATAACCGCCAATTTAATCGTCTTATCGCCACTTGCAAATTCAATGATGTCTCGAATGACTCGATTAAGATGATGCTTTTCCGTATTCCTTAGCGGGGCCCGCTAAAATTTGGTTAGAGAAAGAGCCACCCAATTCTATATTGACGTGGAAGGATCTCGTTTCGAAATTTGTGAACCAATTTTTTCCGCCCTCTAAGACTACGCATTTGAAAAATGAGATTTCTAAATTTTCACAAGAATCAAATGAAAGTTTTTCAACGGCTTGGAATAGGTTTAAGGAAAAGTTACATGAATGTCCTCATCACGGTTTTTCCGACTTGCACCAAATAGACACGTTTTACAATGGACTTAATGATCATGAAAGAGATTATTTAAATGCCGTCGCGGGTGGTAATTTTTTGTGTAAAATGGTCGAGGAAGCTTTGGTCATAATTGAGAATAGGTCTAAGGTTTATAGCCCTCGTAACACACCGAGTGTTGCCAAATTGGGCTCGTCATCGTCTCGTAGCATTAATGCTTTACATGATGAGGCAAATGAAGAAAATCGGTTTTTCGATAGGTTTTCGACTCTTATGTCCCATTGGAAAGCTCAAGAAGCTTCGAATTCCGCTTCGGTTAAAGCGGTTTCTAAAAGTTGTTTGTTGTGTGGTGGAGCTCATGATCTTTCCGAGTGCATTACCGCGGATGGTAACACTTCGTGTGTTTATGTAGCCACGGGAACTTATAACCAAAACGGTCAAGGTTCCCGCCAAAATCAAGCTCCACCAAATCAAAATGCTAATAATTATCGAAACAACAACCAAGGAGGTAATTATCAAGGAAATCAAAGGAATTACAACAAAAGTAATTATCAAAGTGGAAATGGGCAAATTTCTAATCAAAACCAAAACCGTGATTTTCAAACTTCGACTCAAGGTTTTCAAAATGATCACACCAAAAATCTTCAAGGAGAGTTTTTGAATTATGCTAAGGCTAATGATGCTAAGTTTGACAATATGCAACGTGAAATGGTTAGCTTAAGATCCGAGTTGAAAAACGAGCTTAAAAACGAACTTGCTAATGAACTTAAAACTTATGCTAATAAAATGGAAGGAAATGTTCAAAGACTCCAACAAAATCAACAAAAAATGGAGCAAGGTCAACATGAGATTAAGCAAGAATTGTTAAAAGCGGATGCTAGGCAATCTAAGTTTGAAGACCGTATGGGAAAAATGTTTGAAGCTATCATGTGTAAGCCCTCTTCTTCGGGTGGTCTTCCTAGTGATACCATCGTGAACCCGAAAGGAGAGTTGAAGGTTATTACTACTCGTAGTGGTAAAACTTTCAAAGAACCCATTTCTCGTCCAAGTACTTCTATGGAGAAGGAAAAAGAGAAAGAGCCCGAGGTGGTGGTAGAAAAGGAGCACATTACAAGCCCACGAAGTACTGCTCAAACCACACCTACGGTTGAACCAATACCCATCATGGAACCCGAGATTTCAAGGCCGATGCCTATGCCTATGCCCCAACCCACACCACCTTTACCCTATCCTTCAATACGAGACAAGGAAAAGGCACAAGAACGAAATAATTATCAATTTGAACTCTTTATGAAAATGTTTCGTGACTTGCATTTTAATATAAGTTTTGCCGACGCCTTAGTCATGATGCCTCGATTTGCCGCGAACTTCAAAAGCATGTTGAATAACAAAGAGAAATTGCAAAAATCGTCTAGTTGTTCATCGGTTTTTCTAAGCCGCATACCTCAAAAAGTCGGTGATCCCGGCAAGTTTTTAATCCCATGTGCTATACAAGACATGGAAGAATGCTACGCATTGGCCGATCTTGGTGCTAGTATTAATTTGATGCCTCTTGAGATTTTTAAATCGCTCAATCTTCCCAATCTCACTCCTTCATGAATGTCAATCGAAATGGCCGATCATTCTACGATTCTAGCTTGTGGAGTTGCCGAGGACGTCTTTGTGAAAGTTGGAAAGTTCTACTATCCCGTAGACTTTATTGTTGTTGACATTCCTATCGATCCTAAAGTTCCGTTAATTTTAGGTCGATCTTTTTTGGATACCTCGAGAGCACTTATCGATGTGCATGCAAGGAAAATCACTCTTCGTTTCAATGAGGAAGAACTCGTCATTAATGCAACTCAAAACTCCACTCTTTCTCATGTGTATTCCATCACGTCTTTGTACAATGTCAATCCCATCAAAAACATTTGCAAAAAGATTTCAAATTGAGTTTTAGGAGTTGTTGAGAAAAATGAAGTTCCGTCCCCTCCGCCGGTGGAGGTTAAGAGTGTTAAGCCTACGGTTCCAATTATGAATGATTCTTCGGATGATGAATGTGTTGATCCCGATGGGGGAGTTTTCTTTGTCGACAAACGTTTTGAAAACTTACCACCACCTATACCAAAAAGGTTTTCAAATGTGAGAATTTTTAGTGTGACTAACATTGCTTTAGAAACACCAAATATTTTTGACATAATTAAGTCGAGTTTTCACAAGGAGAGTTTAAAAGATGAAAAAAGAAAAGATTTTGAATTGAATTTAAAAGATTTTTCTACAACTCTAACTCCGTCATCACCACGTGTATTGAGTGCTACAAGCTCGTCTTCTCCTTTTGACGATGCTTTGTGTGGACTTAGTGTGGGGGAATCCCCTTATGTTCCCTCCCTTTCTCCACCGAGGACGAGATATTTGATCCTGGAATTGCTTATAAAGGGAAATCTCGGTCTTCCACCGATGCAATAAATGGAAAATCTTTCTATTTGATTGGTGCGAGTCTACCTCGAGTAGCTCAATGTTTTTATGACTTACTGTTAGGACCATTGTAATAGTTATATGTAATAGGTAGACTAGGAGGTATGTAGTTCCTCCTGGTCCTAGTCGTAGTAGGAGCAAGTCCTGCTCCTGGTCCTAGTCAAAGTCAAACTTTATTATTTACTTAATATTCTGTTAGGATATGCATGAGTTATATTAGGAGAAGATATGCATATCAGTTTTACACGTTTTCTTGTATGCTGTATTAGGGTTTCCTTGTAGTATAAAAGGAACCTTAGGCAGAAGGGTTAGACAGACCTTCACAAAACATAGTTCTAGTCTTCATTAATATTAGAAATCCTTAGAAAGGATCAAGTCTTCATAGTTATTCTGTTTCTCTTGTTTATATTTATATTCTACATTCATATTGTGTATAGAGTCTCTTTGTGATTTGACTTGTGATGACAGAAGTCATTCACCGGTCCTGACAGGCTGCAAGATCTATATCTAATAGACTCAAGAAGTGGTATCAGAGACTGGGAGGGTCTCTATACAAGCAGAATCAAGTTCTCTAATTACTAACAATCTGTTTATCATGTCTGCCTCAACTTCTACTCAAACAGGAGAAGAAGGCACTCCTAAAATTGTGCAACCTCAGCAGATCCTGGCTACAGTTTCCAACACGAATGGAAAATTCCCTCTTCTGAAGAAAGGTGAATATGATAACTGGGCAATGAAGATGGAATGGTGGATCACCAACACTGATCAAGATCTTTGGAAGATCATTCTGAATGGAAACAGCAGAAAGCTCACTGGACGAGACAAGAACGGTAATATTACTCTTCTTGACCCTAAAACTCATGAGGAAATCATCGCTATTCAGAAGGAGGTAAAAGCAAAAACAATTTTGCTTCAATCTCTTCCTGAAGATCACATGGGTGACTTCTACCATTTGGATGATGCCAGAGAGATCTGGAATGGCATAAAAGCAAGGTTTGGCGGGAATGAGGAGTCAAAGAAAATGCGAAGGTCCATGCTGAGAGATGAATTCACAGAGTTCAAAATCTCAGAAACTGAAGGCCTGAATCAAGGGTATGATAGGTTCCAGAAGATATTGAGCCAGCTGAATCAACTTCGGTCCAAGCCTGAAGATGGTGATGTTAATGCAAGGTTTCTTAAAGCCTTACCCTACTCTTGGAACCAGGTGGTAATCTCTCTTAAAGCCAAAGGTGGGCTTGATTATCTCAGTTTTGATGATTTGTTTCATAGGCTCAGAACATTCGAACCTCATGTGAGAGGATATACGAGTGACTCTTTTCCCACTCCTGCTAATTCAGCCTTTGTGAGCTCTATGGCATCTAGTCCCATGTCATATGCAAGTAGCCAGAGCAATAATGTGTCTCCCCAGCATACTATCCAGCATACTATTCAGCATACTGGTCCCATGTCAAATGCATCTAGTCCCATGTCTTCTGCTTCTGATCCTCCTGCCAAGTCTGGTAGTATGGTAGAAGCTGTTCTTCATTCTTTTGTGGCTGATGTTACTGCTGAACAACAACTTGCGTTTGATGACTTCAAACGGATCGATAAGCTGGATCTGGATGAGATAGATCTTAAATGGCAGATGGCCATGCTTACTCTTAGGGTTCACAAGTTTGAGAAGAAAGCAGGAAGGAAGTTTAATTACAACCCTCGGGAGCCAGCAAGATTCGATAGAAGCAAGGTACGGTGCTATAACTGCCAGCAACAGGGTCACTTTGCAAGAGAGTGCCCTAGCAAGAATGATCAGGAAAAGAGCAGGTACTCCGCTTTCAAGGTTCAGGAGGTTAAAGATGACAAGAAGGCATTGGTGTCGGTTGACTCTATGGTCAACTAGAATGATCATCAGGCTTCTACTCTGGAATCAGCGGAATCCACGACTGATGTGTTGGCAATGATTGCTGGGAATCTCTCTGATGCAGAAGAAGCAGAAGAGTTTGCTCTTATGGGCATCTCCCCTCAGGTACAACATTGTCCTCTTGGTTGTCATGATAAATACACAGAACTGTTGTCCCAATTTAATGAAGTAAATGAACAAAATGATAAGTATTACTTAGAGGTACAAGCCTATAAAGCTTCATTAAACACATTGGAACAACAAAAGAAGTGGTTACAAGATACACAACGTGCATATGAGGATAAAATCAGGATACTAAGCATTGATTTAGAAAACACTACAAATATGCTTAAATATACGGAAACTGAAAGAAATGCTAGTATCAAAGAAAAAGAGGAGATGCAAGCTAAATTAGATGCTACAATGTTAAGATTTGACAAATGGCAAAAGGCACCTAAAAATCTTTCAAAATTAATTGATAGTAGCATGTCTGGCAGAACTAAAAGAGGCTTAGGATTTGAAAAATATATTGATTCTGAAGATGTCTTTGATTTATCTTTCTCAAGCGTCTTTGATGCCGACAAAGAGGATGAGGGCAAACCTAGTTACAATAGGTTTAAACCAGCAGCAGAAATGCATGCTGTTCCTCCTCCTCTTACTGGAACTTTCATGCCCACCTCATGGCATAATGACTCGGATGGATCACAGATGCTTGAGTCCCCAACAAGTTCTACTAATACTAACGACTTTGTCTCATGTACTTTCAGTGACAAAGCCGGTGACTCTGCATCTAATGGTTCAAGTGACGAGTCAAGACCTACGAGTTCCAAGTCGAATGAACATGCTGCTACTGGTGCTAGGAAGTGTGAAGGAAAAGTCGTTGTCAAGTCAAGTGTGTCTGGTCCTTGTTTATTGAGTCCTAGGAAGAATGTTAGACTAAACACTTACCCATTGTCCCACCCTTCTATTTCTTCTCATCTATTTTCTTGAAACTCTTTGAGTTTGTGTTGGCACACGATGAAGTGGCGTTGACTTGTTTTTCCAATGAAAATGAGAACGCCATCTTCGATCCCGGTATTTTGAACCATCAAAGGACTTAGTCCTTAATACCGGTTGTTTTTGGGCCTTGTTTATCATGTAAGCCCCACTAAAAATTGACCACACCATGCTAATCCCTAAATGATCACATTTATGCGGATTCGAGTCGAGCTTTTGACTCGGTTATCAAAAACAAGGTGCCTCGTGGGGGAGACCCATGCTTATCTATGTACATATTATTGCTTTCTAATTAGTTAATGTGAGGGGATTTGTGCCCTTCCAACCTTTGTTCCGTGGTTGTTTGTGAATTGTGAACTTTAGATGATCATTATCTTCACGATTGGAGCCTCTCGTGTTCGTTTTATGGGAGCACTCGATCGTTTGCTTTGGAGACATTTCTCAATATCCAAATGATATATATCCTTTGATGTTCTAACCGTAGGTTTTTAGCACACTTCATAAACGGCTATTATTTTATTGGTTGCACCCTTTCCATGCTAGATTAGGCATTCGACTACGTCTCTAGTATGGTGGTGTTTGCACCCCTATACTCAAAACATTGAGGACAATGTTTAACTTTAGTATGGGGGGTGAATAGATACTTGCCTTGCCAAACCTTCACGCTTTCCAAAGTTTATCGTTTTGTTTATCGTTTTTGTTGCAAAATAAGGCTAAAAATGGCCAAATTTTAAAAATTTTCTCATATTTTATAAGTGTTTGAAGACACGAATGTAGATTTTCCGATGGCAAGAATAAGAGTAATTTTTGACTCGACCGTGCGTGTTGAGCACTTAGCTTTGATTCCTTAACTACACATTAGGCTAAGTCTCTTAAATGAGGACGAGAAATGATAGAGTTAATTATAAGTTACTATGCTAAACGTAGAATACTCGTATTCTTTCAAAAACTCATGTGTTCTCGTTGTTTGCTTATTCTCCCTTCGCATGTAAATATTTTTTGCTTAATAAATATTGACTTAGCGGTTTAGTTAGGATTGTTGGGTTTCTAGTCTTTTCTAGTAGCTTCCGTGTAATTAAACTGGGAAGACATTAAGGTATCGCCAGCGTCACGGTTTTGAAGTATTGGCACCCTAATAATTGAAAGCTTCACCCAATAATAAGATTTCAAGTGCTCACCTAAATCTAGCAAACAATTTGAAGCCCCACAAGACCGAAAAATCTATGCAGAATTGAAAGTGAATCAAGCCTTAATCTTCGAAGCTTTAAAGATCCAAAATTCGCTTTAGCATGAGGATATACGTCTTTGGCTAATAAAACCACCGATGAGGCGGATAATAAAAGGCAAGGCAAGACCGAAGTCATAATAAAAGCTTCATGACGAAGTTGAATAAAAGATGGAGGTAAACCAAAGATAATAAGGCCCTTCCGTTAGGGGGCGTATAAAAGTCTTGGTAATAAGTCTCATGTTCAAAACCGTTATAAAACCGTGTTTATCGATTATTCTTGTCAACTTAATTTTTTTGACATCGTTGTCTATTGGGAGGGGTTATTGATTTGATGGTCTTAGTTACACCGTTAGGACTCTATTTTTAGACCTAAATCTCTATTATCGCATAAGTCAAACAATGTATCCTCGTGAAACATTCAAGACATAATAAAATATAAGAGATACAACTTAGGAATAATGGGAGGATAAGTACGTGATTAGGGCATATGAGTAGTGTTAGCATTACTAACTTATAATAACAATGATCTCGTTGCACGCTTGGCATGAAATTAGGGTGAAAATCGAGGACGATGAAATTATTTCTAACGAAGCATTCACGTGTTCTTAATCTATGAACCTAAACGTCCCATTTTGCGATGAAAATCATACATTATGTCTAAAACGCAAGTAGTAGTTATAGTAGTAGTGTAGCTAGTTTATCATTCAATAAAGTGAATAAAAATGAATTTTGGAGGTGCTACGATACTTTATTCTAGCATTGCGTGAGGGCACGACAATGGTTTAGTATGGAGAGTGATGAGACTGCTTTTATACATAGTCTCATCGTCCAAATCGGGCTTAAAATGCATAAAATATCATTAAAACTGCCAAATATATGCTCGTGTTTGTTGCTTGTGTATTTTAGGTACGGATATTGAGGAAATGGCAAAAGATCACAAGAATCATTCAAAAACGAACACGGGAAACGAAGCCACACAATGAACCGGGCCTAAGTTTGGATTTTACAAAAATGCCCTTGAAGTTTGAAGATTGGCAACTTTAGTCCCTCATTTTTGAAGACTTGGCAAGTTAAGACCTTGAAGAAATCAAGTTATGCAAGAATGGTCCTTGAGGAATGAAGATATTGCTTATTCAGCCCTTGAAGAATGCCATAATTACATTTGAAGTCCTTGATACAAGTTTAGAAACAAGTTGTGCCATTTTTGACAAGTTTGCCAAAGTTGTTACAAGTATAATGGGGCGTTGATAGCTTTTAATACAAAGTGCAAAGGATATAAACCTTTGGGGGCCTTTTCTGCCAAACAACCTAACCCTCACCACCACTCAGTGACTTATACGTCACCATAACCCACCCATTTACCCAATTACCCTACCCATTAACCCAACCCGAACCCAATACCCAGGTTTATTAAATAAACCTGGTCAATCAACCAGTCAAACCCTCCCATTTCCCACTAAATACTTATCTAAAAAACCCTTAACCCCTTTTTAGATTAAAACCCCACCCTGCTACTATCTTTAAACCCATAAACCCTAATCTCCCATTTCATCAAATCAAAGGGTTTTACCCTTAAACTCTCTAGAACCATAATTAATCCCCTCCTAACCAATTCCCACTCCCCAAAAACAAGTCACCCTCACTCCTATGGCCTACCCACATGCCCCTACTCAAGTTTTTGCAACAGTCCAAAGAGTGTACAGCAAAATCAACGTCCCACAATGATTTCGTGCTCCCAAAGGACATTTTAACAGCCAAGATGAAGTTTTAACAGTTGGCCCATCACCATCATTCACGTGAAGCCTCAAAGACCAAGATTGAAGACTTTTCAAAGGGCATTTTAGGCACTCCATGTATTATGGTTTTTAGTATTCTAGTAGCTTCTCTTTAGTGCTATATATAGAGGACGCATGTGTCCCTATACTCTTGTTCCAGTTTTTGGCTTTCACATTGTAATTCCTTTTTAGTGATATAAAAGTTTGGTATTTGTTTGAAGCAATTTAATTCCTTTTTATAATTATTAAAAGTTGTGTGTGTGTTGAAAGCCTAGCTGAGTTCCATTTTTCAAATTGTGTAAACACTTGTGTGTTTGAAATTTCAGTTTTCAAAGGTTTCAAAAAGTTTTTTAAGTTTTCAGGATTCCAAGGTTCATGAAGTGAAAGTGGATTGAACCATTGGATTTCTGATATTGGACTTGTTTTAGAAGTTTTTCATTGGTTCAAAGTTTGTGAGAAAGATTTGAAAGGTTTTAGAAAATTAGAAATATTGGTGTATTGTGCTTGAATTTGTTTTTCTTAGCAGGTGTTAAGAGTTTGTTTTGACCAAGGATCTGCACAGACCCGGGTCTGTTGGGAGGTGGCTAAGCAGCCATTGTGGGACCTGGATGTAGGTCCCACAAGGTAAAATCTTTGTTCACTTAGTTTTCAGTTTTCTAGTATAAGGTTGTGAAATTTGGATTCATAAGATTTGTGTGCAAGTGTTTAAGTGTTCCCTTTTGGTTTGATTTCACTGAATAGTTGGTTGAATGCATGTTTAGGACTAGTAGAATCAGATTGGTTGAGTTTGTTATAGATTTGCTTTGAAAAAATCATTTTCAGTGATATTAAGGGGTGTTTGGATTAGGGTTTAAGGTGGTTCAAATGACAAGGAACTTGGCTTAAAACTGGTTAGACACCCTCACTAGGTTGTCAATAGGTGGTAAGTGTAATTGGTTTTCAGTTTGGGTGAGTTTTATAGCAATTGCATGCTTAAAATTTGGTCATTGTAGCTAAAAACAGTCAAGTGCCCTTCTACTGCTTATTTTGTGAAATTTGTGCATCAAAATTGATATACTGCTAGATTATAGGTCATTTGAGGATTGTGAATCATTTGTATGTCATTTTTTGAGCTTATGTGCAAGATTTAAGCATTTGAAACCCATATTTGTGCCAAATAGGTAGTTACCATTCATCAGAAACATAAGCTTCATCATAAACTCTTTGGTGCATTTTTGTGCTTGATTTTGTGTGTATACTTGCAAGTTTTGTGTTGATATTGACTCCCTACACTCCAACTGAGTGTAGGGGTGCCCATTTGTCCATCAAAAACCAACACAAATCCAAAGACAAGTCCTCTTGTTAACCTCTTCACAAGTGAAGATAACATACTTTGTGTTCATCAGTCAAGATTGCAATCTGGGCATTCTTTCTGCTCTTGTAACTTTCATTCTTGTGTATTTGTTATTAGATTTGTGTTTTTGAGTAAATTCAAGTTACAGTGTTTGTGTTTTTAAAATTTAAAAAAGAAAAAAAAAAAAAAAGTAAAAAGGACGTGGCCAGGACTCGAACCTGCGCCACTCCTCTCACAACACACACAACTTACCAGCGCGCCCTTGGGTCTTTTACTGCTAAAGACTCATTTCAAATTTTATTTAAAGGGTTTTAGTTTGGGCTTTTCAAATTTAAGCCGTAGCTAATAAGCTTATTCAAGCTTATTGGTTAAGGTTTGTGACCAGTTAGTATTTTTCTTTTGTTTTTATTTAGTTTAGCTCTTTTTGGTTCAAAAAGATTATTTTTCCCGTAAGTAATTAATTTTTTAGGATTATTTTTAGTTTAAATTTTCGAAAGTGAATAAAAAATAGGAAAAAGCATTTTAAAAATCTGAAAAAATAGTTTTTAAGTTTCTAATTATATTTTTGAGGTTTACAGCCCATAAAGTTTTCAAAAAGTCTTATTTTTAATTTTATAGGATTTTAGGGTTTTTTACCAACTTTAAAATTTAATATAAAATTATTAAATAGGTTTTAGAAACTTTTGATTGCATTTCTGTCTTAGTTACATTATTTTAGATTTTTGGTAATTTTTTAGAATTTTTTAGTAAACTTTGAATTTTTTTTGATTATTTTATTATTATTTTATTATTAAAAATTGAAAATTAGTTTTTTCTACTTTTTTCATTTTTCCTAGATTTTAGACACTTAATTAGGAGTTTTGTAACTTTCCAAATATTTTTAGGGCTTTTCAATTATTTTCTAGAATTAATTTAAGTTTTAATTGATTTTAATAGTTTTTAAGTGTTAAAAAATAGTTTTATTTGGTTTTAAAATTTAAAAAAATACTTTTTAGCTTAATTAGGTCATTTTTGAGGTTTACAAACTTTAAAATCTTGTTTAGGGCTTTTTAAAATTTAATCGTGATTTTTAGGGCTTTAATTAGCATTAAAAAGTCATTATCTAATTAATTAAAAGGTTTTAGCAAGTTTGGATTTTTTGTAAACTCTTAGAATATTATTGTGGATTTTTAGTAATTTTTAGGAATTTTTAGGTTAAAATTTTAATTTTTGCACTATTTACGGTTTTACGTGATCGCCTTTTTCGTCTTAGTTTAATCCGTCTTCGTAACCGTCATTTCGTTCTTATCTCATTTATTTCTTTTCTTCTTAACAATAAAATCATCATTAATCAATTCTTAACACAACACACGTGCCTCCTCGAGAACGAACTCACTTCATTTTGGGTCATTCACACACGGTTTTCCTAAATCGTCGTGCATACTTGCCCTATTTACCTTCCTTTTCCTAAAGGGGTAAAAATACATACAATCAGAGCTTAATGGAAAGCCGATTAATAATGACATAATGATGTCTATGGGCCAAATGTGAAGTTTTTACTAATTATATAAGCCTAATAGTTAAAGAAACCCGACAATTTGGACCAACAGTCCAACTCCAAGTCAAGTCCAAGATAAAAGATAAAGAAAGTGAAATCAGGACAAAGCCCAATGGAAAGAATCAAATGAACAGCCCATAAAGAAAAGACGGGAGTTATTTACTTTTTTTTGTCAACATTATTGGTTAATATAACAAAAAGAAAGAGAAAAAAATATAAGACGAGACAAAAGGGGGAAAACAATCCATCTTTTCCAAAGATGAACCTTAAATCCTAAAACAGTTCAATTAAGGTTCAATTAGGGCAATTGATATTCACGCGAGTAAAATTAGAAAAAGAGGGGAAGATGAATGTGTGTATCTACACAAGATGCTAAGTACCAAGCTCCAACGTGGATGTCTAATTCGTCATCAAAGGCTTATGATTGATTGATTACTTGCCAGCTCAGATACAAAGAAACAAAAAATTGGTGAGTTTTTACACTATATCTCTTGTTAAACTAGCACAAAGTCGAAAAAAGGCCATAGATTGCCAAGGTGTCCAACCATTGGGTTGAAATGATCTAATGGTGTTAAGATGAGATGTTGATCAAACAGATAAAATCACTTCTTCTTCAACAACCCCAACCTCTCTCCTCAAGTATAAATACCCCCTTATTTTCATGTAATCATCATCCCATTATTAGTGTAATGTTAATGTTAAGATAGTTGTAGGAATTGTATTTTCTTTTCATTAATGTAAAAGTAATTTCAGTTTCAATAAAAGTTTACTTCTCAAAGTTATTGTGTTCTTTAAATCCTATTTTTATTTCTAAATTTGTTTTTTGTTTATAAATATGTTCAAATCCTTCATTAAGATTCTAATATCATTCACATAAGCTTAAATTATTGCTTATGTGATGGATATAGCTAAAAATTAGGAAACATTTCACATCAAACGGGTAAAGGATAAGCCAAGTAATTGAAGTGTGGTTGCTCAGATGAACCGCAATGGCTTATTCTTATTAGCGAAGGCTAGAGCATAGACTAGAGCTCTATGGAGTGTCTTGTTTTGCAAAGGCTTAAGGTACTAATTTTTGTTTAATTTCATTAGTTTAGTTTTTATCTTTGTTTGAATTTGATTTCTTTACATGCATAAATTTTTGTACATGTTGAATCTATGTGGTTAATATCATTGTTTAATGATTTTTTTAAAAACATAAAAAAAATCAAGTTGTTATGAAATGCTTAACGTAGAATTTGTTAGTTTGAATTGTCGTTGTGGTTATTATTATGACTAAGTGGTTGTTAGTTTGAATTTTTTTTATTGATAGTAGATTTAGCTTAGCTTATCAATTCTTTACTTGACATTGTTTGGTTATTCAAATCTGCTTGTTTGATGTTACTTAATTTGTAATTAAAATTTTATGTTGGTTTATTAGTTTTTATTGCTTGATTGCTCAGGTTGTATATTGGTCATAACATAGAGTTGTTGTAGCTTCAATTGCTGAGATTTAAAAAATCTTTATGAATTTGAGTATTGGTATGATCTTATGTGGTTTAAATGAGTTTTGCAACTAAATAGTGGTTGAACAATTGCTTTTGGTTATAATATGTACTCTAAGTTGGCAAACTGTTTTGGATCTAATTTCTTTACAGAATCATTATACTTGAATCTTAGTGGTTTAGAGTAGTCTTTAATTTAGGCTTGTATTAAACGATTTTTGCTATTTTGTTTCTTTTGCATAAATAAACAAGCTACTGAGTATTAGTTGCTTCGATTCAAGATACCAAAAACTTGAATAAAAATTTTAGATTAATTTTAATTCTTGTTTAGAGTTATCTTAGGTTGATTTAAAATTCTGAGTATTAAAGCTTCATTTTATTTTTAAATAATTTGATGTCGAATCTAAATAAGTTGCTGAGTATTTGTTGCTTTGATTCAAGCTACCAAAAATTTGAATAAAGTTTTTAGATTAATTTTAATTCTTGTTTAGAATTATCTTTGGTTGATTTAAAATTTTGAGTATTAAAGCTTCATTTTGTTTCTAAATAATTTGATGTCGAATCTGAATTAATAGATTGTTACGCTTTTTTTGTTTCTCATAGAACTTGCTAAAATGAGTTTCTAAAAAAATATGGTTGGGGGGATTCGAACCTACTACTTGTGTTCGTACAGGTTTTGTTAAAGTTTTTCAAATTGTCAGGTTTGGTCCATGATATTGTAATCTGGTCTTTTAGTCACGCCGTACTAGCTTAAAGTGAACTTTTATGTTCAAAGTTAATTTTAGAGACAATCCAAAGTGATATCAGATTTAGTCATTTTGTTAAAATAGGTAGTAAAGTCCTTTATGGATTGTTGAGTTTATTGTTGGGTCAGTAATTGGGCTTCCAAGTTGGACTATTTAGGATTATTAGTTTTAGATTTAACGTTTCCAAAAGTTTAGTCTTCAATTTCGTAAATTCATTTTTTTTACTCACTAATCTTGTTTTGTTTAACTTACATAGTTGCATAGTCTGTTTTATTTTATAAATATAAAACACAAAAAAATACTTATTATATTCGTTCTTGTATGTTTAAAATGTTTATTTTATTTATCTTTCTATATTATTTGTAATTTGTGTAGAAGTGAGCACTATTAATAAATTCTCTAGATAATTTGATTCGTAATCGACTTGTAGTTTAATATAGATTAGCGATTCATGCACTTTAAACTATTGAAAA
Organism: Glebionis coronaria; assembly: GCA_025667525.1. Classification (NCBI taxonomy): domain Eukaryota; kingdom Viridiplantae; phylum Streptophyta; class Magnoliopsida; order Asterales; family Asteraceae; genus Glebionis; species Glebionis coronaria. The sequence goes on from JANFOE010000175.1 coordinate 433,668, forward strand.
GTAGGATTTTAGTTAAACAAATCAAATCAATTGTCCAAATCAAAACAAAAATTCTCAAATTCACAATTTCCATGAAACAACGAATCGGGATCATCTTCGTGTTTAATTATCTGTCTTTAGATATTACTTTTTCCTAAAGGTAATTTCCTAATACTTGCTCTATAACGTATTTTAATACATCAACAGGTTTCCCCACATCAAAGTCAAAAAGCACATATTTCGATCAAATCTCTACAAGTACTGCTTCTACAGGTATTTGTTTAGCTATTGGACAAATTTTTAATTTTTCTTGATTGATGGTATGCTTAGACACCTACAGTCTACAAAAAATTAATGTACCAAAGATTTTTGCAATTTTTTCTCACTGAAAAAGTGTGACCTCCCTCCTTCCTCAGTACCTTGGTTTGTCCCTGCTTTTACTATTAAAACTTTTGTGTTTATGAGTAAACAAGGAAATAATTTTTTAGGGACAGTCACACCTCTATTTGCCAATATGTTGGTCCAGCCAGCAGTGGATAAAGGTGAGGCTTCTAGTTCTGCTAGTAAGCCTCAGCAAACTCCCTCTCCTACACACACATTAGCAGAAGATACGTCTGCCTCTTCTTCAGATCAGGACCAAGAGATTGATCCAAATCTAGTCTCAAACAGTCTTGATGAGATGATCCTTACCCCCAATGAAACTCCTTCTACAAGTGGTTCACCACCTGCTAGAGCTGAGGGTGCTATGGATCTACTTGCTTTAGCTGATCTGCGTAAGTCTTTACCCCAATAGGTTCATGTTTTGCAAACAGCAAGAGCAACACAGGATGGCAAGATTGCATCTTTAAAGAAACAACTTAACAAATTGAGGAGAAGGTGAAATCCTTGGATTCGTCATCACAAAACTTTTGTGAGATCTCAAAGGAAAGAGCATAGGGAGAAAGGATTGAGCAAGAAAAGGAGGAATGCATCTAAATAAAGGAGGATAATTGAGAAAGTTGGCCCTTCTTCTGGATTGGAGAACTTGGAAAAAGAGATAGAGAATGTTGAATTTGAGGTGAGGAATGATAATGAGAATGAACATCATGATACTTGTGTTGAATACATGTTGGAAGATGATGTGGCTCAAGAATATGAAGAACTACATAATATGGAGCAAAGACCATTGCTAAGTGAAGAATTTGTTGCAACTGTTCAATCTCTAGCTCATACACAACCAATCAACGAAGTTCAGATGGAAACAATAAATGTGGCTCAGATACAACAACATGAACAACCACAACAGCCTGAGCATGACTTTAATCTAGAATTTGTTGGAGCAGTACGTGACTCAGCTCAGACTCAAACATAACCAATGGATGACCTACAAGAACTGAAGAGCTCAACTTAGAGGAGTCAGTTTTAGTTTAACAAAAGGTGTATGGTGACACCTTGGTGGTTGAAGAAAATGCAAGTGCTGAGAATGTAGAAAGTACTGACGAGGTTGGTAGTACCGGTGCACAAGAGCCAAGTACCGGCAAGCCAAAACCAAGTACCACTAGAGCTGATAGTACCGCCGGTCAACAAGAAAAGAATGGAGATTTAGAGGAGAGTGTCGCTCCATCCTCTAGAGATGACATTACCATGGCTAAGTTGTTGTTGGAGCTAAAAGAAAAGACATCTACTGAGAAGGCTAAGTAGATAGAAAAAGAACAAGAAGCTAAAGTTGTCGAGGTTGAACAACCCAGAGAAAAGAAAGATAGGTTTGAACAACAAAAAGATACACGATATGTTTTTGATCCACCCATTGGGACATAAATTCAGGTGGAACAACCTCATGAAGAAACTGAGACAATTGAACCTACAGAAAAGGAGGTTCAAGTTACAAGACCTAAAGAGAAGGGGTTGTAATTCTAGGCATACAAGATGAAAAAGAACCACCTCTTAGGTTTAAGATGGAATTGCTAAACCCAGGGACAAAGGAAAGAAGGTCTTGGAGTCTGAATTAGAATCTAAAGATGATTTAGACAGTATTGATGATGCACGAAAGAATTTTGCACCGATGGCTCATGATGAGGAGTTTGCAAAGAAAATTCAAGATATAATTCACCTTGAAGAGGAGAAAGAAGCTCTTGTAGCAAGGAAAATTCAAGAAGAAGCTTTCATCAAGGAGTATGATGATATTCAAGCTCAAATAAACGCATATGCAATTCTTGCTGAAGGCATGTATTCTTAAGAGAGAGAACAAGATAATGACGAGGAGAAGTTAAGGCTATTAATGAATTTGGTTAAAGAACATAAAAGGTTTCTAGCTGAATAAAGGGTTGCTGCTAAAAGAGCAAAGCCACCAAGTAAAACACATCTTATAAGTCAACTGATTACTTATATGAAACATGTTAGACCCTTCAAACATGCACAACTCAAAGGGAGGACATTTTATGAAATACATTTTTTGTATGAGAAATACAAAACCCAAAGATACACCAAAGGTACTTGAAGAACTCAAGGGTATTTTGACTAACAAAGGTACAACATATACTGAGAAGCCTATAAAAGTCAAAGAAACATCACATGTACCTGAGGACAGAGCTTTGGAGAGGGAAAGTTACCTGAGGAAGGTACTTTAGAGGAGGAAAAGATACCTAGGGAAGGTACATTGAAGAGAAAGGCAAAACGACAAAAGAGCACTGTGACAACCGGGTTTTTTCAGAACTTTAAATGATAATAAATTATATTATTTATTAATCGAAATTCATTTTTTAGCGTTCCCAAACTTATTGGATTTGAAAACGGGACATATTTTGCAAAATGTGAAAAAAACGTACAATCTGTGTACAAAAACGATAAAAAATTAAATTAATATTTAATTGTCACGAGATATTTAATAAAAGGATTTATTAAGTTATTTAATATTTTATTTCAATAATGTTTGTTAAAAACACGAATAATCGAATTGAAGACTAATTTCTTTAAAACGAATCTCGTCCGAGGTACTAGATAGATAATCAACATTTTTAAAAGAGTTCACAAAATGTTATAAAACCATGTTCAAGTGAATACTCATTTTCATAGGAAAAATCATTTGGAATGCAATGGCGAAAATTTCATTTCTTGAATCATCCGTTAACTATCGTAAGCGAGCCCCAAACCATTAATTGGCAAAAGTTCTAACAAAAGATACATTTTAGGTCCCTCTAATACTACTGTCAGTTTTAACGTCCAAATCCAAACACTAATTTATGATAGTTTTAAAACAAGTATCCAAACGCACCCTTTTGGGTTCTTAAACTTGAATCCAAACACACCCTATATTTTGGATATAGATCAAAATAACAACAATTACCACGAGCTCGTCACCTTTATGGTGCGGTTGTGGCGGCAAATCCGAGCACCACCTGGTGGTGTCGGAGGTACAAACAAGAGAACAAACACACCTACATAGGGCTGCTAAAACTAAATCAGTGGTAAGCAAACACCAAGCACCACAACAATGGTTAAGCCGTCGCATGTGGTGGTGGCTGGAAGAAACTGGTCATAGACCGCAGATGGTGGTGGTGATGGTATAAATGACGGTGGTTCATGGCTGATAGTTGATGGCGGTGTGGCTATTTTGGTGGTTGTTTGAGGAAGATCAGTGGTGGATGACGGGATGGTGATTATGTGGTGGCTGAAGTTGTCGGCGGGTGGTGATGTGTGGTGATGCGATGGTGTAGCGTAGCGGCTGTAGTATGGTGTTAATGCTGTATCACGATGGTGTTGATAGATCGATGGTAGAAGAGGTTGTAATGTTTGAAGATGGCGGATGTGATGTTGTTTCGTGGTGGTTGTGGTGTGGTAAAGGTGTGAATGGATATGGTGGTATATATAATGTGGAGGTGGTGATGGTGACGATGTGGTAAAGGTGGCGGTAGGATGAAGACGGTGGCCGGACAACGGCTTCCGGCAGCAGGAAAAGTGACGGCTGCCGGAAGTGGTAGGGGGAGTGTATGTGTGTTTTTAATATTAGGTTTAGGGTTATGTAAAATTAGGGATGATACAATTTTTTTGTTATATATATTTGTCAAAAGTTAAAAATTTGAATGAAAAGTATTAAATAATTTAGGATCAAAATTATAAGTAGTATTAGAGGGACCTAAAGTGTATCTTTTGTTACAACATTTGCTAATTAATGGTTTGGGCTCGTTTACAATAGTTAACGGATGATTCAACACGCGAAATTTTCGCCATTGCGTTCCAATCGATTTTTCCTATGAAAAGGAGTATTCACTTGACCATGGTTTCATAATATTCTGTAAACTCTTTTAAAAATGTTGATTATCTATCAGGTACCTCGGACGAGCTTCATTTTAAAGAAAAATAGACTTCAAGTCGATTAATCACGTTTTTAACAAACGTTATTAAATAAAATATTAATAACACAATAAATTATTTTATTAAATATCTCGTGACTATTAAATATTAATTTAATTTTTATCGTTTCGTGACACTAACTGTGCGATTTTTTTTACATTTTACAAAATATGTCTCGTTTTCAAATCCAATAAGTTTGGTAACGCTAAAAAATGAATTTCGATTAATATAATATAATTTATTATCATTTAAAGTCCTGAAAAATCCTGGTTGTCACAGTCTACCCGTGTTATTTTGAGTTTCGTCCTCGAAACTCAGTCGTTGTTACCCGGTTAAAAAGTGTCGAGAAGAATAAATACGAGGTTCCACCACAACGTTACGCCAAGTATATTTGAGTTCACTCATTTATTATCCTTCCCGGATTTTTAAAATTGTGTCATTCACTAATGGTTGTTTAGGAAAGCAACGGGTAGAATTGGAATGTATCTGAGGGATTCGATAGGTCAATCCGACAAAGTGGCCACCGTTCATAGAAAAATAGACGGAAACAATTCAAAGCGAAGAATCTAGAAAATCGTCGACTCTTAAAAGTCGAGCCACAACCAGTTCGTTAGGCTCATGTTGATCGGTGTTCATTCGAAAAATCCGCGCAGAATTCACGAATTAAAATGAAGTGTAAGAAATCCTCCGTAAAACGTAATAATGGTAACGATAAAGAACAAAATAGCGGTTAAATCATACAAACGAACCGTGAGTCAAAAGGAACACTTTCCATAACTTGTATAATGAAATAATAACATAAATAGTGATAGAATGCAGTCATACAATTAATTAGATACATATAAGGAGTCAATTATCTACATGATTCATATATCAATCATATGTAGACGATGAAAGATGTTGATGTGTATAATAATGACAAGCAGCGATAAATACGGGTATCAATGTAAAACCCGCCTTAAAAATCCATTAACATTAATTATACGCAGTCTCAGCTCTATTTAAAACGTTACAAAATTAGTTATTCAGAAAAATAATTAATATTAGCTATTCAGGTATTACGTAAGTATTATTATTCAGAAAAAATAAATAAATTCATGTTGGCCTTTAAAACATGAAACGCGCACGTTAAATAATAAATCACGAAAACGAAAAAAAATGTATAAAGAGTGTGTATGTTGGCCGGCCTGATCAGAAAACAAGGAAAAGGGGCTTAAGGCCCAACCCGTTTAACAATTTAACCAAAACAGGGATTAATATTATTCATTTCATAATTCCAAATAACTAGAAAAAGTTAAAACCCTAGCCACCATCTTATACTCCTTCCTCTCAGTTGATTTTCTGGTAGCCACCATTTTTCCAGCAACCATTAGCCGCTGCCACCTTTATTATTATCACCATCATCACCGATCTACACCCCATTCGTATAATCGTCACCGGCATGCCGTTGTCGTGGTCTAGGCAGCCACGAACCACCAGCCGCCACTGGACCGCCATCACCAAATCACCATATCCACTATACGACCATTGTTACTATACGAACCACCACCACCTTGTCACTATCACGCCACACACATGACCACCACCACAGAACGCCGTCACAACCACAACTATCATGCACCAGTCGCAAGTATATGGGTGTTTGCCACGGTTAACAGCCCATAGGGGTGTTCGAATTATTCGATCCTTTGTCATTAACCATGGGGATGTTCGGGGTGATCTATTTGGTTTACATCAGCCCGCTTATAGGGCGTTTAGATCTGGCTTCACTATCAGCAAGGGTGTGTTGGTTTCAGGGTAAAGACGCCACAACAAGGTGCGTTTGTTTATGGCAGTAGTACGACAGGGTGCATTGGTTTATCAGCGCATAGGAAGTTTGGTTCGCTGTTTACGAACAGCGGGGGGTGTTTAGGTTATCGTAGGCAACAAGTATGTTTGGTTTAACACAATACAAACAGTAGGGTGCGTTCAGCTCAGTAGCACCAACAGTAGGGCGTGTTCGGTTCAGCAGCACCAGCAGTAAGGTGCGTTTGGGTCTGTAGACAGGCGTATAAGGTGCGTTTAGGTCTGCTGAAAGTATATAAGGGGCATTTGGAACTGCTGGCAGGCGTATAAGGGGCATATAAGGGGCGTTTGGTTGCTGATCTATAGCTTTGAGGTGCGTTTCGGATTTTGACAGAAATTGGCATAATGTAAACTTGCCACCTATCCCTTAAAAATTGCCACCGTTTGTCCTAAATCTAACACCGTTAGTTTAAACTAACAATTGTTGCCTCAATTTGCCACTGTCAGCTTAATATAGCCACTATTTTCTTAAAGGTAATAACTTAATATAGCCACTGTTTCTTAAAGGTAGCCACTGTTAGCTTTGGTTAGCCACTGTTATTATACGAAGGACGCTTTTAGAAAATTTGGAATAGAAATATTATGTTTCCCAATGGGAAACATGTTTTAAATCAAGATTATTAACTAATATATTTTAATTTACTATATATGGAAACCTGCTATTTTTAAAAAGTTACAATATATGCGAACCTGCTATTTATGGAAGGTTACTGGTAATGGGAATATCAAGGATAATAACTCAAGAAACATGTAATACCTTAATCAAGAACACATGAAACGTGTAATATCAAGGAAATACAAGATAAAACATGAACAAGTAATCTATACAAGAATGAGCAATTCATACACGTCATTTGTCATGTAGCGTACGTGAAGTCGGAGTAGTATGTCTTTTCGTTGTTCATCTCTTTTACTGATTTACTGGACATAAGGTACGGCTTTCCCGTCCTTCACTATGGACTTTCTTTCCTATGCATGATTAGGATTTCCCGTCTGCAGCCAAATGTTTTTCCCAATTATATGTTGTGAACTTTACATGAATTACCATGATAACTATGTTAAATTGCCTGAGCTTTATATACATGCATGACCAGTTCCATCTAGTTACGGAGGTACCGTAACCATGACACTTGAGGCACGGGTGTCATGACTCCTCTACTGGGGAGTGATTTCTCTTAGTGTCCCTTTTATTTCAGTTGGTCATTATCAGTATTTTATCATCAGGGAGAATGGGTGCCTCCTAGGTTATCAGTTTATAGTTTATCAGGAGAATGTGGTGTGTGCTCTACATCCTTCACATTGGAGCTGATCCCTCCACCCAAATTATTATTTAGAGGTCACCCCCTCTAACAGCATGACGAGGTCACCCTCTAAGTATTCATGCCACGTTGTTATATTACATGACCTATATAAGCTCTTGGCACTTAAAATACAGTACATGCATGTTTTCAGATTTAACAGTTAGTAGTTCAGTTTGACAAGTTATAAACCAAGTTTTTAAGGACATACACAGTTTTTGTTGCTTGTCACTTATCTGTCTTTTAGATTCAGTAATTGTTTATGTTTCATTTCAGCACTTCTTATCATGCCTTTATATCCGTTCACTGGGCGTTATGCTCAGTCGTAGTTTCTTTTCATGTTCCAAACAGCAGGTACATAGGGACGCTCTTAGGATTCTAAGAGTATGTGCATTTGGATAAAAGCTATCCAGACTTCTTACTTTATGCACTTCATGCATTACTTTGCTTGTTTGGACATTGATTAGTCCTTCATTTCAGTATTTTACTTTTACATGTTTGAGCTTATGTTTGGACTACTGATGTTGATTCCGGTATTTACTTTATTGTCAGATAATGTTTTTAAGACAATTACCTTGCATGCTTTGATGACATGCCATAAATATACATAACGGTCCACTTATCCAAGTGGGGTGTTACAATTATGGTATCAGAGCCCAAGGATCCGACCTATAGGCTCTAAAACTTGACTTGTAACTAGTGGGTAGTCACCATGAACCTCTTAGATTTTGGCGTTGTTGTCTTCCATGTTTCTCATGCATTTCATCAGTCAATTTTCTAAAATTTTGACTAAGTAAAAGGTTGGACAGGACTGACCATATTTAGTCGCATGTGCTTTTCTCCGAATTTTGTTTTGGTGAACCGACCCATAGGCGTTCACCCTTACTCACGTCAAATTTCATGTTTTTCAGTCGAAGGTTGTTTTGTGAACCGACCCATAGGCGTTTACACTTGTTCATGTCATATTTTGTTTTGTGAACCGACCTATAGGCGTTCACACTTATTCATGTCAGATTTTGTTGTCCATGTCCATGTCACCTTCGCTCATATAACGATGTTTCATTGAAGTTTTGACTAGTATGGATTGGATTACAGCCATTCATATTTATTCCAAGGTTGTTAATTTCTATACATGACGGCTCTCAAAATTTTTTGACAAGTATGGATCAAACCAGAATCGTCCATACTTAGTCACATATTTTCTTCTTCGAATTTTGTGGATTGAACCATAGCCATCCATACCAGTTGATGTTAAACCTCATTTTATTATACTTTTATGTTCTTTATAACAATCAAGTTTTCATACTCTCACGTTGATGAAGTTTTCATGTTGATTAAGTTTCATGCCTCCTTATGTTGATTATGTTTTCATCAGGGTGATGATGCTTTCATGCTAACACATGGATGGATTTAAGTAAATCCTGTTTTCAGGATAAATCATGGTTGGTCTTCATTACTCATGTCTTCATGTTGACCATTGTTTGAATTTCGTTTAACCATACTTTTGTGCCTCTATATACAACTAGAATTACGTCTATGCTGGATATAACCAGGCCACCATGTTGTTTTCATTAGTTGGTCCATGAACCGTTAAATATTTTCCTCCTTTGATCATGCCAGATGGTAGGTGTACTCGATTTACAGTATTTCATATGTACTTCATGTCCAGTACATTGATTAATCGATCCTCAATCATCTCAAGCGTTTTCCACTTGTCGATATTCTACCAGATGCTGATGCTGCTCATAAGTTGGAGATTTTACAAGATACTGATGTTGCTCATACTCCGAAGACTTTACAAGATGTTGATGTTGCTCATACCTTGGAGATTCCACAAGATGTTGATGTTGTTCATAATATGAAGATTTTACAGAGCATGGACAGGAGACTATAGATTTGAAATTTCAGACAACAATATACTTCAAACATCAGACGCTACTATCCCATTCCATGCCTTTATCTCCTCGGTTAGATGTCACACGTCACTTAGCTATTCTTTCAGTCAGAAGAGTGGGAACCGGTAACCCAGCCGACCACTTAGCAGAATAGTTACATGTCAGGATAATGACCATCATGAAACTGACAGACAAGGCGGCAGTGACAACCATCGTGCTAATAAATAATCAGTTAGTAACCATCGGAACTCCAGAACGGACATGACCAGAAATACAGAGGTCAGCAGTGTAACCGGTCCGCTAACCCTAGTAGTTACCAGAAATTTTCAACCTTATTCGTATCCACCTACCAAAACACATGTCAAGACATCAGTCAAGACACAGGTCTCAAGTATCATCTCGGAAGACACATGTAGGGACACCAGTCATGATACATGTCATACAATTATCTTCTCAAGGTACGAGTTAAGACTCATACCTCTAGTATGTCTTCTAAACTAGGCCCTCAGTAATTCAGGGTACCCTCTAAAGGGGATATACCCGTTCTGTTATGCCACGCATAAATCAGACCATTAAAAATTTAGTTACCACCACTAGGGTAATGTCCAGGTTAAATACGCAGTGTTCGTTCTGTGAGGTTACAAACGAGCACATTCAGTGAGATCTGCCACATTTACTTCACGTATTCATATGTCAGCTTTATCTTAAATCATGTATTACCTACCTCCCAGCCAGAAAAGACTCCATAATATCACCCATATTTATAAAGGTTTTCCTTACATTTGAAGACAAGGTCTGCCTTACTAAATCCTAAGTACTTTTATCTTGTTTCTTGTCAGAAAAATCAGTACAAATGGTTTCTGCTTTACAAGCACGTGAATTATTATCCTATAGTTGCGAAGACTTTCTAGTCACCATTCATGATGCGACTTCTGAAGTTCCTTAAATTCATGATCAACAGATTATTCCAAAGTTTCCAGATGCAATTCCAAAAGGGTTTCCAGAAATTCCTTCCTAACCATGAGACGGAGTTTAATATCGAGCTTGTTTCAGGACAGAACCTGTTTTCCAAACTCCTTATCGCATGGCTTCAGCTGAGTTAAAGGAGTTGTAGGATTAGCTACAAGAGGTAATGGAACGAGGCTTTATTCGCCCGAGTGCACCCCAGGAGGTGCACCGTTTCTGTCTGTCAGAAAGAAGGCCGATAACAGGAGATCATGTATCGACCACCGAAAATTTGACAAGATCATCATTCATAAATGATACTCATTACGCGTATTGAAGATTTATCTGAGCAGCTACGAGGTCTTAAGCATTCTTCCAGTATTCAATTCACGATCATGTTACCACAAGTGTAAGAGAAAAGAACACGACATTTCCAAGACTGCTTTTTAAACATGTCATGTCTCTTTAATTTGTGATTATGCTTTTCGGCTTCCAAATGCTCCAGCTATAGTATGGAATTGATGCATCAATTTTTTTTCATGGATCCTTTTCAAGATCATCAGTATACTTATTAATAACCTCCTGACCTTCTAAATTCTAGATAAAAGCACGAGAATCATCTTCTCACGGTCATGCAGATTCTCCGATAGGAGAAAAATAGTATACGCAGCTTTCCAGATGTGAGTTCCAGTTGAACAAAGTGGCATTTCTGGACTACGTTATTTCAGTAGAAAGAAATTTCAGAAATCCTGTGAAGGTGAAGGCCATCACCAGATGGTCAAGACCGACGTCTGTGACTCAAGTATGAAGTTTGCTAGAATTCAGTTGACTACTACCGCATAAATTGCTGACAGTTCTCACGATTAGCTTTCCATGACTAAGCTTACACATAAAGGAGAGAACCTACACTAACATTTTGTACTCCATAAGATCCTACGCTAGGAGAAGTGTAAATTACCGAGCTCATAGTTCTTCCATGACTATTCATCCAGATTCCACAAGAATGTACCATAGTATAACACGTTGAGGCAGCTATGTTCATATCAAAATGCCAGCCATTCCAGCAGGTTTAAGATAGAACGCCGACATGCTAATGAGTTAGTGCAACCATTAGAAATTTCTGAACAGAAATGAGAAGTTTCCCATATAGTTGTTATCAGATTACCACAGGCTCAGAAGAAGCATGATGCTATCTAAGTCGTTTTCAACCAGCTAACCCAGCTTACACATTTTCTTTCATCCGAAAGGATTACACAATTAGCAGATCTGCATAAGGTTCAGCAAGAGATCGTACGATTTTAAGGTATTCCATCAACCATCATATCAGATAGAAATTCTTGTTCACGATCACGTTCACCTTCACATTCACGTCCACGTTTATGTACATCTTCACGTTTACGTTTACTTTCACGTTTACGTCGCACGTCCACAGTTATGATTTTGTTTCCGTTTATATGTTGTCCATATCATGATTTACGTCTATGTTCGCATTCATGACATCATTCACGTTCAGGTTCATGTTCCATCTCACTATACACGTTCCAGGTATTGTACTGGATTTGGTAACAGAAAGCTTGAGAAACCAGACTCAAGTTTAGCACAACTTTTCTATACCCAGGCAGACGTTTCACGTCTCAGGCCGTATCATTTGGCATTCCTCCCTCAGTCAGCATACATTCACGATATGTTCACGTATCAGGTTCACAGTATGTTTCATGTATCACATTCACGATATATTCCAGGCACCGTGTTCACCATATGATCGCGAATCACGTTCATAATTGCTCACGTATCACGTTCACAATTGTTCACGTATTTCGTTCCAATATGTCTTCCATATCTTTGCTCAGAGGTATAAATGTCATCTTTTCATGTGATTTGTACGTATCGTTTCATGTATCCTACATGTTATATCTTATTCATTCAATCAAATTCAGAAAATCCATCTTAAGTATGGAACCAGAAACTTTTCAGCATCGTTAGGACAGGGTCATTAAGACCAAGAGTTTCATTATGACAAGATCTTTTGGAGGAACTGTTTCGAGCGGGAAGCCACTTGGAACGGAAGAGTACATCCAGACTTCTCATACTTTTCCTCTCATAATTCAGTTATGTTCTTTCAGTCATGTCACGTTTCATATTTTCTTCAGTCATATCACGTTCATGTTCTTTCAGCTTACATGTCTTTTCAGCTTATGTGTCCTTTCAGCTTTTAGAACTCTATCAGCGTATTGTTCCTTAATTTGGGGACGAATTTTCCTTTTAGAGAGGGAGAATTGTAAAACCGCAGCATTATCGTGTCTCTAATTCGAGGACGAATTATTTTTTAGAGGGGAAGAGTTGTAAAACCCGCCTTAAAAATCCATTAACATTAATTATACGCAGTCTCAACTCTATTTAAAACGTTACAAAATTAATTATTCAGAAAAAAATAATTAGTATTAGCTAATCAGGTATTACATAAGTATTATTATTCAGAAAAAATAAATAAATTCATGTCAGGATTTAAAACACGAAACGCGCACGTTAAATAATAAATCACGAAAACAAAAGAATATATAAAGAGTGTGTATGTTGGCCGGCATGATTAGAAAACAAGGGAAAGGGGCTTAAGGCCCAGCCCATTCAACAATTTAGCCAAAACAGGGAATAATATTATTCATTTCATAATTCCAAATAACTAGAAAAAAATAAAACTCTAGCCACCATATTATACTCCTTCCTCTCAGTTGATTTTTTGGCAGCCGCCGTTTTTTGCAACTATTAGCCGTCGCCACCTTTATTATTATCATCATCATCATCGATCTACACCCCGTTCGTATAATCATCACCACGGCATGTTGTTGTCGTGGTCTTGGCAGCCACGAACCACCAGCCGCCACTGGACCACCATCACCAAATCATCAGATCCACTATACGACCATTGTTACTATACAAACCACCACATGTTGTCACTATCACGCCACACACATGACCACCACCACAGAACGCCGTCACAACCACAACCAGCATGCAGTAGTCGCGAGTATATAGGTGTTTGACTTGGTTAACAGCCCATAGAGGTGGTCGAATTGTTCAATCCTTTGTCATTAACCATGGGGATGTTCGGGGTGATCTATTTGGTTTACATCAGCCCTCTTATGGCGCGTTCGGATATGGTTTCACTATCAGCAATGGTGTGTTGGTTTCAGGGTAAAGACGGCACAACAAGGTGCGTTTGTTTATGGTAGTAGTACGACAGGGTGCATTGGTTTATCAACACATATGGAGTGTGGTTCGTTGTTTACGAACAACAGGGGGTGTGTGGGTTAACGTGGGCAACAAGTATGTTTGGTTTAACACAATACAAACAGTAGGGTGCGTTCAGCTCAGTAGCACCAGCACTAGGGCGTGTTCAGTTCAGCAACACCAGCAGTAAGGTGCGTTTGGGTGTGCAAACAAGCGTATAAGGTGCGTTTGGGTCTGCTGACAGTATATATGGGCGTTTGGGACTGCTGGCAGGCGTATAAAGGGCGTTTAGGACTGTTGTTAACGATGAGGGTGCGTTTGGTTGCTGATCTATAGATTTGAGGTGCGTTTTGGCTTTTGACAAAAATAGGCATAATGTAAACTTACCCCTGATCCCTTAAAACTTGCCACCGTTTGTCCTAAATTCGACACTGTTAGCTTAAACTAACAATTGTTGCCTTAATTTGCCACCGTCAGCTTAATATAGCCATTGTTTTCTTAAAGGTAACCATTATTAACTTAATATAGCCAATGTTTTCTTAAAGGTAGCCACTGTTAGCTTTGGTTAGCCACTTTTATTATACGAAGGACGCTTTTAGCAACTTTTGAATAGAAATATTATGTTTCCCAATGGGAAACATGTTTTAAATCAAGATTATTAACTAATATATTTTAACTTAATATATATGGAAACCTGCTGTTTTTGAAAAGTTACTATATATTAGAACCTGCTATTTATAGAAAGTTACTAGTAATGGAAATATCAAGGATGATAACACAAGAAACATGTAACACCTTAATTAACAACACATGAAACGTATAATATCAAGGAAATACTAGATAAAACATGAACAAGTAAGCTATACAAGAACGAGCAACTCATACACGTCATTTGTCATGTAGCATACGTGGAGTCGGAGTAGTACGTGTTTTCGCTGTTCATCTCTTTTACTGATTTACTGGACATAAGGTATAGATTTCCCGTCCTTCAGTATGGACTTTCTTTCTTATGCATGATTAGGATTTCCCGTCTGCAGCCAAATGTTTTTCCCAGTTATATGTTGTAAACTTTACATGAATTACCATGATAACTATGTTAAATTGCCAGAGCTTTATATACATGCATGACCAGTTCCATCTAGTTACGGAGGTACCGTAACCATGACACTTGAGGCACCGGTGTCATGACTCCTCTACGGGGAAGTGATTTCTCGCAGCGTCCCTTTTATTTCAGTTGGCCATTTATCAGTATTTTATCATCGGGGCGAATGGGTGCGTCTTAGTTTATCAGTTTACAGTTTATCAGGTGAATGTGGTGTGTGCTCTACATCTTTCACATTGGAGCTGATCACTCCACCCAGATTATTATTTAGAGGTCACCCCTCTAACAGCATGACGAGGTCACCCCTCTAAGTATTCATGCCACATTGTACATTGTTATATTACATGACCTATATAAGCTCTTGGCACTTAAAATACAGTACATACATGTTTTCAGATTTAATAGTTAATAGTTTAGTTTTACAAGTTATAAACTAGGTTTTTCAAGACATACGCAGTTTCCGCTGCTTGTCACTTATCAGTCTTTTAGATTCAGTAATTGTTATCTGTTTCATTTCAGCACTTCTTATCATGCCTTTATATCCGTTCATAGGGCGTTATGCGCAGCCGTAGTTTCTTTTCATGTTCCAAACAGCAAGTACACACGGGCGCTCTTAGGATTATGAGAGTATGTGCATTTGGATGGAAGCTATCAAGACTTCTTACTTTATGCACTTCATACATTACTTTTGCTTGTTTGGACATTGATTAGTCCTTCCTTTCAGTATTTTACTCTTACATGTTTGAGCTTATGTTTGGACTACCGATGTTGATTCCGGTATTTCCTTTATGGTGAGATAATGTTTTTAAGACAATTACCTTGCATGCTTTGATGACACGCCATAAATATATATAACGGTCCACTTATCCAAGTGGGGTGTTACAGTCAACAAGCTTATTTAAAAATTCCGTATTCAAACATCCCATTCCATTTCAATATGGAAATCACAAATAACTTTATGGTTAGATAGTTTATAAGTTTTCTATTTAAACATCCCATTCCATCTATGTAGAGAAACCACAAACAATATAAGGTTAGTTGGTTTAAAATTTTCTTATTCAAACGTCCCAGCAGAAAATAAACATTACATAACCCTAAACCTAATATTAAAAGCACACATACACTCCCTCCTACCACTTCCGACAGCCACCACTTTTCTGGTCTCCGAAAGCCGTCGTCCGACCACCGTCTTGCTCCTACTACCACCTTTACCACATCATCACCATCACCACTTCCACACGGATCTACCACCATATCCATTCCCACCTTTACCACATCACAACCACCACCAAACAACATCACATTAGCCATCTTCAACCATTACAACCTCTTCCATAGTCGATCTATCAACACCATTGTGATACACCATCAAAACCATACTGCAGCCGCTACGCTACACCATCGCATCACTACCCCCTCCAACTCTAGCCACCATATAATCACCATCCCTTCATCCACCACTGATCCTCATCGAACAATGATGTAGCCTTTTTACTTCCGCTTTAGGAAAATAGCGTAAAATAGTGGGAAGTATTAAGTATCGGTTTAGGAAAACCAAGCATTAATGACCAATGTGGTTCAAGTTCGTTTCCCAAGGAGGATAGTGTGTTGTGTAGAGAGATGATTAATTATGTGATTATATGATTATGAGAAAAGAAAATAGAAATGAGATAAGAAGAGAATGACAGTTACGATGACGATTTAAACTAAGACGAAAAGTCGTACACGTAAAACCGTAAAAAGTACCAAATTTAAAAATTTACCCTAAAAATTCCTAGAAAATTGCAATAAATCCTAAATAATGTAATTAGAGTTTACAAAAAATCAAAAATCACCCAATCCTTTTATTTAATTAAATAATGATTTTTTAATGCTAATTAAAGCCCTAAAAATCAATTTAATTAACAAAAAGCCCAAAATGAGATTTTTTCAATTCTAAACCTCTAAAATTACCTAACTTAATTTAAAACTATTTTTGAAAATTTTAAAATTAATAAAAACTATTTAAAAACTATTAAAAACTATTAAAATTTAAAATAATTATAAAAATTAATCTAAGAACAATAAAAATATTCTAAAAGTTGTAAAATTCCTAACTTATTGTATTTAACCTAAGAAAAATGTAAAAACTTGAAAAATCTAGACTGTAATTTTTAATAATAAAATAATAATAAAATAATATTAAAAATCCAAAATTTATAAAAAAATTCTAAAAACTTGCAAACTAGCTTAATTTAACCTAAGTAAACAGAAAATGAACTTGAAATTACAAAAATATCCCTAATGAGCCTCCAAATGGGCCAAAAGTTCAAACAGTCACCTTAATGGGCTTATTAAGGCCCAATAAGAAAAATGTTGTCCAATTAAGCCCAAAAACTCCTATCTGACTCAAAATTTGATCCTGAACACAATTTTTGAAAGGCCCAAAAGCTGAAAATGTAAAATAAGCTGGCTTATATCAAACAGCTTATTCTTAATGGGCTTTTTGGTCCATTAAGCTATAAGTTGATGCCATAATCTCAAATTAGACACACAAGCTTCTTTTGAGTTGCTTAAGGCTTCTGTAAAAAGAAATTTGAAAAAATTCCAAGGAATAAGCCTGAAAATGCAATAAGCAATCTACACAAAACGACAAAATAGTCGTTTTCGAGTTCTAGGCTATCCCAAGAGCTGATTCAAGTTTCTAAAGCTTTTAAATGACTTAACTAAGCTTAGTCAACAAACATTTTTCAAATAAGTTCATTAAATAAGCTGAAATAAGCAAATAAGCACTTATGAAAAAGTCAAACGAGTTGGTTTTCTAGCAAAAAGTTAAAGTCAAAGTCTAATAAGCTCCAGTTCAAACAAATGGGTCAAATGATGAAGATTGATCACAAAAAATAAGTTGTTACAGGTCTGGATAAGCCAATATGGCTTATTAATAAGCTAACTGAAAAATTACACTAGCAGGGGCTAGTTTTGGATGTTGAGCAGTGGAAACTTTTTCCACTGCTTGACTTGTTTGACTATTTGTCTTTAGTGACTTTTTTGGAGATTCAAGTTACACAAAGGCACCCAAATGATCAGTGGATCATAAGGAGTCAAATACAACAAAGAAATCACAATCACTAACAGCCAATTAGTATAGTTTAATCAAAACATCACCAGATCTAGCACAAAAATGAACAAATAAGCAGTTAAGCACTTATAAGCTGTTTTAGCAAATTTCAGCCAACCAAATTGCACCAAAAGCATACACAAGCTATTATAAACTTAAATGAACAAGTTTAAACAGGTTTCATGCAATGGCTTAAAGCCTAAATCAAGATTCAAGCACAAACAGGTTACTGATGAACACTAACACAAGCAGATTTTACTTTTGCTGATGCAATTGACCAACAAGCCAAATTCAAACACTCAGATCTTTAAGATATGTTATGATAACTTTGATTTAACAGCTTATATCCCTAAACATGCATATACTCTAAGTATTCCCAAATTTTTAGGTCAAAAACAGTCAAACTCAACAAGCTATAGCACAATCTTTGATTCAAGGGTTTAAACCCAAAAACTTGCAGCAAATAACTCTCAACCAAGTATATAGCAGATAACAAGAATAAACAACACTTTCCATAAACACAATAATAACTTATGATCTATAAAAGGTAATCCCAAACACCCTTTTAACTTTTCAAAACCAAATTTTCAAATCAAAAGTGTTATCCAAGACCACCCAAGCCTAAATTAGCACAATAACAGATGAGATATGCAGATTTAAGCAAGATTAGACCATAAAATCAGCAAGAACACAAGTCACACACAAAATCACCAAAAATCCAAATTTTTATCAGATTTTGAGTAGAATGATGTGTACCTCATGGATGTACATCCACATCCACGAATTTTGAGCTTATGTGCTAGCAAGAACAAGCACAAGCTTCCACAATAAAGCCTGCTAAGATTCAACAAAGTTAAGAGCACAAATATCAAAAGAGAAAGATGAAAAATTCTTGATTAATGCAACCTTAGTTCCCCACACTTGATTATCCCCAAGTTATAGGCTTCACCACACCTTGATAACTCAATATCAGGATGCTATGATCAGCTTTATAGCCCAAGAATTCCCAGGTTTGAACAAGACTTAGCAAATATCAAGAAAAGTGGAAAATGTGCAAACTTTTGCACACTCCTTTTGAAAACAGGTTTTTGATTCAAGATTAACAAACAAGCAACAATAATAAACAGGTTATAAGAGTGGAACTTGAGCTTTCTTCACCAAATTCAAACACATTTCATTCAATGAATATATGATTTACAGATTTGTGAACTAAGGAAAATTCAAGAGCAAAGAAATAATGTAGCATCCTAAGGCCTTTATATAGGCATACAAATGAGCTAAGTAAGCTGAAAAACGTGAAACCCTAACTACGGAAGTCCCCAAATTGCCCTTTGTCTTGCTTGAAGAATCTTGAACATGTGACTGAGAATTGGCGTTTTGTGGAGGTGGCAAGTGTGAAAATGCATCTAATGGTGTATATCAAGCTTAAGGAGTAAGCTGAATATGAGTTGTTAATTCCCTGGCTTCTTTTGGCTTTTTCACCAAAGGTGGTGTAGAAGGGTTTATCATGTGAGCTGGTATGGTGACGTGGCCAGGGGTTTAAGGTGGGGTTGTGTTTAGTCTCACCTTAATCACAAATCTAGAGTGAATTAAGGGGTATTATCAAGTATTAAGAAAATACCCAAATCTGCTTATGAACTCCAAGAACACTAGTTTGATCTGTTTTTATGTTTAAACATTGTGTTATGCGCCATTTTAACTAATCAGTTGTGATTAGTTAAATAAAGGGTGAGTGGGATGTGATGTGGCACCAGGGAGAGAGTTGATTGGTGAATTTGGTTGAGTGGGGCACGTGTCACCATGATACTGGTTAAGGTAAGTATCATTGTCTGCCAAGAATAGCCCCCAGCCATTCTTCTTTCTTTCACTTTGTAAATTGATAGGTGTGTAAACACCCATCTTTTCTACCACTTAATTACAATAATAACTGGACCAAAACGTGTATTTTATGTCTTTTATGTCGGAATTATGCGTGGTTTGTGTTTTTGTTGTGATTTAGGACGAAAAGGTGAAAAGTGGAGAAAACACGGACATTCACGGGCATTTACGGACTTTTATTGAAGAAAAAGATGAAAGACGAAGTCAAGAAGTCACGAGTACAAAAATAACGGAAGTCCACGACCAATTCTGAAGATTTATCGAAGAAAAAGTCAAAAGACGGAAGTTTATCAAAAGCCGAAGAATTCAAGTCTATTTTATTGAAGAATTTAAAGACGAGTGCAAAGAAATCCCGAAGCAAAAAGTCCCTTAAGTCCAAGTTTAAAAGAAGATTAGAAGAAAAGGACTAAGTATGCAATTAATGAAGATTAAAAGAATGAGGGACTTAATTACGCAATTAAGAGAAAAGGAAAGAGGGGAGGAAGCTTCCTTAATCCTCCCCTATAAATAGTCATTAGATGTAATCTTTTCTTTTTGTTGGCTAAGTGTGACAATTAGTCTTCCACCATTTACTTTCCTTGCACCTTTAATTACCTTGTCAATTTAAATACTTGTCAAATTTAATTACCTTGTCTTGCACTTAATTACCATTTAATTTCAAGTAAGTTTTTCTTTTAATTCTTGTTAATCTTCATCTTTATCTTGTTAATCTCATTCTACCTTTCTTTAATCTTTGTGTTGATTTGTTTATGTTCATGTTCTTAGTTTTTGTTGATTTATTTAAGTGGGTTTTGATTATCTTGTTAATTTTATTGTTTTGGATTGATTGTTTATCATTTATAGTCGTTTATTTACTTGTTTGATTTAATCTTGTGGTTGATTTAGCTTGGTTTTATTTAGATTCGTGCCTTATTTTCTTTTACTTGTTCTTCGGATCTTATTTCTGATCTTCCCCAGACGCATCCTTGAAATATTCCGCATAAGGGTTTTGCAGAGACTGCTATTCGGAATATCCATTATTCCGAATAGGGAGGGTTTTCAGCATAGCAAGTTTTTCCGCATAACCTTTATATTCCGAGTAGCCTGGATATTCCAGATAGAGTTAATATTCCGAATAGGAGGATATTCCGAATAGGGACAGATATTCCGAATAGACCAATTATTCCGAGTAGGGACTTTATTCCGAATAGCCTGGATATTCCGCATAGGGATATATTCCGAGTACGAACACTATTCCGCATAAGACTTAATATTCCGAATAGGGACAGATATTCCGAATAGAGGAATTATTCCGAATAGGTGTATTATTCCGGATAGGGAAATCTTAGTTTTTAGTTTTCTATTTTTGAGCTTTATTTTTCCCGCCTTTTTCCTTAATCGCACTTTAAGTTTATTTGCCTTAGTTTAAGACTTAGTTTTAGTTGCGTTTTAAGTTTGCCTTAAGTTTACGTCATTTACTTTAGTGCCCTTTAATTCTCGTCTTGCTTTTAATTACCTGCACCTTTACTTTAATTAGACTTAGATTTACTTTTAGAGCACCTTTACTTTAATTGTTTTGAACATTTTATTGTAAACACTACAACGACACATCTTTGTTCCACCAAAATAAAACAAGTCACACATTAAACATAAGTTTTTCAATTCGAAGAGACACACACAACGAACTTTAATTTTTATACGGGCCAAAGGCCTTGTATTATAAATAAACACCACAAATCCGTTTTCCTTTGTATTTCAAGTTTCCTTTTTCACACTTTTGCCCCAAATACTTTTCCAAAGTATTTTCAGGGGTATTTCTTGCCAATTCTTGATTCTTGAAGGACTGATTTGGTATTTTCTTCAAGGATTATGGTCTTGACTTGTATAATTGACTTCTTGGAGGACAGAAATTGCCAAGTCATGATTAATGAGGGACCATTTTTGCCAAGTCTTCAAAGTCAAGGGTCCTTTTGGTAATTTTGACATTTTCAAAGGACCAAATTTGTAAGTCTTGTAACTTGAAGGTCTTCATGGTATTTTTGACTTTGAGAAGGACTAATATTGACATTTTAGTTTTGAAGAGGGACTAAAATTGCCAATTCTTCAAAGTAGAGGGCCCTTTTTGCAATATTGACAAACTTTAGGGACCAATCTTGTAATTATGAAAATACAAGGGTATAAAGTGTCAATTCTTCAATATTGGAGGACCCTTCTTCATAAATCTTCAAATCTTCAAGGGTTTTCTTTGGAAAATTCTTCATTAAGGCTTGGTTCAATGTGCGGCTTCGTTTCCCGTGTTCGTTTTTGTATGATTCTTGTGATCTTTTGTCATTTTCTCAATATTCGTACCTAAAATACACAAGCAACGAACGCAAGCATATATTAGGGTGTTTTCATGATATTTTATGCATTTAAAGCCCTTTTTGGACGATGAGACTATGTATAAAAGCAGTCTCATCACTCCCCCATACTAAACCATTGTCGTGCCCTCACACAATGCTAGAATAAAGTATCGTAGCACCTCCAAAATTCATTTTTATTCACTTTTATTGAATGATAACTAGCTACACTACCACTATTTCTACTACTTGCGTTTTAGACATAACATATGATTTTCATCGCAAAATGGGACGTTTTAGGTTCATAGAATAAGAACACGTGAATGCTTCGTTAGAAATAATTTCATCGTCCTCGATTTTCACCCCAATTCCATGCCAAGCGTGCAACGAGATCATTGTCATTATAAGTTAGTAATGCTAACACTACTCATATGCCCTAATCACGTACTTATCCTCCCATTTTCCTAATTTGTATCTCTTATATTTTATTTTGTCTTGAATGTTTCACGAGGATACATTGTTTGACTTATGCGATAATAGAGATTTAGGTCTAAAAATAGAGTCCTAACGGTGTAACCAAGACCATCAAATCAATAACCCCTCCTAATAGACAACGATGTCAAAAAATTAAGTCAACAAGAAGGATCGATAAACACGGTTTTATAACGGTTCTGAACATGAGACTTATTACCAAGACTTTTATACGCCCCCTAACGGACAGGCCTTATTATCTTTGGTTTACCTCCATCTTTTATTCTACTTCGCCATGAAGCTTTTATTATGACTTCGGTCTTGCCTTGCCTTTTATTATCCACCTCGTCGGTAGTTTTATTAGCCAAAGACGTATATCCTCACGCTAAGGCGAATTTTGGATCTTTAAAGCTTCAAAGATTAAGGCTTGATTCACTTTAAATTTTGCATAGATTTTTCGGCCTTGTGGGCTTCAAATTGTTTGCTTGATTTAGGTGAGCACTTGAAATCTTATTATTGGGTGAAGCTTTCGATTATTCGGGTGCCAATACTTCAAAACCGTGACGATGGCGATACCTTAATGTCTTCCCAATTTAATTACAAGGAAGCTACTAGAAAAGACTAGAAACCCAACAATCAAGACTAAACTGCTAAGTCAATATTTATTAAGCAAAAAATATTTACAAGCAAAGGGAGAATAAGCAAACAACGAAAACACATGAGTTTTTGAAAGAATACGAGTACTCTATGTTTAGCATTGTAACTTATAATTAACCCTATCATTTCTCGTCCTCATTTAAGAGACTTAGCCTAATGTGAAGTTAAGGAATCGAAGCTAAGTGCTATACATGCACGGTCGAGTCAAAAATTACTCTTATTCTCGCCATCGGAAAACCTACATACGTGTCTTCAAACACTTATAAAACATGAGAAAAAATTTAAAATTTGGCCATTTTTAGCCTTATTTTGCAACAAAACGATAAACAAAAAGATAAACTTTGGAAAGCGTGAAGGTTTGGCAAGGCAAGTATCTATTCACCCCCCCCCCCCCATACTAAAGTTAAACATTGTCCTCAATGTTTCGAGTCTAGGGGTGCAAACACCCCCATACTAGAGACGTAGTCGAATGCCTAATCTAGCATGGAAAGGTTGTAACCGTTAAATTTAAAGTCGTTTATGAAGTGTGCTATAAACCTAAGGTTAGAACATCAAAGGATATATCATGGATATTGAGAAAGTCTTCAAAGCAAAGGATCGAGTGCTCCCATAAAACGAACACGAGAGGTTCCAATCGTGAAGATCATGATTATCTAAAAACCACAATTCACAAACAACCACGGAACAAAGGTTGGAAGGGAACAAATCCCCACACGTTACTACATTAGAAAGCGATAATATGTACATAGGATAAGCATGGGACTCCCCCACGAGGCACCTCTTTTTTGATTACCGAGTCATGAGCTCGACTCGATCCCCTCAATACTAATTATCATTGGGGAAAGTGATTTGGTCGAGGTAGTTCAAGGATGGAACTTCCCCGCCAAAGTAGTGCTTCAACCTATGTCCATTCACCTTGAAATTGGGGCCATCATTTTGAGCTATCTCGATGGTCCCATATGGAAAAACTTGAGTCACGGTGAATGGACCGGACCAACGGGATTTCAACTTACTGGAAAAGATTTTCAAACGAGAATTAAAAAGCAAAACTTGATCCCCAATGTTAAAAACCAGGTTTTTAATTTTTGAATCATGCAACTTTTTAGTCTTTTCTTTATAAATCAATGAATTTTCATAAGCAATATCCCTTAATTCATCAAATTCATTTAATTGCATTTTCCGGTGTTTTCCCGCGGTCTTCATGTCATCATTACAATGCTTTAGGGCCCAATAAGCCTTGTGTTCGAGTTCAATTGGTAAGTGACAATTCTTCCCATACACTAGCTTATAAGGAGTGCACCCAATGGGCGTCTTATGAGCGGTCCTAAAATCCCATAAAGCATCGTCCAACTTATCCGACCAAGATTGTTGGTTTTCCCCAACGGATCTTTCCAAGATCCTCTTCAACGCTCGGTTTGAAACCTCGACTTACCCACTCGTTTGTGGGTGATAAGCCGTAGAAATCCGATGTGTAACCCCATATTTCCTTAGGACCCTTTCGAATTGGTCGTTACAAAAATGGGTTCCACGATCCCTTATGATCGCACGAGGGGTTCCAAACCGAGAAAACAAGCTTTTCAAAAACTTGACTACCACACGAGCATCATTGGTGGGCAAAGCCTTAGCTTCCACCCACTTAGATAGGTAGTCAACCGCGACAAGGATGTACTTATTACCATGAGATGATGGGAACGGCCCCATAAAGTCGATGCCCAAACGTCAAAGATCTGACACACTTGGATGATATTTGTGGCATTTCATCTTTTTGTGAGGCTTTTCCTTGTCATTGGCATGAGTCACACGACTTCACAAGTTCATGTGCATCTCGGTAAATAGTAGGCCAAAAGAAACCGGCACCAAAGACCTTCTTAGCCGTGAGATTAGCACCATGGTGACCACCCGTAGGTCCCTCGTGACAAGCTCTAAGGATATTAGAAGCTTCGGTACCAAAGACACAACGTCGAATAATTTGATCCGCACAAGTTCGAAACAAGTAAGGGTCGTTCCAAAAGTAGAACTTGACGTCATGAAAGAATTTTCGTTTTTCTTGAGTCGTCATACCCTTGATGATGAAGTTGCCCGCATGGTAATTGCAATGTCCGCAAACCATGGGGTGGAAGAATCAAGCTTAGAATTCACTACACCAAGTGTCTCGAGCGGAAATGTTTCGGTGATTTCCTGGGGCTCTTAAACACTTTGGTGAGGATCTTCCAAACGAGAAAGATGATCGGCCGCTAGATTCTCGGCTCCTTTTTTGTCAACAATTTGGTGATCAAATTCTTGAAGGAGGAGATCCAACGATGTAATCTCGGCTTAGCATCTTGTTTAGCAATAAGATACTTGATAGCCGAATGATCCGTATACACTATGCATTTCGTCAAGACGAGATAATGTCGAAATTTATCAAATGCATACACCACGGCAAGGAACTCCTTCTCTGTTGTAGTGTATTTTAGTTGATCCTCGGTCATCGTCTTGCTAGCATAGTGAATAGGCAAGAAGTGCTTTTCATGACGTTGCCCCGATACGGCCCCAATAGCATAGTCACTAGCATCACACATGAGCACAAAGGGGAGGTTCCAATTGGGAGCAACAAGAATGGGAGCATCAGTAAGTTTCCTCTTAAGGATTTCAAAGGCTCGTACACAATCTTCGTCAAAGACAAAACGTGCCTCTTTTTCAAGGAGATGTGTAATAGGTCGAGAGATCTTTGAAAAATCCTTGATGAATCGACGATAAAAGCCCGCGTGGCCTAGGAAACTCCTAACTCCCTTAACGGTTTTGGGATGAGGTAATTTGGCGATGACGTCTACCTTAGCTTGATCTACCTCAATCCCCGCTTTCGAAACCTTGTGCCCTAAGACGATTCCACTTTTAACCATAAAATGACATTTTTTCCAATTAAGCACAAGGTTGGTTTCCTCACAACGCTACAACATTTTCTCAAGATTCGATAAACACGAAGTGAACGAACAACCAAACACGGAAAAGTCATCCATGAAGACTTCCATCGTCTTCTCGATCATATCATGAAAAATAGCCATCATGTACCTTTGAAAGGTTCCCGGTGCATTGCAAAGTCCGAATGGCATTCTACGATAGGCAAACGTTCTATATGGACACGTAAACGTAGTTTTTTATTGATCGTGAGGATCGATGGGGTTGGAAGTAACCGGAAAAACCATCTAAAAAGCAATAGAAATCGTTTCCCGCAAGACGCTCCAACATTTGATCCATGAAGGGCAAGGGAAAATGGTCTTTACGAGTGGCTTCATTCAACTTTCGATAGTCAATGCACACTCTCCATCCGGTCACGAGTCTAGTGGGAATTAACTCGTTGGCATCGTTTGGCACAACTGTCATTCCTCCCTTCTTAGGGACACAATGAATAGGACTCACCTAAGGGCTATCAGAAATAGGGTAAATCATTCCCGCGTCAAGGAGTTTAAGGACTTCCTTTTTGATGACGTCGTGAATTTTGGGGTTCACCTTCCTTTGACATTGGATTGTGGGTTTGTAATCCTCTTCCATTAAGATTTTGTGGGTACAAAATTTGGGATCGATCCCCTTAATGTCGGATAACTTCTACGCAATTGCCCCTTTGTGATCCTTTAGAACATCGACAAGTGCGGTTTTTTCATCATCCGAAAGTTCCTTCGCAATAATAACCGGTAACTTGTCGTCCTCCACCAAATAGACATATTCGAGATGAGGAGGTAAATCTTTAAACTCGAGGATAGGTGGTTCCTCAATTGAAGATTTGGGCTCGATACTCATAACCTCCTCGGGTGGAGGAAATGGGAAATCGTTAAGAAAATCCTTGATAATCGAGAAGTCCTCATCATTGTCGAGGTCTTCGTTACAAGTACGTGGAACATCGAATTCTTCAAACGTAAAACCACCACCTTCAAATGGAGTGAAGGTTCGTGTCGAGTTATCAAGAATGGGATCTAACATAGTGGGATTGCCCCTATTTTCATCATCACCAAAACCAAGAACTTCTTGTGAAAATTCCTCACAAACAACGTCAATCATATCAACGAGGTTTATGGTTGCAACGGAATAAACATGAGAAATTTGAGAGTTTTGAGTTGCGTTTATAACAAGTTCCTCGTCGTTGAAACGTAAGGTGATCTTTCTAGCATGAACATCAATCAAAGCCATAGACGTATCTAAAAACGAACGACCTAAAATGAGAGGAACTTGAGGATCCGTGGGAATATCGACAACGATAAAGTCTACCGGATAATAGAACTTTCCCACTTTCACAAAAACGTCTTCCGCCAATCCACATGCGGGAATCATGGAATGGTCGTCCAACTCGATAGACATTAGTGAAGGAGTAAGATTAGGAAGATTGAGCGACTTGAAGATTGCAAGTGGCATCAAGTTAATGCTAGCACCAAGATCGGCCAAGGCATAGCATTCTTCTATATCTTGGATTGCACAAGGGATCAAGAATTTACCGGGATCACCGACTTTTTGAGGTATGCGATTAAGATAAACCGATGAACAACTAGACAATTGATGCAATTTCTCCTTGTTGTTTAACATACTCTTAAAGTTAGCGGCAAATTGAGGCATCATGACCAAGGCATCGGCAAAACTCACATTAAAGTGCAAATCACCAAAAAATTTCATAAAAAGCTCAAATTGGTAATTGTCGCGCTCTTGACGTTTCTCCTTTCTAAGTCTCGATGGATAGGGAAAAGGTGGTGTGGGTTGAGGCATAGGCATAGCCTTTGGAATCTCGGGTTCCAATGTTGGTAATGGGTCAACCGTAGGTGTGGTATGAGCGGTACTTCGTGGGATTTGGACATGCTCCTTTTCGACCACCACCTCGGGTTCTTCCTCAATTGCATCCTCCGTAGGAGCAATTGGTTGAGGAGTCGGTTCCATAAGTGTCTTGCCACTACGTGTGGTAATCACTTTAATCTCACCCTTAGGGTTTGATACGGTGTTGCTAGGAAGACTACTCGAAGACGGTTTGCACATAATTGCCTCAAATATAGATGAAATTTTGTCCTCAAACATGGATTGCCTCTTCTTGGCTTTAATCATTTCTTGCTTAATTTCATGTTTCCCTTGTTCCATTTTTTGTTGGTTTTGTTGTAACCTAGTTACATTTCCTTCCATTTTATTTGTATGGATTTTAAGCTCATTTGCTAACTCATTTTTCAACTCTTTCTTCAAGTCGTTCTTAAACTCGGATCTTAGGCTAATGATTTATCTTTGAATGTTGTCAAACCTAGCATCGTTCCCATTAGCGTATTCAATAAATTCATTTGGAAGATCTTTCAAAGTTTGCAAACTTTTGTTGTTGTTTTGAAAATCACTTTGATTTTTGTTTGAAACTTGATTGTTAGCCCCTTGATTACCATAGTTTCCCTTGTTGTAATTGTTTTTGAAACCAACTTGGTTGTTTCGATAGTTGTTGTTAGCATTTTGACCAAAACCCGGTGGAGTCAATTGATTAGAGCGGGTAACTTGACCGTTTTGGTTGTAAGTTCCCGTGGCCGCATAGGCACTCGAAGTGTTACCACCGTTGGTAATGCACTCGGAGAAACCATGACATCCACCACAATACATGCATGAAACCTCAACCGCTTTAGCCGTAGCGGGAGCACTTGATTCTCCAACTTTGAATTCAATTAGAAGACCTTTAAGCTTATCAAAGATTTTGTTTTCCAAGTTCGCCTCAATTTGGCAAGCATAGATGGTAGTAGACAAAGAAGGTGAAGCCGAAGACGAAGCCTTACGAACACTCGACGTGCTACGAGGACTATACACCTTAGATCTATTCTCAATTATCACCAAAGATTCCTCAACCATTTTACACAAAAAATTACCACCCGCGGCGGCATTAAGATAATCCATTTCATGATCATTAAGTACACTGTAAACGTGTCAATTTGATGCAAGTCGGAAAAACCGTGATGAGGACACTCATGTAACATTTCCTTAAACCTATTCCAAGCCGTTGAAAAACTCTCATTAAATTCTTGTGAAAATTTTGAAATCTCATTTTTCAAATGCGTAGTCTTAGAGGGCGGAGAAAATTGGTTCACAAACTTTGAAACGAGATCCTTTCACGTCAATATAGAATTGGGTGGCTCTTTCTCTAACAAAATTTTAGCGGGCCCCGCTAAGGAATACGGAAAAAGCATCATCTTAATCGAGTCATTAGCAACATCCTTAATTTTCAAGTGGCGGTAAGACGATTGAATTGGCGGATATGGTTGTGCGGGTTGTCCTTTTCATCACCACGGAATTTGTTGTTTTGGATCATCGACAACAAACCCGTTTTCACTTCAAAATTCTCCGCAAGGATAGCAGGAATTACAATAACCTCTCCATAACCCTCGGTGGGTGCTTGAAGTAACTCCATCATAGTTCGATTCGCCATGGTTGGTTCTTCTCTTACAATGGGTTCGTCAATAGGAGACTCCTCACTAGAAAGATTAGGAGTAGGTGTTGACTCCTTTCGGTTTTTTCGTTTACGTGCACGTCTTGCTTGATTACGAGTAAGCATAAACGTCACGTACAACGTGGGGGTGAGCAAAGAAGATTCTTTTTGGTGTTTTGTATTTTTCCAATTTTTTTGTGGTTTTTGATTGTTTTTACTTTTTTGGATTTTTTGTGATTGTATTAGGTAGACCAAAATCTACAAATCTCCTCTTTAATCAAATCTCTTGATTAAAGAAGCCTCAAGGAATGAAAACGATCACGTGAAGTGAACGCCTTCGATGACTTTAGAACGTTGGTGGAACACCAAAACGTTCAAGAGGGTTTAATCAATGAAAACAAGAAAGTATATATGATACTTAATAATACTTTGGGCGGCAAAACCCTCGATTAACTCTCAAAATCAAATACTCACAAGCAAGCGGGGAAACGAGGCGGCGCGAAGCACTTAAGAGCCTTTTTCCTTAGGGTATATTTTATAATACCCACCTTATACCCACCTTATAGTTTGTATTTCTCAAAATCGAGCTTCACGAAAGTATTTATCTATTTTTGCCTTTTCTTTCTTGTTTGAGATTCGAATACAATGATTGGGTAATGACCTCCCAAGTCAAGGTTGTGTTTTCACACTTTTGGAGTACTTGTGAATTTATTGTTCTACGTATACAATATAGTAATAGTATTCACACAAAAAACGAAAAACCGATAATACGTATTAGTAGAGTGCTACTAATACAAAAGATATTATGGCTATATATAAAAACAACAATTGCCAAATCAAAACACAACACGCCTCCTCGGCAGCGGCGCCAAAATTGATTTAGCCCTTTTACTACCCTTTAGGAAAAGAGCGTAAAATAGTGGGAAGTATTAAGTATCGGTTTAGAAAAACCAAGCACTAATGACCAATGTGGTTCAAGTTTGTTTCCCAAGGAGGCTAGTGTGTTGTGTAGAGAGATGATTAATTATGTGATTATATGATTATGAGAAAGGAAAATAGAAATGAGATAAGAAGAGAATGACGGTTACGATGACGATTTAAACTAAGACGAAAAGTCGTACACGTATAACCGTAAAAAGTACCAAATTTAAAAATTTACCCTAAAAATTCCTAGAAAATTGCAATAAATCCTAAATAATGTAATTAGAGTTTAAAAAAAATCAAAAATCAGCCAAACCTTTTATTTAATTAAATAACGATTTTTTAATGCTAATTAAAGCCCTAAAAATCAATTTAATTAACAAAAAGCCCAAAATGAGATTTTTTCAATTGTAAACCTCTAAAATGTCCTAACTTAATTTAAAACTATTTTTGAAAACTTTAAAATTAACAAAAACTATTTAAAAACAATTAAAAACTATTAAAACTTAAAATAATTATAAAAATTAATCTAAGAACAATAAAAATATTCTAAAAGTTGTAAAATTCCTAATTTATTGTATTTAACCTAAGGAAAATGTAAAAACTTGAAAAATCTAAATTTTAATTTTTAATAATAAAATAATATTAAAAATCCAAAATTTATAAAAAATTCTAAAAACTTGCAAACTAGCTTAATTTAACCTAAATAAACAGAAAATGAACTTGAAATTACAAAATACCCCAAATGGGCATCTAAATGGGTCAAAAGTTCAAACAGTCGCCTTAATGGGCTTATTAAGGCCCAATAAGAAAAATGTTGTCCAATTAAGCCCAAAAACTCCTATCTGACTCAAAATTTGATTCTGAACACAATTTTTCAAAAGCCCAAAAGCTGAAAATGTGAAATAAGCTGGCTTATATCAAACAGCTTATTCTTAATGGGCTTTTTGGCCCATTAAGCTATAAGCTGATGCCATAAGCTCAAATTAGACAGACAAGCTTATTTTGAGTTGCTTAAGGCTTTTGTAAAAAGAAATTTGAAAAAAGTCCAAGGAATAAGCCTGAAAATGCAATAAGCAATCTACACAAAACGACAAAATAGTCGTTTTCGAGTTCTAGGCTATCCCAAGAGTTGACTCAAGTTTCTAAATCTTTTAAATGACTTAACTAAGCTTAATCAACAAAAAGTTTTCAAATAATTACACTAAATAAGCTGAAATAAGCAAATAAGCACTTATGAAAAAGTCAAACGAGTTGGTTTTCTAGCAAAAAGTCAAAGTCAACGTTTAATAAGCTCCAGTTCAAACAAATGGGTCAAATGATGAAGATTGATCACAAAAAATAAGTTGTTGCAGGTCTGGATAAGGCAATATGGCTTATTAATAAGCTATCTGAAAAATTACACTAGCAGGGGCTAGTTTTGGATGTTGAGCAGTGGAAACTTTTTCCACTGCTTGACTTGTTTGACTATTTGTCTTTAGTGACTTTTTTGGAGATTCAAGTTACACAAAGGCACCCAAATGATCAGTGGATCATAAGGAGTCAAATAAAACGAAGAAATCACAATCACTAACAGCCAATTAGTACAGTTTAATCAAAACATCACCAGATCTAGCACAGACATGAACAAATAAGCAGTTAAGCACTTATAAGTTGTTTTAGCAAATTTCAGCCAACCAAATAGCACCAAAAGCATACACAAGCTATTATAAACTTAAATAAACAAGTTTAAACAGGTTTCATGCAATGGCTCAAAGCCTAAATCAAAATTCAAGCACAAACAGGTTACTAATGAACACTAACACAAGCAGATTTTACTTTTGCTGATGCAATTGACCAACAAGCCAAATTCAAACACTCAGATCTTTAAGATATGTTATGATAACTTTGATTTAACAGCTTATATCCCTAAACATGCATATACTCTAAGTATTCCCAAAATTTTAGGTCAAAAACAGTCAAACTCAACAAGCTATAGCACAATCTTTGATTCAAGGGTTTAAACCCAAAAACTTGCAGCAAATAACTCTCAACCAAGTATATAGCAGATAACAAGCATAAACAACACTTTCCACAAACACAATAACAACTTATGATCTATAACAGGTAATCCCAAACACCCTTTTAACTTTTCAAAACCAAATTTTCAAATCAAAAGTGTTATCCAAGACCACCCAAGCCCAAATTAGCACAATAACAGATGAGATATGTAGATTTAAGCAAGATTAGACCATAAAATCAGCAAGAACACAAGTCATACACAAAATCACCAAAAATCCAAATTTTTATCATATTTGAGTAGAATGATGTGTACCTCATGGATGTACATCCACACCCACGAATTTTGAGCTTATGTGCTAGCAAGAACAAGCACAAGCTGCCACAATAAAGCCTGCTAAGATTCAACAAAGTTAAGAGCACAAATATCAAAACAGAAAGATGAAAAATTCTTAATTAATGCAACCTTAGTTCCCCACACTTGATTATCCCCAAGTTATAGGCTTCACCAAACCTTGATAACACAATATCAGGATGCTATGATCAGCTTTATAGCCCAAGAATTCTAAGGTTTGAACAAGACTTAGCAAAATATCAAGAAAAGTGGAAAATGTGCAAACTTTGGCACACTCCTTTTGAAAACAGGTTTTTGATTCAAGATTAACAAACAAGCAACAATAATAAATAGGTTATAAGAGTGGCACTTGAGCTTTCTTCACCAAATTCAAACACATTTCATTCAATGAATATATGATTTACAGATTTGTGAACTAAGGAAATTCAAGAGCAAAGAAATAATGTAGCATCCTAAGGCCTTTATATAGGCATACAAATGAGCTAAGTAAGCTGAAAAACGTGAAACCCAAACTATGGAAGTCCCCAAATTTCCCTTTGTCTTGTTTGAAGAATCTTGAACATGTGACTGAGAATTGGCGTTTTGTGGAGGTGGCAAGTGTGAAAATACATCCAATGGTGTATATCAAGCTTAAGGAGTAAGATGGAATATGAGCTGTTGATTCCCTGGCTTCTTCCCCAAAGGTGGTGTAGAAGGGTTTATCATGTGAGCTGGTATGGTGACGTGGCCAAGGGTTTAAGGTGGGGTTGTGTTTAGTCTCACCTTAATCACAAATCTAGAGTGAATTAAGGGGTATTATCAAGTATTAAGAAAATACCCAAATCTGCTTATGAACTCCAAGAACACTGGTTTGATCTGTTTTTATATTTAAACATTGTGTTAGGCGCCATTTTAACTAATCAGTTGTGATTAGTTAAATAAAGGGTGAGTGGGATGTGATGTGGCACCAGGGAGAGAGTTGATTGTTGAATTTGGTTAACTGGGGCATGTGTCACCATGATACTGGGTAAGGTAAGTATCATTGTCTGCCAAGAATAGCCCCCAGTCTTTCTTCTTTCTTTCACTTTGTAAATAAACACCACAAATCCATTTTCCTTTGTATTTCAAGTTTCCTTTTTCACACTTTTGCCCCAAATACTTTTCCAAAGTATTTTCAGGGGTATTTATTGCCAATTCTTGATTCTTGAAGGACTGATTTGGTATTTTCTTCAAGGATTATGGTCTTGACTTATATAATTGACTTCTTGGAGGACTGAAATTTCCAAGTCATGATTAATGAGGGACCATTTTTGCCAAGTCTTCAAAGTCAAGGGTCCTTTTGGTAATTTTGACATTTTCAAAGGACCAAATTTGT
The DNA here is from genome assembly GCA_025667525.1 of Glebionis coronaria. NCBI lineage: Eukaryota > Viridiplantae > Streptophyta > Magnoliopsida > Asterales > Asteraceae > Glebionis > Glebionis coronaria. Next base: position 467,744 of record JANFOE010000175.1, read on the forward strand.
AATTCTTGTAACTTGAAGTTCTTCATGGTATGTTTGACTTTGAGAAGGACTAATATTGACATTTTAGTTTTTTTGAGGGACAAAAATGGCCAATTCTTCAAAGTGGAGGGCCCTTTTTGCAATATTAACAAACTTTAGGGACCAATTGTAATTATGAAGATACAAGGGTATAAAGTGTCAATTCTTCAATATTGGAGGACCCTTCTTCATAAATCTTCAAATCTTCAAGGGTTTTCTTTGGAAAATTCTTCATTAGGCTTGGTTGAATGTGCGGCTTCGTTTCCTGTGTTCGTTTTTGTATGATTCTTGTGATCTTTTGTCATTTTCTCAATATCCGTACCTAAAATACACAAGCAACAAACACAAGCATATATTGGGGTGTTTTCATAATATTTTATGCATTTAAAGCCCTTTTTGGACGATGAGACTATGTATAAAAGCAGTCTCATCAAACAACCACTAAAATTGTCATTCCGCCACCACCTATTAGCCATGAACCACCGTCATTTATACCATCACCACCACCATCCGCGGTCTATGACCAGTTTCTTCCATCCACCACCACATGAGACGGCTTAACCGCCATCGTGGTGCTTGGTTTTTGCTTACCATTGATTCGGTTTCAGTAGCCATATGTAGGGGTGTTTGTTCTCTTGTTTGTACCTTCAAAATCACCGGGTGGTGCTCGGATCTTCCGCCACAGCCGCACTATAAAGGTGGGGCTCGTGGTAATTGTTGTTATTTTGGCATTGTTGTTCGCGTTTTGGTGGTTCTTTTAAAGTTATGATATAGGTCTGGAATATATGGTGTGTTTGGATTTAGGTTTAAGAGCCCATAAGGGTGTGTTTGGATACTTGTTTTAAAACTATCATAATTTAGAGTTGGGATTTGGATGTTAAAATTGTCAAACAAGAGTGTTTGAATTCGGGTTTAACAGCCCTTAAGGGTGTGTTTGTGTTAGTGAATCTGTCCAAAAAGGGGTGTTTGGGTATGTGTTAATCAACTTAAGGGTGTTTTTGAGATCGAGTTTAAAATCTATAAGGAGGCATTGGATTAGTGGATAACAATGGATTTGGGAGTGTTTAGGTTTGAAACATAGATTTATTGTTAAAAAGGTAAATATTATAGTTTGTAAATACGGGAGACATTATATTAACGAACTGGTCATGCCGAAAAATATATAAGTCGTATATTTATAATTTCATAAATGTTATTTAGAAGTAAATAAATAATTATTTATAAAATGTTATTTTATAGGCCTTGTAAATTAATACGGATTAATTTGGAGTTGTGGTTCACGTTTTAAGCGTGGGGTTAAAGCATTCTTCGAGATAAAACACACAACATGTGATGTTAATCGTATATGTCGCGTCCCATTTACTTTTACCCAATTTATGAACCATTTAAGCGTGTCCTGGGTGAGGGTCTCAAGATTTTATTGTAGCCGGCCTGACCAGGACATTCACATAAATACTTTTGGAAATCTCATTTATATAACTCACAACTTAAAAGCGTGCGTTATTTTATGAGGAAACTTGTTAATAATTTATTCAGAGATTTTTGGGTACGTGTCGAATTATTTGGTTTCATTTATATATATATATATCTATTTTATTTTATATTTTCACATTCTGATGTACGTGTGTCGTGTATACACTCTGAGTTATTCGTGTGTTCTTGTCCTTGTTATATAATTCAAGGTATGAATTATATACATGTTCCGTGTTTCCTTATGCAATATATTAGGTATATATATTACATACCTTGGTGATAATATTTGCTTCATCTTACTTAACCGATTTCCGATCAAATATGACATGGGATTGAACCGTTTATCAACCAGTGGTAGTGATGAAACTATTCATTAGGGAGAACTAGGTGCACTGATATGAAATAATAGGAAATAGCCATCAAGATAGATCGTGATTTATAGTATCAAGTTGTTCCAACTTATGTTTACGCTCCTCCTAATGTTTATTTTCTGTTGATTGCTCTTCTACGTCGATGTGAGTTCATACCCTACTTTTACTTGTTTATAAATGTTTTATAATTGTTTTTGGGGAGATACATGCTACTTTATTGCTATTGGCAAACTTGGTTTAAACTTATGATCTGTTTGCTTAGAAACTTATTTATAAACTGAATAATCTATGTAAACGAACACTATTGCTTGATAAATTGTTAAAAACATAAACTGGAAATGAAACTAAGTGATATATGTAAATGAAAACTATTGATTGATTTAAACTGTTAAACATAAGTCAAACTAGAAACGAAAACTAACTAATCTATGTAAACAAAAACCATTGCTTGATTTAAACTGGGGAAAATAGACAAATAAGTTACTAAAGTTTGGTTAAATGTTCACCTAAGTTACTAAAGTATTTTTGGTTACAAATCAGTTACTTATGTTTGGGTTACCGGTTATATAAGTTACTCTGTTGGTTGCAACCTTTTGTTACCGGTAACTAAGTGACGTGGCATATAATATTAATGGGTTAAAACATAAAAATGTTACCAAAGTTTGCCAAAATGTTCATCTACGTTACTAAAGTTTGTTTTCCTTACAAATAGGTTACTAAAGTTAAGGTAACAGGTTAAATACGTTACTCTCTATGTTTTGTTTTAACCCTTGGTATTAGGTAAGTGTCGACGTGAAATTACTTATTTGTTATTCGTTTAAAGAGTAAATTATCTTTTATTTTTAAATTATGCGTATCCTAATAACGCATGATTCAAGAAAAATGATCGTTCCAAACAATATGCTCCTAAGCTATCATCAAATTCTTTCATTTTACTTTCTCACTAAAACATGATGAGCAACTATCCCGATTGGGTTGACGGCAGAAGAAGGGTGTGTGTGTGCCGAATGAATGGGTGACGGTGGTTGTAGTTGTGGATCGGTTACGATGGCCGGAGGTTGTGGTGGCTGGCGAGAGTGACATCAATCTTTTTTTAGTGGTAGCGTTTTTTTCTGTAGATCCGGTGGCAGTGAGAACTGGTGATGGTGATCGTTGTGCTGATGAACGAACATTGAGGAGTCAACAACATTCTTGTTTGAGGTGGGACCCACAAAGTGTTGACTGACCATAACAACAGGTTACTAACAGGTTGCCCACCCTCAGAGTAACCTAATTGTAACTTTTTAAAACTTTAGTAACTCATATAACTAACTCGTATACTTGAGTAACCTTTTTGTAACCAAAAATCCTTTAGTAACTTAGGTGAACATTTAAGCAAACTTTAGTAACTTATTTGTATATTTTCCCTTTAAACTGCTAAACATAAGTGAAACTGGAAACGAAAACTAAATCATTAAAAACGGGTGAAATATCCCACAAACGGGTGAAATATCCCAGAAACAGAAACTAGTATGCACTGCCAAATACTAAATGTAAGCGTGAATGAAAATGGATAGATCTATTTTGGGGTGACACCCACATCCGGGATTGGTCGGTCATATGGCCATTGGATGCATTTGAAATTCTGTAAACTATGCAACAACGGAAACAATGAAACTATGTTAAAGTTTCGATGTCATGAGAAACATACGTTCAATTCCTTTATAACTACGAACACGGGTGCAATTCCCTTATAATTATGAGCACATGTGTAACTTCTAATAAATATGAAATGGGTGTAACTCCTAATAATTATGAATATGTGTGAGAAACGTAACTGAATCATTTTGTGAACTTTAATACTTTGGCTAAAACACTGTGATATAAATGAAAAATGCGGTAAACTTTACTTCACTGAGAAACTCTAATTTTCTAAACTATTTTACAAAATTGATTTCAGCAGCTGACGGTATTATCGTTTGAAACTCCAAATGTTTTAAACTAAATAAATTTATGAACTCACCAACTTTATTTTGACATCTTAAGCATGTATTCTCAAGTACTTGACAATATGGATTTTTGGAGTCTACATTGTGGTTTTGGCATATAGAGGTCGTTTCTCAAATCAGGCTTTCGATTACTCATGAATTCACAACCCTCAAAGTTAATCTTTTGCTGCAGTGAATTTGGTGTGACAAGTACAACAAGGAAAATGACAAAGAGAATGCCTAATAATGTTGGGAATCTAAGTTTGTTAGATTTCCCTTAGTCATAGATTTAAACTTAAATTAAGTTGTTTGATATAAACTTTTTTAGCCTCAAAATATTGAGTCAAACAAGAATGTTCGGTCATAGGTATCTATTGTAATATTTATTAGAACGTTGTAATAGATAGTTAAATAGTCGTGGTTCACGAGCTTGGATTTAAGCTACTTAAAGCCCAAAAGACAAGCCCGGTCCAACCAATATAGCCCATTATGGTTACATATAAGCCCGGCTATATAAGGCCCTTCCTAGCATGTTAGGAAGGGTGGATGATCATTTGTAACTCTAATTTCTTCTAATCTAATATTCACCAAGTTAATCATCTCTCTCTCTCTATTTTCTCTCACTACTTTCTCTCTCTAAAATTCATATCTTTTCCATCTCATTTCTTTAATCTATCATCATATTATTTGGGACAACAATTGGTATCAATCGCCATGGGGTAGATTTGTGTTTAGTTTGTGGTTATCATTTTTGATTTCGTGTGATTTTCATCTTGAAATCATCTCGTATCAAAAAATTTGTGTTTTTAAGCTCAAAATCTTCATACAAATTACCTACAAAGTTGTGGTAGGAATTTGTGTTCCTCATTTTGGTGATTTCCACGAAAAATTGGAACTTTTGGCTTGATTTTTGGGTAAAAATTCGTCATTTTGGAGTTTTTGGCTACACAGTTCGGAATTTTAAGTTTTATAACTCGGGAAGCTAGGGTTTATGTTTATTCCGAACTAGGTGAGAAAGTTAGACATTCCGAACTAGGTGGGAAAGTCACATACTCCGAATTAGGTGAGAAGGTGTTATTCCGAACAAGGTTAGTGATCTCGATTCTGAATTAGGTGGGAATAAGGGGTACTCCGAACTAGGTGAGATATCGATTCCGAATTAAGTGACAAAGGGGGTATTCCGAACTAGGTGGAAAGAAGTTATTCTGAACTAGATCAGGATTCAACCATTCCAAATTATTTCAGAATTCAATCATTTCGAATTACATCAGAATTTCACCATTCCGAATTACATCAGAATTTCACCATTCCGAATTACATCAGAATTCCACTATTCCGAATTACATCAGAATTTCACTATTCCGAATTACATCAGAATTTCACCATTCCGAATTACATCAGAAATTCACCATTCCGAATTAGATCAGAATTATACCGATTCCGAATTACGTCAGAACTTTCTTGATTCCGAACTAGGTTAAGGTTTAACTCATTCCGAATTAGGTCAAGATTTTTGGATTCCGAACTAGGTGTGGATCACGGATTCTGAACTAGGTCCTTGTTTCGCTAAATTTTTGTTCGAGTATTTTTTAGACTTAGCCACCATCTAGACTAGTTTCCGAATACCGTTTACACGAAGATTAAAAAAAATAAAAAAAAAGAGTTAAAATGTTTCCGTCAAGTAAATTCAAATTTTTTCATACTAGTTTTAGGATATTTCTAGCTCGATTTCAAAATTTGGCGATTACAAAATTTTTTGGTCTGCCGTTTTGTCGGACTGGAGAAATTATTGTCGGACTGAAGAAAAATCGGAATTTTCGGAATTTAAACCACAATCTATTCACAACAACATCTACCTAAGATCCTATTCACTTCACTTCATTTTTGAGATGGATTCTACTGTTGAATATCGTGTTACTAATAACAACATAATGGTGGCGTGTAACAAAGAGAGACCACCAATGCTTGTGCATGGTCGGTATGCTCAATGGCAATCACGTTACATCTGATACCTTGATACAAGACTCAATGGTGATGCCTTGAGGAAATGTATTACTCATGGACCATATGTATTCAAGAAGATATCAATTCCTCCAAGACCAGCCACAGATACTACTGATCCAATACCCGCAAGTGAACGTGATGAAACAAGAGCTGATCTTACACCTGAAAATTGTGCTTGGCATGATGCGGAGAAGGAAGCTATCTATATGGTTTTAAATGGGATTGGAGATGATATTTACTCCACGGTTGATGCATGCCCTACAGCACATGAAATGTGGACTACTATTGAACGCTTGCAACAAGGAGAATCACTCAACAAACAATATGTCAAAACAAACTTGTTTTGGAATTTTGGCAAGTTTACTTCAAGGGATGGAGAATCAATTGACTCATACTACTCCAGGTTTTATAAAATGATGAATGACATGACAAGAAATAATCTACAAGTCTCCACCATGCAAGTCAATGTTCAATTTCTTCAACAACTTCAACCCGAGTGGACACGATTCGTCACTTTAGTGAAACAACAAGAAAAGTTAGACGAGGTCTCATATCATTGACTCTTTGACACCTTGAAGCAATTTAAGAATGAAGCAAATGAGATTCGATCTGAACGTGTTGCCAAGACGGCTAACCCACTTGCTTTAGTGACTACAACTCAACATGTTCAAGATCATCGCTCACGTGCTCCTATGCCATACTCCACTACATCATCCTCACCACGATATTCCACATCATCTAAGCCTTCATCATCCACAAGATCACGAGGCAAAGTGCCAAGATCACCATCACCACCATCTGAGTCATCATCTGAAGAAGACAGTGATGAAGACCAAGCTCAAAAGAATCAAGAGATGAAACAACAAATTGCTTTCATAATGAAGACTTACAAGAAAATCTACAAACCCACCAACAACAATCTTCGAACATCATCTAACACAAAGAACCAATATGTTGAGAGTCCTCCAAGGTATGAAACACGTCGACGTGGTGAAAGTCCTTCTAGGTATGATCGACATAATCAAACGCATGTTGAGGGTTCTGCAAGGTATGATCGACAAACTGCCAAGTATGATACTCAAAGGATTGCAGCTGCTACTGGGAATAGGGAAACTGTTGGAAGTCAAGTGGTTCAACAAAGTGGGATTCAATGTTTTAACTGCCAATGTTATGGGCATATGGCAAAGGAATGCAGGAAGCCAAAAAGGGTTAGAGACTCTGGTTATCACAAGGAGAAGATGCTGATATGCAAGAAGATGGAAGTTGGGGTTAAATTGTCAGCTGAGGAAGGAGCAATGCTTGATGACACTGATGATGAAGATTCTGATCAAGAACTCGATGCACATTACTCGTACATGGCAAAGGTTGAAGAAGTTCTCAAAGTCACTGAAGATGACAACGGTCCTATCTTTGACACTGAGCCAATCGATAAGGTACACACTACTGACGAATATAATGTCTTTGGTGATATTCATGAACATAGTGATCTACCCAATGCCATTAATGACACATGTATGATGGAAACGGTTAATAGTAATACCACACTTAATTCATCAGACATGTGCAATAATGAGTCTGAGGATGATCAACATGCAAATGAGTATGATGAAGAGGAACGTATTGGGCTTGCTAATTTAATTGCCAATTTACAAAAAGATGTCACTGAAAATAAAAAGATTCAAAAGCAATTAAAGAAGGCAAACGCTACGCTCACTCAAAATTTTAAAGAATGCAAAGCTGCTCTTATCAAATCGAGTGAGATAACAGAAAGCTATATAGATGAGCTCCTTCAGAAAACCAAAGAGCTTGAGGGGTACAAGGGTAGTGCGTTAAAAATTCAAAAGGAGGATTTTGAAAACAAATATAATACAACTCTTGAGTTATTAGCTAAAGAGAAGCGTCAATATAATGTTTTCTTAATGGATGAATGTCAAAAAACGTACCTTGCCAATACCAAAGTTAATGAACTTGAACAAAAGCTCTCTATGACCACTATCGATTCTGCTAAAATTCTTGAGGTTAAGAAACAAGAGGTAGATGCGTTAAAACAAGACTTCAAAAGAAGATATGATAAAGAAACCAAAAAAGTAACGAAACTAGAAGAACAAGTCGAATTTTTGAAGAAAGTTGTTTATAACACGCATGATTCTATTCAAACCGTAAGAATGATAGCACCTCCGTCGATGTTTAAGGGTCAAGCTAGCTTGTAAGTCCTGAGTACCTTGCCAAAGCTCAAGCTACAAACCCGCGTCTTTATCTTGATGAGTCTGAAAGGACCTATCTTGATTGCATTCCTGTTAGTGCCGATAGTGAAGAGACTTCCCTTTGGGATGATGATAGTCGACCACTTGTCAATAAGGAGTTTTGTGAAACCATTTAATTATGCTTATGAGAATTGTCTTTATGATCTTTTCGACAAACAAACTCAGAAAACTCGTGAGGAAGTGTTTTTAGAATGCAAACAAAAGAGAATTCAATGGAAGAAAGCATTTGCCCCTAAGAAATCTAATGTTTACAAATATATGAACTACCTTCCTCTAGATGAGTCCAAAAGCAAGAGTAGGAAAACATTAGGTATTCTTAAACACCACATAGATAATGTTAAATCTATTGTTGAAAGAGATTGGGCAAAACGTGAAAATGCTGAGTGGCAACGCCCGACTCCTCAAGATATTACCTTGCTTGTGAAAGAACTCTTAATTCCAAATACGGCGTTGATTAAAGAAACTGTTCTTCAATTTGAGGAGTTCTTTCGGACTGAAATGTTTGATGATTTAAAATATGTTGAGTCTATTGAGAAAAACATTGATGATCTTCAAATGGAGAAGTCTGATTTTTCAGATGAATATGATTTACTCTTGCAAGAATGCGTTTTTAAAGATGTTATGTGTGCTTATTTTACATCTTGCGCTGATATTGATGAATATTCTGATGTTGCATGCAAATATGTTGATAAGATCAAAGAATGTGAACGTCTTGAAACTGAGCTTTCGAAACGTAAAGAAAATGTCGATAAAATGGCTTTTGAGTTACTTCAACACAAAACTGATTTCCTTCAAAAACATTGTCAATCTCTTGAACTTGCTTTGCAAAAAGACGTTGGTAGTTTTCCACATGATAATAACTTGCAAGAAAAACTTTCCAAAACGTTTCGTGAAATGAATGAACAGAGTTTGGAAATTAAAGGGTTGAAAGCTCAGTTACAAGACAGGGAAAGAGTGATAGCAGAGTTACAGAAACTCGTTGCTAAGATGGGTGGGAAAGTTGTGGAACCTAGCATTAAGAAACATGTTGTTAGACAACCCAATGCCTCTAAAGAGAATAGATCCTCTATCTTGGGAAAACCATCTGCTTTATCAAATTCCTCGTTTTCAAAACCTGTGTTTGCCCCCAAGATGGATGGAAAGGAAAGGTTACCACAGAATCAACCCATAAGGAATTTCATAGCACCAAGCGTTAAGCACAATAATGTGATTAAACCAGGGATGTATAGAATGACCACTAAGCCCACAAACAAAGTTACTCGCCTCAGACTTCTAGAAACACTAATATTCGTATGTCTTCTACTACAGGAGTAGTCTCCACTGCTAGTGTTAGCCAGCCTCAGCTTAAGCACACTCAAGTGAATGATAAGGTCTGGAAACACAAGAGTCAAGAGAAGATGAACAAGTAGAAGAACACCCTAGGAATTTGAATGTTTTTAAGAATAAAAAGTCTGTAATCGCGTGTAATGACGATTTGAATGTTTTGAATGATTTGAATGCTATGAATGTGAAATTTGTTTGTGTCAAATGTGGAAAGTGTGCTAATGCTAATCATTCTATGTGTGCTATGAATAATGTCAAAGGCGTAGAAACTAGAACTAAGAAGCAAGTTGCGATGTCTATTAGTGCTAGTAAACCCAAACACAAAGTGAACCATTCTGGTGCAACCTCCACTAAGAAAAGTCATGCATCAGACTCCACCACTAAGAACCCTAGAAGCAGAATTAAGGAATTATATGAGTCTGCTAGCAAGTCTTAGAAATGGTGGTTTCCTATTCAATGCCCTCCCGGATATAAATGGATGCCTAAAGATAGGACAGAAAATGTGACAACGAGTGTTAGTATGCCTTTAAATGTTGCTAAGGACACTAATGATTCTACCATCACAACTACTGTGGTATCAAATTTAGCAATTGCTCCATCGTATTCTAACTCTTCTGCAGGTGATATAAATAATTCTCTTCATAGTGGACTCCGGATGCACGAAGCACATGACGGGGAATCTCAAGCTTCTAATTAACTTCGTGGAGAAGTTCTTGGGTGCGGTCTGATTCGGAAATGATCAATTTGCACCGATCCTAGGATATGGAGATTTGGTTCAAGGGAATATCACGATAAAAAGGGTATACTACGTTGAAGGGCTCAATCACAATCTTTTCTCGGTTGGTCAATTCTGTGATGCAGATTTGGAGGTTGCTTTCAGAAAGAAGACATGTTTTTTTCGTGATTATGATGGGAATGACTTACTTACCGGTACACGGGGTACTGATCTTTACACAATTTCACTACAAGACACAACTTCATCAACTCCAATTCGCTTCATGGATAAAGCTTCAACGACTCAGGCATGGTTATGGCATCAACGTCTTTCTCATCTCAACTTTGATACCATCAACTTGCTTTCCAAGAAAGATATTGTGAGAGGCCTTCCAAGTTTAAAATTCATCCAAGATCATCTTTGTTCTTCTTGTGAACTTTGTAAAGCTAAACGAAGTAGCTTCAAAACAAAGACCACACCAAGCTCTAAAGGACGGTTAGATCTTCTCCATATGTGTAGTCCTATGCGTGTTCATAGTATCAATGGAAAGAAATATATTCTGGTAATTGTCGATGATTACTAAAGGTACACATGGACTCACTTCTTGAGGTCCAAGGATGAAACACCCGAAGTTCTCATCAGCCTCCTTAAACTGATACAACTTCAAGCTCAAGTTAAAGTGGTTCGTACTGACAGAGGTACATAATTTTTGAATTCAAATCTGAGAAACTATTTTGAAGCCGAAGGAATTGAACATGAAACATCTATCGCTCGAACACCCAAACAAAATGGTGTTGTTGAAAGACGAAACCGTACTTTAGTTGAGGCTGCTCGAACATTATTATTTGCCTCAAAACTTCCACTATACTTTTGGGCCGAAGCCGTGTCAACCGCATGCTACACACAAAACCGATCCTTAATTATTCCTAGACACGAAAAGACACCATATCACATAATTCATGATCAAAAACCTTCACTCAAACACCTTCATGTTTTTGGATGTACTTGTTACATTATTCGAGATGGTGAAAATTTGGATAAGATGAAAGAGAAAGGTGATGCATGTATTCTTATGGGATATGCAACTCAGTCTAAGGGATATAGAATATACAACAAGAGAACAAAATAAATAGTCGAGACTATTCATATCCGATTTGATGAATTACAAGAAATGGCACTTGAACAAAACAGTTTAAGTCCTGATCCATAACGACATACGAATTTCGTTCACAACCGCACGGAACTCGGAACTCAAGACCACAGCAATGAACCGTCAAGTTCAACGCTGGTTCAAGAAAATGTTCCTAGAGCAGATATGATAGTCAACACGAAAATTGAAGAGTTGGAAATGTTATATGGACCAATGTATGATGAATATTTCACGCGGGAGAAACAAGTTGTATCGAAGTCTTCCGTTGTCACTCATGATAAGAATGATGATTCCGATCATCGTCAACAAAAGGATACAACTTCATCTACTTCAACACCGGTTGCTGCAGCGTTAATTCTTCAGAATATCACTTCAACAATCGATCCTACAACATCCACAACTATTGTCATTGCTCCAGAGCACACAAATCAAGCAGACAATGCATTATTTGACGAAGACGAATTTATCAACCCATTTGGTACACCGGTACACGAAACTAGAGAATCTTCTACTCGCCATGTTGATCCGTCAAATATGCATACGTTCTACCAACGACATCCTTCAACACATCATTGGACCCGAGATCATCCTTTGGTTCAAGTAATTGGAAACCCTTCACAACCTGTTCGCACAAGACGACAGCTTAACAGCGATGGCGATGTTTGTATGTTCGCACCCGCCGTGAGTTCAGCTGAACCGAAAAACATCAAAGAAGCCATGGCTGATCATGCTTGGATTGAATCGATGATGGATGAACTTCAACAATTTGAAAGACTAAAAGTCTGGGAACTTGTTGACAGACCATACGATGTAATATCATTAAATCTTCGATGGATCTAAAAAACAAGATGGATGAAGAGAACACGATCATCAAGAATAAATCTAGGCTAGTGGCTAAAGGGTATGGACAGAAAGAGGGTATTGATTTTGAAGAATCATTTGCACCACTAGCTCGAATGGAAGCGGTCAGGATTTTTCTTGCTTATGTTGCACATAAGGGATTCATTGTCTATTAAATGGACGTAAAGACGCCGTTTCTTAACGGTCCTTTGAAGGAAGAAGTATATGTCACACAGCCGGAAGGATTCGTCAATCCTCATTATCCTGACAAGGTGTATCGTCTCCACAAAGAACTTTATAGACTCAAGCAAGATCCAAGGGCGTGGTACGACGAGCTCTCGAAATTTCTGGTCTCCAAAGGTTTCTCAAAAGGTTCCATTGATTTAACTTTGTTCACTTATAAATATAGGGATAACATTTTACTTGTGCAGATTTATGTTGATGACATTATTTTCGGGTCTACAAACCAAAAACTTTCAAAATAGTTTGAAAAAGTAATGCACAACAGATTTGAAATGTCTATGATGGGCGAACTAAAATTCTTTCTAAGAATTCAAGTTCACCAATCCCCAAGTGATATCTTCATTAACCAAGCTAAGTATTGTCAAGAGATAATCAAAGAGCATGGTATGACATCATGTGACCCCGTTGGGACACCATTATCAACCACATCCCTAGATGCTGAGTTGGAGGGATTACCCATAGATCAAACGAGATATCGTTCCATGATCGGGTCCCTCATATACTTGACAGCAAGCAGACTTGATATTCATCATGCTACATGCTATTGTGCACGATATCAAGCACGACCCACTGAAAAGCACCTGAAGGAGGTTAAACGGATCTTTCGGTACCTTAAGAATACCATTCACATGGGACTCTGGTATCCGAGGGAAACCGGTTTCTTTCTAACGGAATATTCAGATTTTGATCATGCAGGGTGTCTTGATACACGAAAAGGTACTTCTGGTGGTGCACAATTTCTAGGTCAAGATAAGCTTGTGGGATGGTCTTCCAAGAAGCAGGATTGCACATCATTATCATCAGCCGAAGCAGCGTATGTGTCTCTATCTGTGTGTTCTGCTCAAGTTCTTTGGATGAGAACACAACTCACGGATTATGGCTTCCACTTTGATAAATTACCTATGTACTGTGACTCAAAGTCCGCCATAGCCATCCCCTGCAATCCGGTACAGCATTCCCGCACGAAGCACATTGATGTCAGATATCACTTCATTAAGGAACAAGTTGAAAAGGGTATTGTTGAATTATACTTTGTTGGAACTGATTACCAATTAGCTGACTTGTTTACAAAAGCTCTTTCGAAAGAGAGGTTTGCGTATCTTGTTAGGCAAATTGGTATGTGATGTTTGACTCCAGCAGAACTGGAGATTCTGGCAAAGAAGCCTGCTTGATTCGTCTATCAAACATCTACCTGTAAATATTAATGAAAAAGCAAAATACAAAATTAAAAAATCTTTGATAATCCAAAAATATTCTTCTCGACATGTCTTTCAGTATCGATAATATGGACGTACCTAGAAATGTCGCTCAATAACGACAGGGTGTGTACATAAAGCTCGAATGAAAGTTGTAAATATTTTTCAAAACATGTCATTTCTATCTTTTCTAAAGGAAATTGTATGTTTTGGACAATATTTCCAACAACGGGTAGAGCAATCTATCTTGGGTTGAGCTTGTCACAAAACATTCAACGTTTTGAGCTCAACACAATGGCTTGTAATCACTTTCAGATTGCAACCCGGAACTATATTCACGGGGGAGTGTACGATTTCATGCTCTTACCCTTAGCAAAAGAAGTTAAATCTTCTTACATTTGAGTGGATTCGTCAAGACATTCAAAGTCTATTAACTCAAGTTTATGCTTTAGAAAAACCTTTTCGCCAAAAAGAATTGATTTTTCAAAAAGCGTTGAACACAATTTTTTCAAGAATTTCTCAATGATATTCAAAATCTTTCAAAAATTGTGTGTTCAACAACTCCTATCCTCAAAAGTTTAATGTGGATCATATCCTCGTAATGACAATTCCATTGGATCAATTTTTGAGGGGGAGCTTTCCAAATTTCATGCTAAGTTTGACACATTTTTCTCCCGAAAAGTTTCAAGACTATTTACAATATATTTTAATCAAATTTGGTATCTCTAATATCAAACGATTTTATATATTAGAGATAGGGGAGTAAATGTGATTAAAATGTGATCTAAAGACTCAAGCACTAATGGTTTCGATCAAATACCCACAACATCTTTAATTCATGACGTTATTGGTGTCAAAAGGGTGCTTAGGTTTAAGTCCTATGATCCAACCAGAACCGGAGGGATCTTCCCAGGGACAATCCAATAGATTATTAGAGGTCCTTAGGAAAGATGGAGTAGAATAAATGCCGACTAAGTACTGATGCTAGCACTGGAACATTCACAACAAGGTGCTAGTAATGATGTCTTGGTAAGCATTGAAGGGGTTGAAGAATGAAAAAGAAATGTAAGGATAAAGGGTGTAAAGAAAGAAGCCCTCCATACAACTTAGGCAGAAAACGGGTCAACACATCATGAAGACAACTCATCATAGACCCAGTGATGTGAAGCACAACCCTTTCCTAGCTACTCAGGCTTCTATCAAAAGAAGTTTGTTTTATTGTCATGGAGATCAACATTACTTCTATTGACTTTCTCACTCCGAGATAGTTGATATTGAATAGGTGGCATCTGCTCCAGCCTCCGAACACTAAAAGTGCACAAATCGAGTCTAGAGCCAAGAGATCAATCAAATCTCGTTAGGACACACGGATGAAGATCAAGAGAGTCCTACGCTATATCCTTGTGATATTGCTAGAACACTCAGAGTGATACTACTTAGTATCCACAATGATGAGTGGAAATCATTCTAGTGATAACGACAAACAGCACTGCGGTAGGTCATGCGTAAGATTCTTTATCAATTGAACATATGTAAAACTGAAAAGCAACAGTGGTTTGATTCTGAATTGATTCAAACTCGTTTCAGGTTTCTACGCAATATCTTTATGGTCTTGCCAGAACATTGATAGGTGTGTAAACACCCATCCTTTTTACCACTTAATTACAATAATAACCGAGCCAAAACGTGTATTTTATGTCATTTATGTCGGAATTATGTGTGGTTTGTGTTTTTGTTGTGATTTAGGAAGAAAAGGTGAAAAGTGGAGAAAACACGGGCATTCACGGGCTTTTATTGAAGAAAACGACGAAAGACGAAGTCAAGAAGTCAATAGTGCAAAAAGAACGGAAGTCCAAGACCAATTCTGAAGATTTACCGAAGAAAAAGTCAAAAGACGGAAGTTTACTAAAAGCCGAAGAACTCGAGTCTTATTTATGAAGAAAATTCAAAGACGAGTTCAAAGAAATCCCGAGCCAAAAGTCATTAAAGTCCAAGATTAAAGAAGATTAAAGGCTTAAGGACCTAATGGTGCAATTAAGAGAAAATGAAGGAGGGGAGGAATCTTCCTAAGCACTTCCTAATCCTCCCCTATATATAGTTTAGGATCATTTCATTTTACACTTGTTGGCTAGAGTGACACTAGTTCTTCCATCTTTAATTTTTGCACATTTACTTTTCATGTCAATTTAAATACATTGTATTGCACTTTTAATACCTTTTAATTCCAAGTAAGTGTTCTTTAATTTTCTTGTTTTAATCTCTCATTCTACCTTTCTTTCTTTGCTTGATCTTTATGTTTATGTGTTTATTATCATGCTTATTTGATTAAAGGTTATGTTTAATGCTTTTGATTGTTTTGGTTTATTGATTTTTATAGCTTATTTGTGTTTATTTTAAGATTTCTAAAGTTTTTATAAAAGTTATTTTTATATAAAGTTTGTTTTCGTATACCTTTTTCATTAGTGTCTTCAAAAGTCTTTAAATTTCAGCTTATTAGCTTTTTCTTATACGTGTTTGCCTAGGTTTTTAGTCTAGTGCTTATTTGAGTAATAGCTTATTTGTTGTGCTTATTTTGCCTTCTTCCTACTGTATTCCGACCACCCTGGTCGGAAAAGGGTTTATCATTCCGATCATCCTGATCGGAAAGGGGTTTTGCATTCCGACGGGGATTCCGATCTACCATCGGAAAAGGGTTTCCATATTCAACAAGTATTCCGATTGGACATTCCGACAAGGGTGTCCTTGAGTGATATTATGATGGGTCCCAGGCACCACATTCCGATGAGATCCCTTTAGGCTGCATTCCGATAAAGAATTCTGATTGGACATTCCGATCAGTGGTGTATAGTGGTATTCTGATCAAGTTAGGTGGTGACAGCATTCCGACCAGGAGACCACTCCTCATTCCGATTTGTTATTTCGACCACATTCCGATCAAATGTATTGTTGGGTTATTCCGATTAGGGACTTGGTGACAGCATTCCGATTTGGGGTTCCTACAACATTCCGATCAGTCTAAGGTTGGTTATTCCGATTAGGGATTCCGACGGTAGGTTTATTTTCTATTTTGTCTTGTTTAATTTTTAAGTTTACAATTTTAGTATTTTGTCAAATTTTAATTTTCGTCAAGGTTTAATTACCCGTCATTTAATTTCTCGTTATTTACTTTTCAAAGTTTTAATATTGCACCATTTATTTTAAATTAGTTTTAGATTTACTTTAAAGTCATTTTACTTTGATTGTTTTGCACATTTTTAATATACTACAACGACACAACTTTTGTTTCCACCAAAGAACGACTGAGTCGCACATTAATCCATTTTTCAATTCGAATAGATCACTAGAACGATAACTTTCTTACTAGGCAAATCCTAGTTATTAAATGGCGCCGCTGCCAGCTCTTTTTGTAAAGATAAACGGTTTTCTGTGAGAGACGCGTTGCTTTTTGGGATCCGTTCACTTGTGAGCGTTATTTTTCTTGCTTAAAAAAATTCAAAAAAAATCAATAAAAATTAAAATTTTCAAAAATCCAAAAATCCAAAAAGATTTTATCTTTATTGTGTATATATATTCTCTTTGTGTTTGGTTTCTTTTTCTTTTACTTTCGCAGGTGTATGCGTACTAGATCTTCTAATTATCAAGAGCCCGAGACTCGAGAAGATTTAAGTATGGCAGGTGTTACCAACAACAATAATCCATCGCACCTCAACAATAACAACAATGTTCTTCCACAGCCCGATCTTCAGACAATGGAGGAGCTTTGTCAACCTACCATGTTTGGACGAGGAGAACCGATTGCGCTGATGCAAATCACGGCTCCGGAGTTTTCGTTGAAGCACCACATGATTCAGCAAGTGCAAACAAATCCTTTTAGAGGAATGCCTGATGATGATGCCAACAAACACCTCGACAAGTACATTACAATCACTCAAAGCATGAAGTGCTCCGGTGCCACAATGGATGTTCTTCGCCTGCAACTCTTCCCACATACTTTATCACACCACGCCGAGAAATGGTTTGATCGTCTCCCGAAGAATTCCATTCATACTTGAGATGACATGACTCAATGCTTTTTGTCGCGCTACTTTCCACCATCCATGGTCACGAGCCTTCGCAATCAAATCAGCGGTTTCATGCAAGATCCCGATGAATCTCTTTTTGATGCTTGGGAGAGATATAATGTCTTGATCGATCGTTGTCCAAACCACAACATGCTTCCAGTCACATTGATTGATACTTTCTACAATGGTTTGACTTTTCGAGATCGTGATACGATTAATGCAGCCGCCGGTGGCACATTTATGAAAAGGAGACCCGAGGAGTGTTGAGAGCTAATTGAGAACATGACTACTCATCATAAAAACTGGGATTCCTCCGCTTCTTCAAGGAATAACCCGAGAGTCAATGTTTCTTCTGTTGGGTCAAAATTATGAGTTGATGCGTCAAAAACAACAAAATAAGAAGACAAGGGCTAAAGAGTACAAGTTGCAAAAGAACAAGCCGTTGGAGTCTTTTTATTGTTTTAGCTTTCTTTGTAAGCTATGTTTTCTAGTATATAAAGAAAACATAGACGTAGGTTTTACATATCAATTCAGTTTTCATAATGTAACCTACAGTAAAGTTTGATCTCTAGGTGTGGGATTCAATGTATACACACCTAGAGTTGTTTGTGTTAATCTTTAATACAAGCACACTTTGGGAGAATTCATCTTTGTTCTTATAACATCTTGTTACTAATCAATGTTCTATTCCGCTATGATTAACATCATATGAATGTTGATTATCCTAGATAGAATGGTTCTTAACCATTGAGTCTAACGATCATAGGACTCCACAATTGGTATCAGAGCCTAAGGCTCGTGATATCTAGGATCTACAAGGTGTTACGTACGTGTTCGTGTTGCTGTGAAGCCACTGTCCAGAATTAGCGACAGTTTTAGTGACGGTTTAGTGACGGTCTGTCAGATTTGTGACAGATTTGCAACGATTTGGCAACAGATCAGGTGTCGCAAAAGGAATAGAGGAAGGAGTTAACAGATCTGTGACATATTTGCGACAGAATTAGTGTCCCTAAAGATCTGAATTTTAGGGTTTCGTTAATAAACCCTAGGTTGACATTTTTTTATTTTTTTTTTGTGCTGTGAAGAAGATTGTGTAGGGTTCCTTTATTTGTGAACCCTTAATACGTAGCTAGTTTGTATGGCTGCTGTGATTTTCGTATGGCTGCTTGGGATCAAGAAGAATGTTTGATGGTGGTTTGATTGTATGATGTTTAAAGCTGCTGATCCCAGCAGCAGGCATGTGATCGTGATCTACTTGTGTTTTATGGCTGCGTGTTTTTGGAAAGAGAAGCTAGACACAGTTGGAAAGAGAATAGCAGATCACGTATGAGAGAATTACAAACAGCATGTCTAGGGTTTTAAGGCTATCACGTGAAGCCAAAAGTATGTGGTGGTCCATGTTGTACGGGTTCTGATTTGACAAAGGCAGTAGATCGGGTACAAACAGGAGTATAGAGGACGTAGATATGGCAGGCTAGTTGCTTCATGTGATGTTCTTGCAGTCCAAAAATATTAAAGAGATATTGCTTATTAATGGTATGTGAATATATATCATGAAGGATATGGATTCATGGATTGCAGCAAGAATTGAGGTTTGATGTTCGTGTCTATTACCAGCAGATCCAAGATTATGTATAACAGGTATGGATTTTATGATGCTAAAGTCTTGACAGAATAAGAGCCATTCGTTTCTGAATTTTAGATATGTTCGCGTATCTTTTATTTTTGGACGAGATTTATGACATCTTAAAACTGAACGAGATTTTAGGGGTTATTGTATATCTGTTTCATTCCTTGGGCGGGGTTATGTTATGAAGAAAGTATGTTGCATCAATTGTGGATGATATTAAGGAAGTACATGGGATGAATATAAAAGCTTTTATCACGTGGGTTTCATCTCTATAAAGTGATGTGGACCAGACATGGAGCAGGTTTGAATTGGTTGATGTGATACTGTTTATCATATGGCAAAAAGGGCGTATGGTCGTAGGTGTCGGTCCCAAGCAAAAAGGTATGCGCAGAATTGTACTCCATTGTTTCTTGTTCATTCAGGGCAGAAAAAGATGTGGTCAAAGGGTTTGTTTTAACTGCTGGATAAGAGACGTGTGTAATGGCAGATCACGTCAGGTTTTGTATTGTTTGTTTCTGTGGTTTGTTTACAAACAGCAAAACAAAAGTGCAAACATCATGTGGGTTGCTGCCAAGAAAAAGTCACGTGTGGAAGAAGATAATTGGTGCTGAATTTTTGGGATCACATTATGTGGTTGTTGATTTATAATGTGTGTAAGATTTCTTGCATGCGTAAAATAAGGAAACGATTATAGGATTGATCCGAAAGTTTTGGTAGATTGAAGATTCGTTTTTGGAGTAGTGATTCGATTTATCTCGTGTGAACACAGCAAAGTGAAAGGGATATTTTATTCAAGGAATAAAGTGCTACACTGAGGCATTTGCTTAACAGGAAGTTATGATTTTCAGCCGCTGTTACATATTATTTAGCCGCTAAGTCGCTGACAGCATTGTTTGCAGCCACTAATAGTTTTGAAGATTTTTGGTTTGGAGTTCGGTTTATTCACAGCAACTAGGTCTTAAAGGTATAAAGGCTCGTTTTATTTCCATTGATTACGAAGAGAAGTTTTTATTACTTGTTTGAAGACGAATTAGATTTTCGCGGATTGGTGTTTTATCATATCTTAAAAGTCGTGAACTCCCAGTCATTGACTTTTAAGGTAACTTGTTCATGCTTAAATGGTTAGTGATGAAGACTTGTCAAATCTAGCAGTAGAAGATGCTATCACTTGAAGGAGTTACGTTATTTGTGCTCAGTGTCTCATTTTAAGGATGAGGATTTTGGCAAAGGGATCGAGGTCTACTTATACTTTGTGCCATGAGTATAAGTTCTTTGTTACATGTTTAGTACAAGACATAGAATGCAAGTTCGGGTTATTCT
This sequence comes from Glebionis coronaria, assembly GCA_025667525.1. NCBI lineage: Eukaryota > Viridiplantae > Streptophyta > Magnoliopsida > Asterales > Asteraceae > Glebionis > Glebionis coronaria. The sequence goes on from JANFOE010000175.1 coordinate 488,319, forward strand.
ACTTCATCATCAAGTAAGTCGTAATTAGATTTCTCCATATGTAATCATTACATAAAGCCTACAGAATTTGAAGATTCAAGAATGATTAGCACAATTTAAGGGGAAGCTAAATTTTCATGTGTTAATCATTTACATGTAACATTAAGGTGAAGGTGTTTACTACTGCTCATTAGTTTTACTACAACTTATGTGAGTTTCTATAGCTCAAATTCATTTAATTTCATCCTGCTGTTCTTCATGGAGGGTAATTTGAGATATAGAAAACTTGTATTAATAGTGTGGTATTATTTAGGTAGTGGTCGAAATCAAGGTTGCTTATATATAAGACCCCTATTTGGATCATGTCAAAAAGGGGAAGAAGTCTACACAATGCAATCTGTTGATCCTTGGTGTTATATGTTTTACAAAGAATGCGAGCTTAAGGGGAAGTGTTTTTGACATCATCAACTAGGGGAAGACTGTTGGGTCGAAATTATGAGTTGATGCGTCAAAAACAACAAAATAAGAAGACAAGGGCTAAAGAGTACAAGTTGCAAAAGAACAAGCCGTTGGAGTCTTTTTATTGTTTTAGCTTTCTTTGTAAGCTATGTTTTCTAGTATATAAAGAAAACATAGACGTAGGTTTTACATATCAATTCAGTTTTCATAATGTAACCTACAGTAAAGTTTGATCTCTAGGTGTGGGATTCAATGTATACACACCTAGAGTTGTTTGTGTTAATCTTTAATACAAGCACACTTTGGGAGAATTCATCTTTGTTCTTATAACATCTTGTTACTAATCAATGTTCTATTCCGCTATGATTAACATCATATGAATGTTGATTATCCTAGATAGAATGGTTCTTAACCATTGAGTCTAACGATCATAGGACTCCACATCTTCTACTTCAGCAAACCCCGATATGACCGAATTCACACGCATGATGACTGAAATGAACAAAAGTATCTTGCTTCTCGCTTCAAACCAACAACAACAAGTTAAAGCGGTTGCACCTTCTTGTGAAACATGCGGCGGTCCTCACTCATACACCGATTGTCCTTCTACACAAGGAAATCCGGAAATGTGTATGCAGCTTATGGTAATTATTCACCGAAAAATTACCAAGCTCGACCTCAAGGGGATAGAAATTTGCTGAGTTACCGGTCAAACAACTACCTTTCACCCGGTTTTTCTCCTCAAAACCAAAACCCCACCAACAACTACAATAGAAGCAACCAAATCCCACCAAGAGCTTCTAATCCTTATCACCCACCCGCTCAACAAACCCCACCTATTAATCCCGATGTTGAAGCCATAATGAGAACCCAAGGTGAGCAAATCAAGAATCTGCAGAGCCAAATTATCAATCTGAAAGGAGATATCACCAAGCAAGGGAATGACATTCGATCCGAGCTTCGAGATAATATTCAATCCTCCTTCAGCAATCAAACGAATGATTTGAAGAATATGCTTGCTAGTTTCTTGCCCGCCGCTCAACCTTCTACTGCAAGTTCTCTACCTTCAAACACCGTCGCCAATCCGCGAGCAAATGTAAGTGCTATTACTACCCGTAGTGGAGTTACCATCGTAGGACCACCTATCCCACTCCCATTAATACTTGGTTTTTAGGCCTAGTATGAAAGTTCGTTGTTCCGATCTTTTCGAATTGAAAACCGGTCTTAAGTGCGACTCAATCGTCTTTTGGTGAATCAAGAGAATGGTTTGGTTTGTTTTAAAACTATTTGCAAGTAATTAAAGTGTCTTTGAGTAAAGAGGAAGTTAAAAGCTTAATGTGAATGACGAGTAAAAATGAATGCATATAAACTTAAAGGTAAAATGGAAAAGTACTAACTCTCTAAATAAAACTAACACTTGGAAAATTTTCTGAAAATAAAAAGTACTATAAGAAAGTAAGAACGAAAGAAACCAAAACAAGCCACAAGAACCCCCGATCGGAATGTTTTCCGATCGGCTGATCGGAATATGGTTAAATACTACAATCGGAATATCGAGAATATGGTTCAATCGGAATGTGTGAGAACATACACAATCGGAATACTTATTCAAGGACACCAATCGGAATATGGGGGGAGATCAAATCGGAATGCAGCAAACAATTCCCATCGGAATAAATGACAAGTGCTACCGTCGGAATACTCAAGGGAAATGGGGCCTAGATCGGAATGTTTGGGTGTACCAATCGGAAAGCCAAAGCCCTCTTCCGATTGGACTCAATCGGAATGTTAAGATGGAGCCGCTCGGAATGTAGGGGCCAATCGGAAAGGGGTTTTACCACCCTTTCCGAAAATTGTGGGAAAAAGGTTAAGCTAGTGAATAAGCTATATTTGAGAGCTTATCACAAAACTAACCCGAATCAATACCTAAACCGGATCAAATAAGCACTAGAATCAACTTATCAAACTGAAATTAAGCAACTTTTTAGATCAAACAATAAAAACATAAACTTTTTAATAAAACTTTTTAATGAGAAAAATAAGCTAATCATAAAAATAAGCCAATAAGCACAAAAGTCTTAAAGCTTAATCAAATGAAAACTTATAAAATTATCAAAAGATTAACTTTTTAAGCACGAAATCAATTAGAACAACACGGATCTTATGATATACGCACCAAAATCAACCTTAAATCGAAGAAAAGTAGAATGAGATTAAGAAATAAAAGCTTAAAATAGAACTTGATTAATAAAAATAAGCAATACAAAGTGTTTAATCTTGAAAGATTAAAAGAAAAAGATGAACTAGTGAGAGAAAGTTTAAGACTTTCTCTCTCTAAAACTAGAGAAAAACTAAAAAGTGAAAAATTAACTAAAAACTCTAACCACCCTCCTAATGACTATTAGGAGGGTATTTATAGGGAAGGTGGAAGGAGTGCATGTGTTGCATCTTCTTTCTTGCTTTCTTCACGTTTTCTCGACTCGACTTTAATTCTTCGTCTTTGTCGTCTCGGGATTTGAACTTGTCTTTTAATTTTCTTCTTCTATTAGACTTAAGTTCTTCGACTTCGTTAAACTTCCGTCTTTTGACTTTTTCTTCGATAAATCTTCAGAATAGGCCTTGGACTTCCGTTCTTTTTGCACTCTTGATCTTTTGACTTCGTCTTTTTCCCGTTTTCTTCAATAAAAGCCCGTGAAAACCCGTGTTTTCTTCCTTTTTCATATTTTGGTCCTAAAACACAATAAAAACACAAACCACGCATAATTATGACTTTTACGACATAAATCACACGTTTTGGTCTTGTTATTATTGGAAATAAGTGGTAAAAGGATAAGTGTTTTCACACTTATTAAATCCCCTACACTTGACCATTGCAATGCCCTCATGCAATGCATTAATTTTAAAGCACGGTTTACATTTTCCATCATAAACAACCCACCTTGGCCTTTATTAAATACTAAACATAAAAGATAGAAATAAGTAAAGAAATTAAAAACTTACATTGGGTTTTGGCGGCCATGAACGTTTATCATCCTCAAGTTTCACGTTCCCCATACAAAGCTTAAAAACGAGATCATTGTTATTATAAGTTAGCAAACTATCACGAACTCATGTGGGCCAATTATTCACTTAGACTCCCTTATTCCTAGGTGTATTCTCTTATATTTTATTTTTGTCTTGAATGATCACGAGGATGCATTGTTTGACTTATTTCGATAGTTATTTAGTCCGAAAATAAGGTGAACGATTTAATCAATAGTTAGCTAAAGGACCAAATCTTTTAAAACTTCTTCTCGGGATATCAAAAAGTTCATATCTTGGCATAACTTGGTTCGCGATTTGAGACCTTTCTCGGGCCGATATTTGGCAGCGACTTCATACTTCGAATCTTCGAGAGACGTTCTTGAAATTATGGTCTTCTCTTCTTAATAGGAATTTCTTCACTTGAAGTTTTTGAGAGATTCTTCATCTTTGGACCACGACTTCTTCATTTTTCTCCAACCTTTATTTTGGACTTTGATATACAACGATCCGCCTCCTTTTAGGACTTGGATCTATTTATCCTCATACCTTGTTAGGGTCTTTTCGGATAGACTTCTCCATGACTTTTGGGGAGTTCTTGCTTTTTGTCGTGTGTCTCGATCCTTCATATTGATTTTCGATAAATGATTCTTCACATCACTTTTGGATCTTTAGCAACAAAATGTAGCCCTCATGCCTTGTTAGGGCCTTTTCGGACTCGCCAATCTTCGCGCCCCGCTTCATAAGTTATGCCTTGGCTATGAACTCTCGTCATTACCGAGCAACTTTTAAACGATCTGGGGCTAGAAGCTAAGTAACCTTTTAAATCGTACAACCTTATTTATTAGCAGATTAATTTATTAACAAGCGGAGGGAGAATAGGCTCATAATTAACTCACATAAATTCACGAAAGAATACCGAACTTATAATTGACTCTATCATCTCTCGTTCTCCACAGTTTAAAATCTCAAGGAATGAGACTCGTGGATGCTTAGCCTATTAAATCAAAGTTTTGGGTTTTCGAGTCGCCTATAGGATCTTGTAAATTCTTAGACTCTTTCAAGTTTAGAAATCGCATTTTAAAGTTCCCTTGATAAACGACACTCTAGGATCAATTATAGGAACTTGCGAAAAGTTCTTGTTCTTAACCCGTGAGAGTTAAGACTTTCGCGTTTTATAGCTCCCTATATAAAAGCCTAGCAAAACTTGACTTAAACACGTTAAGGATACTAGCTAGAGTAAACTTAGGTAAGTAAACTCGGGTTGAGTCAAAATGTTCACGACTAGGAAAAATTTAAAACCACTTTATTAAAAATTTATTCTAGCAACGGAAAGAAATTAAACATGATAAAGGAAAATACGACTATACAACTAGGCCAAAATAGATTAAAAATTTTGAAAAATGTCGGAAAAATCAAATTTTCCGGTTAAAATGAGGGTAAATTCATGGAAAAGACCACTTACTTCGATAGAAGTCCCCCCTACACTTGAGAGAAACATTGTCCTCAATGTTTAAGCATGTGGGAGTAAACTCCCCTACACTTAGGACATTGTGCACTTTGTTTAAATCTTGCTAAGGGAAGGACAACTAAAGTGAATTCAATGTGAACATATAGAATATGAAATATTGAATCACAAGAGTTTAGGATAGAACCGGGAAGATGGAAAACACGGTATCATGGTTCGTCAAAAGTCATCAAGATGCTTTCTGAAGCTTTAATCCCTGCACAGCACAAGAAACAAGACAACAAACATATGCGGGGCTCCCCCTACACTTATTATGTAAGCAGTAAAGGATAAAACACAGGTTGCCTCCCGAGAAGCGCTTGTTTTTGTTCACCGAGACATGAGCGTGACTCGACCCATTTTTAGTTCATGGAAAACGTGGTGAGGGATGGAATCATCTCTTGAGAGATGTCCTCACCAAAGTATAGCTTCAGACGCTGGCCATTCACCTTGAAATTGGGCCCATTCGGCTGAGAAAGCTCAATGGTCCCATACGGAAAGACTTTGGCGACGGTGAATGGACCAGTCCAGCGGCTCTTCAACTTGCCAGAGAAGATCTTCAACCGAGAGTTAAAGAGTAAGACTTGAACACCAACGTGGAACTCTCGGTTCTTGATTTTGGCATCGTGGATAATCTTCGTCTTCTCCTTGTAGATCAGCGAGTTCTCATAAGCTTCATTCCTCAGTTCATTTAGCTCGTTGAGTTGAACCTTGCGATGATCACCGGCTTTGATGATGTCGAAGTTAGCCCACTTCAAGGCCCAGTGCGCCTTATGTTCCAGCTCGATGGGTAGGTGGCAGGCTTTCCCGTACACAAGACGATAAGGTGTACAACCGATCGGGGTCTTGTAAGCAGTACGAAAAGCCCACAGAGCATCATCTAACTTATCGGCCCACGTGGCACGATGCTCTCCCACAGTACGCTCAAAAATTCTCTTCAAGCCACGATTGGAAATTTCGGCTTGCCCATTGGTTTGGGGATGATAGGCGGTGGAAAGACGGTGATTGACACCATACTTTGCCATGACTCGTGCAAATTGATCGTTGCAAAAATGAGTCCCGCGGTCACTGATGATAGCACGAGGAACGCCAAATCGAGCGAAAAGCTGCTTCAAAAAGTTCACAACCACCCTCGCATCATTCGTAGGAAGAGCCTTAGCTTCAACCCATTTAGAGACGTAGTCGACGGCGACGAGGATGTACTTGTTCCCTTTGGAGGATGGAAATGGCCCCATAAAGTCGACGCCCCATACATCAAAGATTTCACATTCCTGTATGAAATTTTGAGGCATCTCATCCTTATGTGTGATCTTGCCTTGACGTTGGCAAGCATCACAATGCTTAACCATTTCGTGAGCGTCACGATAAATGGTGGGCCAGTAGAATCCGGAATCAAACACTTTCTTAGCGGTGTAGTTGGGACCAAAGTGACCATCGGTGGGTCCTTTGTGGCAAGCTTGGAGGATGTCAAAAGCTGCCGGTCCGTCAAGACATCGACGAATAATCAGATCAGCACACTGTTTGAATAGATAAGGGTCATCCCAAAAGTAAGTCTTAACATCGTTCAAGAACTTCTTCTTTTGTTGGGATGTTAACCCTTGGATGAGAATACCACCCGCTAAGTAGTTTGCAATGTCCGCAAACCACAGGGTGCCATCAAGATTGAGATTTATAGACATTAGAGTCTCCAGGGGGAAAGAGTCATTGATCTCTTTGTTCGGATGATCCCCCTGATATGGATCCTCAAGTCTGCTCAGATGATCCGCGGCCAGGTTTTCGGCTCCCTTCTTGTCACGAATTTCAATGTTGAATTCTTGAAGGAGCAAAACCCAGCGAAGAAGTCTTGGCTTAGAGTCGTTCTTAGTCATCAAGTACTTCAACGCGGAATGGTCCGTATATACGATGGTGGTGGATAAAACAAGATAGGGGCAAAATTTCTCAAAAGCATAGACAACAGCTAAAAGCTCTTTTTCGGTTGTCGTATAATGCAATTGAGCCCCTGTCATTGTTTTGCTAGCATAGTGGATTGGTTGGAAGTGTTTATTCACTCGTTGGCCCAAAACCGCACCAATAGCAAAGTCGCTAGCATCGCACATCAATTCAAAAGGCAGCTCCCAATTAGGGGTAACCAAGACCGGTGCCTTAGTTAGCTTATCCTTGAGAAGATTGAAGGATTCGAGACACTCTTTAGAAAAGATAAAAGGAGCATCTTTTTCCAAGAGGTGGGTCATCGGGCGAGCGATTTTAGAGAAATCCTGAATGAATCGACGATAGAAGCCCGCATGGCCCAAAAAACTTCTCACACCCTTCACGGTTGAAGGTGGAGGTAACTTGGCTATGACATCCACTTTAGCACGGTCGACTTCAAGACCGGCTTTAGAGATTTTGTGTCCTAGCACAATGCCTTCTTTTACCATAAAATGGCATTTTTCCCAATTCAGAACAAGGCGAGTGTCTTCGCACCGCTTAAGCATACGTTCCAAATTGGCAAGGCAAGAAGAGAAGGAATCCCCGAAGACCGAGAAATCATCCATGAAGACTTCCATGGTTTGCTCAACCATGTCATGGAAGATAGCCAACATGCACCTTTGGAAAGTCCCGGGGGCATTGCATAAGCCAAAAGGCATTCTTTTATAAGCGAATGTGCCGTAGGGACAAGTGAATGTTGTCTTCTCTTGATCTTGGGGATCGATGGGTATTTGAAAATAACCCAAGAAACCATCAAGAAAGCAGTAATATTCATTACCAGCTAAACGTTCAAGCATTTGGTCCATAAAAGGTAGAGGGAAATGATCCTTTCTCGTGGCATCATTGAGTTTGCGGTAGTCTATACAAACTCTCCACCCAGTAACGAGACGGGTAGGAATTAACTCGTTGTTTGCATTGGGCACAACGGTGATTCCGCCTTTCTTAGGCACACAATGGACTGGACTAACCCATGGTGAATCCGAAATAGGGTAAATCATACCCGCATCAAGAAGTTTGATAACTTCTTTTTTGATGACTTCATGTATTTTAGGATTCACCCTTCGTTGACTTTGAATTGTGGGCTTAAAGTCGTCCTCCATGAGAATTTTATGTGTGCAGAAGTGAGGATCAATTCCACGGATGTCAGAGATTTTCCAAGCGATAGCTCGTTTATGCTTCTTCAACACAGCGACAAGTCGGGCTTTTTCGTCGTCTTTCAGATCCTTTGCGATGATGACCGGTAACTTCTCGTTGTCTTCCAGGAAAACGTACTCAAGATGAGGAGGTAGGTCCTTAAGCTCGAGAGTGGGAGGATCCTCAATAGATGGGGAAACTAACGATGGATCATCATTAGTCACCTCTTTAGGAGCAGGAGGAGACAGCGGGTCCTCATTGAGAAGTCTCTCAATAGTACGAATATCTTCATCCCAATTGGTGGACAAATTATCATACTTAATATCGAGAGGACCCAAGCTAGCTTCGAAATCATCCAAGTCACTTTCTCCAAAAGGAGTCAATGCTGGAGCAATTGAGGCAACGGTCTCAACATTGGGTAGAGAAGAAAGAGTACTTTTGCAAGCATCATGAAAATGTTCTTCACAAGCCTCATCAAGAACATCAATAGCATTAACACTCTCATACGAATAAGGTTGCTTAGAAATCTTACCCATGTTGAAGACAATTTTATCGTCACCAACTCTCATGATTATTTCGCCTGCGGCTACATCAATGAGAGTGCGACCGGTCCTCAGGAATGGACGTCCAACGATTAATGGAACACGGGGATCCATCTCGTAGTCAACGACAACAAAATCCGCCGGGAAGGTGAATTTGTCGACGCCAACAAAGACATCTTCGGCTATCCCTACTGGATAAGCAACCGTACGGTTGGCTAATTCCAAAGTCATTTTGGTGGGGACTAGCTCGGGGAGAGATAATTGCTTCCAAACACTTAAAGGCATTAAGTTTATACTGGCACCTAGATCGGCTAGGGCCATGCAATTCTCTACTCCCGGGAAGTTGCAAGGAATCAAGAAGCGACCCGGATCACCAAGTTTGGTGGGCAATTGCCTTAAGAGCACTGCGGAGCAATTCTCATTAAGGTGGGTCTGAGCAATGTCAAGAAGCTTTTCTTTATCACTTAAAAGATCTTTAAACATCTTAGCATATTTGGGCATGTGAGCGAGAGCCTCGGCAAAGGAGATGTTAAAATTCAATTGTTTAAACATTTTTAGAAAGTTGGAAACCTGAATATCATCCTTGCTCTTTTGCTTCTCTTTCCTCAACCTTGAGGGGTAAGGTATATTGGATGAAGAAGAAGGCTTTAAGGGAATAGGATCACTCACAACCACGGGTGGTGGGGAAATGGGGATAGAAGGTGAAGGAGGTGGGGAAAGTTGCTCTTTTTCCTTGTTCACAATCACGGGTGGAGGTGTAGGAAGCTCGGGTTCCATATAACCTTTTCCACTTCGAGTGGTGATTGCTTTCATCTCCCCTCTTGGATTCGCAACGGTATTACTCGGAAGAGTACCCGAAGAAGAGGGTTGATTACTTTGGATGAGCGAACCAATCATATCACGAAGGTGAAGAGCTTGATTGTTAAAAGAGTTTTGCATGTTGGCATTAATATCATTGCTGTGTTTGGCCATATCATTCCTTAGCTCGGCTCGAATGTCGCTACCTTGTTTCACCATGTCATTCTTCAAGTTGACAAATTGACTCTGAAGATTCGTCACCATCTCACGATTAGTCTTCATGAACGTCTCGACGTCTTGGTTTACGGCCATCGGTTGATTGAGAGGTGGAGCTTGAGAATTTCCTTGAGTTGGGTATGGGTTTCTTTGGGATTGATATTGATTTTGAGCACGAGGTTGGGATTGGTTGTTTCGGTTGTAGCTTTGTTGTTGGTTTTGGTTTGCAGGAGGGAAACCAGGAGGAGCAAGATAATTGTTGGAGCGATAACTTAGCAAGCCACGGTCTCCTTGAGGGCGGGCTTGATAGCCTCCCGTGGGATATGTACCGTATGCCGCGTTAACGTTTTCAGAATAATTGCCTTGAGTGGAAGGACAATCATTGTAAGAATGAGGGCCACCACATGTGTCACAAGAAATAGCAACGGCTTTAGCTTGTTGAAAGTGGTTTGTGGCCATGGCCATGAAATTCTTGTTCATTTCAGCGAGTTGTCGAGAAATTTCAGACATTTCAGGATTGGAGGTAGTAGAAGAAACATTGACTCTCGAATTGGATCTTGAGGATGCGGATGAATCCCAATTCTTGTGGTGAGTAGTCATGTTTTCGATCAACTCTCGACACTCCTCCGGTCTCCTTTTCATAAAAGTACCACCGGCGGCGGCATTGATCGTGTCACGATCACGAAAAGTGAGACCATTGTAGAAGGTGTCAATGAGAGTGACGGGGAGCATATTGTGATTAGGACAGCGGTCGATCAAATCATTATACCTTTCCCAAGCATCGAAAAGCGATTCATCATTCTCTTGCATAAATCCACTGATTTGGTTACGAAGGCTAGTGACCATGGATGGGGGAAAGTAGCGCGATAAAAAGCGTTGAGTCATGTCATTCCACGTATGAATAGAATTCTTAGGAAGACGGTCAAACCATTTTTCGGCATGGTGAGAAAGCGAGTGTGGAAAAAGTTGGAGGCGAAGGTCATCCATAGAAACACCGGAGCACTTCATGCTTTGGGTCATGGTAATGAATTTGTCGAGGTGTTTGTTGGCATCATCATCCGGAATTCCACGAAACGGGTTCGTTTGCACTTGTTGTATCATGTGATGCTTCAACGAAAACTCCTGAGCCGTGACATGCATTGGCGCAATCGGGCCTCCGCGTCCGTTCATGGTGGGTTGGCACAATTCCTCCATGGTTCGTAAATCAGGTAGAAGGACATTGTTGTTGTTGTTGTTGTTATTCAAATTGTTTTGAGGTGGGTGATTATTGTTGTTGTTAACACCAGCCATATCTAAATCTTCAAGAGTCTCGGGCTCAGAATAGTTGGAAGATCTAGTACGCATACACCTGCAGAAGAAAAATATACACAAAGAATATCTATATAATATTTTTGGTTTTTATAGGTTTTTTAATGTTTTTGTATTTTTGAAGAGTTTTATATTTTTTATGGATTTTTGAAAAAAAACTTTATAGCAATGAAAATAACGTTCAAAGAACGGATCCCAAAATTCAATGCGTCTCTCACTAGAAACCGTTTATCTTAACGAAAAGAGCCGGCAGCGGCGCCATTTAATACTTGGTTTTTAGGCCTAGTATGAAAGTTCGTTGTTCCGATCTTTTCGAATTGAAAACCGGTCTTAAGTGCGACTCAATCGTCTTTTGGTGAATCAAGAGAATGGTTTGGTTTGTTTTAAAACTATTTGCAAGTAATTAAAGTGTCGTTGAGTAAAGAGGAAGTTAAAAGCTTAATGTGAATGACGAGTAAAAATGAATGCATATAAACTTAAAGGTAAAATGGAAAAGTACTAACTCTCTAAATAAAACTAACACTTGGAAAATTTTCTGAAAATAAAAAGTACTATAAGAAAGTAAGAACGAAAGAAACCAAAACAAGCCACAAGAACCCCCGATCGGAATGTTTTCCGATCGGCTGATCGGAATATGGTTAAATACTACAATCGGAATATCGAGAATATGGTTCAATCGGAATGTGTGAGAACATACACAATCGGAATACTTATTCAAGGACACCAATCGGAATATGGGGGGAGATCAAATCGGAATGCAGCAAACAATTCCCATCATAATAAATGACAAGTGCTACCGTCGGAATACTCAAGGGAAATGGGGCCTAGATCTGAATGTTTGGGTGTACCAATCGGAAAGCTAAAGCCCTCTTCCGATTGGACTCAATCGGAATGTTAAGATGGAGCCGCTCGGAATGTAGGGGCCAATCGAAAAGGGGTTTTACCACCCTTTCCGAAAATTGTGGGAAAAAGGTTAAGCTAGTGAATAAGCTATATTTGAGAGCTTATCACAAAACTAACCCGAATCAATACCTAAACCGGATCAAATAAGCACTAGAATCAACTTATCAAACCGAAATTAAGCAACTTTTTAGATCAAACAATAAAAACATAAACTTTTTAATAAAACTTTTTAATGAGAAAAATAAGCTAATCATAAAAATAAGCCAATAAGCACAAAAGTCTTAAAGCTTAATCAAATGAAAACTTATAAAATGATCAAAAGATTAACTTTTTAAGCACGAAATCAATTAGAACAACACGGATCTTATGATATACGCACCAAAATCAACCTTAAATCAAAGAAAAGTAGAATGAGATTAAGAAATAAAAGCTTAAAATAGAACTTGATTAATAAAAATAAGCAATACAAAGTGTTTAATCTTGATAGATTAAAAGAAAAAGATGAACTAGTGAGAGAAAGTTTAAGACTTTCTCTCTCTAAAACTAGAGAAAAACTAAAAAGTGAAAAATTAACTAAAAACTCTAACCACCCTCCTAATGACTATTAGGAGGGTATTTATAGGGAAGGTGGAAGGAGTGCATGTGTTGCATCTTCTTTCTTGCTTTCTTCACGTTTTCTCGACTCGACTTTAATTCTTCGTCTTTGTCGTCTCGGGATTTGAACTTGTCTTTTAATTTTCTTCTTCTATTAGACTTAAGTTCTTCGACTTCGTTAAACTTCCGTCTTTTGACTTTTTCTTCGATAAATCTTCAGAATAGGCCTTGGACTTCCGTTCTTTTTACACTCTTGATCTTTTGACTTCGTCTTTTTCCCGTTTTCTTCAATAAAAGCCCGTGAAAACCCGTGTTTTCTTCCTTTTTCATATTTTGGTCCTAAAACACAATAAAAACACAAACCACGCATAATTCCGACTTTTATGACATAAATCACACGTTTTGGTCTTGTTATTATTGGAAATAAGTGGTAAAAGGATAAGTGTTTTCACACTTATTACCCATCATCTACACCTCCTCCACCACCATTTATCCCTACTCCTCCTACACCTAGTATTAGTACACCATTACCGTCTCCGCCTCGTCATGACGATGTTTCCAAGAAGAACCCTTCAACATCTCGACCTTTACCTACACCTACACCTTCACCACCCAAACCTAATATCCCTTATCCTTCTCGCTTAGGCAAGACCAACGAGCTAACCAAGAATGAATATCAAGTGTCGAGCTATGTGAAGATGCTCTCTCAAATGAACATCAACATGAGCCTTATTGAAGCACTTGTCCACATGCCGAAATTTGTCAAAGCATTCAAGGAATTGCTTAACAAGAAGGAGAAGCTGATTGAGCTCGCCAACACACGCTTAAATGAAAACTGCTCTGCAGTTATTCTTAAAGAACTTCCGGAAAAGCTTGGAGATCCCGGTCGTTTTGTGTTGCCTTGCATTTTTGACAAAACCGAAGAATTTACTGCACAAGCTGATCTCGAGGCCAGTATAAATTTGATGCCTTTGAGTGTTTTGGAAACACAATCATTACCCGACCTTACTCCAACAAAGATGACTCTTGAACTTGCAAACTGCACTCTCGCTTACCCCATTGGTATTGCCGAAGATGTGTTCATCAAAGTTGGCACATTTACTTTCCCGGTCGATTTTGTCGTTGTTGATTATGAAATGGACCCTCGTATTCCTTTAATACTTGGTCGGCATTCTTAAGGACCGGACGAGCTCTAGTTGATGTTGTCGAAGGTGAGTTAATCTTAAGAGTCGGGGATAATGCACAAGTGTTTAAAATGGGGAAGCTTACAAGAAAATCCTATGGACGAGAATCCGCGAATATGATTAATGTGCTCGATGATTTTGTCATCTACAACAATCCTCTATTTGATTCTTGCATTGATAATCCACTTTTTCAAGATGATGTGGATGATTCTCTCTCCAATTTGGAACCTTCTCCCATTTATGATTCTCCACCGATCTTTGATGCTTATGATGATGATTCTAGCTCAGATTCGGATGATTATGATGACCTTACTTCTGAGTATCCCGACCTGCCCACATACGATGATTTTGATGAGGCTGATACTCTTTCGAGTGATTCTTCACATGATGAAGATCCTCCGCCATCACTCGATCCTACTTTGGACGATTACTCATTTGAGGAAGACTTCTCTACTTTTCTCAATACTTACTTCCCTCATGAGAGTGATGCACCTCCTTTGGACTTTGAAGATTATCGTCTTGATCCTACTTTGGATTTGAAGAAAATTCTTTCAAAGGAGAAGCAACTGGTCGACACCAATATCCGCAGCACATATGATTTAACACCTCTTTGTCCACCTTCTGAGGACAAGGTTGTGCATCTTCTTCGCGGATCATCTTCACACTCTGCTGAGCCTGAGTGCTATTTTCCCCTAAAGGAAAAGGTGTTCGACCCCGGTATTGATATTCTTCAGCCATCTCAGTATCCACTTGATGAAATAAAAGGAAAGATCTTTGGAAATATTGAAGATATGCTTGCACCTCACCATACTTGCTCCCACCATGCTCCATCTTTGCTTAAGGGAACCTTGCCTACTCTTCTTTGGCTTGCCTTGTTTGCTTTAAGCTTGTGCTATTTGATGGACGAAAACTATGTCTTTAATCCTGGTGGATATGTTTCATGCTTCTTCCTATGATAATCAAGGTCGAGTCAGGCTCAAGACTCGGTTAACAGAAAATCAAGCGCTTCTTGGGAGGCAACCCATGCATCTATATTTTTGCTTTCTTTATCCTAAGTGTAGGGGAGACCCGTTGGTTTGCTATTTCCTCTCTTCTTATAATCAGGGATTCGAACTTCAATGATCCACTCTTGATGATTCTTGGAGACCCGTGATTCCGTGTTCCCATTATCTTGGTTCTATCCTAAACTCTTTTCGATTCACTATTTTATATTTTTCAATATTAAAATAGGAATCTCTTTAGTTGTCCTTTCCTTAACGAGATTTAAACAACGTGCACAATGTCCTAAGTGTAGGGGAGTTTACTCCCACATGCTTAAACATTGAGGACAATGTTTATATTAAGTGTAGGGGGGACTTCTATCGAAGTTAAGTGGTATTTTCCTTGTATTTGTCCTCATTTTAACCGGAAAATCAATATTTCGACATTTTTCAAAATTTTTGATCTATTTTGGCCTATTAGTTTTTCCCTTTGTATAGTTATTTTCTTTCTTTGCTAGAATAAATTTTTAATAAAGTGGTTTTAGTTTTTAAACGTTGTGAATCTTTTGACTCAACCCGAGTTTACTTATCTAAGTTTACTTTAGCTTGTATCCTTAACGTGTTTAAGTCAAGTTTTGCTAGGCTTTTATATAGGGAGCTATAAAACGCGAAAGTCTTAACTCTCACGGGTTAAGAACAAGAACTTTTCGCAAGTTCCTATAATTGATCCTAGAGAGTCGTTTATCAAGGGAACTTTAAAATGCGATTTCTAAACTTGAAAAAGTCTAAGAGTTTGCAAGATCCTATAGGCGACTCGAAAACCCAAAACTTTGATTTAATAGGCTAAGCATCCACGAGTCTCATTCCTTGAGATTTTAAACTGTGGAGAACGAGAGATGATAGAGTCAATTATAAGTTTGGTATTCTTTCGGGAATTTATGTGAGTTAATTATAAGCCTATTCTCCCATCGCTTGCTAATAAATTTATCTACAATAAATAAGGTTGTACGATTTGAAAAGTTACTTAGCTTCTAGCCCAAGATCATTTAAAAGTTGCTCGGTATGGATTAGAGTTCATAGCCAAGGCATAACTTATTGAAGCGGGATGCGAAGATTGGCGAGTCCAAAAAGGTCCTAACAAGGCATGAGGGCTTTATTTTGTTGCTAAAGATCCTGAAATGTGGTATAATGCAAGTTCGTTTTCTCAGTTCTTAACCAATAGAAAGTCCAATCAATATCAGATTTATTATTGTTCTTGGTTGTTCAAGCTTGCTTGGTAATCTATTGCTAATTCAAACAACACTATTTAAAAATGAAAAATATAAACCTACTTATACGTAAAACAAGTTGCAAATACCAAGTTTTTATTCAAACAAAATTAAAATTGCAAAATATAAAACTAAGAGGACTGAAAATGTAAATTCTAGGAAAATTAAATGCTTGAAAATTAAATTCTAACAACTTTAGGGACTAAAAATGCAAAACTGTTAACTATAAGGATCAAACTTGTAAAATCTATAACAAACTTAACCAAAAATGTAACAAAATAACAACTTGATAACTGAAATTTAACAAACTTTTCAAAGTAAAGGACTTAATTTTGCAAAATCCAGAAAATTAGGAAATTAAAACCAAGATTAAAACTGGCTAAACTTATAGGGACCTAAGTGCAATTTTCAAAAACCTTTTAACCAAAAACGGGCTAAGGACCAAATAAGCTAGACTGAGCTTATTACTATACCAAATTCCATGAGACAAATTGCAAAAGGTTTCTAATCCAAAATAAGCAACGTGTATTAAAGGAATTTAGCTAAGAATCAAAAATGAGCAAAAGAGTGCTTATCAATAAGCTCAAAATAAGCTACAGCTTAATCCACACAGTCACAACTTGATTTTTATAAATAAATTGAATAAGCTCTTGATTTAAAGACTGGGAAATCAAACCAGAACAAATTTCGTCCAGTAATAAGCTAGAAATCCGAAATAAGCTAAAATGAGCTTATGTTGACCAAGTTTGACCAAAAATTTGGAAAAAGTTCAAAACTTCAAAAACTCATATTCAACACTTATTAAACATGATTGTGAAAGAAAATCGTGACTTTTATGAAGAGGATTGAGAGCAATGGGAAAACAGTCCACAATTTTATCACAGAAAAAGCTCTATGCTTAAGCTTGACTAAAAAACTGATTTCTGGCTTATGACTGAAAACTGTAGAAAATCCTCCTAGACACTGAATCCTTAGATGTTGCTTAAGCTTTTGAAAAAGATTTGAAAAGAAATGGTTAACTAACAAAGAAGAAATGATGATTTGAAAGTAGCAAGTTCTAAAATTGCTAGAATGAAAAACTGATGCACAAAGGTTGAAAACAGAAAAAGTGAGCTATAGGTCTTAAGAGTGAAAGATTTCAGTAGAATTGAACTAAACTTGATCACACAAGACTGAATCAAGCTGAAAATCAAACTTATAACAACTAGATCACTACAAATCATACAAAGTTCTTTACCAAAACCTGTTGCCAAACACTCTTGCTGATCTACTTATGAGTTTTTGTGAAAGGTTTTTAAGCAAGAGTGAATACTGAGTTTTAAGCTATATCAATCTCAAGTGAACAAGCAAAATGCAATGTGTATAAGCAAGCAACAAGAGTAAAGCACTACTTAAACTCACAATGAAAAGCTAAGCTTATGAAATCTGTGAACAAGTAAAGTACCTAAACTAATAAGCAAGATCCAATCACACTAAAGCTACAACAGGCCTAAAATCAATCACACTAATCTAATCACCTTTTATCATGAAACAAATTGAACTTTACACTAAGTATTAAGCATGCAATTGCAATTGAGTGGAATTTAAAAACAGAAGCGTTTGCACCTATTGAAGATAGCCTTTGAGAAGAAGAGGAGCGCTGAGCTCTCTTGCCCTAGTGATAACCACCACCTTATCACTAGGGAACACTAAATCATCAATCTAATCAGCTACAATCATCTACATTCATCATCCTGCTACAAATCTTCAAAGGAACAAAGGATTGACTTGAATTCTGAACAAACAGCTACAAAACTCCTCCAATGACAATTATGATCAATGATTGATCATAACAATCACAAATCAACAACAGGATGATCCAATAACAGCAAGTAGTAACAGAATTGAGAAGAACAGAATTTGGCGGGAAAATGAAGTTTGAATTTTATTGCATGAATTCAGTTACAAATGTTTGTTACAAGCTACAAACTAACTAACTAACTCAAGAGTTTGTCAGACTCTTGAGTAGTTAGGGGAGAATGAGGGAAATAAGGAAAGGGAAATTTAAGAACTATGTGTTTTACAAAATTGAACTACTATTTGAGAATGAAGTACATCCTAGCTATTTATAGGCATGAGAGGAGATTCTGTTGGGGTTTGTGACGTGGCAGATCCAATCATAGCTTGACACGTGGAATATTCTGCAAATCCCACTTTGAAGGTTATGAACTGATTTGGGCATTTTTAATTCAATGGATGATATGTTAATTGGATTGCACCATTGAATTCGTCTTCCAAAATTGAGCAACTTTGGTGTTTTGAACTTCTCATGAAACGTCTTCTATAAAAATCCCGATCCTGGCAATATTTTCTTTGAAGAAGATGGACACGTGGCGTTTTTATATTCGTTGAGAGCATGTGTTGCGGATTGTACTGTTGTGATTTTGTAATAAATGAAAAGCGGCGGTAGTGGGTAATAATGAAGGTGAAGTGGCAATCCGGGTCATGTCTTTTCTCTCTTCTCATTGGTTGCTTCCTTTTCACATGGATTAAGATTGCAAAACTTTCCCATCTTGGCAAAACAAGTCCCTCTTCTTGGCAGTTTGCTATTTAAGGCCAGAATCTTTATTCTTTTGACAATTTTGGCCCTTCAACTTTAATTCTTCAACAAAATGGCCTTTTGATTGAGTTGACTTTGTAGTTGACCAGATTTGACTTGAATCTTGACTTTACATTATTTGCACTTTAAGTCCTTCAACTTCCATAACTTGTCAAGATAGGTCCTTGAACTTTAAAAACTTATCACTTGTGATCCTTCCTTGTCTTTTTCATCCTTTTGAGCTTGATTTGTCTTTGTTTGCTTGAAATTGTATCCTTTTACCTACATAAGATCACACAAACACAACATACCACATAACACTGCTTTTTACAAGATAAATGGGTATTTTGCTTCATGTTTTAGGGTTTTTATTGACATAATTGATATGAGATTTTACTCATATCAAATCCCCTACACTTGAGCGTTGCCATGTCCTCATGCAATATTATATTTCAAGGTTTAAAAATTTACATTTCCCTCATAATTAATCCACCTTGGCCATATGAGATGCATCTACTCTACTCTAAACTAAATGATGCATGATTTTGACTTTTAATAATGCAATGAATCAAAATACAATTCTATCTATATCTTTTTGATTTTTTTTTCTTGAAATTGTTTTGATGGAAATAACTCATAAAGAATTCAATGACTTGGATTAGGGCTTGGGTACCATGAACATTTATCACCCTCAAGTTTCACTTTCCCCATACCAAGCTAATAAATGGGATCATTGCATTCACAAGTAAAAAGTGCATCAACTTATTCATGACAATTAAATGTGGAACCGGTTATTAATTGAGCAAATTGCTTGTGGGCAAATTTGTCATTATTCAAGTGTGAAATATAAGAAATGAAAAATCCAAAAATAAGGAAGCACGGTTTTAATCCTAAGTAATCTTCTCATCCATTACTTGAAAAACCGCTCACAATTAATACAAGTCCGTATTAAGAGTAATAAGTCATTCGCCTTATGTGTAAAATCCTCATGTCATGCTTTCATAAGTAACTACACACTCGCTAAGGAAAGAAAAATAAAACTCACGCAATAATTTACATCCGCATCTTTTTGAGATTTTGGATCTTCAACCCCGCAACCCGTCAAGGTAATATTGGATTGGAGCAATCTATTGAATCCCCGCAACCCGTCAAGGTAATATTGGAACTCAATAGTCACTATAATTAACACCACACTGCCCCTCTTGGGAGTCTTGCATTATTTTTTTCTTTTTCTTTTTTTTTTTTTTTTTTTTTCTAGCCACTCATTTTTTTTCATAAGCCGCTCTTATTTTTCTTTATTCTCACCAAGAAATTTGCAAAGAAGAAAAGGAAAAACACCCGCTAAATATGGAGCATGACATAAGTCTAGTACACATAAAACGTGCTAACTTAGAATCTTAAGACGTACTCATATCAACCATAAATGATTAGCCAAAAATGCATAAGAGATTACAAACCAATTAAAACCGTACTTGATTATTTATTAACAATTATATACATGCGAAGAAATAGAGATAAAGAAGAGAAGGGTTTAACCACAAGTAATTGCCATGAAGTCTATCTAGCCCTTTTACACTTGCTTCAACTCTATCATTTCCCATTCTCCACAAATTTAAAATTTCAAAGAATGAAATTGGTGGAAGCTTAGCCTAATAGACCAATGAAGGACTACATGGTTAAGGATACTAGCTAGAGAGTGCTAAAATAAGCAAACTCGGGTTGAGTCAAAATATCCATGGCGGGCCTAATATGTCAAAGAAGTCTAAATTTGTTAAAACCATGTTTTATTATATTTTTCCTTTTTATATATTTTTGATGAAAAATAAAAGAAGAAATATATACAATGCAAATGTGTTATGCAAATGATTGATGCAAAAATCATGAATGCATATTTTTGGTGGCCAAAGTAGATCAAAAATTTGAAAAATGTGGAAAATTCAATTTTCCATGTTATCATGCAAGACAATGACAAGTTCTAGGTAAGGTCACTTCGATAGAAGACCCCCCCACACTTAAGCTAAACATTGTCCTCAATGTTTAAGAGCATGGAAGTATAAAAACTTCCCCTACACTTATGACAATGAATAGACTTTGCTTAACCCAAGTTAAGGAAAGGACTACTATTAGTGAAATCATGTTTAAGCACAAGGTGTCAATGAAAAATCACTAAAGTAACGAAGTGAACCGGATACAAGGGCCTCCTCCATAAGCTCCAAAGCATGAGATGAGTGAGCAACCCTACAAACAATCAAGAAGACAAAAGAAGGTCTCCCCTACACTTATCTCCAAATCTATGCCTTTATTGCTAACCTACAACACTCTAAACCTAGTTATACGATGCTTGAGTTAATGAGTCTCTAGCTCGACTCGTCCCACACTTAAAAGTGTCTAAAACCTATCATGGAGAAGAAAATGTTTGCCTTTGTTAAGAAAAATCTCCATGATGAGGTAAAACAAGTGTTCATTTATCAAAACTCCATAAATATCCCCCAGGATCAAATACATAATTACCCTCCCACTTATAACACAAACCAATAACTAGCTTCCCAAGCAATGGTGAAAAGAATGAGGTGTAATTCTCTAAAATTGTTTCCCATATGTTCTCCCCAAGGTGATGGTGTAAAGTTCTCAAATCTTTCACAAGGTTTCCTTTTGTTGCATCAGGTGGATACTGAGATGGTTTAGCAAGCTCTATGCCAGGATCAAAAATCCGTTCCTTGATGGGAAAACAACAAGTGTTGATTGCCTTAAAAGACTCTCCTTTGTAGTTCACATGGTGAGAGAAAGGTTGTAGAGTGATTGGTTGTAGAAAGGTTGGGGTGGACAAAGAAGGTAAAGGAGCTTCAAGCAATAAAGATTCTAGATAGAGTATGTCCCCCTCCTCATCAAAGTAACCAAGAGTATACTCAAAAGATATATCCTCCAATAAAAACTCATCACTCTCATCAATGATAGAATCCTCCTCATCACCATAAACATCATAGATTGGTCTATCAAAGATGGGTGATCCCTTGAAACCAAAGGAAGTATGATCATCAACAAATGGAGAGTCAAAAGTAGAACGCTCATCATCACTATAGTCATCATATGTTGGTGAATTACAAAGAAAAGATCCCTCATTACTTAAGTCCTCATCAAAGTGATTAGTATGGTGGAAAAGTGGGGTGTCATATGGAATTTCACTAAAGTTTAGCTCTTGAGGTTCATAAAAATCCAAGGAGGAAGTAATGGAAGCAATGGTCTCAATATGATGGTAATCAAAGTCTCCACTTGAGCAAGCTTCATAAAAGTACTCATCACAAACTTCATCAAGGAGATCATCTTGTGTTTCCTCCTCATGCACAACATCAATATGTTTTACCGCTTCGGGCTCATTAGACTTTTTGGACAACTTTCCCATGTTAAACACAACTCTCTCGTCTCCTACCCGCATTGTAAGTTCTCCTTCCGCCACATCGATTAAAGTACGACCCGTCCTCAAAAATGGTCTACCAACAATCAAAGGCACTCTAGGATCCACATCATAATCAACCACCACAAAATCCGCGGGAAATGTAAATCTATCAACCCCAACAAAAACATCCTCCGCAATTCCCACCGGATAAGCTATAGTACGGTTAGCCAACTCAAGAGTCATCTTAGTAGGAGTAAGCTCGGGAAGTGAAAGTCTCTTCCAAACCGATAATGGCATAAGATTTATGCTTGCCCCTAAATCCGCTAAATCCATACAATTTTCCACCCCCGGGAAATTGCAAGGAATCAAAAATCTCCCCGGATCTCCAAGCTTAGTAGGCAACTTCTTAAGCAAAACCGCGGAGCAATTTTCATTCAAAGAAGCATTAGGCAAATCCACCAATCTTTCCTTATTAGAAAGCAAGTCCTTAATCATCTTAGCAAACTTAGGCATATTGGCTAAGGCTTCCGCAAATGAGATATTGATGTTAAGTTGCTTGAACATCCTCAAAAAGTTAGAAACTTGGATATCATCCTTGTTCTTAAGCTTGTCCTTTTTCAACCTTGAAGGGTATGGAAGAGTAGGTTTTGGTGTAGGTGGAATAGGTGTTGTGGTGGAAGATTTGTCTTTGTTAGCCTCTTCATTGGAAAGTGTGGAAGGTAAAGGAGAAGTATGAGGTGGTTGAGAAGGTATGTTTGAGTGAATAGGAGCACTTTGAGGAGGTGGAGTAGAAGTAGAAGGCTTATCACAAGTAGGAGCACAAGTGGGTTGAACAATAGTAGGTTTAGGAGGTGAAGGATCCTTTGTTGTTGTTCCACTTCTTGTTGTAATAGCATTAACATTGGCCCTAGGGTTTGTTTGTGTGTTGGAAGGTAAAGCCCCTTGTGGTCTTTGAGTTAATGCCATCAAAAGCTTATTGAATTGGTCATTCATTTTCTTGTCTATAGCTTGGAATTTCCTTTCATTCTCTTGATTCATCTTTTGCAAAAGATCCATTGTGTTAAACTCTTGTGGCACATAACCTTGAAAACCTTGAGATTGGAAAGGTAAAGGTTGGGAGTTAAATCCTTGATTTGGTAGATAAAAGGTATTTGCTTGAGGTTGAAATTGATTGGGTGCCTTGTAGTTATTTCCTTGGTATGGTTGTCTTTGCCCTTGATTCCTTGCTAAAATTTGAGGAGGATTTTGTGGAATTTGGGTGGGTGGTTGGGGTGGGAAGCCGGGTGGAGTAAGGTAATTTTGGGATTTGTAAGAAAGGTTATTTGGATTGATGTTAGGCTTAAAGTGTTCACGGTGTTCCTCTTGGTAAGCATAGCATTCCCCTTGATACCCTTGCACCTTATCACATTGTTCATAAGAATGGGGGCCTCCACAAGTAACACAAGAAATGGTGATGGCATTCACATTATTTGAGGAATTGTTCAATGTCATGCTCTTAAAGGCTTGAACTATCTCTTGAGTCATTTCTTGTTGTCCTTGTTTGACTTGTTGAAGGATCTCTTGGTGATATTTAAGGAATTGGTTATCACAAGGTGTTTGAGAAGTGTTTTGGATAACATGAACCTTTTCTTCAAATGGATTGTTTGTTTGAACCATTGCCTTAGTCTCAATAATGTTCAAAGCCTCATGGTATGTCTTGAAAAGAATACTCCCACCCGCGGAAGCATTTAGTGAATCTTGGTGGTGAGGTTTAAGGCCATTATAGAAGGTATTGATTTGGCTTAGATCATCCATTCCATGGTTAGGGCATCGCCTCAACAACTCACTATACTCTTCCCAAGCATCACCAAAGGATTGACTAGGTTTTTGTGTAAAGCCCATAATCAAATTCCTCAAAACCATAGTCTTTTGTGGAGGAAAGAATTTGTTCAAGAACTTAGTGGTAAAATCATCCCATGTGGTGATACTATCGGGTGGTTGGGTGTCTAACCAATGCTTAGCACTCCCATCTAAGGAAAATGACACTAACATCAATCTAATGACCTCATGTGGAACCCCATTATGCTTAATGGTATTGCAAAGTGAAAGGAATCTCTTAAGGTGAGCATGGGGATCCTCATTTTGTTTTCCAAAGAAAGGTGATGAAGAAACCATATTGATCATAGATGTATGTAACTCAAATGTGTTAGCGGGAAAGTCGGGAATCTTAATGGCACTAGCATATCCATGAATGTTGGATTGCATACGTTCATACAAAGTACGATTATCAATAGCCATGGCTTCTTGTGGTGGTGACAAAGCACGATTCTCGTGATCGGCTTGGTGGACGGTGGTGGTCTTACTCTTTCTCTTTTTCTTCCTTTTCGGAGGAAGAGGTTGTACACCAATCGGTATTTGTGCACGCCCGCGAGTGAGCATGCAACTCAATACGAGGAATGAGAGAGAAGCTCTCGTGTGACTTTGAAGAGAAATGGATTATCCTCTTCGAGTTTCAATATTAAATATCCACAAGAAAATAACAATATATGTATTACTACTTTGGGTGCAAGACCCTCAATGAAACCGTCCTTCTTAGAATACTCCCAAGTGAACGGGGGGTTAGGTGGCGCAAAGCACTTAAGTACCTATTGACCCTTAGATGGCATTTTATAGCACATCGCCTTTCTATTCACTTAAATGTTCGTATTCTTCGAATTGTTGCTTATTGAGAGTATTTATCTATTCTTGCTTTATTTTGTTTGATCGATACGCGTGTCAAGGACCGGAGCGCCCCTCAACACGGTGTATTGCCTCGGCAATACTTATGGAAGATATGTAGATTGATTGTTCTTATACGTATACGTATTTACTTATAATAATATATGGAAAATATTTTTGTATTTATGAGTTTTTTAAAGGAAAATACTATATGTACATAAAAACCGAGAGAATCCAATAATATATATTTTTGGGTGCAATCTCTTAGGAAAAAGATTGCTTTTTGGATTTTTTAATTTTTTTGGTCAATTCTTTAGGAAAAGAATTGTTTTGTTATTTTTTAAGTTTTTATATATTTTTATATTTTTGATTTTTTTATTTGTTTTTGATTTATGATACGTAAAAATAACGTTCACAAAGTGAACGGATCCCAAAAGCCAATGAAAACCGTCAATCGATAGTCTCTCGTGTAGTCAAAGAACCGGCAGCGGCGCCATTTGAAATGTGGTATAATGCAAGTTCGTTTTCTCAGTTCTTAACCAATAGAAAGTCCAATCAATATCAGATTTATTATTGTTCTTGGTTGTTCAAGCTTGCTTGGTAATCTATTGCTAATTCAAACAACACTATTTAAAAATGAAAAATATAAACCTACTTATACGTAAAACAAGTTGCAAATACCAAGTTTTTATTCAAACAAAATTAAAATTGCAAAGTATAAAACTAAGAGGACTGAAAATGTAAATTCTAGGAAAATTAAATGCTTGAAAATTAAATTCTAACAACTTTAGGGACTAAAAATGCAAAACTGTTAACTATAAGGATCAAACTTGTAAAATCTATAACAAACTTAACCAAAAATGTAACAAAATAACAACTTGATAACTGAAATTTAACAAACTTTTCAAAGTAAAGGACTTAATTTTGCAAAATCCAGAAAATTAGGAAATTAAAACCAAGATTAAAACTGGCTAAACTTATAGGGACCTAAGTGCAATTTTCAAAAACCTTTTAACCAAAAACGGGCTAAGGACCAAATAAGCTAGACTGAGCTTATTTCTATACCAAATTCCATGAGACAAATTGCAAAAGGTTTCTAATCCAAAATAAGAAACGTGTATTAAAGGAATTTAGCTAAGAATCAAAAATGAGCAAAAGAGTGCTTATCAATAAGCTCAAAATAAGCTACAGCTTAATCCACACAGTCACAACTTGATTTTTATAAAGAAATTGAATAAGCTCTTGATTTAAAGACTGGGAAATCAAACCAGAACAAATTTCGTCCAGTAATAAGCTAGAAATCCGAAATAAGCTAAAATGAGCTTATGTTGACCAAGTTTGACCAAAAATTTGGAAAAAGTTCAAAACTTCAAAAACTCATATTCAACACTTATTAAACATGATTGTGAAAGAAAATCGTGACTTTTATGAAGAGGATTGAGAGCAATGGGAAAACAGTCCACAATTTTATCACAGAAAAAGCTCTATGCTTAAGCTTGACTAAAAAACTGATTTCTGGCTTATGACTGAAAACTGTAGAAAATCCTCCTAGACACTGAATCCTTAGATGTTGCTTAAGATTTTGAAAAAGATTTGAAAAGAAATGGTTAACTAACAAAGAAGAAATGATGATTTGAAAGTAGCAAGTTCTAAAATTGCTAGAATGAAAAACTGATGCACAAAGGTTGAAAACAGAAAAAGTGAGCTATAGGTCTTAAGAGTGAAAGATTTCAGTAGAATTGAACTAAACTTGATCACACAAGACTGAATCAAGCTGAAAATCAAACTTATAACAACTAGATCACTACAAATCATACAAAGTTCTTTACCAAAACCTGTTGCCAAACACTCTTGCTGATCTACTTATGAGTTTTTGTGAAAGGTTTTTAAGCAAGAGTGAATACTGAGTTTTAAGCTATATCAATCTCAAGTGAACAAGCAAAATGCAATGTGTATAAGCAAGCAACAAGAGTAAAGCACTACTTAAACTCACAATGAAAAGCTAAGCTTATGAAATCTGTGAACAAGTAAAGTACCTAAACTAATAAGCAAGATCCAATCACACTAAAGCTACAACAGGCCTAAAATCAATCACACTAATCTAATCACCTTTTATCATGAAACAAATTGAACTTTACACTAAGTATTAAGCATGCAATTGCAATTGAGTGGAATTTAAAAACAGAAGCGTTTGCACCTATTGAAGATAGCCTTTGAGAAGAAGAGGAGCACTGAGCTCTCTTGCCCTAGTGATAACCACCACCTTATCACTAGGGAACACTAAATCATCAATCTAATCAGCTACAATCATCTACATTCATCATCCTGCTACAAATCTTCAAAGGAACAAAGGATTGACTTGAATTCTGAACAAACAGCTACAAAACTCCTCCAATGACAATTATGATCAATGATTGATCATAACAATCACAAATCAACAACAGGATGATCCAATAACAGCAAGTAGTAACAGAATTGAGAAGAACAGAATTTGGCGGGAAAATGAAGTTTGAATTTTATTGCATGAATTCAGTTACAAATGTTTGTTACAAGCTACAAACTAACTAACTAACTCAAGAGTTTGTCAGACTCTTGAGTAGTTAGGGGAGAATGAGGGAAATAAGGAAAGGGAAATTTAAGAACTATGTGTTTTACAAAATTGTACTACTATTTGAAAATGAAGTACATCCTAGCTATTTATAGGCATGAGAGGAGATTCTGTTGGGGTTTGTGACGTGGCAGATCCAATCATAGCTTGACACGTGGAATATTCTGCAAATCCCACTTTGAAGGTTATGAACTGATTTGGGCATTTTTAATTCAATGGATGATATGTTAATTGGATTGCACCATTGAATTCGTCTTCCAAAATTGAGCAACTTTGGTGTTTTGAACTTCTCATGAAACGTCTTCTATAAAAATCCCGATCCTGGCAATATTTTCTTTGAAGAAGATGGACACGTGGCGTTTTTATATTCGTTGAGAGCATGTGTTGCGGATTGTACTGTTGTGATTTTGTAATAAATGAAAAGCGGCGGTAGTGGGTAATAATGAAGGTGAAGTGGCAATCCGGGTCATGTCTTTTCTCTCTTCTCATTGGTTGCTTCCTTTTCACATGGATTAAGATTGCAAAACTTTCCCATCTTGGCAAAACAAGTCCCTCTTCTTGGCAGTTTGCTATTTAAGGCCAGAATCTTTATTCTTTTGACAATTTTGGCCCTTCAACTTTAATTCTTCAACAAAATGGCCTTTTGATTGAGTTGACTTTGTAGTTGACCAGATTTGACTTGAATCTTGACTTTACATTATTTGCACTTTAAGTCCTTCAACTTCCATAACTTGTCAAGATAGGTCCTTGAACTTTAAAAACTTATCACTTGTGATCCTTCCTTGTCTTTTTCATCCTTTTGAGCTTGATTTGTCTTTGTTTGCTTGAAATTGTATCATTTTACCTACATAAGATCACACAAACACAACATACCACATAACACTGCTTTTTACAAGATAAATGGGTATTTTGCTTCATGTTTTAGGGTTTTTATTGACATAATTGATATGAGATTTTACTCATATCAGATCCCAAGTGATGTGAAGAATCATTTATCAAAAATCAGTATGAAGGATCGAGACACACGACGAAAAGCAAATACTCCCCAAAAGTCATGGAGAAGTCTATCCAAAAAGGCCCTAACAAGGTATGAGGATGAATAGATCCAAGTCCAAAAAGGAGGCGGGTCGTTGTATATAAAAAATCCCAAATAAAGATTGGAGAAAAATGAAGAAGTCGTGGTCCATATATGAAGAATCTCTCAAAATTTCAAGTGAAGAAATTCCTACTATGAAGAGAAGGCCATTATTTCATGAACGTCTCTCAAGAATTGAAGTATGAAGTCGCTGCCAAATATCGGTCCGAGAAAGGTCTCAAATCGCGAAGCGAGTTATGCCAAGATATGAACTTTATGAGGTCCCGTGAAGCAGTTTTAAAAGATTTTGTCCTTAAGCTAACTATTGATTAAATCGTTCACTTTATTTTCGGACTAAATAACTATCGAAATAAGTCAACAATGCATCCTCGTGATCATTCAAGACAACAATAAAATATAAGAGATACACCTAGGAATAAGGGAGTCTAAGTGAATAATTGGCCCACATGAGTTCGTGTTAGTTTGCTAACTTATAATAACAATGATCTCATTTTTAAGCTTGGTTTGGAGAAAGTGAAAACTTGAGGATGATGATTATTCATGACATTTCCAAAAAAAGGTATGTTTTTGATTTCTTTACTTTTAATGTTTATAATTTGCTATCTCTTTAATAAAGGCCAACGTGGATTGATTATGATGAAAAATGTAATCTTGCTTTGTAACTAATGCATTACATGAGGACATTGTAATGGTCAAGTGTAGGGGATTTGATAGGTGTGTAAACACCCATCCTTTTTACCACTTAATTACAATAATAACCGAGCCAAAACGTGTATTTTATGTCATTTATGTCAGAATTATGCGTGGTTTGTGTTTTTGTTGTGATTTAGGACAAAAAGGTGAAAAGTGGAGAAAACACGGGCATTCACAGGCTTTTATTAAAGAAAACGACGAAAGACGAAGTCAAGAAGTCAAGAGTGCAAAAAGAACGGAAGTCCAAGACCAATTCTGAAGATTTATCGAAGAAAAAGTCAAAAGACGGAAGTTTACTAAAAGCCGAAGAACTCGAGTCTTATTTATAAAGAAAATTCAAAGACGAGTTCAAAGAAATCCCAAGCCAAAAGTCATTAAAGTCCAAGATTAAAGAAGATTAAAGGCTTAAGGACCTAATGGTGCAATTAAGAGAAAATGAAGGAGGGGAGGAAGCTTCCTAAGCACTTCCTAATCCTCCCCTATATACAATTTAGGATCATTTCATTTTACACTTGTTGGCTAGAGTGACACTAGTTCTTCCATCTTTAATTTTTGCACATTTACTTTTCATGTCAATTTAAATACATTGTCTTGCACTTTTAATACCTTTTAATTCCAAGTAAGTGTTCTTTAATTTTCTTGTTTTAATCTCTCATTCTACCTTTCTTTCTTTGCTTGATCTTTATGTTTATGTGTTTATTATCATGCTTATTTGATTAAAGGTTATGTTTTTATGCTTTTGATTGTTTTGGTTTATTGATTTTTATAGCTTATTTGTGTTTATTTTAAGATTTCTAAAGTTTTTATAAAAGTTATTTTTATATAAAGTTTGTTTTCGTATACCTTTTTCATTTAGTGTCTTCAAAAGTCTTTAAATTTCAGCTTATTAGCTTTTTCTTATACGTGTTTGCCTAGGTTTTTAGTCTAGTGCTTATTTGAGTAATAGCTTATTTGTTGTGCTTATTTTGCCTTCTTCCTACTGTATTCCGACCACCCTGGTCGGAAAAGGGTTTATCATTCCGATCATCCTGATCGGAAAGGGGTTTTGCATTCCGACGGGGATTCCGATCTACCATCGGAAAAGGGTTTCCAGATTCAACAAGTATTCCGATTGGACATTCCGACAGGGGTGTCCTTGAGTGATATTCCGATGGGTCCCAGGCACCACATTCCGATGAGATCCCTTTAGGCTGCATTCCGATAAAGAATTCCGATTGGACATTCCGATCAGTGGTGTATAGTGGTATTCTGATCAGGTCAGGTGGTGACAGCATTCCGACCATGAGCCCACTCCTCATTCCGATTTGTTATTCCGACCACATTCCAATCAAAGGTATTGTTGGGTTATTCCGATTAGGGACTTGGTGACAGCATTCCGATTTGGGGTTCCGACAACATTCCGATCAGTCAAAGGTTGGTTATTCCGATTAGGGATTCCGACGGTAGGTTTATTTTCTATTTTGTCTTGTTTAATTTTTAAGTTTACAATTTTAGTACTTTGTCAAATTTTAATTTTCGTCAAGTTTTAATTACCCGTCATTTAATTTCTCGTTATTTACTTTTCAAAGTTTTAATATTGCACCATTTATTTTAAATTAGTTTTAGATTTACTTTAAAGTCATTTTACTTTGATTGTTTTGCACATTTTTAATATACTACAACGACACAACTTTTGTTTCCACCAAAGAACGACTGAGTCGCACATTAATCCATTTTTTAATTCGAAGAGACCACTAGAACGATAACTTTCTTACTAGGCAAATCCTAGTTATTAAACATTCAGAGTGATATTCATTAATATTCACAGTGACGAATGGAAATCCTTCTAGCGTCAACATCAAACAGCGCTACGGTAGGTGACTTGTGAGATTATTATGAATCAAACTTGTGTCAACTGGAAAGCAACTATGGTAAGATTCTTAATGAATCAAACTTGTTCCAGGAATTTGAATTGGCGACTTTAGTCAAGCGGATATTTATCCAATTGATTCACTCTTTATGTTCGCAGTCTTGCTTTGAGACGGTCGAGTAAAGAGAACGGCTAGTACAGCCGCGAAACCCTGTCAAGGAGATTCTTAATTGAATCCACCTAATCACAGGTACGGTATTTAATATCGTATAACGGTCTTCACCGACCGGAGGTATAACGCTACCGATTTAGGACGAATGTCAAAGCCATTCAGTCCATGTCTATGTTTTGTCTCGAGAAGGTGGCGTCATGGTGTACTTAGCAAAGTCAAAGATTCAAAACCACATATTCATGCCCAAAGACTTATTCAACAATTAATAGTGTGAGCATGTGGATAAAGACACAAGATCGCAAGATGGCAAAGACAAGTCAAGAATGATTTGAAGATCTCAAGATAAAAGACTAAGTCGAAAGACAATGACAAAGGCTCAAAGATCACAGCCTGAAGGAACAAGACTACTGTTACACGTTCAAGACTCATTTATGACGAAATTCATAAGTCTCCATTGGACTCCAAATATCGAAGAGAAATGACCTCACATTGGGGGAGATTGTTAGCCTCAAAATATTGAGTTAAACAAGAATGTTCGGCCATAGGTTTTTATTGTAATATTTATTAGAACGTTGTAATAGATAGTTAAATAGTCGTGGTTCACGGGCTTGGATTTAAGCTACTTAAAGCCCAAAAGACAAGCCCGATCCAAACAATATAGCCCATTATGGTTACATGTAAGCCCGGCTATATAAGGCCCTTCCTAGCATGTTAGGAAGGGTGGATGATCATTTGTAACTCTAATTTCTTCTAATCTAATATTCACCAAGTTAATCATCTCTCTCTCTACTTTCTCTCACTACTTTCTCTCTCTAAAATTTATATCTTTTCCATCTCATTTCTTTAATCTATCATCATATTATTTGGGACAACAAACTTGCTTGTGCCTAGGTGACAAGCAAGTAACCCAAGACTCACAGAGTTCTAAGTCTCTGTGAGCAACCACAGAGGAGCCCATGTCAAAGGCATTATCAAGGAAGTCGACGATTACTTGAAGACATACTCATTGGGTGTGATGGATAACAGCCAAGATGTATCAGGGACTTTGAGTGGTTGAGTGTTAACAGGGGTGGCAATACCTTATTAACACTCGGTACACTTTGGACATACCTAAGTGTTTAGGCGGGAAGATATGGAGCCTAAAGTACAGGGTATGAAGAAAAGGGAAACTATGTCAGCTCTGTTTCCCTAAAGCGTTGTAGCAGACTACCAAGAATAGAAGAGCATCTTTTGACTGATGTTTGATATTGTCTGTTTTGTGTAGTCACCATCAGCCAGTTATCAAGTCAACCTCGTACCACTATAAATAAGATATGTAGGCTAGAGTAAATGTTGCTCACTTTGTTAGATTACACACATTAACTCTTTAGAGCTCAAAGAACGAACATTTGTGCCTGTGTTCTTGAGTTAGATTTATTTTTTCCAAAGTGTACTCAACACATTGTACTCAAACTGTGTTATCCATAACACATGTAATACTTGTTATACAATAATAAAGTACAATGTTTGAAAAGTATTTACTTGTGTTAATTATCTTTCTTAACTGTTTCAAGCTAGGTTTAGGGACTTTCAATTGGTATCAGAGCGGTGTTTAATATTAAAACCTTTATAAAACATCGTTCTAAGTTTTATAATCAAGATCCACCATGCCTGAAATGAGCAACACGCCACCACCACCACCTAATTTGCTTTCTGGGAACAACACTCCACCACCTCCAAATTCACCAAGAGTAACCCCCACTCAAAATGAAGACGATCTTCCTCAACTACTCGACTCAAGAGGTGGATCTCATGTCACTAATGTGCCAGTATTTGATGAAGATGACTTTGCAAGTTAGAAAAGTCAATTTCTTTTCTATCTAGATGGACTTGAACAATTTCTTCTAGAAATTCTAGAAAATGGACCATATGTTCCCATGGTGCTTACCTCTACTGATGAGAATCCGCTTCCTAAACCTCTCAAGCAGTGGACTCCAGCTGATAGGAAATTGGCAAACCAAGATAAACGTCTCAAAAGCATTATCATTTCCTGTCTCCCAAAACACATCATGAAATCAGTAATTCAATGTCCAACAACCAAACAAATGTGGACAGAACTCATCCTAGGTCACGAGGTGTGACAACCGCGGTTTTGAGGTTCGTCACTTAGTTTTATGTTTGTGCATATTTCGTGAAATTACGTGTCTTTATGTGTTTAAATGCAAATTGGTGTGTATAGAGTGTGGTTTGGACATCGTTTTCGGGTACGGGGTACCTTGTGAGTGAAACGATGTGTGATGTTTTCATGTTCTTGAGCTCTCATAGTAGTGACTATGAAATAAGATGGTGTTATTTAGTGGTTTTACATATACGTATATGTATTATAGAAAATCCTATTTTTATGATTTGCGGTTTAGCATTTAGAGGTCTCGGATGAGGTAATTAGTCACGGAAGTATTTTTTGGGATGGTTTTAAGTCATTTAGGACTTAGTTAATTAGTTTATTTCATATTTCAAGAGTTTTTATAAAACTGTATATTTTACGTCTTTTACGGTATACGCGTAAATTTGACTAGTTTTACGGTTTTGAGGTTTTGAAGTCTTTTGAAGCTGAAATAAATTAAGGAAAATTAAGGTAATATTATTATTACAATTATTAATAATTTAAATAAAAAAAACAAAATTTATGGGCTAGGGGTCGGTTGTATATAATTAAAACAAAAGGAAAGAAAAAAGAAAAAAAAGGAAAGTGGGCTTGTGTACTTGGGTTAGGACTTGTTAGGAATAAGTATATAATGTTTTTATTAATAAAAACACTTCATAATCCCCTGTAAATCAAAAATAAGTCGGCATCAATGGAGTCTTTTAGGGTTTCTTCATAATTTTCATCTTCCATTAATTTTAAGGTATAACCTTTAATCCTCTTTTCAATTAAATTATTTTTAAAGCATTATTAATCAATACATGATGGATTTAGGGTTAGGTTAATTATGAAATCTGTAAATTAAGGATATGAACATGATTATAATAATTAGGGTCAATAAATATATATGGTGATGGTAATTAATTAGGTTAATTGTGTTAAATTTGTTTTTAAAAATTGGGCAGAATTTTTTGGTCATTGTTTTGATCATATCTAGAGTTATACAAACCCTTATTTTGTGATCCAATCATCCTGGAATGGTAACTGAGTTGGCTTTCAAATGTAAGAAACTAGGATTAAATTGGAGGTGGGGAAGTGTGTCAAATACAGGTTACAACTGTTGGAGGTCAAAACAGTTTTGAAATCAGTCAGGTTTAATTTAATGTTTTAAGGTGATTGGGGTACTTAGGAGTACACTTGAGCCCTCTAATGAGCATGGTAGTTGGTTTATATATTAAATAAGAGACCTGAAGAGTGGCTAAGCAAATAGGTTAGGGTAAGACCCCCTAATCATAACAAACTTTTTTTATGTTTAAAATCGGTAATATGCGGATAGGCAGAAGTATATATATATATATATATCGGGGCTTTAACAGTAGCTTTAAGGTTGGGGCAAAAACGAGGAGTTATCTGACATATGTAAGAGCATAGGGTTTCCTTTATAGAGATCATGGGTATGGTTAGGTGGGTGTTTGGCTTATAGTTTGGAGACCTAAAAACCGGGACTGTTTTGGGTAAAATGTTAACGAGACGGGTTATGAAGTAAACTAAGTTAAGGGCTTTATAGAGGGGTGTAATGAGATGCTTAGAGCATATAAATGAGGTATATATATGGGAGAAGGTTATATGTCCATCATGGGTTGATAAGCCATCTTAGTGTTTGGTTCATGTTTTGATTGTGTGCTTTTGTTTGTTAGCTTTTTGCTAGTGCGCGGATTTTTGGAGAAGCTCAATCAGGTGAGTTTCATAGTCCCATATCTTTTAATGATTTTCACTTCCAGATGAGATGGAAGAGACACTGTGTGGTTTTATAAAGAATGCTTTGAATGTTTTTATGGTTTGTGATGGACTTGTGTGTGCACTTATGTGATTAACTGCTATGTGATTCTTGATTGTGTTTATGATTTGGATCGGGGAACACGTACCGTCTCAGTTATTGTGGTTTGACTTGGTACCAAGGGGATGTTGATAAGGCGGGGCCTTGGGGAGGTACATAGATGTGTGAGCATCTATGGGACCAATGGATAATGACAAGGCGGGGCCTTGGGATTGGTACATAGGTGTATGGGCGCCTATGGTACCATGGTGTTTGGTAAGGCTAGGAGCCTTGGATTTGGTTTGGAATGATTGATCTTGAATGTTAGTTGTTAATGCATACTTGTAGCACATTGTCCATATGTTTAGTGGTTTATGGTTGTTCACCGCTTATTATAATCTATTTCGGTTGGAGTCTAAACCTATGACTCTCACCAACATTATGTTGACATGTTTTAGTGTCTCTTTCAGGTGATAAAGTGGTTAAGCATGAGAACATATGTGGCTAGGATTGGAGTTGCGTAGGAATGCATTTAGAAGGAGATCCCCGTTCCTTCTTAGTTTATTTTTTTTGTTTGTTTCAATAAGTGATACATGAACCTATATGTTGATTTGTTTGTGTTATTTATTTGTCTTGGGTAAGAGGTAGGACTGTTAATTATTTACCTAGACTCCTGCATTGATGAGATATTGTCATAACATTTGTGTCACCTTTTATGACATTTCTAATTCATATAGTTCTCTCTATGGACACGCTATTGTTGTGATGATATCCATGCGTCGCATCCCATATTCCGCCATGGTGGGGTGTGACAGAATGGTATCAGAGACAATGGTTATAGAGAATTAGGTTGCCTAGTCTAGTAGCCTAGTCTATAGCTTAAGGATCCTTGCATATAGGCGTCATAAGAATATGTGTGTATGGTTTTAATTGTATTTTCTGAGTATTGTTGATTCGTTTCTGTGAGTTTTGACTAGTATGGATTGAACTATAGTCGTCCATACTTAGTCACATGTTAATTTCTGTTTTGCTTTTGGTATATAAATTTCTTTCACCATAGTAAGTTATTTGGTGTACCTAATGTATAGTATTTTTCTTTTGATGTTTAAGTCATGTTCCCTAAGAATTATGTAGGAGTAGGTGGATAGGAAGGATTTTAAGTTGTTTCCACTCTTAAGGGCGACATGACTTATACTGATTATGTTCTCGTTTTGGTTTTTGTTTATGATGTTTTAGCTATACTATGGATTTATGTAACCCAAGAGTTTTACTATGTTATTTTAATAGATGGAGTTTTGGACCTTATTGGTTAGGTGGTTATGAGCTCATGTGAGTAGATGGATTTATGTGTTATATGTTGTATTGATTCTTATAAGTGTCATCATAGGAGGGAGTGCATTGGGTAAATGGTAATTGTATAAGTATGGTGGCCAACATAGTTATACAAGTACCACAACTTCAATGGGTTCTCAAGTATGATTGCATGAAAGAGGGTTAGTACATGCTTGTATATGATGAGATGTGGATTTTGGGTATATTTGTAATATATGGGTTTATGTAACAGCTGCCTACGATATGGCGATTTTTTTTAGTGTGTTATATGTTTTGTGTTATACTCATGTTGTGTGATTATGGGGTCACACGATATGGACTCGTTTTTAGTGATGGGTTTTATGCCTTGTGGTAAGATGGTGATTTCTCGTATGGAAAAACGAGTGTATGACGCGATTGATTGATCTGACATGTATGGTAACGAGTATGTTTGGGTGATTTAATAGGTATATATATGCGGATGTATATATATACTAGTATGTGTTAAGTTATGATATATGATCGTTCAGTAGTTATTAACTTATTATAACTTGAGCGTACCTTGTGTTTGCTCGTGTTTTATGGTGCCGGAGTTTAATGGAGTTCCAACGATGTTTTGAGTCTTTTGATGTGTGTCTACATTCGGGTATGTATTTAATTAATGAGAACTACTAAATTTTCTTATAAATAAGTGTGGCTGATTATAGGAAAACGGTTTTGAAAATAATTTGTAAGTGTATGGTATGATATCGTGACTTACATATTTTTTTAAGTTTGTGGTAGTAAGCTAAAAAAAATTTGTCTTGAATATAATTGGATTAGTTTTCTATGTAACATGTAATAATACATTTTAAAGGGGTAAAGAAATTTTACAAAAATTTTCTTAAGTGTAGTTAAAATTTTAGAAGTATTTAACTAGACGGCAAGAGTAAAAAGGGAGATTTTATTATAGTAATGATAATAATAACACCACACCTTGTAAACGTGTAGTAGTTTAGTTATAACCAGCCTAAATAGATTTTATAAAATAATAATAATAATATAGAATAAAATGAAAAAAAAACACTGTATTTTATAAACATGTATTGGTTTCATAATAACAAGTGAAATAAGTTTAATATGGGTAAACAAGATAATGGTTAAGATTGTAGTATACTAATTAGTTGATATCTAGATAAAATGATGAAGATAAAGGATGAGTTTATGGTTAATAATGAGTATGATTGGTTTTAGTAGTGTGGGAGTTTGGTTCTTATGAGAAGTAACTAATTGGGATGAAAGTTTTAAATTTTCTAACGTATCGAAATTTGGTAATACTAATCGCGACGAGTCTAATTTTTCGTTGTTGGAACACTCCATTGATCTTTCGGATTACATTGTTTTGTTTTCAGTTGTTTTGGCTAGGGTTCGTTTTACCCTATATTTTATTTGGGGACACGATTGTTTGGAATTATTTTGTTACACGTCATGGTTGATTTATTTATGCGGTTGTGGGAACGTTAGGATGAGAGGATAGAGTTGGGTAGTATTACTTATGGTTAGATACTATAATGGAGAGATGTGTTTTGGTTTAAAGGTTGTGTTCAAGGAATGATTAAGATTTGTGGAGTTTTGAAACTTAGATTAGTTACGGGAATAAGGGAGTAAGTAAAGTTAGTTGAGTGGTCATGGGAACGAGATGTCATGCTATGAGAATTTGGTTGAAGTACCATCAGGAGATTGATGAAAGTACTAGAGGATGTGATGGTAGAGTAGAAAGTTTATACTAATGGTAAGATTGGGAAAATAACACGCAAGGGAATTGGTATAGTTTTGGAGACAAGGTAGTAGTAGACACGTGAAGGAAAACATAGATTTGAAAGAATGATTGGTAGGAAGCTGATTAATGGTGAAGTAAAACAAGTAAAGAAGAGTGAGCCATTGAGGGGTTGAAGTACCTTTATAAATATTGTGATAAAGGAGTTGAAGTTAGAAGCTACTGCGTAGTGTGAAGTTCCTAGGTAACATCATGGAGATGAGAAGGAGTGCGTGAAGAGCTAGATCGTGAAGCAAGAAGCTGCAAGGACTACGTGCCGGCTGTAAGAAGAAAGCAAGAGATCTCGGAGGAGCCGCAGAATTTTCTAGTACTGGATTAGTGACAAGTACAAGTATGGAAAAATTTCCTTACAGTTAGAGATGAAGAAGGAGAAAGAGAAAAAAATCGGGTAGCAGAGTAGAGCTACGAAGAGCTGGACCAAAAGATCGTGATGGAGTGACTACACAACATATGAGTTAAAGGACTTGTGGAAGTAACAAGAGGGAGTCGCGTGCTACACGAAGATTGAATCTCTGGGTAGTCGATATCGAGGGATGAGTAGTGAAGCTGGAGCTGAATAAATTCGTGGACAAGTGAGTAGAGAGAGTCGGTTTTGTGAAGGTATTATGAAAGATCTTTGGAAGAGACATTTATGCATTATCTAATGCAATAACGATTTCCATAGAGTCGATGAATTGAGTGAGAATTTTGGTTGGACATGATAGTGAAGGAATTAGGGAGAACCATGGAAGGAGAGAACCAAGTATTCCTAAAAGATGATGATTGAAAGTACCTCATGTTAGGTGCAAAGTCATAATAGAAGTATGAGACTTGAGTAATAATTTAGAATATGGCTTAGTTTAGACATATGGGAACTAATATGGGTATAATATGATAGTGTGATCAGCATGTAATCACAGGAAACTCTAGTCTGTCCCTATTAGGATGGAGTAGGAGAACTGGTCGTGTGGAAAACAAGTGAACCTACATGGAAAATTTTGAGGTATAGATGACTTGAAAGACGGGAAGCATAACATCGTGATGTATGCCATGAGCTGGG
Organism: Glebionis coronaria; assembly: GCA_025667525.1. Taxonomy (NCBI): domain Eukaryota; kingdom Viridiplantae; phylum Streptophyta; class Magnoliopsida; order Asterales; family Asteraceae; genus Glebionis; species Glebionis coronaria. The sequence goes on from JANFOE010000175.1 coordinate 527,371, forward strand.
GAAGAAGAAGGAAGTGTGGATAGATGCGAATCATGAATGAAATAGGGCGAGATAGGAACCGAAGGTAAAACTTTGGTATAGCCTAATGGGTGGAATAAGGAACTAAGCATGCTAATATTGTTGTAGTGTGGAAAGGAAATGGTACTGACCTATACTGTTTGATTGGAAGGCTTAGTATCGATAATCGAATGGTGGAGGAGTTATAGATGTGATGTGTCATGAGAGGCGAAGGGCTTGGTCTAACTGAGACAAGATGAGGAGCACTATGACCTTGAAGGTAAGACATCATGTAGGTATAAAGGAAGTGTTGAGTATCAGGAAAAAAAATCTTTCATGGAGAAAAGCGAGAAAGAAGTGTATAGGTGCTACTAATGATCTATCCAAATTTTATGGAAGTAGTTGTAGCATGCGTTTGGATGGCATTTGATAGACTAACTGAGATAACAGTCCTTTTGGTGATGTGTGTAGATCATAAGTTGATTTGGATTGGAAGAGCCTCGTTGTGATAAACTAATCAATATGTGAAATATTTTCATAGGTCACTTGTGTAAGGAAATTGGAATTTTAAGTAGTTTGCGGTATGGACTAAAGGGAGTTGATGAACATGATTGGATATGAGTATATCCAGCTAAATGGAAAAGGATGGACGAAGTGGGAAATTAATACAAGTATAGGAGTCGTATTGAGAGCTTGGGTGACTGATTTAGAGGGATGTGGGAAACTCGTTAGCGATGTCTGAGTTTTCATAGAATGATAGTTATAATACTAGAATTCGATGAATGCTATTTGAGGCACTATATGGAAGGATAGGGTGAGTTGTCCTTATGGTGGACTAAAATTCGTGAAAGAGACTACTAATGTGGGAATGGTGTTTGTGGCAAAGGATGAGAGAAACAAGATATGCTATGTTGAAAATGATGAAAGCACTAGAGTTTAGTGACAAAGTTATGTAGGAAGTTTCACCCATAGTAACGGGTGGTATGTTTTGGTAAAATGGAAAAGTTGATGTAGAGTTTTATAGGTCTATTTATGATCTTTGGAAAGATCGGACTAGTAGCTTATGAGTATATAATTACCTGGGGGAATTGAGTGGTATACATGATATATTTCATGTATTAAGATTGATAAATGTTGTTTCAGAATGCATATTTGCATGTTCGCTTATACGGGATTTGTGTTAATAAGAGTCTTTGTTTTTTTTCAAAGAGTCATTTGTGAGATTTATTGGCTGTGAGGTCAAGAGTTTCGGAATGAATTTAAATATTGTTGGTTAGTATATGTGGTAATTTGAGACTTGAATTAAGGTACACATGGAAATGAGAGGAGTTCATTTAGAACAAGTATCCACATGTAATTTGTGGTTTATGTGTTTGATCCTAAGGAGTAAATCTCGGGACGAGATATCTATTAGGAGGGAGTGATGTGACAACCGCGGTTTTGAGGTTCGTCACTTAGTTTTATGTTTGTGCATATTTCGTGAAATTACGTGTCTTTATGTGTTTATGTGCTAATTGGTGTGTATAGAGTGTGGTTTGGACATCGTTTTCGGGTACGGGGTACCTTGTGAGTGAAACGATTTGTGATGTTTTCATGTTCTTGAGCTCTCATAGTAGTGACTATGAAATAAGATGGTGTTATTTAGTGGTTTTATGTATACGTATATGTATTATAGAAAATCCTATTTTTATGATTTGCGGTTTAGCATTTAGAGGTCTCGAATGAGGTAATTAGTCACGGGAGTATTTTTTTGGGATGGTTTTAAGTCATTTAGGAATTAGTTAATTAGTTTATTTCATACTTCAAGAGTTTTTATAAAACTGTATATTTTACGTCTTTTACGGTATACGCGTAAATTTGACTAGTTTTACGGTTTTGAGGTTTTGAAGTCTTTTGAAGCTGAAATAAATTAAGAAAAATTAAGGTAATATTATTATTACAATTATTAATAATTTAAATAAAAAACGAAATTTATGGGCTAGGGGTCGGTTGTATACAATTAAAACAAAAGGAAAGAAAAAAAAGAAAAAAAAGGAAAGTGGGCTTGTGTACTTGGGTTAGGACTTGTTAGGAATAAGTATATAATGTTTTTATTAATAAAAACACTTCATAATCCCCTGTAAATCAAAAATAAGTCGGCATCAATGGAGTCTTTTAGGGTTTCTTCATAATTTTCATCTTCCATTAATTTTAAGGTATAACCTTTAATCCTCTTTTCAATTAAATTATTTTTAAAGCATTATTAACCAATACATGATGGATTTAGGGTTAGGTTAATTATGAAATCTGTAAATTAAGGATATGAACATGATTAGAATAATTAGGGTTAATAAATATATATGGTGATGGTAATTAATTAGGTTAATTGTGTTAAATTCGTTTTTAAAAACTGGGCAGAATTTTTGGGTCATTGTTTTGATCATATCTAGAATTCTACAAACCCTTATTTTGCGATCCAAGCATCCCTGGAAAGGTAATTGAGTTGGCTTTCAAATGAAAGAAACTAGAATTAAATTGGAGGTGGGGAAGTGTGTCAAATACAGGTTACAACAGTCGGAGGTCAAAACAATTTTGAAATCAGTCGGGTTTAATTAATGTTTTAAGGTGATTGGGGTACTTAGGAGTACACTTGAGCCCTATAATGAGCATGGTAGTTGGTTTATATATTAAAAAAGAGACCTGAAGGGTGGCTAAGCAAATGGGTTAGGGTAAGACCCCCTAATCATAACAAACTTTTTGTATGTTCAAAATCGGTAATATGCGGATAGGCAGAAGTATATATATATATATATATATATATATATATATATATATATATATCGGGGCCTTAGCAGTAGCTTTAAGGTTGGGGAAAAAGGAGGAGTTAGCTGACATATGTAAGGGCATAGGGTTTCCTTTATAGAGATCATGGGTATGGTTAGGTGGGTGTTTGGCTTATAGTTTGAGACCTAAAAACCGGGACTGTTTTGGGTAAAATGTTAACGAGACGGGTTATGAAGTAAACTAAGTTAGGGCTTTATAGAGGGGTGTAATGAGATGCTTAGAGCATATAAATGAGGTATATATATGGGAGAAGTTTAGATGTCCATCATGGGTTGATAAGCCATCTTAGTGTTTGGTTCATGTTTTGATTGTGTGCTTTTGTTTGTTAGCTTTTGCTAGTGCGCGGATTTTTGGAGAAGCTCAATCAGGTGAGTTTCATAGTCCCATATCTTTTAATAATTTTCACTTCCAGATGGGATGGAAGAGACAATGTGTGGTTTTGTAAAGAATGATGTGAATATTTTTATGGTTTGTGATGGACTTGTGTATGCACTTATGTGATTAACTGCTATGTGATTCTTGATTGTGTATATTATTTGGATCGGGGGACACGTCCCGTCTTAGTTATTGTGGTTTGACTTGGTACCAAGGGGATGTTGACAAGGCGGGGCCTTGGGGAGGTACATAGATGTGTGAGCATCTATGGGACCAATGGATAATGACAAGGCGGGGCCTTTTGATTGGTACATAGGTGTATGGGTGCCTATGGTACCATGGTGTTTGGTAAGGCTGGGAGCCTTGGATTTGGTTTGGAATGATTGATCTTGAATGTTAGTTGTTAATGCATACTTGTAGCACACTGTCCATATGTTTAGTGGTTTATGGTTGTTCACAACTTATTATAATCTATTTCGGTTGGAGTCTAAACCTATGACTCTCACCAACATTATGTTGACGTGTTTTAGTGTCTCTTTCAGGTGATAAAGTGGTTAAGCGTGAGAACATATGTGGCTAGGATTGGAGTCGTGTAGGAATGCATTTAGAAGGAGATCCCCGTTCCTTCTTAGTTTATTTTTTTGTTTATTTCAATAAGTGATACATGAACCTATATGTTGATTTGTTTGTGTTATTTGTTTGTCTTGGGTAAGAGGTAGGACTGTTACCTACTTACCTAGACTCCTGCATTGATGAGATATTGTCATGACATTTGTGTCACCTTTTATGATATTTCTAATTCATATAGTTCTCTCTATGGACACGCTATTGTTGTGATGATATCCATGCGTCGCGTCCCATATTCCGCCATGGTGAGGTGTGACACGAAGGACCTTTTGAAACCAGAGAAACTAAGATTCGGGCACTCAGGCTTCAGTTTAATGCTTTCAAGTCACTTGAAGGTGAAAAAGTACAACAGACGTACACAAGGCTGAAGATTCTTCTCAACGACCTTGCTATGAATGAAGTCACTATTGCACAAGCTGAAGTAAACGCCACCTTTGTCAACAGCCTTCCCAGAAAATGGCTGAGCATGAATCAGACCCAGAGAGCCAATAACTCCATCAAGAATGATACGTTGGCTCAGCTATATGGAAAATACAACTATGAAGAAGGGCTGATAGATACCATATACAAATCTGAGTCTGAAAGATTTGTAGTTCAGGGAGCAACATCCAAAGCATTGATCTCCACCTCACACGCTCGTGATAGTGATTTAGATGTTGAAGAAGACACTCGTAGCAGCCATGAATTCATGATAGACCTGAATGTTGAGTTTCATGAAAGAGCTTTACTAGCTAATCAAAGAAGATTCTACAAAAGGTCAGGGAGAGTAGGATCTTCTAATAAACAAACTGACTAATCCAAAGAGACTTGCTTTGCCTGTGGAAAACTTGGACATTTTTAAAAAGACTGTCCATCCACAAAAACATCCTCACCATCCTATCCTTCATCATTCAAACCTTACAAGTTCAAATCACAACAAAACAACTCATCTCACTAATCCAACTCCTCTGATAATGAGAAAAAGGATTACAAAAACAAATACAAGGCACTAAAGGCTGAGTTGGAACAGATGAATTTGAAGTTAGAATCTTTGTCGAAGAAGAAAGGGGGTGATAAAAGGACAGAGAAAGGGTTGGTAGCTGAAGCTTATGATTGGAATGACGAGCCGCTGACATCTGATGAAGAAGATTCTACCAGGGTCAGGACATTTATGGCAATTGATGAGGATGAACCTGCTGTTGGTAAAGGAGATGCTAGATCAGGATAATGGGTTGACATCACAATGAAAAAGGTACACATACTTATCTCTATGTCTGAAAGTGATGAACATAAACATGTCCTTGATATACCATAGTTGATTTACACTTTGTTGAGGAACAAAGAAAGAACCTGCTTGATAAATTTCACTCTGTTAAACTTCAATTGTTAACTGCTAAGGCTGAATGTGAAATTTTAAAACAGGTTAACTCTGAAAACTTAACTCTTCAAAATGAGGTTAATAAGTTATCTTTAAGAAACAGTGCCTTAAATGATCAAGTAGCTGAACTACACAATGTTATAGAAAAATGGTTGTGTAGTATGTTCACTATAAATGAATTACTTGATGATTAAGTTCTAGACATATCTAGGCTTGTTACTGCTAAGAGAAACAAAATGAAGGCCCTTAAGAAACCCAAAAAGATTGTTTTAAAATCTATAGAGACTATACATATGTCTGACCCACTTTTAGCTAATGTACCTGTCTCTGAAGAGGAAATTGATAACACTGCACCTTTACCATCTTTGCCTTAACTCTCTAAAGTTGAACCTAGCAGCTCTTCTAGAGGAGCTAAGGCTGAACTCAAACCAGATGTTGAGACACCTCCAGCTAAGATTTTTGTTGTACCTGCAAAACAATCTGTTAAGCAAAATGTCTATAAGCCTGTCTCAACAAACCCTGTGAACAAAGTTGAATCCTCAACTGAAGAACGCCTGTTGTCTTTGATTAAAGAAGTAGAACTCTTAAAAGAACATATTAATCCTTCCGATGAATGATCTACTTCCTCTGAACCTAATTTCATTCTAGGAGAACCCAAAGGTGAAACGTTAGTCAAACCCTACTGTAATGTGTGTAAAAATTCTCATCACATGACCATAGATCATGATAAACAAATGGTTGTTAAGAGATCTCAGACACCTTTTAGGGACACACAACAAGATACTAGGAGACCTTCAGGTAATTACAGACTTTACCCTCCCTGTAAATATTATGGGTTCACAAACCATCACTCAGATGAGTACAGGGACTTTCCAGGATGTGACATCTATGGAAGGTACACCCATGACACAGCCAACTGTCCTACATATCATCACAAGTTCTACAGGAACTCAAGAGTTGCTAATCAACAATTTAGGGAACCCACAGGAAAGTGGGTTCACCATAGGAACTAATCTGTTTCTATATATCTGTGCAGAAACATCTCAAGGAATCGGTCTGGTATCTAAATAGTGGCTGCTCTAGACACATGACAGGAATCAAACAATACCTGCACAGATATCCAAAAGAGCCTGGTCCTAAAGTGGTGTTTGGGGATAACTCTTCAGGCGACACATAGGGATATGGCTCAGTTAACTGCAATGGAATAACGTTTACAAGGGTTGCATATGTGGATGGTCTTAAGCACAATCTCATCAGCATCATCCAATTGTGTGATGCTGACTACAAGGTTTTGTTTACAAAGACTCAAGGAACCATATTCAACAAAAAAATGATGTGGTGTTAATTGCACCAACAAGAAGAGATGTGTATGTCATCAACATGGCCTCTTGCTTAGAAGACATCTCAAATTTCTTTCTGGCTAAAGCCTCTAAAAGTGTCAATTGGTTGTGGCACAAACGACTCTCTCATCTCAACTTTAAGAACATCAACAAGCTAGCCACACAAAACTTGGTTGCTGGTCTACCACTTGTGACTTTCACAAAAGACAAGACTCGTTTAGCTTGTGTTAAGGGAAAGCATCACAGGTCATCTTTTAAGACCAGGCAATCATTCTCTATTGACAAGTGCTTACATCTCATTCACATGGATTTATTTGGACCTGTCAAGCTACACACCATCAATCACAACAAATATACCTTGGTCATTGTTGATGAATTCTCAAGGTATACATGGGTTTTCTTCCTCAAAAGGAAAAGTGATGCAGCTGATGTCATCATGTCCTTCATCAGGCAGGTTGAAAACATGAATGAAGTTAGAGTAAAAGCTCTAAGAAGTGATAATGGGACTGAATTCAAGAATTCACAGCTTGAAGCTTTTTGTGATGAAAAGGGAATATCACAAAACTTCTCTTCAGCTGGCACTCCTGAACAAAATGGAGTAGCTGAAAGAAGAAACAGAACATTGATTGAAGCAGCTAGAACCATGCTGAATGGTGCAGCTTTACCAAAGAATTCTGGGGAGAAGCTGTCCATACTGCCTGCTATACCCATAATAGATCAAGCATTGTTAAAATACATGGAAAAACTTCTTATGAAGTTTTTAGGAAAAGAGCACCAGATGTCAGCTATTTCCATGTCTTTGGTTGCCCTGTATTTATTTATAACTATAGGGATCAACTTTGAAAGTTTGACGAAAAAGCTGATGATGGTTTCTTCTTAGGATACTTTCTAACAGCCAAAGCCTTTAGAGTATTCAACACAAAAATACAAGAACTAGAAGAAACCTTCCATGTCACATTCAATGAAGATGATGACGTGATACAAAGAACAGGAACAGAAGGTGATGAAATTGATTTCAACGAAAATAGGTCTTTCCCAACAGATGAGTTCTCTGAACCAAGGCATGTCTTTCATCATCATCCATTCACAGATACTCTTATACCATACGTTCCTGCATATGACCCGCTGTCAACTCACAACATTGATGTTCCCAATACTCAAGTACTTATTGAAGAAGAACATCAGTCCTCCTCAATCCCTTGTTCTACCTCAGCTGAAGATGACTCACCTAGTACTCATGATCAAGAAGATTCTTATGTTGTATGTGAATCATCACATCTTGAACTAGCTGATGCAGACACAGACACAGAGATTGTTTTTTGAAGAGAGTCCTCTTACTCAACAAGATGAAACTCAAGTTGTACTCTCATCCTTCATACTTGCTCCTGTTTATGACTCCCCATTTCCTCAAAGCAAATGGTCAAGAGATTAACACATTCTTCTTGTCAACATTATTGGTGAACCAAATGTTGGGGTTACTACTAGACAGAGAATTCATGACTCAGAATCAACCTCAGCCAATGAATGTTTGTTTGCTGAATTTCTTTCGCAAATTAAACCCAAGCGTGTAGCTGAAGCCCTTGTTGAAGAAGGCTGGGTTGCTGCAATGCAGGAAGAAATCAATCAGTTTAAAAGAAACAAGGTATGGACTCTAGTGCCAGCTTCACTTGGTAAGAACATCACAGGAACTAGATGGATATATAGGAACTAGATGGATGAGATTGGTAACATCATAAGGAACAAGGCAAGGTTAGTTGCACAGGGGTATACACAGACTGAAGGGATTGATTATGATGTAACATTTGCACCAGTAGCAAGACTTGAAGCCATCAGAATCTTCCTTGCTTACGCTGCATATATGAACTTCACTGTGTATCAAATGGATGTTAAAAGTGCCTTCCTCAATGCAGATTTGGCTGAGGAAGTGTATGTTGAACAGCCTGAAGGATTCGAGAACAGTGATTTTCCCAACCATGTGTACAGGCTTCACAAAGCAATGTATGGGCTGAAACAAGCTCCAAGGGCATGGTATGAAACTCCTTCTACTTTTTTAACTGAAAATAAAATTGTCAGGGGTTCCATTGATAAAACACGTTTTACCTTCAAGGATAAAAGTGATTTCATCATTGTACAGATTTATGTGGATGATATCATCTTTGAGTCTATAAATGTTAATCTTAGTAAACGTTTTGCTAAATTAATGACCAAGAAATATGAGATGAATATGATGGGTGAATTAACTTACCTTTTGGGTTTTCAAATTAAACAATGTCCTAAAGGAATTTCAATTTGTCAAGAAAAGTATGTTAAGGATTTGCTGAAAAAATATGACTTGACTGATTGTGCATCAGTGAAATGCCCCATGCTTCCACCCAACAATTTAGGCCTTGATGAGTCAGGGGTCTCTGTTAATGAGACTATGTACAGAGGCATGATTGGGTCACTCATGTATCTCATAGCCAGTCGCCCTGATATCCAGTTCTCCACATGTCTCTGTCCAAGGTACCAAGCTAACCCAAAGGAATCCCATCTAGTGGTTGTTAAGAAAACTTTCAGGTACCTCAAAGGAACAACCTGTCTAGGTCTGTGTTATCCCAAAAGAATCAGGATTTGATCTCAAGGCTTACTCAGATTCAGACTATGCTGGGTGTTGCATTGACAAGAAAAGTACCTTAGGGAGCTGTCAAATCCTAGGAGGAAAATTGGTTGGATGGAGTGCAAAGAAGCAAAACTCTGTGTCAATGTCATCAGCTGAAGCTGAATATGTTGTAGCTGCTAGTTGTTGTGCTCAAGTACTTTGGATGAAGAGTAAACTAGTTGACTATGAGATTCTATATGACAAAGTACCTATCTTCTGTGACAATACAGGTGCCATTGCTATCTCAAACAACCTTGTGCTTCACTCTCGAACCAAACACATAGATATCAGTAATCACTTTATCAGGGATCATATTTTAAAAGGAGATATTGATCTGTATTTTGTTCCCACTGTGCTGCAACTAGCTGATATATTTACAAAGCCTTTGGCTGAACCTTCGTTCAACAGGCTAGTTGTTGAGCTGGGTATGCTTATATCTCAAAGCCTGTGGCTGATATTTAATGTGTGTCATTAATGTCTGGGTTAATATTAAATGTTTTTCATATGAAACTAGGTAGTTACTTTCAAGCAAATGCTAAAAACATTCCCAATATTTAATTCATTCTTTTTTCGATAAACAAGGAGACAAACAGTTTTGAAAGGTCAATGGACCCACTTATGTGCAGTCCTTTTCCCACTACGCATTAAATGCGGTTGAATAACTGTTTCAAATTTTGAATATATATATTGTCCCAAGGTTCTTCACCTAACAGTTTTCTCATTATTCACAATTTGCATCTCTCTCTCTAAAACCTCTCTCTAAACCCTCTCACCATCTTCGTCTTCACAATCCTCGAATCCATGGCGTTTCCAGTACCAAAGGCTTCTAACGTAACCTTCGAGATCAATGACATCATACTCGCCTCTAACAACTCGATTGGATGGCTCAAAGCTCCAAGTGACTCATACTCGGATCTGGTAAACTTTATGAAGAATTGTGATGTTAGCGAAGCATTCACCAAATCCCCATATGTTTTCTGCCAAGAATACCTTAGGGAATTCTGGTATTCTGCTGAAGTCCTTGATGACAACACCATCTCATTCAACCTTTCATGTAATGAACACCCCTTTTCCTTTTTTGTTGATGACTTCTCCTCTGTGGTTGGGCTAAGATATGGTGATGAATACTTGAAATATGTTGATAAAAAGGCTGTAAAGGATGCCCTTGCCACACTTTTCCTTATCTCTAATGTTAACTCAGCCCTCACACCTGCTGAAGTGGTCGTTAAGTCTCCTCTGAAGATCAAGTTTTTCCCCCCTATGTGGCGAGTCCTTTTCACACACATAGTTAAATCCCTGGGTGGTATGCAGGGTTTCTCAAGACCAAATGGCCTTTAATCATCAAACCATTGCTTATGGGCTGATATGGGGAACAGACGTCAATGTTGGAAGCATTATATTCTCTAACCTTGTAGAAAAGCTGAAGGGAACCAACCAAGTCAGAGAGAAAAACATCTGCTATGTTCGCTTTCTAACTCTTATCTTTAATAATGCAAGTAATGCCTAAAAACATTATTAGTGTTAACTGATCTTTCTTAGTTTTGATCACAACAAACCATACAACACATTTATTGTAGAAACACAAAATGAATTATTTAACTAACACTATCATCAAGGTAATAATCATATCACTAATCTTTCTTAATCATACTTAGTGATCATCAAAATGATTATCCTTAAAACTCACTTTTGCTAATAAGACAAAAGACTTTTTAATAAACTTTCTTTTTTAGAAAATGTTTTATTAAAATGGAAAATGAAAATTTGAAAATGGCATATTCCAAATGCTGTTAGAATATCCTTTGAAGGGTTCAAATACCTCAAATATTTCCACCCCACTAAAAGACAAAAAACGGAGCGGAGTCTAGTGGCGGTACCTTAAGTACCTACGCGGTACCTTAGCGATATGGTACCGCGGGGTGAGATAAGGTACCGCGCACAGTAGCCGTTATAGATCCGTTGTAACTTTGTCTCCTTTAAATAGTGGGTCAAATCTCATTTTCCAGCAAGCCTCTTGGACGTTTTTCTCAGCCCCTTTTCTATTTTCTATAGCATAATCATTAGTAAATGATCACTTAATTTGTTAAGGATGTTTACATATAATTATCCTCTTGATCCCCTCCTTTACCATGTCCAATGAGAAGATCACTCACTCACTAGTGTTGTGATAAAGATGAATCTATGAGCTAGTCATATTCATCATGATACCCCTTTTTGTTTTAGGTCAATCCAATGTATTTATGAATACTTGGACTAGTTGTGTTCATCCAAGTTATTTGTGGATACTTGGATTTGTTGTGTACATCCATTGCATATGTGTTTGCTTGGATTTGTGTTGTCTAAATCCAAGCTACATGTGTGTACTTGGATAAGTCTAGTTGAGTTGTAATAGATTTGATTAGGAGTTCTCACTAAACTATAAAGTGATGTGGTTGTGTCTTGTGAGTTCTCACTAAACTTTAAAGTGATTAGTAGTTGTGTTGTGTGAAGTTCTCACTTAGCTTCAAAGTGAAGAGTCGTGAAGATTGGTTCTAGCTTTCGATTAGAACTCGACATCTAGCCTTGTGTCGTAAAATGGTGAAGTAGGCAACGTCGTGAAGATTGGTTCTACCTTAAGATTAGAACCCGACATCTAGCCTTGTGTCGTTAAATTGTGAAGTAGGCAACGTCGTGTAGATTGGTCCTAGCTAAAGATTAGGTCTCGACATTTAGCTTAGTGTCGGAAAATAATGTAAGCAACGATGTAAGGTTTTCTCCGCCGAGAAGGGAGCTTGTGGATATAGTGGAAATCTCGAGTAGGTGTACTCGAGGAGTGGAGTAGAAACGAGGATAGAGCCTCGTTGTCGAACCACTATAAATCTTGGTGTCTTCCCACTAGGTTGTCTCCTTCCTTGCTCTTTACTTATTTCATTATCATTTTACTTGCTTATTATTCTTGCTAGTGCGTTTCAATTGAACCTAATCATTATGCAACTTAGCTTTAAGTAAAAGATAGTTTTGATACAAACCAAATTGAAAGAAATTTTAATTTGGTCACCAATCGAAGAGAAACTATTCAACCCCCCCCCCCCTTCTAGTTTCTACAATTGGTATCATAGCGATGGTCACTCAAGATCTTTGAAGTATATTGTACTTTAAAACTTGGATCGATCCATTGTCTCCTCAAATTAGAAGGTCTAGTTGTACTAAAGTTTCTCTTTGGTCAAAACTATGTTTTCTTTGAAAATAGGTATTTTAATTGATAATTTTGCATCCCACTTAAGATTAGTAGCCTTTATGCATTTTAGATATACTTTTGAAATGTATCTACTAGTTTGCATCTTGCTTTATGTAGGTACTCATGAAGATCAATCAATTTATTGGTTATGGATTGAGTTACTTGCACTTTTAGAAGAATCATCTTCATTGATCTTTAACATCTTTGAATGATGATACCAAGATGATTGGGAATGATACTAGTCCTTGAAGACTTAGTACTCATCATAGTCATTGATTGGGCATAAGCACTTATTCCTTCATGGATTGCTCTTTGTGGCCAAGGTACGCTTTCGTTCTTCCACACGCCCTTTGATCATTCTTTTGATCATTACTTGACTATGTGCTTGTTCTCGGCATCCTTGCCTTGACATTTATTTGTGGTTTGTGTTTCTTTTCTTTTATCCTCTCAAACCTTCATTGCTTGGATACTTGACTCACTATGGTGATGTAGAGTGAGTTAGTAGAAGCTTAAAGTATCAAGCATGATTCCCATGGTTTGCACCCATACGGTTAGTAGGCCCTTTGTGGGAGAGAAAGTGAATTAATACTTTGCTCATATTTTAGTTTAGACTAAGACTATTATTGAAAGTGATCTTAGTTTAGACTTGAATAATTGCTTTGTGCTTATTCATTACCAAAGCCGTTTATCGTTTCGCCGGAAAGGCACGTCTTAAACCACCATATATGACAGAAGCTCTTCGTTTCAACTACTTGAAGATTGTCATTAATCCCTTGAGCATTGATCCTAGTCTTGATTCACTTCTCTTGACTTCTCTCCACTTAGTCGTTTTGCTACGAGTAGTCGTTTGTCCGTTTCGGTTCTTTTCGATCTTGATTTAACTCGTAATCCTTCATTAAGGCATATTGCTTAGTGTTATGATGATCCAATGATATTCTAAAAGGCTCATGATTTAATTTTAAGTATTTTAGAAAAACTGGATTTTCAAAATTTGGCGTTTTTCAGAGATAGAAACCTGCCTCTGTAGGCGGTTCCTTATCTCCGCGGCTCAAACCCGCGGTTCCTTATCGATAAGGTACTGCGGGCAGTAACTTTTGTCAGAGCGCCAGTTTGTGTTTTTTATTCTTTTTCAAACCAAAATCTCTCTCTTCCAAAAACACACAGCCGACGGGTTTTACCTTTTCCACCATTGTTGAAGCTTCCAAAACCTTCAATCACTCAAATTAATTGATTTCAAGTTGTGGGTTTCACTCATCCTTCATCTAGCATCAATTAATTGTAAGTATTTTCTTTCAATTTCATCTATTTCGTTCTAGGGTTCATCCTTTCATAATTGGGGATATTTAAAATTGAAATTGAATTAAAACCTTAATAGGAATGTGGGTTGACATTGTAATCTTACTATGATTCCTTAGGTTGATATTCATTAAGATTTCACTAAAACCCACTTGTAGAACAAATCCGAATTTAGGCTAAATGTTTTTGGTTGAATTATGGATTTGAGATGAACCCATGAACAAGTAGGTAATGGCATTGTTAATGCTTACCTAAAAACCTTGTTTTGAAAAACCAATGTTCTAATCCATTGTTGATCCAACATAGTTCATATGTTCTTGGTAGATAATGGAATAGCAACATTGTGAACATGAGAATGATATGGATTCAATCCTTTGTTTGTCAAGAAATTGATATAACACATTCTCATATTCCTTTGTTTGTTGATTTTATTTTTTCATATGAGTGATTGGAAAGATATTTTCGTGTTTAGGTACTTGTCATGTCTTCAAGATATCAAATAGATCACGAACGAACACGAGCATACATGCCCTCTCACCCTCTTTTGATTCACTCTCACAAAAACTCATCTAAGTCTCTTGAACATTGTTGTTTCCATGAAGGACGCATCGTTTGTTCCAATTTCGCAAATGAGTTTATTCGCTTCATGTTTAAGTCTATTGGTTTTGATTGTCTTCTTGATGTTGATGAGCCAATATTTCCTTCGTTTCTTATGGAGTTCTTTAGCTCATTCACATTGATAAGCATCAATAATGGTTTGTCTATACGATTTTCCATTATGGGGAAAATCATTATTTACACTCTTGAAGAATTCGGTGATATTCTTGGAGTGCCATCTAATGGTCAATGTCGATTCACCGATGCCTGGAGTTTAGACTCTTTAGAATCGGCCCCTATTGATGCTCATTATGTGACCGCGCTTCCAACTCCTTCGGATATCATTCATACCATTTCTAAACCTCGTGAGCATCCTATTCATGGTAAATTTCAAGGAGTTGTTCGTACTCTCTCTCCTTGGGAATTACTATCTAGTGATATTAATGATTTCATGTCTCCTTAGGCTGAAATCATTAGGGAAAATGCAATGTGTCTTGATGGGAATCGAGATTTAGTACCCGCTTGTCTTGCACACATGTTGTATTATGTTGCCACCACAACTCCTTACAATCTCGCATTTTTCATGGCTAGAAGAATTAGGTTTGTTATTCTTGAGCCTAAGTCAAGTCTTCCCTATGGAATGCTTCTTTCTCGTCTTCTTAGAAGAGTCCTTATTGACTTTCCGTCTCTTCTATCTTCACCCTATCACTCTGTTGATCGTGTCATGTCTCCCATTCAAGGGAACATTTCACCCGAGATCAATGTGAACTCGTGTCAAGTCGAAAATACTTCTCAAGAAGAGTCTTCTAGTAACCCTCCCTCAAAATTCATTAACTTCATGTCCTCTTCAATCTCCATCTTGTCCTCCCATGAAGTTGATTCTGACTATCAATTTTATCTCAATCATCTTCTTCGAGAACGCGTCAGAAGTGAATCAAGGAATTAGATGTTATGCTCATAGTAACTTGCAACTCTCATCTAGGATGTTTTCATGACACTCTTCTCTTCATTTGGTTATGTATTAACTTATGCTTGGATTATTATTTACTTTGATCCTAAATGTTAATTATGCCATCATGTTTTTGTTTTACATAGCTTTGTGCATGCCATATGATAGTTAGCTTATTAGATTATGATCTGTAGTTAACTTTGGCTTGTGAAACATTTGGGAAAAATCTGGGTTTATCAAAAAAAATGGGATGGGAAATTTTTGAAAACCTTCTGGTCGCGGTTCCATATCGACCCGCGGTTCCTTATCGATAAGGTACCGCCGGTCCTAGATAAGGAACCACCGGCCACTGTGCACGACAGCATCTTTGCTTTACACTGTTTTCTTAATTTTGTGTAAACCTTGCATGATTTTCAGTAATAAACTACACATTTCCTAAACTAGGGCATCTAAATTCATTATTCACCTAAAATGATTTTAACCCATTACTAGTTTGGATCATCCCCGCAACCATTTAAACCTACCTTGTTTGCCATGTTCTTCACACATCAAACATACTTCCCTAAACCTTAAACCACCCTAATCAACCATGGTGTGTACCAAAACCTCAAACACTTCCAAGACCTCCACCCCAAGAAAAACACTCAAAATAAGGGTTAAGGTAGCTAAGCCTAACTCTTCACCTTTCCTCACACCTAAGAATGAGAATGTTCCTATCCTCATTTCTTCATCACCTTCCCCACCTCTTACACCATGCAAGACTTCTTCCACCCATGGTACTAACCACTCCATTGGTTCTACCTCCTCTTCATTCAATTCTAGAATGAATGAGCTTTCCTCACCTTTCACTCCAAGGGCACCCTTGGAAGTGACCACACAACCTCAACCAATCCAAAGCATTCCTTTTGGGAATGACTTTGATGACATTTTGGTGACTTCACCATTTACCCCTCACAACTCACCCATTTCACCAACCTTGGAGGATTTACCTCCACACTCACCCATTTCCCCTTTGGGGAACATGCCTCCACTTTCACCCACATCACCCTTGGAGAACTTGCCTCCTCCACCTCCACCCAACTCAAACATCCCAATTTTGGGTGTCCCTCTTTCCCTCCTCTTGGGTGATCCTTACTTTGGGTTTCAACAAACTCATGGTCCTAGATGTCCATGTTGTCTCTACAACCACTTCCTCATCCAAAACCTAAGGATGGATATGTATGGACTACATATGGGTTTGCAAGATTTCTTGCTTACTTTGTTCTCCATGCCTCCTTCTAGGAGATGAATGATGGAGTTCTTTTAATAAAGTTTTTCAACAACAAGCCAAAGAAAACCACCTATCTAGATTTTATGATAAGCTAGCTATGTATTAGTTAGTTTTATTTATCTTTGTACTTGTTTCCTCATTAATGAATGTTTCATGTTGTTGTGTTATGGATTTAGCTTTGTGTGATTCTATCCTTTTGTGCACACTAAGCAACTTTAATTTGAAATTAAAATTGAACCTAAATCTATCACAACCCTTAAACTTGACTAAAATTGGTTCAAAATGATATCTAAATTATTTTCTCACCCTTTGTCAAGACATTCTTTGTGAATGTGTTGCTTTATGCAACCCTAGCATATTTTGGTTCAAATAGAGGTAAAATTCCAAGATTTGCAATTTTTTAAAAAAAAGTCTTAGTTTTTCCCAAAACCTAGGAAAAACATGGTTTAAAGTCCTCTGGACGCGGTTCCTTAAGGACCCGCGGTTCCTTAGTGATATGGAACCGCCGGCCCATATAAGGTACCGCGGCCAGAATGTGACTTTTGACGAATTTTTGGTCAAAACCTTTAAACCCTATTCCCAGTCAAGATTCCTTGTTTACTCAAATTGACTAAACATTCCTTGACAATACACATTTTGTATTCAAATTCTTACCTTGATTACATTTTACTTATACCCCAACCTTGAGATTTCATTCTCACACCTTCCCAACCTTGAGAATTCATTCTCACGTAACCTTGAGATATCATTCTCACACTCTCACAATGCCTAACTCCTACATTCCTAACCTTGACATTTCTTTGTCACAACCCCACTCACCCAAAGCTTCTTCATCCAAGCTTTCAAAGAAACCAAAAATCTCGGTTCGACCCATTTGGGTTAAGAAGAATGAACCATCTTCGTCCAAACCACCCAAAAACCCTACCTTCTCTCCAATCAAGTATTGGAATGAGACTTACACCATAAACCCCATCACTGGAGCAAAAGAACATGTTCCACCACCACCACAATCCTTCAATACCCCCCAACTCAATGACCTTTCCACCTTCCCAAACCTCACAAGGCATTGTGAAAACATTCCCAAACCCTTTACCCCCACCACCACCAAACCCTAAGTTTGATGCCATACCCCTATCAAACGATTTTGTGTTGCATCATGGATCCTCGTGTGATTGTTGCCGATTTCAACAAATTGAACTTGCTCATGTGTATGAGAAGTTAAATTTTCTTGAATTCCTTCTCACTCGACCTCCTATTCAAGTTTTCGTTCCGGTGGACAAAACTTCGAATGATGCATCGTCGTCTTTTTAGTTTTATTTTATTTTTAGCAATCTTGGAAAATATCACTATTAGACTAGCTTATGCTTAGTGGTTTATTTTCCATATTTATTGCTTTTAGATACTCATACTATGTGTATGACTATCCTCTTTGTTGTATTTTTTTAACTTTTGTGTTATTTGTGTGCTATCTAATTAGTTCTATTTTTGAGTTGATCTTGGTTAAATTTTTACAATTGCTTATGGGTAATTCCATCAATTCTAAAGCTTTAACCCATTGACAAGCTTATCATCTTCATTTTATTGAAGTTTGATTTTGTCAATTACCTCTTTGGACATACTTAGCAAAATACTTGCTTCTAATTTGAGATTTCTTCTCTTTCTCCCTCTCAAGTTACTTAGTAGTTAGTGATCATATATACATTGGTGTTTCTTTCCTTTCTACTAACCTTTGTGTAGCATGTCACCTTAGCTCACAACCTTGGTGCCCCGAGCAAGGGGGAGCAACCACCAAGGGGGAGCTACTAGCAAAGTTTGATACACTTCAAAGACTTATGCTAACCTTTTTGCTACGACAAAGGGGGAGAAATGATAGTGATAAACTAGTTTATAATTCCATAGTTTGTGTTTATACGTAAATGAGTTTATCGTTTGTCGTAATCAAAAAGGGGGAGATTGTTAATGCAAGTAATGCCTAAAAACATTATTAGTGTTAACTAATCTTTCTTAGTTTTGATCACAACAAACCATACAACACATTTAGTGTAGAAACACAAAATGAATTATTTAACTAACACTATCATCAAGGTAATAATCATATCACTAACCTTTCTTAATCATACTTAGTGATCATCAAAATGATTATCCTTAAAACTCACTTTTGCTAATAAGACAAAAGACTTTTTAATAAACTTTCTTTTTTAGAAAATGTTTTATTAAAATGGAAAATGAAAATTTGAAAATGGCATATTCCAAATGCTGTTAGAATATCCTTTGAAGGGTTCAAATACCTCAGATATTTCCACCCCACTAAAAGACAAAAAACGGAGCGGAGTCTAGTGGCGGTACCTTAAGTACCTGCGCGGTACCTTAGCGATATGGTACCGCGGGGTGAGATAAGGTACCGCGCACAGTAGCCGTTATAGATCCGTTGTAACTTTGTCTCCTTTAAATAGTGGGTCAAATCTCCTTTTCTAACAAGCCTCTTGGACGTTTTTCTCAGCCCCTTTTCTATTTTCTATAGCATAATCATTAGTAAATGATCACTTAATTTGTTAAGGATGTTTACATATGATTATCCTCTTGATCCCCTCCTTTACCATGTCCAATGAGAAGATCACTCACTCACTAGTGTTGTGATAAAGATGAATCTATGAGCTAGTCATATTCATCATGATACCCCTTTTTGTTTTAGGTCAATCCAATATATTTATGAATACTTGGACGAGTTGTGTTCATCCAAGTTATTTGTGGATACTTGGATTTGTTGTGTACATCCATTGCATATGTGTTTGCTTGGATTTGTGTTGTGTAAATCCAAGCTACATGTGTGTACTTGGATAAGTCTAGTTGAGTTGTAATAGATTTGATTAGGAGTTCTCACTAAACTATAAAGTGATGTGGTTGTGTCTTGTGAGTTCTCACTAAACTTTAAAGTGATTAGTAGTTGTGTTGTGTGAAGTTCTCACTTAGCTTCAAAGTGAAGAGTCGTGAAGATTGGTTCTAGCTTTCGATTAGAACTCGACATCTAGCCTTGTGTCGTAAAATGGTGAAGTAGGCAACGTCGTGAAGATTGGTTCTACCTTAAGATTAGAACCCGACATCTAGCCTTGTGTCGTTAAATTGTGAAGTAGGCAACGTCGTGTAGATTGGTCCTAGCTAAAGATTAGGTCTCGACATTTAGCTTAGTGTCGGAAAATAATGTAAGCAACGATGTAAGGTTTTCTCCGCCGAGAAGGGAGCTTGTGGATATAGTGGAAATCTCGAGTAGGTGTACTCGAGGAGTGGAGTAGAAACGAGGATAGAGCCTCGTTGTCGAAGCACTATAAATCTTGGTGTCTTCCTACTAGGTTGTCTCCTTCCTTGCTCTTTACTTATTTCATTATCATTATACTTGCTTATTATTCTTGCTAGTGCATTTCAATTGAACCTAATCATTATGCAACTTAGCTTTAAGTAAAAGATAGTTTTGATACAAACCAAATTGAAAGAAATTTTAATTTGGTCACTAATCGAAGAGAAACTATTCAACCCCCCCCCCCCCCTCCTTCTAGTTTCTACAGGCTGATATGGGGAACAGACGTCAATGTTGGAAGCATTATATTCTCTAACCTTGTAGAAAAGCTGAAGGGAACCAACCAAGTCAGAGAGAAAAACATCTGCTATGTTCGCTTTCTAACTCTTATCTTTAAAAGTCTTTTGGGTGATAGCTAAACTCTGCACTAACAGCAATGAAGCCATATCATATAACTAGAGCTATATACAAGGTGATGGGACCCAACGATGTGCCAGCTACTGGTCATATGAAGAATGTTGCTAATAAACAACCATCTGTTGTGAAGCCCTTACTCCCTTCCTCTGAGAAGGTGATTGCAGCTGGTGTGTCTGGCAAGTCAGCGTCTTTGACCTCTGGGCAACACACCATACTGTCCAAGGCAACAACTGGCCAACAACCTAAGAAGAATAAAAACCCCTCTTCTTCCAAAACCCAAACTGTTATTAAGGCCAGGTAAAGAAGATTGCTACCTGTTAATGCAACTGATGTCTAAAAACATTATTAGTGTTAACTAATCTTTCTTAGTTTTGATCACAACAAACTATACAACACATTTAGTATAAAACACAAAACGAATTATTTAACTAACACTATCATCAAGGTAATAATCATATCACTAACTTTTCTTAATCATACTTAGTGATCATCAAAGTGATTATCCTTAAAACTCACTTTTGTTATAATGACAAAAGATTTTTTAATAAACTTTCTTTTTAAGAAAATGTTTTATTAAAATGGAAAATATAAATTTGAAAATGGCATATTCCATATGCCATAAGAATATCCTTTGAAGGTTTAAAAAAACCTCAGATATTCCTACCCCACTAAAAGACAAAAAAGGGAGCAGACTCTCCTAGGTGTTACCTTAAATAGCTAGGCGGTTCCTTATCGATAAGGTACCGCCGGCTAGATAAGGATCCGCGCCCAGCTAGCCGTTGGACTTTGTCTTCTATAAATAGTGGATCAAATCTCATTTTCTAACAAGCCTCTTGGATGTTTTTCTCAGCCCCCTTTCTCTTTTCTATAGCATAATCATCAGTAAATGATCACTTAATGTGTTAAGTATGTTTACATATGATTATCCTCTTAATCCCCTCCTTTACCTTGTCCAATGAGAAGATCACTCACTCACTAGTGTTGTGATAAAGATGAATCCATGAATTATTCATGTTCATCATGCTAGCCTTTTTATTTTTGTTAATCCATTTGTATTTATGAAATACTTGGACTAGTTGTGTTCATCCAAGCTATTTGTGAATACTTGGATTTGTGGTGTACATCCATTGCATATGTGTTTGCTTGGATTTGTGTTGTGTATATCCAAGCTACATGTGTGTACTTGGATATGTCTAGTTGAGTTGTAATAGATTTGTGTAGTAGTTCTCACTAAACTGTAAAGTGATGTGGTTGTGTCTTGTGAGTTCTCACTAAACTTGAAAGTGATTAGTAGTTGTCTTGTGTGAAGTTCTCACTTAGCTTCAAAGTGAAGAGTCGTGAAGATTGGTTCTAGCTTTGGATTAGAACTCGACATCTAGCCTTGTGTCGTTAAATGGTGAAGTAGGCAACGTCCGTGAAGATTGGTTCTACCTTGAGATTAGAACTCGACATCTAGCCTTGTGTCGTTAAATTGTGAAGTAGGCAACGTTGTGTAGATTGGTCCTAGCTAATGATTAGGTCTCGACATTTAGCTTAGTGTCGGAAAATAATGTAAGCGATGATGTAAGGCTTTCTCCGCCAAGAAGGGAGCTTGTGGATATAGTGAAATCTCGAGTAGGTGTACTCGAGGAGTGGAGTAGAAACGAGGATAGTGCCTCGTTGTCGAACCACTATAAATCTTGGTATCTTGTCACTAGGTTGTCTCTTTCCTTACTCTTTACTTATTTCATTATCATTATACTTACCTATTACCATTGCTAATGCATTTGAATTGAACCTAATCATTATGCAACTTAGCTTCAAGTAAAAGATAGTCTTGATACACACTTAATTCAAAGTAATTTAAATTAGGTGACTAATTGAAGAGAAACTATTCAACTCCCCCCCCCCCCCCCTTCTAGTTTCTACAATTGGTATCAGAGATATGTCACTCAAGATCTTTGAAGTATATTGTACTTTAAAACTTGGATCGATCCATTGTCTCCTCAAATTAGAAGGTCAAGTTGTACTAAAGTTTCTCTTTGGTCAAAACTATTTTTTCTTAGAAAATAGGTCTTTTAATTGGTAATATTGCATCCTTCTTAGATTAGTAGTCTTTATGCATTTTAGATCTACTCTTGAAATGTATCTACTAGTTTGCATCTTGCTTTGTGTAGGTACTCATGAAGATCAATCATTTAATTGGTTGTGGATTGAGTTACTTGCACTTGTAGAAGACTCATCTTCATTGATCTTTCAACATCCTTGAATGATGATATCAAGATGATTGGGAATGATACTAGTCCTTGAAGACTTAGTACTCATCATAGTCATTGTTGGGCATTGCATTGATTCCTTGATGAATTGCTCTTTGTGGCCAAGGTACGCTTTCGTTCTTCCACACGCCCTTTGATCATTCTTTTGATCATTACTTGACTATGTGCTTGTTCTTGGCATCCTTGCCTTGACATGTGTTTGTGGTTTGTGATTCTTTTCTTTTATCCTCTCAAACCTTCATTGCTTGGATACTTGACTCGCTATGGTGATGTAGAGTGAGTTAGTAGTAGCTTAAAGTATCAAGCATGATTTCCATGGTTTGCACCCATACGGTTAGTAGGCCCTTTGTGGGAGAGAAAGTGAATTAATACCTTGCTCATATTTTGGTTTAGACTAAGACTATTATTGAAAGTGATCTTAGTCTATACATCAATTGCTTTGTGTTTATTCACTACCAAAGCCGTTTAACGCTTCGCCGGAAAGGCACGTCTTAAACCACTATATATGACACAAGCTCTTCATCTCCATGATTTGAAGATTGTCATTAATCCCTTGAGCATTGATCTTAGTCCTTGATTCACTTCCCCTTTGACTTCTCTCCACTTTGCCTTTTCGCTACGAGTAGTCGTTTGTCCATTTCGGTTCTTTTTTATCTCGATTCAACTCGTAATCCTTCATTAAGGAATATTGCTTAGTGTTATGATGATCCAATGATATTCTAAAAGGTTTAAGATATATTTTTAAGTATTTTAGAAAACTTGGTTTTCAAAATTTTGGCGTGTTCCATTGATAAAAACCAGCCTCTACAGGCGGTTCTTTATCTCTGGCGGCTCAAACCCGCGGTTCCTTATCGATAAGGTACCGCGGGTAGTAAAGATTGTTAGAGCGCCAGTTTTATTAAAATAACCTTTTTCAAACCAAACCCTCTCTCTTCCAAAAACACACAACCGACGGTTTTCACCTTTTCCACCATTATTGAAGCTTCAAAAACCTTCAATCACTCAAATTAATTGATTCCAAGTTGTGGGTTTCACTCATCCTTCATCAAACATCAATTAATTGTATGTACTTTCTTTCAATTTCATCTATTTTGTTCTAGGGTTCATCCTTTCATAATTGGGGATTTTTAAAATTGAAATTGAATTAGAACCTTAATAGGAATATGGATTGACATGGTTATTTTACTATGATTCCTTAGGTTCATATTCATTAAGATTTTACTAAAACCCCACTTGTAGAACAAATTCGAATTTTAGCTAAATGATTTTGGTTAAAAGATGGAATTGAGATGAACCCATGAACAAATAGGTAGTTGCATTGTTAATGCTTACCTAAAAACCTTGTTTTGAAAACCAATGTTCTAGTCCATTGTTGATCCAACATAGTTCATATGTTCTTGGTTAATAATGGAATAGATACATTGTGAGCATGAGAATGATATGGATTCAATCCTTTGTTTGTCAAGAAATTGATATAACACATTCTCATATTTTTAAGTTTTGATTTCATTTTTCATATGAGTGATTGGAAAAATATTTTCTTGTGTTTATTTAGGTACTAATCATGCCTTCACAATACCAAAAGGATCATCAACTCACCAAACAATACATGCCAAACCTTTCCCAAACCTATGCTTCCACTCATCTTCGAAACTCCTTTCCATCCCTTTCTACTCGATGTTTCCATGAGGTAGAGTTGTTGATGAGGGAATAACGGGTTATGACTATATCCAATCTATGTTTGAGCTTTCGGGGTTTGATTGCTTGCTCAACATAGAAGAAGATATCTACCACTTATTTCTTCTAGAATTCTTTAGCACTTACTCCATGTTTGAATACAATGGAGAAATCTTCATTCGATTCTTGTTGAATGATCAAATGATTCAATACTCTCTCGAAAACTTTGGTGAAATTCTTGGTGTGCCATATGAAGGCACTTGTCATTTCACGGATAAATGGAGACTTGATGCTCTCTTGGAATCCTACGATAAACCTCCAAATGACCACACCGAAATTGATCCGGAGTTTATCCTTGACATCATTTCGAAAGAGCGTGATGGAAACGTTGTGAGAAGCCTTCATTCAAATGTGCGAAATGTGAATCGCTATGAAGTGCTCTCTAGCGACCTTAAGGATTTTATGGTCCAATGGGAAAATATCCTTAGGGAGAATGTATTTTGTCTTGGTGGAAACCGAGATCATATCCCGGCTTGTATGGTGCATATGTTGAGTTGCATCTTTACATCAACCAAGTACAATTTGGCATTCTATATCGCTCGACGAATAAATTATGCCCTTTCAAAGCCTAAAACAAACCTTCCCTATGCTATGCTTCTTACTCGCCTTTTCAAAAGGGTTTCTCATGACTTTCCCCACCTCAACCTTTCTCGCTTTCACCCGGTTCATCGGGTTATGTTGCATATTCAAGAGGTATATGCAAGAAAGCAAAGAAGTGATCGAGGTTCGCGAAAATCCGATCATCAAGAGACGGATGATGAGGACACCTATATGCCAACAAGTGATGGTGATGGCATAGGTTCTAGTTCTCACTTCAACTCTTCGAGTAATTCCCACCCATCCTCAAACTCATTCGTGGATGGACTTGAAGACTTAGCTCCCCCACCTCATTACTCCTCTAGTGAAGTACCGGAAGATCTCAACATGGAGCATCTCTACCGTGAAAATCTTAGGACTCGAGGTGAATTGCATGAACATCGGGTTGAGTCAAGGAAGGGATTCAAGTATTTGGGGAATATGATCAAGGGATTGGGCAAGAAAAGAAGGTGAAGATTTGAAGTGTTTTCAAAGAATACATGTTGGTAAACATGTAATGTTGAACAATTTTTTATCTTAGATGTGTATTAACTAAATTCTACTTGTTTGGATTATTTGTTATTTATCCTAAATGTTTGCCATTGTGATTATGATTTGCATAGCTTTGTACATCCTATGTGTTTGTTAGCTTCCTAGATTTTGGTCAGTAGTTAACTTTGGCTTGAAAATCTTTTGGTAAAAATCCGGGCTAACCAAAAATTGAGGAAGTACAATTTTTGAACACCACTGGTCGCGGTTCCTTATAGACCCGCGGTACCTTATTGATAAGGAACCGCCGCCCCTAGATAAGGAACCGCCGGCTATTGTGTCCAACAAAATCTTCGCTTTACACTATTTTCCTTAATCTGTGTAAACCTTGCTTGATTCTTTGCAAAAACCTACACATTTCCTAAACTAGGTTAGCTAAATTCATTGTTCACATAAAATGTTTTTAGCCCATTACTAGTTTGGATCATCCCTTCATCCTTTTAAACCCACCTTGTTAGCCATGTTCTTTACACATCAAACCATTCTTCCTTAAACCTTAAACCTTTCATTTCAACCTTGGTTTCTACAAGAAGCTCAAACTCATCCAAAACCTCCCCCACAAAGAAAAATCTTAAGATTAAGATTAAAATGGCTAAACTTAACTCCTCACCCTTTCACACTCCCAAGAATGAGATTGTCTCAATTCTCATTTCTTCATCAAACTCACCACCTCTTGCTCCATGCAAGACTTCATCAACCCATAGAACCAACCATTCTCATGGTTCTACCTCCTCTTCATTCCAATCTAGGATGAATGAGCTTTCCTCACCCTTCACTCCAAGTAATCTCTTGGATGTGACTACCCAACCACAACCCATTCAAAGCATTCCCATTGTGAATGACTTTGATGATACCTTGGTGACTTCACCATTTACCCCTCTAAACTCACCCTTTTCACCCTTGGATAGCATGCCTCCACACTCACCAACATCACCCTTAGAGAACATACCTTCTCCACCTCCACCTCCCTCAAACACTCCCATTTTGGGTGTTCCACTTCCCTTCTTTATGGGTGATCCTTACTTCTTTGGGTTCCTAGAAGCTCATGGTTCTCATTGTCCATGTTGCCTCTACAATAACTACATCATTCAAAACCTTAGGATGGAGATGTTGGGACTTCACATGAGGTTGAAAGATTTCTTGCTCACCTTGTTTAACATGCCTCCTCCTAGGAGATGAATGGTGATTTTCTTTAAAAAAAATAGTTTTCAAGAAAATTTAAGCCAAGGAAGATTACTAATCAAGACCTAGTCTTTATCTATTTTTAGTTTAGTTTATTGTTTTTCTTTATTTCCTTTATGTATCTCTTTCATGAGTGTTTTATGAGAATGAATTATGGACTTAGCATTGTGTACTTCTATCTTTAGGTGCACATTAATCAACTTTAATTCCAAATTAAAATTGAACCTAAATCTATCACAACCTCTAAAACTTGACTAAAATTGGTTCAAAATGTTATCCAAAATTTTGTCACCCTTTGTCAAGACATTCTTGGTGAATGTGTTGCTTTTATGCAACCCTAGCAAAATTTAGTGCTAATAGAGGTAAAATTCCAAGATTTTCATTTTTTGGAAAAAGTCTTAGTTTTTCTCAAAACCCTAGAATATCTAGGTTTCAAGTCCACTGCACGCGGTTCCTTAAAGACGCGCGGTTTCTTAAGTGATAAGGAACCGCCGGTCCCTATAAGGTACCGCGGACAGAAAGTCATTTTATGGCTCGTTTTTGGTCTTTCTTCATCACCCTATTCACAGTCAAGATTCCATGTTTACTCAATTTGGCTAAACATTCCTTGACACCTTACATTTGATTTTCAAACCTTTGCCTTGTATACTTTCTTCTTATACCCCCACCTTGAGATTTCATTCTCACACCTCAACAATGCCTAACTCTCCCTTTCATAACCTTGACATTTCTTTGTCACAAACCTCCTCACCCAAAGCTT
Source organism: Glebionis coronaria (assembly GCA_025667525.1). Taxonomy (NCBI): domain Eukaryota; kingdom Viridiplantae; phylum Streptophyta; class Magnoliopsida; order Asterales; family Asteraceae; genus Glebionis; species Glebionis coronaria. The sequence goes on from JANFOE010000175.1 coordinate 554,625, forward strand.
CCTCATCCAAGCTTTCCAAGAAACCGAAAATCTCGGTTAAACCTATTTGGATCAAGAAAAAAGAACCCTCTTCATCCAAATCACCCAAGAACCCCACCTTCTCTCCAATCAAGTATTGGAATGAGACCTACTCCATTAACCCCATCACCGGAGAAAAGGAGAATCTCCCCCCACCACCAAAACCCTTTAACACCCTCAACTCAATGATCTTTCAACCTTCCCAAACCTCACAAGGCATTGTGAAAACATTACCTACCCACTCTCCTCACCACCACCAAACCCTAGGTGTGATGGCCTTCCCCCATCAACCGAATTTGTGTTACATCATGGATCCTCGTGTGCTTGTTGTCGATTTCAACAAATTGAACTTGCTCATGTGTATGAGAAGTTAAATTTTCTTGAATTCCTCCTCATTCGACCTCCTCTCAAAGTTTTCGTTCCCGTGGACAAAACTTCGAATGATGCATCGTCATCTTATTTTTCCAACTAAAGGGCTACACTCCCTTGGAGTCAATAAAACTTTAGTTGTTTTAGAGTCATTAGTGTTTTTAAGCAATCTTGGAAAATTATCATTATTAGACTAGCTTATGCTTAGTGGTTTATTATCCATATCTTTTGCTTTAGATACTCATATTGTGTGTATGACTATCTACTTTGTTTGTCTTTTTCATATTTATGTAATATGAAATCTTTGTGTTGTGTTTGTTTTCTTTATTTGATGTTTCTCTCTTCCTTTTGAGTTGATAGTGGTTAATATTTACAATTGTTTATGGGTGATTCCATCAATTCTAAATTTTAACCCCTTGACAAACTTATCATCTTCATTGGTTGGATGTTTTCTTTCTACCTCCATTCCACCAATTGAACCTTGATTTTGTCATTTACCTTTTTGGACATACTTAGCAAATACTTGCTTCTAATTTGAGATTTCTTATCCTTCTCCCTCTCAAGTTACTTAGTAGGTAGTGATCATATATACATTGTTGTTTCTTTCCTTTCTACTAACCTTTGTGTAGTATGTCACCTAAGCTCATACACTTGGTGCCCCAAGCAAGGGGGAGAAACCACCAAGGGGAGCTACTAGCAAAGTCCGGATATCTTCAAAGACTTGTGCTTACCTTTTTGCTACGACAAAGGGGGAGAAATGATAGTGATAAACTCGTTAATAATTTGATATTTTGTGTTTCTAAGTAAATGAGTTTATAGTTTGTCGTAATAAAAAAGGGGGAGATTGTTAATGCAAGTGATGCCTAAAAACATTATTAGTGTTAACTAATCTTTCTTAGTTTTGATCACAACAAACTATACAACACATTTAGTATAAAACGCAAAACAAATTATTTAACTAACACTATCATCAAGGTAATAATCATATCACTAACTTTTCTTAATCATACTTAGTGATCATCAAAGTGATTATCCTTAAAACTCACTTTTGTTAATATGACAAAAGATTTTTTAATAAACTTTCTTTTTAAGAAAATGTTTTATTAAAATGGAAAATGTAAATTTAAAAATGGCATATTCCATATGCCATAAGAATATCCTTTGAAGGTTTAAAAAACCTCAGATATTCCTACCCCACTAAAAGACAAAAAAGGGAGCGGACTCTACTGGGCGGTACCTTAAATAGCTAGGCGATTCCTTATCGATAAGGTACCGCCGGCTAGATAAGGATCCACGCCCAGCTAGCCGTTGAACTTTGTCTTCTATAAATTGTGGATCAAATCTCATTTTCTAACAAGCCTCTTGGACGTTTTTCTCAGCCCCCTTTCTTTTTTCTATAGCATAATCATCAGTAAATGATCACTTAATGTGTTAAGTATGTTTACATATGGTTATCCTCTTGATCCCCTCCTTTACCTTGTCCAATGAGAAGATCACTCACTCACTAGTGTTGTGATAAAGATGAATCCATGAATTAGTCATGTTCATCATGCTAGCCTTTTTATTTTTGTTAATCCATTTGTATTTATGAAATACTTGGACTAGTTGTGTTCATCCAAGCTATTTGTGAATACTTGGATTTGTTGTGTAACTAGAGCTATATACAAGGTGATGGGACCCAACGATGTGCCAGCTACTGGGCATATGAAGAATGTTGCTAATAAACAACCATCTGTTGTGAATCCCTTACTCCATTGCTCTGAGAAGGTGATTGCAGCTGGTGTGTCTGGCAAGTCAGCGTCTTTGACCTCTGGGCAACACACCATGTTGTCCAAGGCAACAACTGGCCAACAACCTAAGAAGAAGAAAAACCCCTCTTCTTCTAAAACCCAAACTGTTATTAAGGCTAGGGTAAAGAAGATTGCTACCTGTTAATGCAAGTGATGCCTAAAAACATTATTAGTGTTAACTAATCTTTCTTAGTTTTGATCACAATAAACTATACAACACATTTAGTATAAAACACAAAACGAATTATTTATCTAACACTATCATCAAGGTAATAATCATATCACTAACTTTTCTTGATCATACTTAGTGATCACCAAAGTGATTATCCTTAAAACTCACTTTTGTTAATATGACAAAAGATTTTTTAATAAACTTTCTTTTTAAGAAAATGTTTTATTAAAATGGAAAATGTAAATTTGAAAATGGCATATTCCATATGCCATAAGAATATCCTTTGAAGGTTTAAAAAACCTCAGATATTCCTACCCCACTAAAAGACAAAAAAGGGAGCAGACTCTACTGGGCGGTACCTTAAATAGCTAGGCGGTTCCTTATCGATAAGGTACCGCCGGCTAGATAAGGATCCGCGTCCAGCTAGCCATTGGACTTTGTCTTCTATAAATAGTGGATCAAATCTCATTTTCTAACAAGCCTCTTGGACGTTTTTCTCAGCCCCCTTTCTCTTTTCTATAGCATAATCATCAGTAAATGATCACTTAATGTGTTAAGTATGTTTACATATGATTATCCTCTTGATCCCCTCCTTTACCTTGTCCAATGAGAAGATCACTCACTCACTAGTGTTGTGATAAAGATGAATCCATGAATTAGTCATGTTCATCATGCTAGCCTTTTTATTTTTGTTAATCCATTTGTATTTATGAAATACTTGGACTAATTGTGTTCATCCAAGCTATTTGTGAATACTTGGATTTGTTGTGTACATCCATTGCATATGTGTTTGCTTGGATTTGTGTTGTGTAGATCCAAGCTACATGTGTATACTTGGATATGTCTAGTTGAGTTGTAATAGATTTGTGTAGTAGTTCTCACTAAACTATAAAGTGATGTGGTTGTATCTTGTGAGTTCTCACTAAACTTGAAAGTGATTAGTAGTTGTCTTGTGTGAAGTTATCACTTAGCTTCAAAGTGAAGAGTCGTGAAGATTGGTTCTAGCTTTGGATTAGAAATCGACATCTAGCCTTGTGTCGTTAAATGGTGAAGTAGGCAACGTCGTGAAGATTGGTTCTACCTTGATATTAGAACTCGACATCTAGCCTTGTGTCGTTAAATTGTAAAGTAGGCAACGTTGTGTAGATTGGTCCTAGCTAATGATTAGGTCTTGAGATTTAGATTAGTGTCAGAAAATAATGTAAGCGACGATGTAGGGCTTTCTCCGCCAAGAAGGGAGCTTGTGGATATAGTGGAAATCTCGAGTAGGTGTACTCGAGGAGTGGAGTAGAAACAAGGATAGAGCCTCGTTGTTAAACCACTATAAATCTTGGTGTCTTGTCACTAGGTTGTCTCTTTCCTTACTCTTTACTTATTTCATTATCATTATACTTACCTATTACCATTGCTAATGCATTTGAACTGAACCTAATCATTATGCAACTTAGCTTCAAGTAAAAGATAGTTTTGATACACACTTAATTCAAAGTAATTTAAATTAGGTGACTAATTGAAGAGAAACTATTCAACCCCCCCCCCCCCCCCTTCTAGTTTCTACACTACCATATCTCCTTCCTCTGTTCCAGAGACTTCTGTGGACACAAAGACATCGGCTGATAAACAACAAGATTCTAGCGTCTCTAACTCAGCGGAGACAACAGGGAACCAGCCAAATTCCACTGATATCTTACATGTAATCAGTTTATAATTTTTAGAGGTCCACAAGCAGCCACTCTCAAATGTCTGTAGGTGAGAGTGGTGAAGTTAGGGTTATCCTCGACTCGTAGGAGTCTGTGTATGCACTTAGAAATCTTTTAAGACTTCTTTACACCCTGTCTTTGCACCAGGGAGTAATTCATTTGTGTTTATAAAGCACCCCGATGACCTTGCACCCTCTAGACAGTATTCAGGCAAACAACAACCTGAATACATATATGTCTCGAGCTATAGTAGTTGTACTTCACACAGCCTCTAGGTTCCCTCAGAAAAAGAATCCCAAAAGTTTAACTTTTAGGGGAAGCTGAATCACCACCCTCAGCTTTCCTAGGGACATCGTAATATGACGATCATTAACTACATCTTTTTCACAAATAAAAGAATCCCAAAGGATTTATTCTTTCAGGGGGAGTTGAATCATCACCCGCAGCTTTCCTAGGGGCAGCGTAACAGGCGATCTTAACCCATATACAATTCACAGATAAAAGAGTCCCAAAGGATTTATCCTTTTGGGGGGGCTGAATAATCACACTCACCTTTCCTAGGGGCAGCGAATGGCGACCATTAACCTCATTATTTTCACACTTAAAAGAATCCCAAGGATTTATCCTTTGGAGTGGCTGAATAATCATCCTCGGCCTCTTTGGAACAACGAACTGGCGACCATTCTCCTTATCTATTTCCCTGTTACTAACTTACACCAATTGCAGGCTGATGTTGTACATCCAAATGTAGACTCTCTGGCTACAGCTGAAGGAGCTGATAATTTGATTCAGGATCAGCACAAAGAAGATGAGCCCATGCCAGATGCTAAAGATGATGTGCTTGCCTTCATTGAAAGCTTATCTAAGCCTGAATCTATGCCAAATGATGAAATTCTCCCTGAGGAGATGATTGAGGAGGAGGACAAAGAAGAAGATGAACAGCCTTCTATGTCACCTCCCAAAGCCACAACTGTGCCCACACCAGTTGAAGAACAAACTCCTCCTCCCAAACAAGCTGTTGTGACTCCTACTTCTGCTACATCTGTCACACAGGAGCTTCCAACAGCTGTGTATGATCCCACTGCAGAGTTTCTATTATTCGAGCATCCACAACAAACCAACTTTGATCTTTTTCAAAAGGAAGATGACTATGAGAAACAAAGCCTGAACATTCATGGTTTAAAGCCCTATCATCACGCCTCAGATATTAAACGCCTATCGCGTAAGTTGGATCGAATGGGGTCTGAAATTCATACTTTCACAACCAATTTTCCCAAGATAATCTCACAGGCTGTTAAAGATGTTATCACTGAACCTATCCAAGATGGCACAAGAAAAGGAGTTTCTTAGGTACTTAGCCACTTATCCACTCGCATTAAAGATACTATCATTAAAGAAGTCCTTGACATGTTTTCAACACACGAGTTGGTGATGCACAAAGAATTTGAGGTTGTGTGCAACAGGCAAAAACGTCACACTCACTACTTGGCTGGACATGTTGATCGCTCTGTTAATCGCAATTGCAACAGGCTTCTAAGAATTTCCATAGGATCAAGGAACAGGCAAAAGAAATGGGCTACATCTGTTGAACAGGTTGCTAGGTACCTTCAGTCACGTTCAGCCAAGCGTCTCAAGAGACAGTGATGATGAGCATAGAAAATTTTAAGATTGTCCATAATGATGATCAGTTTATGGACATATAAGTTATGAGAAGCAGATCACCTATAGTTCGTTGGGAAGCTATTGTGAACCAAGGGGTGAAAACTCATATTGTCTATAGAGCTGATGGAACCTTCGGGTATTTTCAATGGCTTTAAGATGTTTTACATTTATTTGATAGACCGGATGTGGAGGAGTTGTAATTCTTTTTCCTAAAGTAATTATTTGTAGACACACTTACTTGATTTTATTTTATGTATTACTCACTTCAATAGGTTCCTGTTCTAGTTCTTGATTTTGATATTTTTTGGTTCTCGGTTTGGTTCTGCCGGTTCTCGGTTTCGGAACCAAACCCTGATACTTATAAAACATTGTAATTTTTTTATTTACTAAACTCAAAATCCCAATGTCATAGGTAATATTGTATAAAAAACAAACTAGCCTACTTTTAGAAAAACCAAACCAAACACCCTAAACCCTAATCTTAATCCCTTGAAACATAAACAAATACCATTATTATCAAATCAATTGTACTAAGTTTTATGTTATTTTATTTACATTCAATGCATGTCTTCTTAGTATTACTACATTATTTATGTCATGTTAGTACGGAATTATGAATCAAGAGATTTGTACAATATAAAAATTGGATTGTATGTTATAGTTATTGATATGGTACGTTCAATAAGTTTGAATAATTTGTGAATTCTTTGATTCCACTTTGTAACAAGAATGTTTATAACCTACGACTGTGCATGCAAAATACATTCCTTTAGTAACAATAGTGTTAAATGATTGACAAATCTAACATCTTTATTTTGTATTGCTTATTAAGGTGATCTAAATTCAACAGATATTGATCTTGATGATCTAATTTGAATTTAGGTAAAAGAAAAGCAGTGAAACTATAAAACGTTTATTTATTGAGCTTATGATTTAGCTGTTAAATGTTATTGCTTTTAATGTAAATGGTTATAAATACTTAAAATAATCATTTTTTGTGTTTTTTTGGCTAATTCATTAGTGAATGCGTTTTTTTATTAAAAAAGGGTTCTCATACGGGTAGAACCAAAGAACCAGAACTAGAACCAGAACTGAAACAAAAAAATATAGTTGGTCCCGGTTCTTGGTTCCTACTTTTTTAAAATATTTTGGTTCTCAGATCCATCGATTCCAGACTAATGCTCATTCTATATGGAATTATGTTCTATAAGAGGTCTTACTTCTTTGTTGCTTGTTTTTTCCATGTATATTATTTACGCTCTAAATCAATTTATTATCTCTCGTGTACAGTCATATGTGCTTCAAGTTTGTTATGTTGTGTGAGCCTTATTTGTTTTATTCTTTATTCCTTTTCAAGCTTTGGACTCTCTAATTCTAATCCCGATCCCTTATTCAAAAAATTAGATAAACAGTTGGGATGGACCTTCCAAATCTTGAGCCGAAAAAGGTTGGGAATGTTGAGAAGCGGTACATTATAACGGCTCGATATTGTCATCAAGATTGAAAGCAGGGGAACAGATAAGATTAAGAAATAGAGTTATACGGTGGTGATGTGATGTGCAAATGATAGGTTTGACTTTGAGGTTGTTGGTTATACCATTGAGTCGAATACGGATTAGATAGGTACATAGGTTATGAATACATTGGTTAGTATGTGAATCTAGCGGTTTTGAAAGAAATCGTTGGTGACTGGCCATGTAAAGTAAATTTGGGGCCAGTTGTTATTAGAATGTTCCTTGATTGTCGTTGGGATTTTGGAGTTGCGATTTTTTGAGACATTTTTTGAAATGGTAAAGAAAAGATAAATGTGGAAGAGAGTGTACGAAGAAAACGAGAAGATGAGTGATGTTTTATAGAGAATATTGGGGGTTTAAAAATATTTTTTTAAAAGGAGGGCCCCAACAACATACAATATTAAAAAGAAGATGGTGAAATTGGGGTCGGGTATACGATGCAAATAGGCAAAGTGAGGTGGTGGGGGTGGGGAAGGGATGTAGAGGGGACGTGGTCGAGGTAGGGACGCGATCAAGATTGTGGCCTTGTTCTAATAATATGTCAACTTTAGTTTATTATTTCGACTAAAACCCCTAAAATAATATCAACTTTAAACGACGGTATTAAAAAAGCCCTTTGAATATACTTAGTAACAAAATTAGTAAACAAATACTTGCATGCAATAAATGATCTTCGTTTTGACGTTATTGTTAGAAATCAAATAGTTTATGTGTGTGTCTTGATCTTTGATTTTTGTGTTAGGCGTTGTTTGTTTATTAAGAGGTCCTTAATCTGAATTTGGATCGCACATATGTTTTTGAATCAGAGGCAGAAATTTCTGAATTTGAATAAAATAATATTGTTTGTTTTTTCAAAGAAAACTTCTAAATAGTTTATTAGCACAACTAGAAACATTAGATCTTCTTTCTATCTTTGGTCTATTTAAATGTTTTAATTTCGTTTTGCTTTTGAACAAAATATAAAGAATCAATGTAACACCCCACTAATAAAATGGACCGTTACGTGTACTTATGGCGTGTCATCAAAGCATGCAAGGCAATGTATTAAACATTAAATGACCATACGGAAAATACCGGAATCAAACATCGGTAGTCCAACATAAGCTCCAAATATAAAGACTAAGTACCGAAAGGAAAAGGACGAAACAGTGTCCAAACAACCAAAGTAAAGTAACGTAATGTGTGCATAAAAATAAAGGAGTCTGGATAGCTCCCATCCAAATGCACGTACCCTCTTAGAAGTCCTAAGATCGTCCTTGTGTACCTGCCGTTTGGAAACATGAAAGGAAACTACGGCTGAGCATAACGCTCAGTGGACGGATATAGCATGATAAGAATGTACTGAAAGTAAAGGAATAGGAGACAACAATGGAGCTATAAGACTGATATGTAACATGTGGTATAACCTTGCATAAAATCTATAAAAACATGGTTCATATAAACTGATACTGAAATATAACTTTTAAATTCTGAAAACATGCATTTACTGTATTTTATTTGCCAGAGCTTATATAGGTCACGTGCTGTAACAACCGTGCATGAATAACTGGAGGGGTGACCTCGTCATGCTGTAGAGGGGTGACCTCTAAATAACTGTGCTGGGTGGAGGGATCAGCTCCAATGTGAAGGATGTAGAGCACACACCACATTCACCCTGATAACTTGTAACACATATAAGCCTAGGATGCATCCATACGCCCCACTAAAACATACATATAAAAATGGCCAACTGAACATGAGTGGGACGATGCAGGATATCACTCTCCTGCATGTGAGTCACGACACCGGTGCCTCTAGTGTCGTGGTTACGGTACCTCCGTAACTAGTACATAAACTGGTCGTGCTTGTATATAACGCTCAGGCAATTCCATTTAGTTATTAACATGATTACTGATAAATTAAACATATACTGGGGAAACATTTGGCGGAAGACGGGGAATCCTAATCATGCATAGAAGGGAAATCCTTACTGAAAGGACGGGAAATCCGTACCTCTAGTCCAGTAACTGACTGAAAGGAAGACTGAACGAATACTACTCGGGCTTCACGCGTGCTACATAAATAAAGGACGCGAATAAGTTAACAGTTATCCGTTATCAAATTTACTGATCTTATTGGTTTCTTATTTATTTATTTCTGAAAGTCCATACGCATATTAACGGCTAAATTCGGTCTTATAATAATTCATTGTAATGTATTAACGTTCTACTAATAGCTACATATAATGTATATCCGGCGATAAGTATTTTTTATAATACGTATCCCGCTAAAAATGAAAGTTTCTTACTTTAGAAAGTTCTTAAATTGTTTAATTCGTTTTCTAATAATATACCCTTTTAAATATTTAGGCATTTAATTAATTTAATACACTTAAAATATATATAAAATATTTATAAAACAATTTAATTTAAAAAGGTATAATTTAAAAATATTTATTTTATCATTTATAAAAACGTCCCGAGCTTACCGACTAACAATTAAACATATACACAAAATCTGTCCGATATAATTAGTGACAGAATTTATGTGTCACCAAAAACTGTCGCTAAAACTGTTTCTTAAAACTGTCTAAATCTTAACAGTTTTGCGACAGAAAAATCTGTCGCTAAACTGTCGCTAATGATTTTAAAACTTCCTTGATTTCTGTCCATCTTTTTCCCACTGTTCTAAGTATTTCGTTCCCACTGTTTTACCAAACAGTTCCCCCCGCTTGTTCTATTTTACAACCAAACGCACCCTTATTGAATTGTGGCTCGGGTTTGGCAAGAAAAGGACCACCGAGACCGGCTGTGGTCTCGGTTGGGTCGTGCAGCACACACACTGAGACCCTATATGGTCTCGGTTCCCTGATGTAACCAACCCGACGCCCCCTTTATTTTTTTTTCTTTTTTTTTTCTCGCGGCTGTGGGAAAACAACACCCCCGAGACTCTAGGTCTCGGGTTCTTGTTGCTGCGGCTGTAAACCAAAACCACCCACCACCGAGAGTTATAACTCTCGGTTTCTTTTTTTTTTTTTTTTTTAAAAACGTGATAAAAGGGAAGGGATAGGCTGATTACCTTTGAATTAAAAATCGAAATCACTGATCTCCCTTTGTTTCTTGTTTCCCGGCGGCAACAAACACAAACCCTAAATTCTATATTTTTTTTTTTGTACGTAAGATATGGAAGAGAAAAGGGAAGCCGTGTGTTTGTATAACCCCCAAATGGGCTAAGCCCAACTCTTTCCTTTTATTTTATTTTTTTTGAACCGGCCCTTTTCTTTATTATTATGATTTATTTTTTTATTTTTATTTTTAAACAAAACTTGCATAAAATAATACTTCTTGTAATAAGATATTTCTTGTAATATTTCTCGCGTTGTTCTGTTGACAATTTCTACGTAAATGGTTTAATTAATTAACTCGCGTATTTATTTATCCCAATTTAAATACGGGTTTTACAATTCTTCCCCTCTAAAAGAAATAATTCGTCCCCGAATTACGAATACGGTCGTACTGGGTTTTACAATTCTTCCCCTCTAAAAGAAGAATTCGTCCCCGAATTACAAGGTATTTAAGCTGACTGAAGTAAAAGCTGGAATGCTAATAAACTGAACGACATAAAAGCTGAAAAGACATACCCGAATCAAAACTGGAAGTGAGGATAAGAAGTCTGTATAGACTCCTCTGTTTTCCAAGTGGCCTCCCGCTCGGTATGGTTCCTCCACAGGATCTTGACGAAAGGAATGGTCTTCCTTCTCATGACTCGATCCTGGCGATCTAAAACCGCTTCGGGTTCCTCAATATAGGATAAATCCTCCCGAATCTGATCGAGTGGATAATTTACTTTGTGAAGCTCATGATAGTTGTACCCCCTGAGTAGTGATACATGAAACACGTTGTGGACGTGTGAAAGCTGAGGCGGCAGCGCCAACCGATACGATACCTCCCCGACGCGTTCAAGGATTTCAAATGGTCCGATGTAACGTGGGCTAAGTTTGCCTTTGAGGCCAAAACGTCTGACGCCTCGTGCGGGTGATACTTTGAGGAACACACGATCCCCAGTCTGAAAAGATAGATCTCTGCGATGCTTGTCGGCGTAACTCTTCTGGCGAGTACGCGCTTCCTGCAGCTTCGCCCTAGCGATGGCGACCTTTTCATTGGTCAGTTCTATCAGTTCAGGTCCTTCAATTAAACGTTCTCCCACCTGATCCCAACAAATAGGAGCACGGCATTTTCTGCCGTATAACATCTCGAATGGAGCACGCTTGATACTAGCATGCCAACTGTTGTTGTAAGCAAACTCGACCAAGCAAATATAGTCATCCCAGTGTCCTGTCCATTCTAATGCACATGCGCGTAGCATGTCCTCTAAGGTCTGGATGGTACGCTCTGACTGACCGTCCGTCTGTGGATGGAAAGCTGTGCTGAGCTTGAGCCTAGTTCCCCAAGCTTTATGCAAACCTCCCCAGAAATGAGAAGTGAAACGGGGATCCCTATCTGATATAATTTCCGAAGGTGTACCGTGTAATCGTACGATCTCCTCGGTGAATAGTTTCGCTAATTTACTGACTGCGAAATCTTTACGAATAGGAATGAAATGTGCTGACTTGGTCAAACGATCGACAACTACCCAGATTGCATCATGTCTCCGCTGAGTCTGTGGTAGTCCGGTGACAAAATCCATAGAGATCTTGTCCCACTTCCACATTGGAATATCTAATGGCTGGAGAAGACCACTGGAACGTTGGTGCTCTATCTTAACCTGCTGACAGGTTAAGCATTTAGACACAAATGTTGCAACATCCTGTTTCATACCGCTCCACCAGAAATGCTGCTTAAGATCGTGGTACATTTTGGTGGAACCCGGATGGATAGAGAACGGAGAGCTGTGAGCCTCAGTCATTAAGGCTTCTCTGAGAGCAGGGTCTTCTGGAACGCAGAGTTTGGTACCCTGCCATACGATACCATCGTCATCGATGCGAAATTCGGTCTGCCGGTCAATGTTCTGGATAATCGCCCAGATTTCACCATCATCCTCTTGTGCGGCTTTGATCCTAGAGAGCAAATCTGGTTCTACCCTCAAACTAGCCCAGTATCCTCTTTGTCCGCGTGCTAAGAGTTCAATATCGTAACGCTCTAAGTCCTGAATAATTTCTTCCTGAACTTTGATGCCATTTACCATGCCCGACTTTCTGCTAAGGGCATCTGCCACTACATTCGCTTTACCTGGGTGATACTGGATATTAGTGTCGTAGTCTTTCAGTAGTTCTAACCATCGCCTCTGTCTCATGTTCAGCTCTCGCTGCGTAAATATATACTTGAGACTTTTGTGATCGGTGAAGATATCACACGACTCACCGTATAAATAATGCCTCCAGATTTTAAGGGCGAAAACGACTGCTGCGAGCTCTAGATCATGAGTAGGGTAATTTTTCTCATACGGCTTCAGTTGACGCGAAGCATAAGCAATGACTTTCCCATGCTACATAAGAACACAACCTAAGCCCTTTCCTGATGCGTCACTGTAAATCTGATAACCGCCTGTACCGGATGGAAGAGTAAGTATCGGTGCTGAGATCAATCGATGCTTGAGTTCCTCAAAACTCTTTTCTCTCTCCTCGGTCCATATAAACTTCTCACCCTTTCGCATAAGTTGGGTCAATGGTAACGCCAAACGTGAGAAGTTTTCCACAAACCTGCGGTAATACCCCGCCAACCCAAGAAAGCTACGGATCTCTGTGACAGATGTCGGTCTTGGCCATTTGGTGATAGCCTCCACCTTTGCAGGATCCATAGTTATTCCTTCTGCGGAAACAATATGGCCTAGAAACGCCACTGTATTCAGCCAAAACTCGCACTTCGAAAATTTAGCGTATAGTTTTTCTCGTCTGAGAATCTGCAAAACTGTACGGAGATGGTTCTCATGTTCCTCTTTGGATTTGGAGAAAATGAGGATATCATCGATGAATACGATCACAAACTTGTCTAAAAATTCGTGGAAGACTCTGTTCATTAAGTCCATAAATACTGCGGGCGCATTCGTGAGACCGAATGGCATAACGACAAACTCGTAATGACCGTACCTCGTGCGAAAAGCAGTTTTAGATATATCCTGCTCTTTTACACGCAGCTGATGGTAGCCTGATCGTAGATCGATTTTTGAGAAGTGCTTGGCACCCTGAAGCTGATCGAATAAATCGTCAATACGAGGAAGTGGATAACGGTTACGAATAGTGAGCTTATTCAACTCACGGTAGTCAATACACAAACGCATACTACCATCCTTCTTCTTGACAAACAAAACTGGAGCGCCCCATGGTGATACGCTGGGACGAATGAAACCCCTTTCGAGAAGTTCCTGAAGTTGATCCTTCAGTTCCTTAAGCTCTACAGGAGCCATACGGTAAGGAGCTTTAGATACTGGTTCCGCACCTGGAATGAGATCGATGCCAAATTCTACCTCTCGCATGGGAGGTAAACCCGGAAGTTCCTCGGGAAAGACATCTGGAAAATCTGACACAACTGGCTGATCATGAATCGAAGGTGTCTCCGACGTCGTGTCATGAACTGTAGCTAGGAAACCCTCGCAACCATGATATAGTAAGGTACGAGCCTGTAAAGCTGAAATGATCTGAACATGTTTTCCTGGTAGGAAGCCTCGGTGAATATATTCTGGTGTCTGGACATCACCAAAGATGACCTGGTGAGCATGGCAATCTATGGTGGCATGATGAACCGATAACCAATCCATACCCAGAATAATATCGAACTCACACATATCCAAAGGAAGAGCACTGACTGGACGGATTTTATCATCAAACTCAAGAGGGAGATCCTTATATACTTGGGTAATGAGTACAGAGTCTCGCATGGGGGTAGATATACTAAGTGCACTGTCTAGTGGCGTAGGGGTCATGTTTATTCTAACAGCATATGAAGTAGATATAACCGAGTGCGTGGCGCCTGTATCGAAAAGCACGCATGCAGACTGCCCGTGTATAAACAAAATGCCAGTAATGGTACCTGCGGTCTTATTTGCTTGTTCACGGGTAGTAGTGTAGACACGACCAGTGGTTGGTGGTATCGGTGGTGGGGGAGGTAAAATCTGAGGAATCTGGCCTGAGGTACCAGCAGCATCCCCGCTCTTGCAATCCCTCTTCAAATGGCCCGGCTGACCACACTTGTAGCAATTACCCGAACCACGACGACAAGGTCCCGAGTGTTTCTTCCCACACGTGATGCAAGTGGGATATGTATACCCGGTGGAAGTAGCTCTGGTTTGCTGAGAACCTGATTTACGATGATATATACGTGTCACGATTCTGTTAACTTAACTGAAATAAGGCTGACTGACTGAATTTTAAAATTACCAGAATTTGCCGGTCGGGCAACCTGTTGACCCCTGTTGTTTTGGTCACGCCCCTGTCCAGCATCTCTGTTGGAATTTACAAATAAATTTAAGATCTGTTTTACACGATAGTTTAGTATTCTTGGAGCTTAAAGGCTCACCTGTAGCTGCCAGAGGAGTTGGAGCTGTCGCGGTAATTATCACCGCCGTTCCTCCTATCTGACCGATTACGGTCATATGACTGACCGTGGTTCCTGTAGTTCTGATGCGGAGTAGCCGATTGGGATCGGTCTCCTCCTCTGTGTCTGTAAGATTTTAATAACATATAAGTTTCCAAGCAATAATGGCTAAATTGTTTAAGTCTGTTGGGTGAGATGTACCTCTTCTCCGGGCGCTCTAAGTTCTCGAGCTCGTCCCTCTCAAAAAGCATCTCGATGTCCCGAGCTGCATTAGCTACTTGTGACACATTAGTGAATGTGGCACTCATCAATCTATCTGCAGTCCTAGTGTGAAGAGCCCAGCGAAATTGCTTCACTTGCTCCTCTACGGTACCCGCAGCCTCCCCTAAGAATCCAGCCATCCTGAGGTATCGGTGCATGAACTCTATACTGTTTTCGCCATTATTCTGACGAATAACGTGAAAGTCCCTCTTCATCTTAGCTTGCTCCGCATGCGGGAAAAACTGGTCATAGAACATCGTCTTGAAACGTGCCCAGGTCAATGCAAGCTCCCAAGCATCTCCCCCGTTGGACAGTTTCTGAGACCTCCACCAATGTAGGGCAGGACCCTCCAGCTTGTAAACTGCAAGCCTAACTTTGAAAACATCACCACAACCCATAGCTCCAAAAATTTTCTCTATATGGTAGATCCAGTCTTCTGCATCAGTTGGAGCTACAGTCTGCTCAAACAGTCGGGGCTTCTGTTTGTTGAACAGATCCAGCCAAGCGGGTAAAGTGGCAGGTGGTGGAGCAGGAGGGTTGTTATTCTGCTGAGGCCCATTTTGATACTCAGCTCGGATCTCATCACGAATTTGGGGTAACATGGCCTGTATAGCAGCCTGAACAGCAGCAGCAATGGCAGCTGCGTTAGGATCATTCTCGATGTCGCGCCTGGGTGGCATCTGAAATAAAAGAGGATAAATCGACAGAACGTAAGAACCTGAAGTAATAAATCTGAATATGCTTAGTGTAATTCATGGAGGTATAACTAACAAAACATGACATGAATATTGGTGAACGCCTAGGGTCAGTTCACAAAATGACAATTTCTGAAACATAAATCTGACATGAGTAAGGATGAACGCCTATGGTCAGTTCATCCATACAAAACTTAAACGGCAAGAGTGAACGCCTATGGTCAGTTCACCAAAACGAAAATTTCACTGAAATCACATGCGATTAAGTATGGCCAGTCCTATACCAGCCGTTTACTTAATCAAAATTTTGAAAATCTGACTGAGAAAATACATAAATAGCATGGAAGATAACGACGCCAAAATACAGGAAGTTCCTGATGACTACCCACTAGTCACAGGTCAAGTTTTAGAGCCTACAGGTCGAACCTGGCTCTGATACCATAATTGTAACACCCCACTAATAAAATGGACCGTTACGTGTACTTATGGCGTGTCATCAAAGCATGCAAGGCAATGTATTAAACATTAAATGACCATACGGAAAATACCGGAATCAAACATCGGTAGTCCAACATAAGCTCCAAATATAAAGACTAAGTACCGAAAGGAAAAGGACGAAACAGTGTCCAAACAACCAAAGTAAAGTAACGTAATGTGTGCATAAAAATAAAGGAGTCTGGATAGCTCCCATCCAAATGCACGTACCCTCTTAGAAGTCCTAAGATCGTCCCTGTGTACCTGCCGTTTGGAAACATGAAAGGAAACTACGGCTGAGCATAACGCTCAGTGGACGGATATAGCATGATAAGAATGTACTGAAAGTAAAGGAATAGGAGACAACAATGGAGCTATAAGACTGATATGTAACATGTGGTATAACCTTGCATAAAATCTGTAAAAACATGGTTCATATAAACTGATACTGAAATATAACTTTTAAATTCTGAAAACATGCATTTACTGTATTTTATTTGCCAGAGCTTATATAGGTCACGTGCTGTAACAACCGTGCATGAATAACTGGAGGGGTGACCTCGTCATGCTGTAGAGGGGTGACCTCTAAATAACTGTGCTGGGTGGAGGGATCAGCTCCAATGTGAAGGATGTAGAGCACACACCACATTCACCCTGATAACTTGTAACACATATAAGCCTAGGATGCATCCATACGCCCCACTAAAACATACATATAAAAATGGCCAACTGAACATGAGTGGGACGATGCAGGATATCACTCTCCTGCATGTGAGTCACGACACCGGTGCCTCTAGTGTCGTGGTTACGGTACCTCCGTAACTAGTACATAAACTGGTCGTGCTTGTATATAACGCTCAGGCAATTCCATTTAGTTATTAACATGATTACTGATAAATTAAACATATACTGGGGAAACATTTGGCGGAAGACGGGGAATCCTAATCATGCATAGAAGGGAAATCCTTACTGAAAGGACGGGAAATCCGTACCTCTAGTCCAGTAACTGACTGAAAGGAAGACTGAACGAATACTACTCGGGCTTCACGCGTGCTACATAAATAAAGGACGCGAATAAGTTAACAGTTATCCGTTATCAAATTTACTGATCTTATTGGTTTCTTATTTATTTATTTCTGAAATTCCATACGCATATTAACGGCTAAATTCGGTCTTATAATAATTCATTGTAATGTATTAACGTTCTACTAATAGCTACATATAATGTATATCCGGCGATAAGTATTTTTTATAATACGTATCCCGCTAAAAATGAAAGTTTCTTACTTTAGAAAGTTCTTAAATTGTTTAATTCGTTTTCTAATAATATACCCTTTTAAATATTTAGGCATTTAATTAATTTAATACACTTAAAATATATATAAAATATTTATAAAACAATTTAATTTAAAAAGGTATAATTTAAAAATATTTATTTTATCATTTATAAAAACGTCCCGAGCTTACCGACTAACAATTAAACATATACACAAAATCTGTCCGATATAATTAGTGACAGAATTTCTGTGTCACCAAAAACTGTCGCTAAAACTGTTTCTTAAAACTGTCTAAATCTTAACAGTTTTGCGACAGAAAAATCTGTCGCTAAACTGTCGCTAATGATTTTAAAACTTCCTTGATTTCTGTCCATCTTTTTCCCACTGTTCTAAGTATTTCGTTCCCACTGTTTTACCAAACAGTTCCCCCCGCTTGTTCTATTTTACAACCAAACGCACCCTTATTGAATTGTGGCTCGGGTTTGGCAAGAAAAGGACCACCGAGACCGGCTGTGGTCTCGGTTGGGTCGTGCAGCACACACACCGAGACCCTATATGGTCTCGGTTCCCTGATGTAACCAACCCGACGCCCCCTTTATTTTTTTTTCTTTTTTTTTCTCGCGGCTGTGGGAAAACAACACCCCCGAGACTCTAGGTCTCGGGTTCTTGTTGCTGCGGCTGTAAACCAAAACCACCCACCACCGAGAGTTATAACTCTCGGTTTCTTTTTTTTTTTTTTTTTTTTTTAAAACGTGATAAAAGGGAAGGGATAGGCTGATTACCTTTGAATTGAAAATCGAAATCACTGATCTCCCTTTGTTTCTTGTTTCCCGGCGGCAACAAACACAAACCCTAAATTCTATATTTTTTTTTTTTGTACGTAAGATATGGAAGAGAAAAGGGAAGCCGTGTGTTTGTATAACCCCCAAATGGGCTAAGCCCAACTCTTTCCTTTTTTTTTTTTTTGAACCGGCCCTTTTCTTTATTATTATGATTTATTTTTTTATTTTTTTTTTAAACAAAACTTGCATAAAATAATACTTCTTGTAATAAGATATTTCTTGTAATATTTCTCGCGTTGTTCTGTTGACAATTTCTACGTAAATGGTTTAATTAATTAACTCGCGTATTTATTTATCCTAATTTAAATACGGGTTTTACAATCAAACACACTTAACATGTAAAAGCTCTAACAGATTAAAAGCTTACTATATTAAAAAGTTGTTAAGACTTAAAAAAACAAAACAACTTTATTTAGTTTAAGCACGATACTAAACGACATCAAACATAATTAACGGCCACGGTTCACCTTTAAACAACATCCTTTCGTTTTGCCCCGGTCTTAAACGATCTAACCCAAAATTTAAGCAGCTATGTTTTGACATGTCTAAAACACGATCGTTTGCTTCATCAGTAACAAGATTTGAAGTTTATAAACATAAAATAAATAATACTCTCTTCGTCTCAAAATTATAATTTACATTATTATTTTTGGATGTTCTAAATTAATTGTTTAAATTCAAAAATATATGAAAAATATAATTAAGTTTATCATATCACCCTCATTTGAATGTATTATTAAAAAAATAAAAAAGTTGTAAATTAATTAATTAATGATAAAACTGTTATTATGTATAAAATAAAAAAACGAAAATTAGAAAAGTAATGTTTTTATTAAATTATATATTTTTTTTATCGATAACAATAATTATGAAATTGAAACGTACTTATGTACAAAGTGAATGAAGTGTTTAGATTCGGACTAAATTAACAACAACCACATAAAGCAAAACTCAAAACTAAAAACCACAAGCTTCATGTGTCATGCATACAAACATTCAATGAACATCTCCACATTGAACGAACCTAGTTTCATTCACGTCCAAATTCACCCTCATATTTTTCTCACATTACATGGTTTACTTTTTACCCTTTGACCTCATTAAGGATATGCCACCACCTCCTATATTGACTCTAATCAATATCAATTTCAATACCCATATCTCCAATTTCAGTGAAACATAGATAGTGAAATATAAACCCCTATTTCAAGCATTATCTAGTAGGGTTTATAGGTAAACCCATTTGGAAAAACAAAAGTTGGTTTTTTTGTGTGTGGGTGCATTGAATCTGGACAGGATTTGGAAGTGTTCTTTGAATATGGTAAAGTATTTGTCTTATTCTATTGTTTATGAACCATCAAATGTGGTGTCAAAAAGGCATGGTTATTGTTTAATTATATGTTTTTTTTTAACCTTTTAATACTTTTGATCATGTATGTGGTGGGACTGGGTTTTTGGACTTTTTGTGCTATATTTAGTATTGAATTGTTAACTTTTGACTTTGTTAAGCACTAATTAAGCTAATACAATTTGGTTTATTAGAATGCCGTGTTAGAGTAGAGCAAATAGTAGTATTTTGATAACTATGATGGTGTGCAGAAAAAAGGTTTCTAGAATTGATATACATCAGCATAAAGTATGAATTATGTGGAACATTAAGGTTGGAACTACAAAGCCCAAGTCAAATTTGGTTTGGGGTAAAAGGGTGTTTGGTTATTGCCATGCAAATGCTTATTTTCTCCGGTCATCCTAACCGCGCGAGGGGCAACGCTTAGAGTGTGTGAAATTCAAAGTCGTAAGGAGATATTAGTAAGAAACAAAAATGGATCGTTGTGATAAATGTAAAATTAATCATCTATTCTAACTATAATCAACTAGTTATCCTATTTTCATTATGATTCTCCAAGTTGTAATAGTCACACTAAACGTGACTACATGAGTGTAAAGTTCTCACTTTTATGAACAAGACAAATGATTTTAAATTGGGACCATTTTTGATTTTGTAGGTGTACTTGGTTAATCCACTATCAATGGTGTTGAGGAACGAATATATATGATGGAGCAAAGTAGGTAAGATATCATGTTTGCTACATCTCCACTTATGTCAATTTTGTGCACCTATGCATAAAATGCTTGTGAATTAGGTGTGAACTATGGATTTGTTTATTCAGTATTGGCACATGTTGCATGCTTAAAGACTAGCATGTTTTTTATTGATTTGTTTTCGCTCTAAGTTTGAAACAAGAACTATGGATCTATTTAATGTCTTTAGAGTTGTTATTATTATTCTTATTTCTAATTTGAATCAAGACAAATAGTGAATCAAAATTTGAGTAGCAAAATTACTTAAACAAGTACTTTAAGGAAAATAATTCTCAAAATAGCCAAAGTCCCCCTGGTGGACCCACGAGAGGCTTATGAATATTTCTTGAGTAGTAATCGTCAACTAGATTAGCAGAGTACATCTATACTATTGTCCCGTGTAATATCTATATACATGTGTAGTGCGATTCAGACTTCATATATGCGACTAGGGTGTTCTTTCTATACTATTGTCCCGTGTAATATCTATTAGATAAGTGAAACAGTGTTCTTAATGAGATATATCCGATAATAATCCCATAAGTAGCTATGTCCTGTCGAACATAAAGTAACTTATGCGCATAAATATGTTCCGTTTCTGGATTATGCTAATCAATCACTACGCGCCGCGGTATCGACAATGTTACCTTTATACTTTATAGCACTAACATTGTGTCTTAGATTGCATCATGCTTTATGCCTTTGAATTTCGCATATAACGTACTAGAGACGGAACTCAGATATTTTAAAAGTATAACTCAGTTTGGTAACATTTATAAAAGCAAAGGAGGCCAATTAAGCTGAGATATTAAAACTCTTTGTCAGGAGAGCATAAAGATGAAAGAAACGATTCTGCCAAATAGTCACTTTTCCTCACAAAAACTGGTCTGGCCTTTATGATTCTTGTGAGATCAATATTATGCTGGAATTGTTAATGGTTGTTAAGAAAGGGAATAAACGCGATAACCAAACAACCAAAAAAAAGGCCTGTATTGGATGATAGTTCTTTAATATGGTTCCACTGGTCCACAACTAATAATAAACGCCATCAAATCATCATATTCCCCGAGTTCATAATTGAAGAACATACAAACACTTGTCTATTCGCTGCATAATTTATTCGTTTTAATGCGAACAGAAAACAGTTTGACCAAAAAAGTAATCGTGCAACTCTAATACACACGCAAGTAGCAAATTCGAAGTTGTGTTAAGGGCAGTAAAACAACTTTAATCATGTCTTCACCTTTTTATGTGGGAATCTGCTGAGAAAGAAAGTTTGAGCTTTTACTATTTGTGATCCACAAACTCCTTACATTACTTATTTAAGCCCTAAGGTTTCTCATTCTCTATCAGTACAAAAAAAATTCATTTGCATTGTCTAATAATTTTTATAGTCTGCTGTTCTTGGGTATAACTCTTCTTTATTACTAATGTGAAACGAATTTTTGCATGAAATAACTGATGATATCTTGCATTATTAATCAACTTGATGTTTTGAACTTTTCACCTATGGTGTATACAAGTCTTTATAACATTGATTTTCGCGTGATGACGTCTGGTGTGATATGCATTTTGGTCTGATGTAGATATCTTGTGTGTTAAATGCAATTGGCTCGGAAGATTAGATAACATTTTCTATTTATGATAAAGCTCCAAATTTGAATATTTAACTTCTTTTTCTGGTGAACTACAGGTAGGTTTGTTAAACATAGTCCATGGCTCGTGAACACTTGGATTTTGAAATGAAAGACGTGGAAACAAGAACCTTTTTTGCCTCAGACAATCAAAGTCAAAGATTAAATGTACCTTATAAGGTTGGAATTCCACCAAAACAAGATCTCTTAAAGGAATTCAAAACCACTGTGAAAGAAACATTTTTTTCAGATGATCCTCTACGCCCCTTTAAACATCAACCCAAATCTAAACAACTTATGCTCGGTCTTCAAGCGATATTTCCAATTCTTGATTGGGGCCGGAGTTATAATCTCAGAAAGTTTAGAGGAGACCTCATCGCAGGGCTCACCATTGCAAGTCTTTGTATTCCTCAGGTACTAAACTATTTGTGAAATAATAAGCTTCGGAGGTGACATTTCCACTCATTTACTTATAAATGAGTCCAAGTGGAGTTTGTTTAATCTCAAACAGGCCCATCCAAGGAGCTAAAGTGGAATGGGTCAAAGAAATTAAAAGTCACCCGAACTCTATTTTTAATGCATATACAACCCTCTTACTTGTTTGATTAAGAGCTGTATTATAATAATCTTCTGTAAACATAACTAAGCGTTAATTTTCTACTTCAAAAATTAATATAAGGACCCACATAAGAACGTTGGGCGTCAATCCACCTGATACCTGCATATTGACCTACTTAACATGAATTAATTTTGTTCTTCAAGTGACCCGCCCATATTGCCACATTTAATAATACCAAGTCTTAATAACCTGTCGGATTTAACAGGACATTGGGTACTCAAGACTAGCATTTCTACCTCCTCAGTATGGGTTATGTAAGTTTTATCTTGCTACTAACTGCCTGAATTCAGTTAGCAATGTAATATCTTAAATATGAATTTGGCTTTCCTATTTGTGTAGATTCGAGCTTTGTACCTCCTTTGATCTATGCATTTATGGGTAGTTCACGAGATATAGCCATAGGACCTGTTGCAGTGGTGTCTCTTTTGTTGGGTACACTTCTTCAGAATGAATTTGATCCAGTGAGTGATGCAAATGAGTATCGTAGGCTTGCATTTACAGCTACATTTTTTGCTGGAATTACCCAAGCTACCCTTGGAGTTCTCAGGTAAATTAGTTTTTAATGTTCTGTACAACCCTTATTTTAAAACTAATTTTAGGGACTTTAAGACTTCTGTTATCATTTCATGATCCGTCTCGCCTTTCAAAAGAAATTCATAAACCATATTTCCTGTGTTCACATTAAAGAAACCCATTTGTGGTCATATTATGTATTAATTTCCAGAAATATCAGAACTTGTCAAACATTCATTTGTACTGTAATGATTACAACTTCAAAAAGCAGAGCACATATATTATGGCATAATCATCTAAAATGTTCTTCTTTCTGTTATCTGGACCTAGATTGGGGTTTCTTATTGACTTCTTATCCCATGCTGCTGTTGTGGGGTTTATGGGTGGCGCTGCCATCACTATTGCGCTTCAACAACTTAAGGGTTTTCTTGGCATAAAACACTTCACAAAGAAGACTGACATTGTTTCTGTTATGAAATCAGTTTTCGGCTCCATCGAGCATGGGGTAAGCTCTTGATCTCTTCACACACACACAAAACAACACATTTACGTATCATATATGAACCAATTTTCTCACTTTCTTACAGTGGAACTGGCAAACGATAGTGATTGGAGCAAGCTTTCTAGCTTTTCTACTCTCTGCTAAGTACCTTGTAAGTGTTCATGATTCCTTGAACTCATAGTTTGTAAATTTGGGTACAGGGTCAAAACATGTAACATAAGTTATCGGTTGGGCATAGCACTTTTTATCCATGATTTCAAAGTTCTATTAACATGTCCGTGTGTCAAATACCAACATTGTCTTATATCTTCAATAATATTTTAATAGTCTGTGATTAAAATGATTTGGGATGTCATATACTTAAAAATAGTTTGTTGATCTGTTAGATATAGAATATAACCATCATTGACCCATGCATAAGTAAAGAGGTCATGGTCACAGAAACTAGTAATTTGATATTTGGGTAACTCTAACGTAATTCTGCAAACAGGGAAAGAAGAATAAAAAGCTATTCTGGGTGTCTGCGATTGCACCATTGATCTCTGTTATCTTGTCTACTCTTTTTGTGTATATCGCCCATGCAGATAAGCAAGGTGTTGCAATTGTAAGTACTTTTACTAATGTCAACTTGTCATACCCAATGTTTTTATATCAAAAGTTTAATTCTTTCGGTTTCTTCTTCTCAGGTGAAGCATATCGAGAAAGGGATCAACCCTCCATCTGTAAATGAGATCTATTTCTCAGGTGAAAATCTTCTAAAAGGATTTAGAATTGGCATAGTGGCTGGTATGATAGCATTAACGGTAGGTCCTTCTCAAGTCTTCAAAATCTTATCGCATGTGGTACATGTCAAATGATTGGGTTGGGTCACGGGCTAAAACGGGAAAATTTTAGTAAACACTAAATCAGGTGGGGTCGACCCACCAACACTTATTTGTCTTGTGTTTTAGTATTAATTTAAGATTTGTTAGTTTAGAGTTATACAAATTTGATTTTAATAAAAACTACAATAATAGTGATCTATAGTTTTTTTGGTAAAGCGATTTGGATTTTGTAACCATCTGCATGCACTTTTGGCGACATTTCTATCAGTTTGAACTACTTATATATAGGTTGTACGTATTTGACTCCTCAGAGATAAAAATATAACTAAAACTAGAATTACACGTTAATAAGTTAATGCGTCGAAACTGTTACCTCTATCAAAACTGCTTTCCCTTGCTATAAAAAACACCACATTAAAAAACTTCTTCCTGATACTTCAGGAAGCCGTTGCAATCGGAAGAACCTTTGCTGCAATGAAGGACTACCAGGTAGATGGGAACAAAGAAATGATAGCATTAGGAACGATGAATGTTGTAGGCTCAATGACATCATGCTATGTAGCAACAGGTAAAAAGATACAATAAAAACTTCATAAACTCAAACATTTATTAAGTCGCACACTTAAAGCTAATAGTTGTTTATCTTCTGTTTGTTTGCAGGTTCTTTTTCACGTTCAGCTGTAAATTATATGGCAGGCTGCCAAACAGCAGTCTCTAACATAGTGATGTCATTGGTCGTCTTCTTAGTTTTGAAGTTCTTGACACCTCTTTTTGAGTACACCCCGAACGCAATACTTTCGTCCATCATCATATCTGCTGTGATCGGTTTAATAGATTATGAAGCAGCAATTTTGATCTGGAAGATTGACAAATTTGATTTTGTTGCTTGTATGGGAGCCTTTCTTGGTGTAGTTTTTGCATCAGTTGAGATTGGTCTTTTGATTGCTGTAATAACTGAACCATCTTGTTATTTCATTTAATGTTGATATTTTCATAGTTCCACACTGATTTTGACTTCTTATTTTTGCCGTTTAGGTCTCAATATCTTTTGCTAAGATCCTTCTTCAAGTTACAAGGCCAAGAACAGCTATCTTAGGTAGGATTCCAATGACAAGTGTGTATAGGAACATCCAACAATATCCCGAGGCAACTAAGGTCCCTGGGGTTCTCATTGTCAGAGTTGATTCTGCTATCTACTTCTCCAACTCTAACTACATTAAAGAAAGGTAACGGTCTTTCCTAAACTTCTACTTTTCCGGTTGTACTAAAGCATGTATTTTGGATTTGTAATCTTATGAATAGGAGTTGAATAAACGTTAATTGATCATCACTTTTAACTGGTTGCAATGTTTCAATCGGGACTCCCACTAAGTACACAGAATTTTTATTTCAATCGGGACTCCCACTAAGTACACAGAATTTTTATCGCTGCATTGTAATGTTCCCTAAGTTTTAAAATGTGCTCTTTTTGCAGAATATTGAGGTGGCTAACTGAGGAGGAAGATCAACTAAAAGCAGCATACCAACGAGTTCAATTCTTGATTATCGAAATGTCACGTAAGGAATTTGCGTTTTTCATTTCATTAGTTTTTTTTTTTAACTTTTGCACTAATTGGGTTTTAGAACTATATGCATCTGTCTTTGCAGCTGTTACCGACATTGATACAAGCGGAATTCATGCATTTGAAGAGTTGCACAGAAGTCTGGTTAAGAGAAATATTCAGGCAAGTAGACATTCTCAGTTTTTAACAGTTGATCCGTGCACTTGAACGGATAACATGGACTGGGTTGGAACACTTTTTTGGCCAAAGTATATATATTTGTAAATGGTTATTACATTAAACATGAGCAATTTTGATTAATGAAACATAAAGGCTGTAGGGCGTAAACACATACGCCTTTGAGCCACTTTCAAGCCATCACACCTTCTTTCTGATTGGTTGTTTCCCATTTGACTCGCTAACAATAAAAATATACCCAAAATTTCCCTGTTTACATAGTATATTAATGCTGGAATTAGCCGTAATGTGCATGCAAAAGTGGAAAATTCTAACATACAAAACGTTTGTTGGTTTGACAGCTTGTTCTTGCAAACCCTGGTAGACTGGTGCTAGATAAGCTATATTCATCTGGTTTCCCTGATCTCATTGGCGAGAACAAGATTTTCCTGACAGTAGCAGATGCTGTTCTCACTTGTTCACCCAAGATCGTTCAAGAGGTGTAATCTAGTTCAGCAGATCCAACCAGTGTAGATACAAACTCTAGAAACCAATATATACATAAGCTAAAATAATGACAGGAAAAAGTAAGAATTTTGGAGTGGAAAATCGAAGAAAGCATGGAAGAGATGCAAAATCTAGTTATGAGAAGTTAATAGTTGATGGTTTAAGTGTGAGAAAGATCACAAGTGGTCAGATGTATAATGACTGGAGTCTGAATATTTCCTTTAGAGTAATATTTTTATGATCTTCCATGGTTTAATTTGATTTTCAAGTGCAAGCATGACAAGTAACTTGTCTCCCAGGCTTTGTGCAAGGGCGGAAGTTCTAAGCATCGACTAGGTTCTCTTATATATTTCGAACAAACGAAATAGATAATCAGCTTTATACAAGATAGCAAAATTGTCTATTAACTAAGATCTGGCTCATAAATCACCTTATCTCTGGTTTCGCGAGTTTTTGTTACAGGCGTACAATGTGTATCAAAGCATGTTTGCTGGTTCAAAATCAAGTTCTTGTATCTTGAATATATACCAAATAGGCAAATATCACCTCTGTTGATGAAAATGCGGAACAAAGAATATATAAGACAGATATAACTTAATTATTAGTGAAAACATATTAAAGAGTGTAATGATCAAAGTGTACAAGAAATAGGTAATTCAATAGCCAAAATGCCGGTGATCTTTATCAGAGACATGAAATTGTATATTATGCGTATATACTTGGTTAATGAAACATGAAATGTATACTCGTTGAGTTAGTATATTTGTTATCAGACAAATGCAAGGCCAAGGGCACAGGCCGGACAGCGGTCTATGAGCAACGCCCCTATCAGCTGTCAAGTAAAAAGCGATGGGCATGATCGTGTATTGAATTGACATGTGACGCTAGAGCCTAGAGGTGGTAAAATGGGAGGATAGGACGGGCACCGGCGGAGAGTAAATAGGTCGTAGGTAAAATGGGCAGCGGGCTAAACGGGCGAAAGTTAAAATAGGAAAAAAAAATATAAAAGCGTTAAAAAAAATAAAAAAAAATACTTGTTGAATAATCGGAAAAAAACATTAAATATTAAATATCCGCGGAGTGCATGTTTTTACATACGCTGATTAAAGCCCATATAGTATCTTACAACATCTTGAGATCCCTAAAGACCTTGTAATTAGCATAGACCAAAAGATCTTATCTCAGCCATTCATCTATTTTTTATTCAAAGGTCGAAATTAAATTAAATTTCCCTATAGACCATAACTTTATCATAGACCAAATGGGATAATCCTGACCCTCCATTTTAATTCATTTGAACGGTCGGGGTTTTTTCATTTTATTTAATTAAAAAGAAAATAAACCCGTTACCCTTTCCACTTTTACACACACATCCTATCATCTCTTTCCCTCTCTACACCAACCACCACCGCAACCACCATCCCAACCACCTCTGTTATAGATCCGATCTATTCGGAATCATCTAATTATAACCGAAACCTCCACCTGTTCATCTAATGTACATATAATCGTAATCCTAACCATAATTTTTACATCTATATGGATATACGAGATGAGTATGCCGCTGCTAACGAGGCTAACCTCAAATCATCAGCTAACCCGTCTGGAGAAGCTGGTAATGGTCTTTTTTTTAATTTTTATGCTTTTGATTATGCTTATTATGCTTATCTGGTAACTTATCTGGGTTTTATGCTTATTACGCTTATCTGGTAACTTATATTTGATTTATGAAAGGGAAATAGCTATGTATTTGTTTTTTAAGATTATGATGGTAGCCATTTAATTGTTTTATTTTGAATTTGACGAATCATGTATGTTTCATTGTGAAACATATATGATTCATAGTGAATCATTTATGTTTCACAATGAAACATACATAAAAGGGAAATAGCTTTGTTATTGTTTTTCTTAAGATTATGATGGTAGCCATTTGTATTTTGTAAGTGTTTTATTTTGAATACTGACGAATCATGTATGTTTTACCATGAAACATGTATGATTCATAGTGAATCATATATGTTTCACCATGAAACATACATGATTCATATTGAACCATATATGTTTCATGGTGAAACATATATGATTCACTATGAATCATACATGTTTCATGGTGAAACATACATGATTGTTAATATTTTTGTATGAGCAACATATATAATTGTAACTTTGTATTGTTTTGTTTGAATGTGTTTTGTGCTTTTTTTGCAGTTACTAAAACTAAAGATACAAAAACAACCACGCCTCCTAAAGCTAAACCTGTCAAAGCAACCACGCCTCCTAAAGCTAAACTTGTGAAAGCAACCACGCCTCCTAAAGCTAAACATGTGAAAGCAATCACGCCCACTAAAAGTAAAGCTGTTAAAACATCCCTGCTCCCTAAAACCACTATCCGAACTAGACAATTTAGCACAGATAATCCTGAACCACCTCCACTTGTTGTGGAGCCTGACGTTGCCCAAAAAGTAGCACATACACCTCCTCCAATCACTTACGGACCCAAATATCCTACTAAAGTTAACATTGTATTCTCTCAGAAACCTAAAGCTGGTATAGCATCAACAGGGTTAGCTGTTGCTGAGGCATCTGATGGAGGAGAGGGTAATGACGGTTCTGAGGGAAAGGGTGGCGAAGATGGGTCTCAGTCGGCTGAGAGTGGTAGTGAGTATGGGGCCGATAGTGGGAGTGAAGTAACTGATGAGATGGTTAAGACAGATGATGAGTTGCTTGAGACAGATGAAAAGGTTGAAGAAGAAGTAGTTAAAGTTGAAAAGGCAAGTCAGAAAGTGCCTAAGAAACGTGTTGGGAATGTAGCTGACAAAGTTGGTACGGGGAAAAAAGCAAAGTTTGTGAAGAAAGAGGGCGCAGTGAAAAAAGAGTGCACTGTGAAGAAAGAGGGCGCTGTGAAAAAAGAGGGTGAGAGCAAAAGGAAGACAGAATCCACCATGGTTTGCTATTAACCACCATCTAAGAAGCAGAGGGTGAAGAATAAGAAACCTCTTACTGCGGAACAGGCTAAGAAGGTTGCGTACTCGAATGATTTTTCGCCTCTTAAGTCTAGGACTGTACCGAATTCGCTTTTGGATGTCATAAAAGATGCTTCTTATGTTGACATGGAACAGTTTTTGAATGAGATTGGTTTTTCTAACTAGTGGGGTCTTAAGGTTGATCATTTGCCAAATCGTTTAACGAGGGTTGCTGTGAAAGCTTTCAATAAGTACATGTACGAATTTAAGCTTGACACAGGGAGCTTTCAAGTCACGCCCGAGAAGATCCATGAAATCCTAGGACTTCCTATTGGTGGAATTCCC
The DNA here is from genome assembly GCA_025667525.1 of Glebionis coronaria. Taxonomy (NCBI): domain Eukaryota; kingdom Viridiplantae; phylum Streptophyta; class Magnoliopsida; order Asterales; family Asteraceae; genus Glebionis; species Glebionis coronaria. The sequence goes on from JANFOE010000175.1 coordinate 584,614, forward strand.
TTGTTTGATTTGCCGAAGAGATCTTCAAAGGACAGTGTTGTGAAGTCATGGCTACAACAATTTGCGCCAAAGATTCCCAAAAAAATCACGGCTAAGGACATCAATCAGAAGTTAATGGAAGCGACAGAAATTGACTTTAAGTTTAAACTCAACTTCCTCACACTTTTTGCAACTGTGATGGGTGACGCGGATACCATGAAAGCAGTTCCAAGGCTTAATGTGGTTCGCCATATTTATGAAGAAACAAATATTGCTAAAGTGAATTGGTGTCGTTTCATTCACTCTTGTTGTCTTCAAGAAGGTGTATTACCTAACACTCTCGACGGCTTTTACACAGGTCCCTTGTATTTTCTGATTGTAAGTCTCCCTATCTTTTTTATATTAACTTTTATGTTCTACATTTTTAACTAATTTTAACATTCTTGATGACTCATATATGTTTCATCTTGAATCATATATATTTCAAGATGAAACATATATGATTCATATATGTTTGTAACACTAAACATATATGTTTTTTTCTGTATTGTGTGCAGCTCCTTTATCTTGATTCTACAAAGTATGACCGATATACAGTCGTTCGATCAAGACCAGCCATCAGGGACTGGAGTTCTAGTGACATGCATAAGCGACAAGAACTTGAGTTTGAAGATCAAGTTTTTTTAAACCGAAGCTTCATGGAGTATGGAGTGCGTCTAAGGCAATGCAAACAGAGGGTTTCGTTGGGGCCACTGATGTTAAAAAGAAGAAGAAAGCTCCAGATGTACCTTCTAAGGACAAAAAGGTATGAATCAACCCTCCCTATATATGAGTAATTATTTAATCATATATGATTCAAGATGAAACATATATGATTCATAGTGAATCATATATGTTTCATCTTGAAACATATATGATTCAAGATGAAACATATATGATTCATATATGTTTATAATACTATATATGATTCATCACCATTAATTGTATTTGATTCTAACTTGAGTATATTTACATTTGTTTATAGAGTATGTGCAAAGTTATTGAAGAGAAGATGTCGAGAGTGTTGAAGGAGAAGGGTGAATTAGAAACTCTATTGAAAAGGGCTAACAAGGAGTTTCCGAATGATGTTGAAGTTTGATGATTTGTACAATAAATATCTTAGATTGTTTAGAGATACTTTGTGTCTGCAAGAAAAGTCACCTCATCTTGATGATTTTTCTAATGTTAGTCCTAAGAAAGATGATGAGGATAAAGACAATCCGGCGGATGAGAAGAGAGATGAGCCAGCTGCTGATGCGGCTGGAAAAAGAGACGAGCCGGCTCCTGATGTTAGTCCTGATAAAGTTGTTGATGAAAATGTTGTTGCTGAGGAGGGGTGTGTTGATGAGTTCACTGAGGAAACATTTACTCAGTGGATTGAAGGGAACATATAGTGGTATGGAGATATGGTGGTTGATGTAACTGTCGAATCTTTTGGCCATGAAGTAATTTGTTAACCTTTCATTATTTATTCATATCTTTTACCTTATGTTATTATGAATTGTTTTAATTAAAAAAAGTTCAATGTTTCAGGAGGAGTATTGGGCTTGGCCTACAGATCTTCCACTGCCTGGTGTTGTGCCTGCTGGGACTGCTCCACCGCTGCCTGGGGTTGTGCCTCCTGCGACTCCTTCACAACAGACTCCTCCACAACAGGATCCTCCACTGGATATCAAGAAAATGACTATGGTCCAACCAGATTCTCCAATAACTTATGTTTATCACTATAAAAGAATCAATGTTGCATCTTTGATTAACAGAGTTGAGTTTATCATGGGAAACAACTTGTTTTCTATGCAAGGCGACAAATAGTAAGCTCTCTTTGTCATGTCTTTTATATTTTTTTTGTTTAACTGATATGAATCATAAATATATTCCGTGATGAAACATACATGATCCATGATGAAACATACATGATTCATGATGAAACATACATGATTCATCATGAATCATGTATGTTTCATCATAAATCATGTATGTTTCATCTTGTATCATGTATGTTTCATCATAACTTTTTGGGTAAATTACTGGATAACACCATTTATTTTCTTATTTTGCAGTGAAACTGTTTTTCGAATTGCATATGGATATCATCTATCAGCTGTACGTGTCAATTTGGAGACTTTGGCACCAAGGTTATGGATAGATGCTAGTGTCATAGACTGTTTGCGGAGCATGATACCAAACTTCCAGAGACGAAATTTCACTATTTTTAGACTGGTTGTATTGTAAGTTGTCATTTGACTATTTTTCGAGTGGTTCTATTAGTTCCGTGTTTTCTCTTAAGACTTTTTTTTTCTTATACAGACACCAGATATGATTAGTGGAGTTCTTGGTGAGGATTCATCATACAAACTGTTTAAGGAAACAATATTGGCTCAGTTTAAAGATGATGAAGCTTCTGCATCTCTCTCACACGTTGAGTTGGCTTTTTTTTCCTATATGTGCTTCAAATCATTTTTATGTGGTTGTTTTCAACCTCAAAATGCCAACTACAATGTTGATTCTTGATAATGCTTCTGGATATACCTATTCAGCAAAATACAAGGGAGCTTGCGATATTTTGGTAAGTTTTTTATGGGGGATTATATCTAATTATGATTATGATTGTATTTCGTCACACATGCATCTTTTTTACTTTAATCTGTTTTTGTGTTTTTCTTTCTCGTTTTGTAGAAAAAGTTCTTTGCAAGGTACTTGCAGGAGCATAAGTATCCAAGTTACTCCAAAGTTTCAAAAATAAAAAGCTATGTTTCAAAGTTGAGATGGAGTACTAAAGAAAATCATGAAGATTGCGGGGTATTTGCTATGATCCATTTGGAGAACTACACCGGTGACAGTAAGAGGAGCTGGGATGTTGGTCTTTGCAAAGAATCTGCTAAGCGAAGAACATTGTTGATGCGTATGAGGTTCAAGATAGCTACAAAGATTCTTCTTCATAATTTCAACAAGGAAAGAGCCAAAATGTTCAAGGTAGCCTATGATTTTGAGACAAAGGTTGACAAGGGAAAAAGACTCTCAATCATTGTTCATGCGCTCAACAATAGAAATGAGCGTGATCCAGAGAAGGCTTCAGCTCAGAAAGGAGAGGAGAAAGGAGAGGAGAAATGAACAATAACTTTATTCTAAGTAATGTAGGTATTCTATGATTGTGAATGGTAGAAGCATATGAAAAAACACTAATATGGCTCTCTTTTGGTAGATCTAGCTGTTGGGCCCCCTGATGTTTCTAATTCGTAGTAATCGTTGTATTTTGAACAAGGTAGTCTAAAAAATTTAGTCTGTACAAGGTAGTATGAATTACATGTTGGTATTTTATATGTGTTAAAATCTTTGATAATCACCAGGTTTAACTTTGTGTACAAAGAATGATACATGTGTCTTGATGAAACATATATGATACATCATGAATCATATATGATTCATCATGAATCATATATGTTTCATCAAGACACATGTATGACATCATGAAACATATATGATTCATCATGAATCATATATGTTTCATCAAGACACATGTATGAATAATGACACTTTCTTTTGAACTTTGTACAATTAGAGGTTTTTTACCAATAATAATATATGATTCATACATGAGTCATACATGGTTAGATGTTTTTTTAAATTAGAGGTTTGCACAATTAGAGGTTTTTTTGTACAATTAGAGGTTTTGAACTTTGAAACATACATGATTCATGATGAATCATACATGATTCATGATGAATCATACATGATTCATGATGAAACATGTATGATTCATGATGAATCATACATGATTCATGATGAATCATACATGATTCATGATGAATCATACATGATTCATGATGAAACATGAATGATTCTTGATGAATCATAAATATATGACTTGATGAATCATACATTATTCATGATGAATCATACATGATTCATGATGAAAGACACATGATACATGATGAATCATGTATGTTTTGTTATGAATCATACATGTTTCATTATGAATCATGTATGTTTCATCCCCAAACACTTTAAATTAAAATGATAATGCAGAAATAATCAAGTATTAATTGAACTAAATATCAAAACAAAATTGATTCAAATTAGATCCTCATAACCACCAAGTATAAAACTAAGTATGAAACAAAGTATCAATTGAAAAACATATTGAAAGTAAATATGACTTGAAAAAACATAGAATGATCAACAAGTTGTGTTTGTTGTTTGTTCTGTAGCAGCAACATTTCCAGCTTCTGTAGCAGCAACATTTCCAGATTCTGCTTGAGTAGCTTCCATAAGCGCCAACTTTGCAATATACTTTGGATTTAATGGACATGTGTTCTTGGTATGTTGATTTATCACTTGTTTGCAACATAAACATTTCCTAGCCTGCTTTTTCTTAGCTTTTACAGCGATTTCTCTTGCACTTTTTATACGTGCTCCTTTATGTGCTGCTTTACCTTCTCTTTTAAGACCGCCTTTGTTTCGAGCCCCTTCTGGATTCCTATGATCGGTTTATCAGCAGCCGGCTTTCCAATTGCATATAAATCTAAAATTACATCACTCGTTTTCTATGAAGGTGGCTTAGGAACTTGAACTTGTATTTCCTTCTTAATTTTTTCCAACGTTTGAACAAATTCTGCCAACTTTGCTTCATCGTTACTCAACCAAAACAAGCATTCATCGACCACGTTGTTGGCGTCATTAGTTAACCTTTCAATGGTTTCGTTCTTTTCTCCGTATCTGTTTGTCTTTCTTCTCAATCCAAGTGGTATTAAATCCCTTCTCCAACTCCTTAGAATGTATTTTTCTGGAATCTTTCCAACATCACGGTTCTTCAAAACACAAAATATGTGTCGACACAGAAAACCATACCGAGTGAAATGTCTACAAGTACAATTAACTAAACAGTCTTCTGGACGACGCAAAACCTGATTATGAAACATTAAAAACAAATTAATACTTGGGCATTTACCAAAATAATTATGAAACATGTATGATTCATCAGGAAACATGTATGATTCATCATGAAATATGTATGAATCATGATGAATCATACATCATTTTGATAACAGTAACAACAGTTAATGATTCATTCACCATGAAACATATATGATTCATGATGAATCATGTATGTTTTATCATGAATCATACATGTTCATCATGAGTCATATATGATTCATGATGAAACATATATGACTCATCATGAATCATATATGTTTCAGCATGAATCATATATGTTTCATCATGAATCATATATGATTCATGATGAATCATATACTATTTTGGAAACAGTAACAACATTTAATTGATTTCACCCACTAACCTTGTAGGTAGCAACCTTGTCTTCTTCTTGTATAACCATCTCTTTGCCTTCCTTGGTATAAATTGTGCGGTACTCCCATGCCCTCATGTCTTTAACATGAACCGTCTCAACTCCCTCTTCCATTCTAAGCTCTACTATTTGACAAGCCCAAATCGATTCCATTATTTTCTTTTGAACAAGCAGAAATATTGTCCTAGTATATATCTTAGCCGCATGTGTTTCTATCTCTAACCTTGTATAAGGTTTTGAAGCTGCTTCAAATGTTCTAAAGTCTAAAAACTCTTGCCTGTATCTTTGCCTTTCCATGACCGCTTCATAGAACATCATGAAATTGAGTAATGTTGACCCATGATTCGTGAAACATTTGAAAAATGCATTTTCACTCTCGGATCTGAAAGTGGTTCTCATTAAGCCAAACAAAGGAGAGGTAATAAAGTATGCCGGTAACCACATTTCTCGAAGGGTAAAAATCTTCTTCATCCACTTGTGGTCTTGCAATTTGAAGTCTTCGATTAATTTATTCCATCTTTCTTCAAACTCCTTAGGCTCTATGAACATTTTCCACACAAGTTTGTTGAAACGTTCTTTAAAATTTGTTTCTTCATATGTTTCTGTTGTCCCATATATTTGTGATGATTAAACAAGAAAGAAAGGTAGATAAAAGATGAATTCTAGAGAGAGAAAGTAGTGAGAGAAAGTAGAGAGAAGTTTGTGAGAAACTTGGTGAATATTAGATTAGGAGAATAGAAAAATGAGACAACCAACCTATCCTTACATGCAAGGAGAGGTTTATATAGCCTTGCCTACATGTGGCATGATGGGCTATATGATAATGGGCCGGGCTTTCCTTTTGGGCTTTGGTTACTTATGAATGAACCTTAGCTTAAAGTTAAGCCCGTAATACACGACTAATCTACTACCTAATATACGATACATAATAAACATATGACCGAGCATTCTTGTTTGACTCAATATTTTGAGGCTAACAATCTCCCCCAATGAGAGGTCATTACCCTTTGTGAGAGGTCATTACCCTTTGTCATTTGGAGAATTGTAGAGATTACTAATCTCTCTATAAATGAGTCTTGAACGTGTAATAGTAGTCTTGTTTCTTCATGTTGTGATCTTTGAGCCTTTATAGTTGTCTTTCGACTTTGTCTTTAATCTTGAGATCTTCAAATCATCCTTGACTTGTCTTTGCCATCTTGTGATCTTGTGTCTTCATCCACATGCTCACACTATTAATTGTAGAATATGTCTTTAGGCATGAGTATGTGGTTTTGAATCTTTGACTTTGCTGAGTACACCGTGACGCCACCTTCTCGTGACAAAACATAGACACGGACTGAATGGCTTTGACATTCGTCCTAAATCGGTAGCGTTTTACCTCCGGTCGGTGAAGACCGTTATACGATATTAAATATCGTACCTGTAATAGGTAGATTCAGTTAAAAATCTCCTTGACAGGGTTTCGTGGCTGTACTAGCCATTCTCTTTACTCGACTGTCTCAAAGCAAGACTGCGAACATAAAGAGTGAATCAGTTGGATAAATATCCGCTTGATTAAAGTCGTCAATTCAATTTCCTGGAACAAGTGTAATTCATAAAGAATCTTACCATTGTTGCTTTCGGTTGACACAAGCTTGATTCATAAGAATCTCACAAGTCACCTATCGTAGCGCTGTTTGATGTTGACGCTAGAAGGATTTCCATTCGTCACTGTGAATATTAATGAATATCACTCTGAATGTTCTGGCAAGACCATAAAGATATTGCGTAGAAACCTAAAACGAGTTTGAATCAATTCAGAATCAGACCACTGTTGCTTTTCAGTTTTACACATGTTCAATTCATAAAGAATCTTTCATATGACCTACCTCAGTGCTGTTTGATGTTAACACTGGAAGGATTTCCACTCATCATTGTGAATACTTGTTGGGAATTAATTTGATGAGACAAAACAAGAATAATAAAACAAGAAGGACTTATATGCAAAAAGAAAGTTTTATAAGAATATGAAGCCCTTTCATACAACAAGGAGGACTTAATAGCAAAAGATGGAGGGACTACTAGTGTAATTAGATTTCTTGTAGAAAGGGGTATGTGTAGTATATAAACACATACACCCTACGTGAATTATCAATCCCATTATTCACAATGTAGTCATAAATCGTGTGTCGTGTGTTCTAGACGTGTGTGTTCTTGTAAACACGTCTAAGTTTGTTACTTGTAATCGTTTGAAGTTTAATACAAGTAAACGTTGGAAGAGAAACACCTTGTTCATAATCAATGTTCTAATTTCGCTATGTTTGTTACATATGAACGTTGGTTATCCTAGTAAGCTTAATCGACCCATGAAAAATGGTTTCCACAATTGGTATCAGAGCGGGTGGCTCTCGATGCTAGGATCAACAAGGTGTTCGAGTCGAAAAAGGAAGAACCAAGCATAAAATCCGTCTAGGGTTTTATGGTCGAATTTTTCTGCACAGCCGTTTTCAAACAGCGATAAATCCTTCGTTAACCGTTGGATCTTGCTGAAATTTTGGCTGGAGGTTCTCAGAGTATTTGCCTTGGATGTCACCGGAGCGATCTGCGAGTTAAGCTCTCAAGAAAAAGTTATAGCTCATCGAATGTTGCTACAGAGAAAGGTTTTTTAATTTTCTGTTTTTGTTTTTTTAATTGAATAAAAATTTAGGGTTTCTTCCCCTAAACCCTAGATCGATTCTAAAACAGAAAAAGTGTCCAGATTCTTTATGTTATTTTGGTGATCGATTCTCAAATCATAGGTTAGGGTTTTGATATTCAAAATCTTTTTTAGGGTTTGTAATAAACCCTAGATCTGGTAACAAAGTTCTATGATCTAGATGAGTACTAGAGTGTGAACGATGTTATGAATGGCTATATAAACAGATCACGTCGTGTGTAAGGTTGCAAAGAAAAAGGAATTTAGTGGTCCCATGAAGTATTCAAACGCTAATGTATGGTCATCACTTTGGACAAGAGTAATACTATATTGTTTGCTTTTACCATATTTTTCTCATGGTCCCTGTTTGTGTTTAAGGTGAAAGTGATTGGTCAATGAAAAAGAAAAGTTATAGCAGCTGTGAACGTAACTACGTGCAAAAAGGACAGTGGGCTTTAAGGATTTGTACCGTGATGTATTCATACTTTTAGCTAATGTGATGTATTCTTTAGTCACAATATTATATGATTTGAGATCGATGGTGATAGAGACAAAGCAGTTGTTTTTGTGGCGAAGTATTTGACGTCTACTCTCCAAAAGAAAAGGCGTTCTGTTTGTTGCTGTTGTGATGTACGATCATATGTGTTGTCAAGGATTATTTGTTTTGATGGTTTTATTTGAGAAAAAAAGGGACACAGCTTTTGGATAAAAAATGCATGTTTTATATGGGGCTGATTCCCAAAGATGGTTCACACGAGATGATAAAGAGGACAAAAGCAATTGTTTATTGTGTACCTGTTTCCAAGATTACAAGTGCCAAAGTAATAAAGTACAGATCGTGAGGTTCATGGAAGCAAATATGGTTTGTGCTTTATTCACTTTTCATTGATTAATATGGTCATCTCGTGAGGTACTGTATTGCCCAATATGGTTATCACGTGTGTATTCCAAGTGATTGGAGATTATTAAGTTTAGTATCAGCTGCTCGTCATCTAAGATATTCATAGATCCAAGATATGATGCGATGAAATAATTCATGTGAGGTTCAGAACAATTGTGACAACGATTGGACAAAAAAGTGATGTTTGTGTTTTTGAATAAAGAGAAAGAAGACGAAGACAGAAGGAAAGTGGTATACAGGTTATGTTTTTAGCCACAGATTGTGTCAGTAGCGGAGTCGAGCCGCTGACAAGAATAAAACACACGCTGACAGAGAAGACGTTGACACGTTGTAATTTAGACGCTGACAGCGTGTTGTCCGATATATGGTTTTTCAACGCTGACAAGTATCGTCCGATATTGGGCAATACATACAAAAGATTGGATGACTCATGATATCGGACGGAACTATCTGTTTAAATTTGTATGACTTGTTTTTGAAGATTATGTTTGATACAATAAAGTTTTATTTGATTATGTGACAAGGCTAACCTTGCGGTTACGTACCGACTTGGATTAGAAGCAGAACACCGACAGAGGCAGCAATTGCATAAAATAAGAGGATGATGTTGTATTTAAGTTGATTTTCATTGCAAATTGGAGGTTTCGATGAAGACGATTGATTATTGATTATTTGGTATTGGAGTTGTTTCTCGCAGGTTTGTATTTTATCATATCTCAAAAGATTCTTGCCTCTCTTTTGAGATAACTTGTTTGTGCTTACATGAATGGTGACTAAGACTTGTCATATCTAGCAACTAGATACCTTGCTATCACTTGAAGGAGTTACATTATCTTGCTCAGTGTCTCATATAAAGATGAGGATTTTAACAATGAGATCGAGGTCTGCTTATATTTCTTCCTATCAATATAAGTTTGACGTCACATGGATAGTGCAAGATATAAGGTAAAAGCTTGGGAAATTCCACTTCTTCAACAAATAGGTTATATTCGTTTTTCTTCATTCGTAATCTACAATTAGAGTCTACATGGTTCGTGATTCATTTACATGCACCACTCAAGGGGAAGCGTTTATTAGTTGTTTATCTTTAGAAGACCCCTATTGGATGAGACAAAAAGGGGAAGAAGATTCAAAGATCAAGGTATACAACTTAATTTTATGTGGTGATATGTTTTACAAGAAATCTTACTTTAAGGGGAAGCTTGTTTCATTCGTGAAAGATCAAGATTTTAAGATTGTTTTTGTCATCATCAAATAGGGGAAGATTGTTGGGAATTAATTTGATGAGACAAAACAAGAATAATGAAACAAGAAGGACTTATATGCAAAAACAAAGATTTATAAGAATATGAAGCCCTTTCATACAACAAGGAGGACTTAATAGCAAAAGATGGAGGGACTTCTAGTGTAATTAGATTTATTGTAGAAAGGGGTATGTGTAGTATATAAACACATACACCCTACGTGAACTATCAATCCTATTATTCACAATGTAGTCATAAATCGTGTGTCGTGTGTTCTAGACGTGTGTGTTCTTGTAAACACGTCTAAGTTTGTTACTTGTAATCGTTTGAAGTTTAATACAAGTAAACGTTGGAAGAGAAACACCTTGTTCATAATCAATATTCTAATTCCGCTATGTTTGTTACATATGAACGTTGGTTATCCTAGTAAGCTTAATCGATCCATGAATAATGGTTTCCACAATACTAAGTAGTGTCACTCTGAGTGTTCTAGCAACATCACAAGGATATAGCATAAGACTCTCTTGATCTTCATCCGCGTGTCCTAACAAGATTTGATTGATCTCTTGTGTGACAATCCGTCTTTATTCTCAATATTTATTTGAAAACATTATTTTAATGTTACAATATGAACTCACTTATTTTTGGGAAGTAAATTGAATTTACGTCTTGAAGTAGCGTCGACTACGTCTAAACCGGAGGATTCTACGTTACGTGCTTACGTTTACATACACCGTCTTTGGTGACAGTCCGACATTTCAGAAAATAAATTTATCCGTGAATATTATTTTGGAGTTTTAAATTTGTGTTGGTTCATAAACTCACAAATTTACGAGAAGAGATTAGGACTTACGATTTTATTTTAACGTCCTTTACGACTAAACCAGAAACCTTAGGATTACGTATTTACGTTTTCGAACTCCGTTTTTGATGAGAAAATTTTTATTGGATTCGTTTTGTGACGTTGATTCATAATTTATAAAAACGTTTTTCGTAAAACGACCCGAGGGCACACAAATCGAGGAAACTAGAATCGAGGAATACCCGTAAATTAGTGGGATGAGACAAGTATACACTTGTCCCACCCCACTATATGGGAAGGCTACACAAGTGACACCACACTTGTGATGTGTCAAGCTTGTAGCAACAAGCTTACACTTGTTGCTTAAGGCTTACAAAGTAAGCTACATTTCCCACTAACCTAACAAAAACCACCTCAAACTTCCCATTAGCTTCCATTCTTACATGCAAAAACCACACAACACTCCTCCCTCTCTCTAAAATTCGTCCCATCTCCACCAAGAACAACCTCATTTGATCAATTTTAACCACAAACATTTGTTATAATTAACATATGTTAATCTCCATTCAAAGAGATGAAGATTGGTGCAAGTTTTAACATCCAAGGAGAAGTTTTGTTGGTGTCTTGGGGCTGATTTCTCAAGGAGTTTTCATGAAGAACAAGGGCTGATTTTTGGAGGAATCTACAAATACTTGGTGATCCTAGAAGTGGTGTTGATATCTCATAAGATTGGTTACCCAAAACCATGTCTTGTTCATCCAAACGCTCATCATTTCATCACTTTGGTGGTATAAAGATTGTCCTCCTCATCTTTTTGTTAATTTTATTATGTAAACATGTATTTTATTTCCTATTGTATATGTATATGATGATTATATGATGATAAAAATGTTATGTGGGGATTTGGTGTTGATAAATATGATCAAAAAGGTGAAAAACCATAAGAAACAAGGTTAAAATCTTGATTAATTTACATGGCTGTATAAAACAGTAAAGAAACATGTTATGAACTGATAAAATGATGAAGTAGAATCCATTTACAGTAAGCTATAGGTCTTGTACACATGTGACAGTTGGCCATGCAATCGAATCAAAGTAATGAGTGAGATATGATCAAAACAAGTTTAGGGTTTAAATCTGAGGTTACTGTTTTGTACGATTTTTAGAAAATATTTAGAAGATGATTCAACAGTAGCTATAGAATAGTTAAATGTAGCACATATCATGTAGTTTATGTGATAAAAAGTTGAGATTCTATCTCCATATAGAACTCAAGATATGGCAGTTTTGGTGAAAGTGAAGATAAAAATCAGATTTTTGGAAATTAAAGAATAATACTATTATATAAGCACTCAAAATTTTATTGTATAAAATGTAAAGTTAAAACCCACTAACTCTTGGATTCTATTTATATAAATATGTAAAAGGTGGAATAAGTATATAAATTATAAAAATGGTAGTGGAAGAACACTTATAAGTTATAAAACTATAAACTTGATTTTTACGACTTTTTCGGCTATCGCCGTAAAATTAACGTTTTTGTTAAATAAAACTTAGATGGTTGGACCCGTCTAATGTAAACTTTATAAAACTTATATACTGATATATAAACATGTATAACAAGTAAAAACCAATAAAACCCGAACTATAGGACATACGGACGTTAACGGACTAAATTAACGTTATTGGACTAACAATACAACAAAAATGGACTAAAACACTTATAAACTTATTATTGGGCTTAACCCATTTGGGCCCAACTTGTAAAGTTTAAGTACTGATAATATAAGTACAAAATGGATTAAAATAAGTTAAATAACTTATAATAAGCTTATAGGACTTAAAACGTGTAAATAAGTAAAACTAGTAAACTAGTATAAAAGTTACCGACATATGACACTAAAATGAGTAAACGAGAATGTGTAAACCCACTTGATCATCATATATATATAATCATCATATGTATACATAATTGTTATTTTTATAAAGTCATTGGACACGAGTCTAAGACGATTATTATTTGTCTAGGTTTCCGTGATTGAAGCACGTACCGTACATCCAAATCGCCGATAATCGCCTTCCCACATCAACGTGAGTTCATAGCCTCGCACTCTTTTAAATGTTTTTATGAAATGTTTTATAAACCCGCGAGGGAGATAACATGTTAGTTTTATAAAATAGGACACCATTTGTCCCGATTGTTTGTTTATTGATTTGGACCCGAATGATTGAATGACCCGATTGTATGACCCGATAAATGATTAAAGGACCCGATAGATGAAATTAAATGGATTATTAAAGTTAGGTTATGTCACTAAAAGTCCCATTAGCATGAATTGTGAACTACCGGGATTTGGTAGACGCTTATGCATTTAATAGTACTATTTGGGGACGATCACCCCAGTTCGCGCCTTGACGGTTGATCCCCGTCGTGCCACATTGATTGGTAAGCGAATTTATGTATGAGAAGATTTCCATAGCGTGACCTTTGTGACGACACACTACTTTAGATGGGCAAAATTGGTATCGGGTTAGCTACCCGTTGTTGGTTTAGTAAGGTAACAATGTCATGCGGCTTATAATAATCCAAAAACTAATGAAATACTACTAGACGCTCCGAATTACGATGTATTGCCTGACTAGCAATACTGGGTCATACTATTGATATTATGTTTGTGTTTTGGTTTTCATAACCATATTCATATAACGGTTTTTATTTTCATACAACGTCATAAGACGTATTGTATGACGTTTTTACGACATTGGCTCGTATAATGATTTTTAAGGCAAACGCCTATATTATGATTTTGATAAAGATTTGTATAAAATGATTTCGGCTATTTTATGGCCTATTAGAATGATTTGTACAAGATGATTTTCAGTAATAATTTTATACTGATATTATATTGATGGATTTTATTAAACTCTATGAATTCACTCGGCGTTATCGCTGATCTTTTCTTTTAACATGTTTTATCTCAGGTACTTGAAGGTAATTCTCGGGAAGACGACAAAAATTCATGGCCCGCACTTAAACAATATTTTCCATTCAAATACTTTGTAAAACTTTGTATGAAATAATATGACTTGGGACCGATGTAACTTTGATATTTATGAATGGAAATGCTTTATTAATAAACGACGTGATTTTTATGCGTTGTCTATGATGTGAGTAATGTGCTATCCCGTAACACCAACTAGTCTTCCGCTGTATTGAGTTGTATAATTTCGTGGGTGTTACAGTTTGGCATCAGAGCTCTCGTTATAGAGAACGAAAGATTTTTAAAACCAAGGTTTTGAATAAAACATTTCAAAATCTTTTAACTAAAAACACTTTTCTAAAAATGTCTAAAAATCTTTTGACTATAACGGTGCCAAAGAATTCCCGAGTTACCGACAAGGCCAGACTGAGAAGTGTTATTTTAATATATATATAACTTGGATTATATATATATATATATGATGTAATTTTGTTACATGATTGTTTGATGATTATTTTGATTTTTATACGAGGTATTTATACGACGTAGATTATCACAAGGAACCCTAAAATCCCCTAGTAAATTAATCGAAGCTATTATCGTAGGAATTCTAGCTATCCTAGATCTAAACCAAGTTGTGAATATTTATGATCCCAACAAATGGTTGATATTCGTAGAAATGTAGACATTAGTTGATTGTGATATTGAAGAAGAATTGGCGAGATTAAGACTGATATCGATGTCATGACGATCTTTCCTTATAGAGTGGAGTTTGACAAAACGTTACCACCTAGAAAGATGTCATTTGATTCGTTGTCATCCAATTCTTAAATTGAAATCGAAAGGGTGAATGTTGCACTTGAGGCTGTCATTGGAACCATTACCCAAAAGCCTCATGCCACTAATACCTTTCCGAGAAGTCTAGTTGAATGATCAAGTCATTTCATACTAATGACTCATTTGATAATTGTTATTGTAAGAGCTATAGGATTGGAAATTAAGTGTTGATTCATATCGAGTTTATATTTCCCTTTTAAGGTGTAAGAATAAGGTTGAAAGTATTGGAGAATGAGGTAGGATATCGAATTGAGTATAAAATTGGTTGAAACTTGAATAAAGTAAAATTTAACCCATATGGAATATGAGATTGTTAAGAGGAAGTCGTTAAGTTTTGTGATTAAATTATAAGATTTTAATTGATTGTAGGTTTGTGTTAATGGTTGTTCCTAGGCCATTGTCCACTAACGAGGATTCCCAGTGTCCAAGAAATAAATTGAAGAAATCTTCTTCTGAATTGAGACCGATGGATCTTCTGGGACATGTGGAACACCTAATGACTCCTGTAGATTAGTATTCATTGTGGTATCTTTTAAAATCCCTAACTTAACTGAGATATCAGTTGGTAGGATGAGTTTTGGAAATTGTATGACATAGTGACACGTAATGTGTTACGGTACAA